>CM022301.1:585361370-585992129 GCA_011799875.1 Thinopyrum elongatum | reverse complement strand
TCCCATCTGGCTTCTCGTCGAATATAAAGGGAAAAGAGACATCGTGGGAGTGGAGGGTAAGACAGACATGTCTGAAGATTATGAAAAGTTTCATGAAATTCCTCCCTTCAAAGTCAAGGCTGACCCAAGCACCCTGTTAAGCGATGAAGAATATCCATGGTTACGGCGCAATAAGCAAGTACACAAGCGAAGAAAAAGTGAAGACAGATGAAGTCAGAAAGGGTTGAAAATTGATGATGTGGCTTTGAATGGTTCATTTTGAGCACACAAAAGTCTGGAGTTCAAATTAGTTCAAAAAATGAAATCCCTTTGTAACAGATGAGTTTTTGTCCGAAACCCTGATACTTCGAAAGAGATTGTCCATTTTGTACACGAAGTGCATCCAGTTTTTGCCGTAACCTCTCAACTTTTAGCACATGCTATGTGGGTGAAATGATGATATCTGCCAATTTTCAACCTCTTCAGAGTTCATTTGAAGTGCTTTCAATTTCAGGGTCATTTAGCTCAAAAAAATCAGTAAATGCATGAAAAATAACAGATGAACTCAGAAAGGGTTGAAAATTGATGATGTTGCTTTGAATGGTTCATTTTAAGCACACAAAAAGTGTGGAGTTCAAATAAGTTCAAAAAAAATGAAATCCCATTGTAACAGATGAGTTTTCGTCCAAAACCCTGATACTCGAAAGAGATTGTCCATTTTGTACACGAAGTGCATCCAGTTTTTGCCGTACCCTCTCAACTTTTTAGCACATGCTATGTGGGTGAAATGATGATATCATGCCAATTTTCAACCTCTTCAGAGTTCATTTGAAGTGCTTTTCAATTTCAGGGTCATTTAGCTCAAAAAAATCAGTAAATGCATGAAAATAACAGATGAACTCAGAAAGGGTTGAAATTGATGATGTTGCTTTGAATGGTTCATTTTGAGCACACAAAAAGTGTGGAGTTCAAATAAGTCAAAAAAATGAAATCCCTTTGTACGTAACAGATGAGTTTTCGTCCGAAACCCTGATACTTAGAAAGAGATTGTCCATTTTGTACACGAAGTGCATCCAGTTTTTGCCGTAACCCACTCAACTTTTTAGCACATGCTATGTGGGTGAAATGATGATATCATGCCAATTTTCAACCTCTTCAGAGTTCATTTGAAGTGCTTTTCAATTTCAGGGTCATTTAGCTCAAAAAAAATCAGTAAATGCATGAAAAATAACAGATGAACTCAGAAAGGGTTCAAAATTGATGATGTTGCTTTGAATGGTTCATTTTGAGCACACAAAAAGTGTGGAGTTCAAATAAGTTCAAAAAAATGAAATCCCTTTGTACGTAACAGATGAGTTTTCGTCTGAAACCCTGATACTTCGAAAGAGATTGTCCATTTTGTACATGAAGTGCATCCAGTTTTTGCCGTAACCCTCTCAACTTTTTAGCACATGCTATGTGGGTGAAATGATGATATCATGCCAATTTTCAACCTCTTCAGAGTTCATTTGAAGTGCTTTTTAATTTCAGGGTCATTTAGCTCAAAAAAATCAGTAAATGCATGAAAAATAACAGATGAACTCAGAAAGGGTTAAAAATTGATGATGTTGCTTTGAATGGTTCATTTTGAGCACACAAAAAGTCTGGAGTTAAAATAAGTTCAAAAAATGAAATCCCTTTGTAACAGATGAGTTTTCGTCCGAAACCCTGATACTTCGAAAGAGATTGTCCATTTTGTACACGAAGTGCATCCAGTTTTTTCCGTAACCCTCTCAACTTTTATGAAACTCTAATAGCAAAAATAATAACTAAAAGAATGAACTAGAAAACTTTAATGAAACTCTAATAGAAAAAAGAATGAACTAGTGATTCACAAAATTTCAAATAATTCAATTTAAACTATTCGAATTGGAAAACTAATGGACAACAGAAAGTTTATAATATTTATTACCTAAAGCAAAAGAATTAAAAAAATAAAGCAAAAAACAAAATAAAATAAATAAAGCAAAAAACAAAACAGAAAAACTGGAAAAAAATAGAAAAAAAATTGTGTGAATCACTCAAAATAACAAAAAGCAAAAAGATTTTTTTGTTTAGAAACTAAAATAACAAAAACTGTTTTTGAATATAATGATAAACACAGGATTTAATATTACTGTGTTTTATCATTATATTCAAAAACAGTTTTTGTTATTTTAGTTTCTAACAAAAAAAATCTTTTTGCTTTTTGTTATTTTTGAGTGATTCACACAATTTTTTTTTCTATTTTTTTCCAGTTTTTCTGTTTTGTTTTTTGCTTTATTTATTTTATTTTGTTTTTTGCTTTATTTTTTTAATTCTTTTTGCTTTTAGGTAATAAATATTATAAACTTTCTGTTAGTGCCATTAGTTTTCCAATTCGAATAGTTTAAATTTGAATTATTTGAAATTTGTGTGAATCACTAGTTCATTCTTTTTTCTATTAGAGTTTCATTAAAGTTTTCTAGTTCATTCTTTTAGTTTATTATTTTTGCTATTAGAGTTTCATAAAAGTTGAGAGGGTTACGGAAAAAACTGGATGCACTTCGTGTACAAAATGGACAATCTCTTTCGAAGTATCAGGGTTTCGGACGAAAACTCATCTGTTACAAAGGGATTTCATTTTTTTGAACTTATTTGAACTCCAGACTTTTTGTGTGCTCAAAATGAACCATTCAAAGCAACATCATCAATTTTTAACCCTTTCTGAGTTCATCTGTTATTTTTCATGCATTTACTGATTTTTTTGAGCTAAATGACCCTGAAATTAAAAAGCACTTCAAATGAACTCTGAAGAGGTTGAAAATTGGCATGATATCATCATTTCACCCACATAGCATGTGCTAAAAAGTTGAGAGGGTTACGGCAAAAACTGGATGCACTTCATGTACAAAATGGACAATCTCTTTCGAAGTATCAGGGTTCAGACGAAAACTCATCTGTTACGTACAAAGGGATTTCATTTTTTTGAACTTATTTGAACTCCACACTTTTTGTGTGCTCAAAATGAACCATTCAAAGCAACATCATCAATTTTAACCCTTTCTGAGTTCATCTGTTATTTTTCATGCATTTATGATTTTTTTGAGCTAAATGACCCTGAAATTGAAAAGCACTTCAAATGAACTCTGAAGAGGTTGAAAATTGGCATGATATCATCATTTCACCCACATAGCATGTGCTAAAAAGTTGAGGGGTTACGGCAAAAAACTGGATGCACTTCGTGTACAAAAAGGACAATTCTTTCGAAGTATCAGGGTTTTCGGACGAAAACTCATCTGTTACACAAAGGGATTTCATTTTTTTGAACTTATTTGAACTCCACACTTTTTGGTGCTCAAAATGAACCATTCAAAGCAACATCATCAATTTTCAACCCTTTCTGAGTTCATCTGTTATTTTTCATGCATTTACTGATTTTTTTGAGCTAAATGACCCTGAAATGAGAAAGCACTTCAAATGAAATCTGAAGAGGTTGAAAATTGGCATGATATCATCATTTCACCCACATAGCATGTGCTAAAAAGTTGAGAGGGTTACGGCAAAAACTGGATGCACTTCGTGTACAAAATGGACAATCTCTTTCGAAGTATCAGGGTTTGGACGAAAACTTATCTGTTACAAGGGATTTCATTTTTTTGAACTTATTTGAACTCCACACTTTTTGTGTGCTCAAAATGAACCATTCAAAGCAACATCATCAATTTTCAACCCTTTCTGAGTTCATCTGTTATTTTTCATGCATTTACTGATTTTTTTGAGCTAAATGACCCTGAAATTGAAAAGCACTTCAAATGAACTCTGAAGAGGTTGAAAATTGGCATGATATCATCATTTCACCCACATAGCATGTGCTAAAAAGTTGAGAGGTTACGGCAAAAACTGGATGCACTTCGTGTACAAAATGGACAATCTCTTTCGAAGTATCAGGGTTTCGGACAAAAACTCATCTGTTACAAAGGGATTTCATTTTTTTGAACTAATTTGAACTCCAGACTTTTTGTGTGCTCAAAATGAACCATTCAAAGCCACATCATCAATTTTCAACCCTTTCTGACTTCATCTGTCTTCACTTTTTCTTCGCTTGTGTACTTTGCTTATTGCGCCGTAACCATGGATATTCTTCATCGCTTAACAGGGTGCTTGGGTCAGCCTTGACTTTGAAGGGAGGAATTTCATGAAACTTTTCATAATCTTCAGACATGTCTGTCTTACCCTCCACTCCCACGATGTCTCTTTTCCCTTTATATTCGACGAGAAGCCAGATGGGACCTTCATACTGAGCAGGCATTCAAAGAAGATTTCCTTCTCTTCTTTGGTAAGAGCGTAGCTGGCAGGACCTTCATACTGCTTTTGAGGCATGCCGTCTTTTTCGTGCCAACGTTGCAGGTCGTCCCGTGCCTCCGGTGTATCTTTTATCTTTCCATACACGCCCAAGAAGCCTAGCAGGTTCACGCAAAGGTTCTTTGTCATGTGCATCACGTCGATTGAAGAGCGGACCTCTAGGTCTTTCCAGTAGGGTAGGTCCCAAAATATAGATTTCTTCTTCCACATGGGAGCGCGTCCCTCAGCGTCATTCGGAACAAATAGTCCGCCGGGACCCTTTCCAAAGATTACATGTAAATCATTGACCATAGCAAGTACGTGATCACCGGTACGCATGGCGGGCTTCTTCCGGTGATCTGCCTCGCCTTTGAAAGGCTTGCCTTTCTTTCGACATTGATGGTTGGTCGGAAGAAATCGACGATGCCCCAGGTACACATTCTTCCTGCATTTGTCCAGGTATATACTTTCGGTGTCAGCTAAACAGTGCGTGCATGCGTGGTATCCCTTGTTTGTCTGTCCTGAAAGGTTACTGAGAGCAGGCCAATCATTGATGGTTACAAACAGCAATGCATGGAGGTCAAATTGCTCCTGTCTGTGCTCATCCCACACACGTACACCGTTTCCATTCCACAGCTGTAAAAGTTCTTCAACTAATGGCCTTAGGTACACATCAATGTCGTTGCCGGGTTGCTTAGGGCCTTGGATGAGTACTGGCATCATAATGAACTTCCGCTTCATGCACAGCCAAGGAGGAAGGTTATAGATACATAGAGTCACGGGCCAGGTGCTGTGATTGCTGCTCTGCTCCCCGAAAGGATTAATGCCATCCGCGCTTAAACCAAACCATACATTCCTTGGGTCACCTGCAAACTCAGCCCGGTAGTTTCTCTCGATTTTTCTCCACTGCGACCCGTCAGCGGGTGCTCTCAACTTCCCGTCTTTCTTACGGTCCTCTCTGTGCCATCGCATCAACTTGGCATGCTCTTTGTTTCTGAACAGACGTTTCAACCGTGGTATTATAGGAGCATACCACATCACCTTGGCAGGAACCCTCTTCCTGGGGGGCTCGCCATCAACATCACCAGGGTCATCTCGTCTGATCTTATACCGCAATGCACCGCATACCGGGCATGCGTTCAAATCCTCGTATGCACCACGGTACAGGATGCAGTCATTAGAGCATGCATGTATCTTCTGCACCTCCAATCCTAGAGGGCATACGACCTTCTTTGCTGCGTACGTACTGTCGGGCAATTCGTTATCCTTTGGAAGCTTCTTCTTCAATATTTTCAGTAGCTTCTCAAATCCTTTGTCAGGCACAACATTTTCTGCCTTCCACTGCAGCAATTCCAGTACGGTAGCTTTGTGTTGCCATCTTCGCAATTGGGGTACAACCCTTTTTGGTGATCCTCTAACATGCAATCGAATTTCAGCTTCTCCTTTTCACTTTCGCACTGTCTCCTTGCATCAACAATGACACGGCGGAGATCATCATCGGGCACATCGTATGGTTCCTCTTGATCTTCAGCTTCCCCCGTTGCAGCATCACCGTATTCAGGGGGCACATAGTTGTCATCGTCCTCTTCTTCTTCGCTGTCTTCCATCATAACCCCTATTTCTCCGTGCCTGGTCCAAACATTATAGTGTGGCATGAAACCCTTCTCAAGCAGGTGGGTGTGAAGGATTTTCCGGTCAGAGTAAGACTTTGTATTCCGACATATAGGGCATGGACAACACATAAAACCATTCTGCTTGTTTGCCTCAGCCACTTCGAGAAAATTATGCACGCCCTTAATGTACTCGGAGGTGCATCTGTCACCGTACATCCATTGCCGGTTCATCTGCGTGCATTATATATAATTAAGTGTGTAAAAAACCATTACAAAACATCATGAATAGATAAGTGACCAAATTAATAGAAGTTCATCATCACATTAAAACCAAAGTACATACATAGTTCTCATTGAACAACATATAGCTCTCCAGAGCATCTAATTAAACCATACATTGAAACTATGTAAAACATTTCAATGCAACAACAAATGCGATCATAATCGCAACCAAGGTAACAATTGATCCAACGGCATAATGATACCAAGTCTCGGTATGAATGACATATTTTCTATACTTTCTAATCTTGAAGCGCATTGCATCCATCTTGATCTTGTGATCATCGACGACATCCGCAACATGCAACTCCAATATCATCTTCTCCTCCTCAATTTTTTTCAACTTTTCCTTCAAGTAATTGTTTTCTTCTTCAACTAAATTTAACCTCTCGACAATAGGGTCGGTTGGAATTTCTGGTTCACATACCTCCTAGATAAAAAAAATTATGTCACGTTGGTCGGCATAATTGTCATAAACAATAAATGAACCAAATAGTTATAAAATATAATATATACCACATCCGAACCATAGACAGGACGAGGGCCGACGGGGGCCGATACCAAAACCATCGCACTATATAATAACAAACAATAATAAAACTAAGAAAATTAGACAAGTATCTATCTAAATCATACAAGTAAGAATTTTTTTCTTTTAGAAAGAAGATAAGAACAAGAGGCTCACCACGGTTATGCCGGCGACGAGATCGGCGCGGGCGATCGACGGTGGTGAAGACGGGGACGGGACGTGACGGACTGCTAAACCTAGACAAATCTTGAGAAAAATGGAGTTTGGACAAGGAGCTTCGAGAGGAGAAAGGTTAAGTGTGGCTCGGGCATTTCATCGAACACCTCATGTGCATAGGAGGTGAGCTACAGCACCACAAACCCCTCCCCTCGCCGGCCAGAAAAAAAAAAGCAGTGGAGTGCTCTGCTCGCGGGCGAGGGGTATATATATAGGCACAACATTAGTCCCGGTTCGTGGTTGGAACCGGGACTAAAGGCCACCCTTTGGTCCCGGTTCCAGACACGAACCGGGACCAATGGGTGCAGACGAACCGGGACCAATGCCGCACGAGCCCCGGCCGGCCCCCTGGGCGCACGAACTGGGACGTATGCCCCCATGTGTCCCGGTTCCTGACTGAACCGGGACTAATGGGCTGGGCTGGCCTGGACCAAAGCCCTGTTTTCTACTAGTGATGAACCTGGCTTGCAAGCTGTCCCAGCAGGAGACCGACCTGGGCGGCAAGGTGTATAGCCAAGCTCGGGCGGGTCCTTCCAGCATGAGGGGCAAGTATTTGATCGCGTGCTAGTCATCACCATTTGCCTTCTGGATGGCGTAGAGGAATTCTACTAACCAGATATCCGGGTCTTGAGAACCGTCGTACTTGTTGGCAAATTTGTATGCCTGAAACCCTTTTGGGTATTCGTACCGGATGATCTCGTCGATGAAGTAGGCCGGATGCGCTATGATCGGTACTGGGGCTGTCCTGCGGACGGCTTGGGTAGCATGTCCGGGGCAATCGCATCATCATTGTTGTTGAGGGCCAGCCGATCTTCAACGTAGGCGATGACGCGGGTAGTGGGTGGGTCAAAATACCCGATTTGTCTTTCCTGGGCCCGACACAGAGCCAAACCTTGGAAGACGAGCTCGCCGCGACGATCCATGACGTACTCCAAGCTACCGAAGCGGACGATCCGGTCAGGCACATAGGTCTCGACGGACTCTAGGCGGCCTGCCGGGTTGGCGACGTAGGACATCGCGCCAAAGACGAAGACTTGACCGGGCACGTAAATGATGTCGGCGTCGAGGAAAGATCCCATCTGGTCTGTGGTTTCACCTTGCGGGACCTATATGGGCTACCACTGTTGGAGTAGAATCCGGCAAATCCCTCGAGGGATGTCCCAGCGAGATGAGTAGATCAGAGGGGAAACAGAAGACACCGGATTTACCCAGTTTCGGGCCCTTAGTACAGAGGTAATACCCTACTCCTGCTCATATTTATTATTGCGATAGGGGTGTAAAAAGTACAAGGTAGTATCGAGGGATTGTT
This sequence comes from Thinopyrum elongatum, assembly GCA_011799875.1. Taxonomy (NCBI): domain Eukaryota; kingdom Viridiplantae; phylum Streptophyta; class Magnoliopsida; order Poales; family Poaceae; genus Thinopyrum; species Thinopyrum elongatum. The sequence goes on along the minus strand of CM022301.1, from coordinate 585,983,863 downwards.
CTAAGGTATCGATCGACTAGCTCGGCCCCGGTTTATATAGGCTACCGGGGCCCCTAGGGTTACAGATCCTAGTCGGCTACATCAGTGGAGGTGTAGTTCTCCACGGCTCTGACTTCCTTGTCTTGAATAACAAGTCTTTCGGAAACTTCCTCGTACTGGGCCCATGGGCCGGCTAGATGGCTTAGGATGGAACCGATCTAGGGGGCCTCGGGGCGGCCTACTGGGGCCGTCTATGCTCAAGGTGAGGCAACCCTGGGCCGTAACACCGTCAGGTGCTGCCTTCCGGTAGAATCTGCTAGAAACAAAACTAAAATGAAAACAAAGTATTTTTGTGCTTTTTGAAGTTTTTCATATATATTTTTAGCACAAAGGGTTAGCTCACAAGTGATAAAAAAACATCTGCCTCATAAAGATCGGTTCATCAACCTAAGCACCACGCGTAAGTTGAGAAATTAAGTCTTGGAGTCATATTCACTCTTAGGTTTGGATAAAGTGCATATGAGACAAGATATAAAACACAAGTGTGCATCTCCTAGGTGCCTAATTAAAAAGAAAGATCTCGCGTAAGGCGAGAAACTTAGTACTAAACAACATTTATTAAGAAAGGTTCATAGTGGATGACATTACCGGGCACTGGTGCATGAGGTTTGTTGAATTGGAGCAACCAAGCGGCTTGTGCGGGTTTTTATACGGCTGGCACCATACCGTACACGTCATCACACAAGGTCCAAGTCCCTGCTCAAATAACACACGAAATAAAAAGGAAACGATTTGGTATACGAACGGTAAAGAAAATAAAAGAAAACAAAAAATACTTTAGAGAATTATAGGTTAGGGAGCTTCTCAGGTAATTAATGAAAATTAGAAAGCAAATGATCGGTTAGAAAGTACCCCCATCGACCTCAGACGTCCAAAATAAATCAATGGGGGGTCTTCTTGCCCTGGTACGAGCACGGGTACGGCCGGCTGCGGTCGTACCGGGCATCGTATTTTGTTCTGATCTCTCAATGCTCAGCCTCGCCCTTCAGTACGAGCGTGTGTGCTCGTACCGTACACCATCTTTCATTTTGGTAAGCTGGGGCTTCTCGGCTGAAACTGGTACGAGCTCGGGTACAAGCTAGGACGCTCATACCAGGCACCGTCTTTCATTCTGGAAGGGTCGCTCCTCCGTGGCCGCCCATGGCACGAGCACAGGTTACCGCAGCCTGTCTTCTCCTCTGGACTTCTCCTCGCGGCTTGGAGCTGGTACGAGTGCTGGTACGACCATGAGCGGTCGTACCATACCCCGTCTTCCCTTCTGGAGCTGCAGAACTTAATAAAAAAATTGTGCTCCCTCCTCATGTACATAGCATATTTGCAATAAAATAAGAGGAGGTGTGCAACAAAATTGAGGCTACCGATTTGCTTAAAATTTTACATTTCGAAGATTAGTCCAAAACCAACTCTAATAGTAACTATGTAAAAATAAAAGTGCCAATGCAAACATGAATGCAACTAGACTCAAAAGACACAAAATTAAGAAAGACACCTACCGACTTCCGGGTTGCCTACCAGGCAGCGCTTTCTTTATAGCCGTAGAGCCAGGCTTCGGTGCTCCATTAGTTCATCCACCCGAGTCCGAAGGGATATCCACCTGGGGTGTGATGCTTATCTCCGACCGAGGTTCGGAGCACCTCATAGAAAATCTCGGTCGGAGTCGTACTTGCTTCCGGTGCATCGGCATCATGTAGGAAAATAATAACTCGCTCTTTAGCGAGTACCGATGCACACGACCCAGCGGAGATCTCTGAAAGGTTAGTAGCTGCAATTTCAAGAGACTTTTATAACAAAGAGGATTTGGAGTAATATGGAAATCATAACCTTCTTCATTTTCTTCATTAAGCTGGGTATTAAGGGCCAGTTCTTCTGTGGCTTATTTAGGGCTGTAGAAATAAGTTGCCCCATACCCAGCTTATTCTAGAAGCCCAACCTAAAATTTTATTTTAGAAGCCTACTAGTTAAGCCTTAATTAGTAGGCTTCTAAAATAAAAATTTAGGTTGTGCTTCTAGAATAAGCTGGGTAGGGGGCAGCTTATTTCCACAGCTTCAAATAAGCCACAAAAGAACTGGCCTTAATTGTGTCTAGAAATTTACCATGATCGGTATGAGTTGTCGGATAGTGGTCATTCCATCCTTCATTTCCAGATTCCTTTTCTTGCTCATCAATTTCTAAACATTCTTTCAAGAAAGTAGCTCCTTGTTGCTTGATTGTTTCCTTGGATTCATGTGTGAGGTTATGTTCCTGCAATGTAGAGGCTTGGGAAGCGGCAGTAGTCTGCTTCTCATAATCCTTAATAAAAGGAGAATTATGAAGCCCATTAGTAGTGCACCAGTTATGGACACTCTCCAACAAGCCCTTATGTTTCAAGACCTCTTCGTGGTGTAGAGAGAGCTTCTTCACCCTTGTCATAAGTTTAGAGGTTTTAAAGTATAATATTAGCTCCTCAATAATTTTAACATAATCAAAGAGGTAGTCATCACGGTTGTATGATGCTACTACAGGGTTAGGGTGAATTTTGCAGCTAACACTAGTAGAAAACAGGGCTTTGGTCCTGACCAGATCAGAGCATTAGTCCCGGTCGTGTTACGAACCGGGACTAATGGGAGCATCAGTCCCGGTTCGAGAGGCTAGGACGCCGGCCGGGCCTCGGCAGGCATCAGTCCCGGTTCGGCTGGGACCTTTAGTCCCGGTTCCATCCACCAATCAGGACTAAAGGGGTTGCTGCACTTTAGTCCCGGTTGGTGTCTGGAACCGGGAGTAAAGGGTAGGCCATTAGTCCCGGTTTTAGACACAAAACGGGTCTAAAGTTTTGCCTATATATATCCACGCCCCCCCCCCCCCCATCTCCTCTGTTTTTTGGCCGTGGAAGGGTGGAGGTGTGGGCTACTCTGTTTTTTGCCTATATATGCACATGAGGTGTTCGATGAAATGCCGGAGCCACACTTAAGCTTTCTCCTCTGTTCTTCCTCCAAGCTCGACCTCCATGATTCATTTTCCCTAAAATTTGTCTAGGTTTGGCGGTGCACCAACTATCCAAGTGTTCTAAAAAGGTTAGTAACTTCATCCTTTCATCTCTCACTGCTAGTTTAGCTCATTTCAAATGCTCTAGAAGTAGTGTGGTTTTTGGGTTTTAGTGGAGGAGTGTATGTGTGAGTTTATTTGATTTAGATGCACAATTTGAGCTTAAATTAACTTCTTAGTTTGCACATGTGTAGGGTGCCGTCCCGTTCCCGTCACCGTCCTCACCGCTGTCGATCGCCACGCCGATCTCGTCCCCGGCACCACCGTGGTGAGCCTCTTGTTCTTATCTTTTTTTAAATAAAAAATTCTTACTTGTATGATTTATATAGCTACTTGCATAATTTTCTTACTTGTATTATTGTTTGTTATTACATAGTGCCATGGTTTTGGTATCCGCCCCCATCGGCTCTCGTCCGGTCTATGATTCGGATGTGGTATATTATCTTTTATAACTATTTGTTTCATTTAGTGTTTATGACAATTATGCCGACCAACTTGACATAGATGTCTTTATCTAGGAGGTATGTGAACCGGAAATTCCAACTGACCCTCTTGTCGAGAGGTTAAATTTAGTTGAAAAAGAAAACAATTATTTGAAAAAAAATTGAAAAAAGTTGAAGAAGAGAAGATGAAATTGGAGTTGCATGTTACCGATGTTGTCGATCTACACAAGATCCAGATGGATGCAATGTGCTTGAAGATTAGAAAGATTAGAAAATATGCCATTGATAATGAGGCTTGGTATCATTATGCTGTTGGATCAATTGTTACCTCGCATTTGTTGTTGCATTTAAATGTTTTACATAGTTGTATGTTAGTTTCAATGTATGTTTTAATTAGATGCTCTAGAGAGCTGTATGTTGTTCTATGAGAACTATGTATGAACTTTATGTATTTATTTTTTCAGTAATAACATTTGATTACTACTGTACTTTGGTTTTAATGTGATGATGAACTTGTATTAATTTGGTCATTTCTCTATTCATGATGTTCTGTAATGGTTCTTGATATACTTAATTATATAATGCACGCAGATGAACCGGCAATGAATGTACGGTGACCGACGCACCTCCGGCTACATTACGGGCATGCATAATTTTCTCGATGTGGCTGAGGCAAACATCAGAATGGTTTTATGTATTGTCCATGTACTGTCTGTGAGAATACGAAGGACTACACTGACTCGAAAACCCTTCACTTCCACCTTCTTGAGAAGGGTTTCATGCCACACTATAATGTTTGGACCAAGCACGGAGAAAGAGGGGTTATGATGGAAGACAACGAAGAAGAAGATGATGATGACAACTATCCTATGTTCCCTAAATACGGTGATACCGCAACGGGGGAAGCTGAAGATCAAAAGGCACCAGATGTGCCCGATGATGATCTTCGCCGGGTCATTGTTGATGCACAGAGAGGATGCGAAAGTGAAAGGGAGAAGTTGAAGTTTGATCCCATGTTAGAGGAGGAAAAAAGGGTTGTACCCAAATTGCAAAGATTGCAACACAAAGCTCAGTACCGCACTGGAATTGCTGCAATGGAAAGCAGAGAATGGTGTATCTGACAAGGGATTTGGGAAGCTACTGAAAATAATGAAGAAGAAGCTTCCAAAGGATAACGAATTGCCTGACAGTACGTACAAAGCAAAGAAGGTTCTCTGCCCTCTAGGATTAGAGGTGCAGAAGATACATGCATGCCCTAAAGACTGCATCCTCTACCGCGGTGAGGAGTATGAGAATTTGAATGCATGCCAGGTATGCGGTGCATTGCGCTATAAGATCAGACGAGATGACCCTGGTGATGTTGAGGGCGAGCGCCCCAGGAAGAGGGTTCTTGCCAAAGTGATGTGGTATGCTCCTATAATACCACGGTTGAAACGTCTGTTCAGAAACAAAGAGCATGCCAAGTTATTGCGATGGCACAAAGAAGACCGTAAGAAAGACGGAAAGTTGAGAGTACCTGTTGATGGGTCGCGGTGGAGAAAAATCGAGAGAAAGTGGCCGGAATTTGAAGGTGATGCAAGAAACTTATGGTATGGTTTAAGTGCAGATGGCATTAATCCTTTTGGGGAGCAAAGTAGCAATCATAGCACCTCGCCCATGACTCTATGTATCTATAACCTTCCTCCTTGGTTGTGCATGAAGCGGAAGTTCATTATGATGCCAGTGCTCATCCAAGGCCCTAAGCAACCCGGAAACGACATTGATGTGTACCTAAGGCCATTATTTGAAGAACTTTTACAGCTATGGGATAAAAAAGGTGTACGTGTGTGGGATGAGTACAAACAGCAGGAATTTGACCTACGAGCGTTGCTGTTTGTAACCATCAATGATTGGCCTGCTCTTAGTAACCTTTCAGGACAGACAAACAAAGGATACAACGCATGCACGCACTGTTTACTTGAGACTGAAAGTATATATTTGGACAAATGCAAGAAGAATGTGTACCTGGGACATCGTCGATTTCTTCTGACCAAGCATGGCTTAAGAAAGAAAGGCAAGCATTTCAAAGATGTGGAAGATCACCGAAAGAAGCCTGTCCACTGTACTGGTGATGATATAGTTGATATGGTCAAGGATTTACAGGTAATCTTTGGAAAGGGTCCTGGCGGACAATCTGTTCCGATTGACGCTGATGGACACGAGCCCATGTGGAAAAAGAAATCTATATTTTGGGACCTACCCTATTGGAAAGACCTAGAGGTCCGCTCTGCAATCGACGTGATGCACGAGACGAAGAATCTTTGCGTGAACCTGCTAGGCTTCTTGCGCGTGTATGGGAAGACAAAAGATACACCGAAGGCATGGGAGGACCACCAATGTATGAACGAAAAAGATAGCATGCATCCAAAGCAGTATCAAGGTCCTGCCAGCTACGCTCTTACCAAAGTAGAGAAGGAAATCTTTTTTGAATGTCTGCTCAGTATCAAGGTCCCGTCTGGCTTCTCGTCGAATATAAAGGGAATAATAAATATGGCAGAGAAAAAATTCTAGAACCTAAAGTCTCATGACTGCCACGTGATTATGACGCAACTGATTCAGGTTGCATTGAGGGGGCTTCTACCAGAAAATGTTCGATTAGCCATTGTGAAGCTATGTGCATTCCTCAATGCAATTTCTCAGAAGGTAACCAACTGGGACTAAAGGGTTGGTCCTGGCACAGCCGAGGGGCGGTGGGAGTTTAGTCCCACCTCGCCAAGCGAGAGGCGCTCGCAGCGGTTTATAAGCCCGCCTGCGGCTACCGTTGCAAGCTCCTCTCAAAGCACAGACAGATCATCGTCTCCGATGGTGAGGGAAGAGAAGATGATGGCTCCGGTGATCGAATGGAGGAGGGAGAAGATGACGGCTCCGCCGGTGTTGGAGCCTTAACTGTTGCAAAGTCCGGCGAGGTATATATATTAATTAAGCCTCTGTTGACTAGATGCATTAATTGTTTTGTATGTACATATATTAACGCTTCTTTCTTCTTTTAGCCCTCCGGATCAAGCCAAACTTCTATAAGGAGACGAGGCCTGAAGAAAAGGTTGGACGAGAATGAAAGGTTCACGATCGAAGAAGTCGATCCAGATGGCAAACCGACTGTTCCCAAGCGGACCCAAGATCGATTTATACATCAGTGCGGAGTTGTTGTTAGGGACAGCGTCTCGATCAGCATCCAAGAATAGAATAAGAAGAAGGACGATGGAGTTTCTTATGTCGACGATAGATGCAAAGATGAGCTTTGGAACTCGCTCATGATAAATTTCAGCCTACCGCCAGAGGAGAATCCAAATAACCCAGTTATACAGCGAAAAGTCAAAAAATGGGCTCTTCAGAAGATGGCAGAACAATTCAAGGACTAGAAGAAAAGATTGAACGAACAGTTTGTCGAGAAAGACGAGACTCCAGAATTCACCGGTCAATATGCAAAGATAAAAGATCGCTGGCCCGCATTTGTGGCGTACAAGAAATCGGAGAAAGCTAAGAACAGGTCACAGACAAATAAGCTAAATGCTGCAAAGAAGCTGTATCACCATGTTACGGGGTTAGGTGGCTACAAGGTTGCCCGGCCTAAATGGGACAAAGCTGAGAACAACCTGCTTGCTAAAGGGATCCAACCAGTGACATTGAACTGGCCCGAACGGGTAAGGACTTGGTTCTTCGGGCATGGGGGAACTTTGGACCCAGAAACAGAGAAGTGTGTTTACACGAAAGAACAACTTGAAACACCCGTCATAAAGATTCAGGAAGCAATCAAGGACGTGCAGGAAGGGAGGTTCCATCCCGACAGAGAGAAGGACGAGCTGTCACGCGCCCTCTGGAATCCTAAACACCCTGGAAGAACACGAGGCACATCAGGCTCCGTTCCGTGGGTGCATGGGTTTCCTGACAGCACTGGTTATAGAAGCCGAGGGAGAAAGAAGAAAGAGGAAGCAGACCGGATGCAGAAGGTAGAAGAAAGATTAGCGTTGCAGGAGAAGAAACTAGAGGCACTTACCAGTCAGCGAGCTACCGGCCCACCATCTCAGCAGCACGAAGATCATTCATTCGATACTACCCACGAAGCTACCCCACCATCTCAGTGGAAAAGCAGCGTGGCTTCCACGGAGCTTGTTCGGCCAGATATCACGGCTCCTCGCTGCCCCGTGGATGATATCACGGAGAGGGAACATTGTGAGCTAATGGAGAAATGCATTAACCTAACCTTGAAGGTGGTGGTCGGCTATGTCTTACCTTCTGGACCTGATGGAACATTCCATTGCAATCCGATTCCAGATGGCTATGCTGTTGTCGGGGTGGATGAAGTTACCAATGGATTTGAGCACCTGGAGCTTGAGTACCCTACAGGTGAAGGGGAGACTCATCTGGGAGATGCCATAAGGACTACCATTTTATGGAGAAAGGAACACATCGTGCTTCCACACTGGACGCCGCATCAGCAGACTCAGCCGGAGAAGGCCCCTCAGCAGATTCCTCACAGTCCAGCTCTATCTCCGCTGCCTCAGCCGTCTCCTCCGCATTAGCACACTCCATCGCCTCAGCCGTCTCCGTCGGAGGAGGCCCCTCAGTAGAATCCGTCGCGTCAGCTGACTCCGCCTCCTCAGCACCGGAGGAAGAGATCCGCCACAGGTCCAGTGGCTAGTAGTACAACAGCGAAGAAATCCAGAGCAGGTAGCGTCAAGAAGGCTCCTGCCAAGTTAGCATATGACATGACTGAGGAGGAAACCAAGGAGATCGTGGCTGCCGACGTGAAACGCCAGTTTGCACCGACCCGTCCAGATTCAACGGAGAAAATAGATCCGGTAAAAGTGAGGCGCTTGCTGGAAAACCTTACAAAACCACCGCCGCCTCCGCTGCTATCAAACTATGAACGCTCTATTGTAAAGTCATATAGAGATCCACAGCAGCGGTCGGGAAGTAGCAGTAGTGCAAGGGGAAAAACAATTCCCCAGCTCGGTGAACAGAAAAACCAGTCGTGCCCCCCGCTCAAGGTGTTTACCGATATCGCTAATGATCCGAGGGTAGCGGCCGCTGATCCTGGTTTCATTCTTGGTGATTACTTAGGCGATGAGGTACAGTTCGAAATGGCTGAGTTAGCCTTTAAATTCGAGCACGAGAAGCCTCTCGTCAGACCTGAGGAGCTCCCGCATCTACCAACGATGATGTGAAGATTGCATGACTGGTACTTGGAAGCCTCAAAGCAAGGGGCCGACTATATCATTGCAGGGGTTAAAGATGAGCGTTACTTCAATGGAGACGAGGAGATTTACGTTCAATTTGAAGAATTATTTCTGTTATACAATCAAGACACCATCGACAAAAGTATCGTCAGTTGCTATTGTTTGTAAGTATCATTTCTGTAATTAAGTCTCTAGCTCAGCTTGTTCATTGCATGTATAATTATCCTCATTATATTATGCAGAAAGAAGATCCTTGAATGCAAAATAGGACAAATCTGGGACATTGGGTTCATTAACCCAAATACTATTAATGAAGCTACGGTAAAATGGAACACCAAGGATGCGGAGAAGATCTAGCTAAGGGCGTTAATTGCACAACAAACCAAAAGGGAAATACTATTTCCTTACAACTTCCAGTGAGTGTTATACTGTCTTGTACACATCATTCTGTTTCGCTTACTCGATGTTAAGTGTAATTGATGAGCTATGCGTGCGCAGGTTCCACTTTATTCTGCTAGTCATTCAGTTTGACGCAGGAAAAGTACTTGTCATGGGCTCATTACGTAAAGACATGGAGATGTGGGCGGACCTGAGAGAAATGCTCCAGAGGTAATTTCAATCATTATCGCACTATGTCGGCAACTTTCGTTCAGTTCCTGATATCAAGTAATTAGATCCAACGGATGCGGGAAGTGGAATTGATTATTGGTAATTAGATATTAGGGATCGTTAGAGATATTATTTTGTATATATGCATGAACGTGTACTATATGCAGTAGCGTCAAATAGATATACGAAAACTTGTTGTTCGACCAAGCACGGAGAAATAGAGGTCACTTCTCTCTATATTCATGACGATGTTGTGTAATGCTTCCTTCATTGCTATATGTAGTAGCTAGCGTCTAGTTGAATGGAAAACATAAAATAAAAATGAAAACCCTAAATGTAAAAGAATTGAATGGTAAACACAAAAAGAAAAGGAGGAAACACAATATGAAACCCCTAAACCCTCCAAAACCCTAAACCCCTCCCTTTCAAAAAAAAAACCCAGCACCTGGCAGCTGCTGACGCGTGGCTACCCTTTAGTCCCGGTCGGTGTTACCAACCGGGACTAAAGGTCCTCCTGCATGGGCGCCCCACAGCGGCCACATGGAGCTCCTTTAGTACTGGTCGGTGTTACCAACCGGGACTAAAGGTCCTCCTGCATGGGCGCCCCACAGCGGCCACGTGGAGCTCCTTTACTCCCGGTTCGTAACACAACCGGAACTAAAAGTGGGGGCCTTTAGTCCCGATTGCGTAGTCCCGGTTGCAGAACCGGGACTAAAGGCCCTTAGGAACCGGGACTAATGCCCTGTTTTCTACTAGTGTAAAGCTCATATGGTTATTGGATTTGCAATGCTCACAAAACGTAGGGAATTCAAATATACCTTGAGCGCAATAATCCAATACCCTCAATTTATCGCCCACTTCAATACCTTTATAAGAATGCCGATATTGTTCATAAACCCTTCCTCTCTCATGGATTTGTTCTCCTGCAGCAATTTTGATTCCTGTAGTTGACATCTCGAAGGACATATAGCAAGATATTTTTTTGGTATTTTTGGGTTAAAGAAAAATAGTAAGATAGATAGAAAAAAAAACTAAGTGCGAATGGGAAGGTAATGACCAAGCTCTATGCTCCCCGGCAACGGTGCCAGAAAAGGTTTGATATCCTGCAAGTGCACAGGGCTATCTAGCATAATACGTGATAAGAAAGTGTTAAACCCATAGGGAGCGAAAAGGATGACACTACCTACCCCGCAGCTACGCTGTCACGAACGCAACTACGCTCGCACCCAAACCCGAGTTTGGAAATAGTTTACTCTAATTGGTTGCTAGGGAAAACAATAGAAAAGGGGTTTTACTAACTACGAACAAAAAGAAAAATAAATAAATAAAAGGTCTAAACTAAATGGAGCGGTGCTTGAGTAGCAAAGGCGTTCTCACGGGGTCCGGAGTCAACACCACTAGTATGATCTGAAAAACATATGCGAAAGCATAGTTCTAGGTCTGCATCCCTAATCCATGTTGTATGTGTCATAAGTGGGCAGAGCCAAATAAAGATACATTCATACATGCAGCAACCACATATCATGCGCACCACCACCGTTCCTCCCCAAATGCTGGTTTCGATAACAGCGATTAAGGATTTCCCCATGAATGCAACATAAAGCTTTAGGGTTCTCCGTTAAATCCCTATCTAAGGTCAGGGAAGGAGGGAGATAAGTATTGTCACTAAATACCTCCTCAATCCACCATCGAAAAGGTAGTAAATCCCTCAAGTCCAAAAGGGTAAATGTTGAGTGGCCAGCCTTACACAACATCAAGAGGAATAATTAACTCGTCACATAAAAAGAAGATATCGGATCTCTGATAGGCATTCAGTTCTAATCATACTAGAATTCACCCATATCCTCGAGAACTAATACTACTACTCAAACATAAAAGGGAAAAACATAGAAGGGAGGAACAAGATACAAGCCAATACCGAGTTGGGGAAGGAGAAGGTCGTGGCGGCGCTGGTGGAGATGGCACTGGCCCGAAGGCCGGTGCGGGGTGGCGGCGGAGCCTCCTCTTCCTTCTTCTTGTCTTGGCCCTTCTTCTGTGGTGGAGATGATCTTGGTGTAGCACGGGAGATGATGGAGATAGTGATCCTGATGGAGATGACGATCGCCGGCGGCTAGGGTTGGAGGTGTATATATAGGAGACCTGCTCGAGTCTCATCCGTGGATGTAGCCTCCCTCCTTTGATCCAAGGGCTCTAGATGAGCCAATTCCCGTCCCAATACCTCCCTTGGTGGCCAAGGAAGTCGTGGGAACAAACGAGGATGAAATCTACAAAGAATCATGAAGATTGGGGCTATTTTTGCAGCTCCTGGTGCCTGCTACGAGCAAGCCTGCTCGTACCGCACGCCGTCTTGTCCTCTAGAGTTGTGCATGCAGTTTAGTGTTATGGTCACCGTTTCTTCATACGAACTCTGATTTGGGCATTCTTGGGCTCATTGGATTCGTCTCGAAAGGACCGATACACCCATGGCATCGGATCTTCAATTTGGGCACTTTGGAAAATGTCAAAATATCCAACACTCCAAAGGGTATGAATCGAGTGCCTGGAAATCCTCCGTATTGATCCCAACATTGGTCGTTTCATCGTACAAGGTCCATGGCTGCTCCAAAACACCGATAAACACAACAAAACTAATAAAACTAACAAAAACTAAAAACTATGCAATGCTCATAATGAAAAGAGTGCAAACTGGAAATTATGCATAATTGACATGCAATTGGCTCAATGGGACATGATATATGGAGTTATTATGCAATAAATGAGCTTTAAAAATGGGTCTAAAATATAGCCATCAGTCGGGCTTGTAAAGGAGGCGCGGCCACATGAAATCATTGTCGGAAATGGGTTAAAAATTCCTTTGTGTGGTCTTTGGCCCATGCCTAGCCCCTGTGCAGCCAAGCGAGTGAGAGGCCCCGTCACCGGGGGGGTCAAGGCTAGGCCCGCGGAATGCGGGATGGTGCGGTTTAAATCAACGGACATTTGTACTAGGACAGAAATTCACGGGACCTGGCACGGTGTCATCATATGGCCCCAGGAGGGTGTGGTAAAAATTTGAAAGGGTTTCGTAGAAGCCTTCGCGGAGACGGCGTAGAAATGGGACCATCTCCCAGGAAGGATCTATCTTTCGAGAGGGAATGAGTCGGGCTTGTGAAGGAGGTGTGGGACCCGTTCCTCTGTTGGCCTCAGAACTTTGGTTCGATTGACCAAGCATGGATAATTCTGGGAAGGAGATGACTGTCTAGAGGGTTACCCTTGGGCTCGGGGTGAGCTCTACATACGATCTCGAGGGAGAGGATAAAAATGTCACTCGAGGGGCTGGCCCGTGACAACGACGCGTGGACAAGGGACGTGTAGAGGTCGGAGAGTGCATAGGTCATGCTCAGGGGGACATGGAGATGACTGCGACACGTCAGGAGGGCTCAGTTTGGATGCTATCGCGAAAAGTCAAGGGGTCAGGCCGACGGGACAGTGGTGACTAAGCGTTTGGCATGCCAATGTCATGGTCACTGCATGAACAACATCTACATCAGCATGCCGATTGCGCTAGCACCAACCTCACCAAGGGGCCCTGCTAAACTTGTCCTAGCTACGTCCCTAGGTGAGCAAGGAAGATAGGGGGAGTTGGGTAGGGCCGGGGCCTACACTTTCTTTGCTAACTTAGCAAAACTCAACATGCACAAACGGTGTTTGAAAAGATGGCAACTTGTCAACAATGAATTCCTTTTGATCTTATTTTCCGACAGTGTGGTGGTTTAGTGTATATGAAACATGTGGCAAAGCCTCAAGTGAAAAAGTATGAGCACGAGTATGGGTTTGCTCATATATGGCATTATGGATAGAAAATGGAATTGTTGTTTATGCCAAATATTTCCACATGCGAAGCATATGTTTTCTTATATATTGAAAATGTACGTGCATAGGAAACTCCATGAATTATATTGGAATTTTTCAAGCAACCTAAATCGTAGTTGCTTTGTAATGTGGCAAAAATGAGATAGTGGGTTTATAGAGGAAATCAATGGATTCACTGATTGAACTTGAACCAATAATTGGGTCAACATAGGTGCAAATATAATTTCCACAAGTTTGCATGATTTTTATAGGTGTCTAGAGGGCAGTAATGGGAATTAATTTTAATTGGAAAATATTGCACATGGTATGGAAATATTTTTGCACATCTAGAGTTCTGTATAGAGATTATGTGAATTTTTTGGAGCATTTTCCAAGCAAAGGAAATGAGGGTTCCTTTTTGAATTCAATAATTGGGTTTAATATTTCTAATATCTGGAATTAGGGTTTTACGACATCATTGGTGGCTTGTATCTCGTGGGACATATCTCCGGGGTGAAGGGGAAATAGTTGCCAGTTACCAACATCATTCATCAAAGATCCAAAGAAACGCTAATGAACTCGAAAAGAAAAAAAAGATGGGAGCCAAACCCCGCAAGAACATCGAGAAAAAATAAATCAAGAAGCAAAAATCGGACAATTACAACACCAAATAACCAAACCATAGGAGTTTGATGGTGAAAAATTCACAATATATGAACGTGATGACCTAAGCGCGCTAGGTCAAGTAATGACATTGGATCCTCCGAGTCAAGTTCATCAGTTAAGCTCTTAGTGTGTGCACATTTGGATTGCATTAGTCCATCAATTGAGGATGTGATGTTTTTGCACCCGAGCTCAAATGAGCTCGGGTGAATAGTAAAATCGAAAAATATTTTTAAAATGTTCAAAAAAATCTGAATTTTTTTTTACAACAAACTTTGACAAATGTTCTAATAGCTCGCAAAGTTTCATCAATAAATCACATTTGTGGAAGTCGTGGAAAAAAAAACAAAATCGAAACTCCGAAAATGCTACTTTCGAAAGCATTTTGGAGCACTAATTTTGTTTTTTTCGCCACGACTTCCACAAATGTGATTTCAAACTGAAATTTTGCAAGCAGTTAGAACATTTGTCAATGTTTGCCGTAAAAGAATGTTCAGATTTTTTTGAACAATTTTCAAATATTTTTCGAATTTACTGTTCACCCGAGCTCATTTGAGCTCGGGTGTAGAAGGGCACTTTCGATCAATTGAACCATACTCCCCTAAATTTGATATTTTACCTTGTGGTTGTTGTCGTAGAGATTTGAGTCACAAAGTGTTCAAATGTATTTGTCTTTGGTTTAGCATTTGGAAGACATATTTTTTGTCGTGAAATGCATTTCAATGCTTGCATGGTTAGTAGCACAAGGACAAAAAGATATCCAAAGGACATAGATTGACAACACAAGATAATATAGTCCATGGATTACATAAAAGCATAAGTCCTATGTGCATGCATGTGTGGAAGAGTTCATTGCCCTAGAGGCATCGATGGTATTGAGTTCACCCCTCAAACGATAAAATGTTTTATCATCGAGAGGTTTGGTAAAGATATTAGCTAGTTTCTCGTCGACTGTTACATGTTCGAGGATAATGTCACCCTTGGTAACATGATCACGAATGAAGTTGTGGTGGATATCGATACGTTTGGTTCTTGAGTGTTGGTCTGGGATGTGGGCAATCTTTATGACATTCTCATTGTCACTAGAAGTGAAATATGATGGATAGAGATACCATAGCATCCAAAGAAGTTGATGATCTCATAGCAGTATATTCAACTTGGCTACAGGGAGGTCGAGTTTTATTTCTTGAAAGAACAAGAAACAATGGATCTACCAATGAATTGGCAAGTACTCGAAGTTGACTTACTATCAACCTTGTCACTCGCATAATTCGAATCGAAATAGCCTATAAGATTAATGGATGACCCCCTTGGAAATGACTACGGTGCCGGTGGTGGTATGACCTGGGAGTGACCAACGTACACAACACGGTAGAGGCTTGGGGAAAGAGAGAGGAAGTCAACATCCTAAACATCGCTCAAAACCGTCCAAAAATTGACATGTCAGTTCAAAACCACTCAAGAAGATTATTTATATGGACTTAGAGATTTGAGGATAAAAATTATACCAAAATTGAGTTGAGGGGAATATGGCTCCATTGGAATGGATTTGGGGGGTGATCTCTACGCTTCTTTTGTATGAGATTAGGAGATGAGCCGGAGGAAAAAGAAGCCCAACAAACAACGCACATCACCACTGCCTCCAGTCTCCCGTCCCCGATTCTCCTCCCGATCTCGCAGGCTCGCCGCGTGCCTCGCCGGACGCTGTCGCCACCACCAGACGCCAGGAGGCAAGGAGCCGGCCCTGACCGCCACGCCCACCCAGCGCCCCTGCCCGCCCCACCCACCAGTCGCCCACCGCTGCACCGCGCCCCTGCCAGCCGGTGCTTGGCAGCAGTCCTGCCCGGCAGCCGGCGGTCTGCAGTTGCAGCGGCCAGCCGATTTGAGGTACGTTGTCTCCATTCCCCAAGTTTTGATTGGTGCATTACTCGTTACGAATTTGGGTTTATATTCATGGATTATCATAGTGCTATCTGCCACTTACATTAACACATACACATAATTTGTTGTGTCCAATTATGTCGTTATGATTGATAGAATGTAAATTTTTGCTGTGTCCAATGAGGTAGATTATGATTTTACACATAATTTTTTGTGTCAAATCAGATGAATTATAATAGTGCTATTGGTAAATTAATTAGTATAACGCCTCGACACGTGGACACACCTGAAGTCGCCCGTTTCAAGCATCCTTTATAGTAGGTTTATTTGCTGTCCTTTTTTTAAAGCGGACCACCCCATTTAAAAAACGCCTCGACACGTGGACACACCCGAAGGCGCCCGTTTCGAGCATCCTTTATAGTAGGTTTATGAAAAAAGTCTATTTTACTCCCCTGAACAAAGTAGCTGGTTCACATAACCCCCTGAACTATTTTTCTGCTCTCTTAGCCCCCTGAACTATCTGATACCGTTCACAAATTGTGTTAGGTGGGTTTGCTCACGTGTTTTGATGACGTGGAGGTAGTCAAAGCGGTATTTGACCATTGGCCTCCTCGTCCAGTGGTTCATCGTCGCCGCCGTCTCTTCGCTGCCCCCGCCGTGCCCTCGCCTGGCAGCCCCATCGCCACGTACCTCCGCCGTGCGTGCCTAATCAACTTGCTGTGCCTCCGCCCCTGCCTTGCCTTCCCTCCCATCCTCCCCACCATCGTCCCCATCCAATGACCTCATGGTCGCACCCAACTGCAGCCGGCGGCGCTGAAGCTTGCAGGGGCAGTAGCTACGACACAATATCGATCAAAAGAGGAGAGTGGGGATGATCAGGTGCTCGCAGCGGTTCTTCCATTGCAGATGGAGAGGTCGGGGAAGCATAGCAGGCAGCAAATTTGGCAATCGCGTCCGGCGGCCATAGTCAGGGAAGACGACCCGATTTCGCATGGTTCGGGGGCAGCCGGAGCCTATTCCTTCGCCTGGGATGTCGAGGGCGATCAGGCGGAGCTCTGTGGCGTTTTGGTTTGGCGAGGGGTGGCCGCTGGCCACGAAGATGACACCGACGTCCATGGCGCTCTCGGGGCTTCGAGATCTCAAGAAAGAGAGGGGAATGGAAGCGGGGGAGAGGGCTAGGCAGGCAGGCGGGCGGCTCCAAATGGATGGGCCGGTCAGCTTCAGGGGAGCTCCACGGTGCACGGGAAGCAGAGGAGAAGTGGGGGTCGCCGGAGGAAGAGATCGAGGCAGCGGCGCTCTCGACGTACAGGAGGAGACACGGGCTGCGGCTGACGAGGGGGGCCTACTGGTCAAATACCACTTTGACCTGGTTCATGTCAGCAAACCGCATGTGCAAACCCACCCTGATGATTTTTAAACGGTATCGGATAGTTCAGGGGGTAAGAGAACAGAAAAATAGTTCAGGGGGTTATGTGAACCAGCCACTTTGTTCAGGGGAGTAAAATGGACTTTTTTCTAGGTTTATAGTAGTAGGAGCAAGCCAAAAAAAATGAGCCTCCCTCCCGAGCGAACGACCAGTCTCCTTCCCGAGCGCTACAGCTAAGGTTCCTAGTGGCCGCCGGCCCGCCGACGCAGCGCGCCCAGCCGGCCGAAGCCACCGCTGCCCCGCCGCCGGTACAGGAGCCGAGCAGCGCCTCCCTCCGTTGAGTAGTCGTTCCCACCAGTAGCGCCTCCCTCCCTGGAGCAGGCGTTCCCGCCCAGCTACGCCACCGCCCGGAGCTACGCCGTCGACCAGTGCATAGGCAGGTAGCCACCACTCCTTCGTCCTTCCTGCTCCCTTTTCCCTCATGCCCCTCCCTCCTTCCTCTTGCATCCTCTGTTTGTTCATTTTTTTTACTGGTTTTTGTATTGGATGAGTACTTGCTGTAGATTTAATATTGTGAGAACATAATGATGATTATTTCTTGATGAGTACTTGCTGCATGATTTTTCCAATGCATGTTCAAGTTTACATGTGTAAGGATTTTGCTTGATAGGTGCTTGTGATAATGCTTGTAGGGGCAAATGTTTACAAATTGTAGTTTGAATTTTTTTTCAGATGCGCAAATGTTTTGGTTTAAACATGTTAGCAGTGAAACATGCAATGATTCACGATATATGAAAAGGAAAAGATCAAGTTGTTTCATCTGCACCGTCTTGACCTGAAATCAAAGCTTAGCAGTGACATGCAATTTGAGAGAGCGGGAGCTTTGTCTTGGTTATACTGGCCGAAATTGGTTAACACATTAGTACTAGTGGTATTGTTGGCATGATAGATGGCCAAAATCTTGTTCATGATTGGGAATGTAGTGGTACTGTTACGCTGTGTTGTTGATTTTAACAGTCAGACCTAAAATATTACCGTTTAAAGTGATTATTTCTCCTTTTGCATGTTAGCTGATTGATCTTCAGGTTCCACCTTTCGGGTTATGCCATGATAGATGTACAACTAACTAATGATTTGACTTGATGCTCCATATTCATTTTACACTTACTAAAAGTCTAATTCTACCCCTTTGGAACTTGTAGTTGGAACAGGGCCTCAACATTGTCAATTGGCGGGACTTGGAGCTGCTTCGTCATCCATAGTAGAGCAAACAAGAAGGTAATCGGCTGTTCCTAGCTTCTATACATATTTTTTTTGTGAATTAAAAAATAGTAAAACGTATCCCCGTATTGGCGCTTTTCCAAAATGCCGAATTTACGTATCCGTATCGGCCCGATACTGATACATGTATCCATATCGGTGCATTTTAGTCCGCCACTGATCAGCAGCGATGGCGATCCGACACTACTGGCCGATGGCTGCCGCTGCTGTCGGTTTCCGCCTCGTTCTGGTGCTCTTCGGCGGAGACCTCCACCTTGCCTCCCGCCCGGAGGTCTCCACCCCCCTCACGTCCCTTTGCCGACGTAAGCACACCTCCTTGCTCTCAGTCCTTCCCCTCCAAACCCCAGCCCTTTTCTGGTGTTGCTGTATATGGACATCTCATTTGCCTCCTGTCTATGTTGCAGTGGCAGAAGGATACTGGCTGAAGCAGGCGTCCATGTCACCCTATTCTGGTACGTTACACACCTCCCCACTTTGCTCACTTTGCCCAAATAAGAGTTCGACCCAATGCTTTATTTCTGTCTTAGTGAATCCAACTTCGACATTAAAATTTTAGCACTTCACATTTGCATCAGAACGACCAAAATTTTGAGGCCAGGATAGTCGGGTGGGTGGTGGTATTATTAGGTACTACGGAGCAATTTTTAAAATGCTTGTGTGGGAGCTTCTATGCGCTGGGTCTGTCCTTTTGACTGGGTTTCTACTGAATACTGATAGGCGCTATTTCATGTTAACTTCTGTAATGAACTACTGATAACTCCTGATGGATGAAATATGAAATGACTCCTACTTAGCATCAGAGGCCTAGATGCTTCTTGCGATTACATTACAAAGCTTAGCAATTAGTCATGATATTTTTACTCTTTGTAATGTTGATGTGTTAACAGTTTGAACTTGTAAGGGATGGTCCAGCCTTTTGAATGATCTGTTTTTCAGGCTCGATGTATCACGGTTCCCCTTTGCTTCTATCAGTTCTTGGTCCGCTAACCAGTAAAAGGTGATTGGTCCTTCGTTTTGATGCTTCTTTGATCACTTCTTTGATGTCGCCACTGTTGCTATGTCTCTTTATTTTATCAGATCGCCATATGAAATGTTAGCATTCTAACGCTCCATGATGTCACAGGTCAGGTGGACATCATTCTCATATATATTGCAGGTAAATAAGTTGCTATGTACTTTTCATTTAAACCAGTATATGTTTGTCTAAGATTGATAACTTGTTCAAGTATACCTGATATTCATAGAAGAAAATCTGTTTTCTTAGGCTTTACTATTTATGTTCTTTGTCTTGCCCATGGTATTGTTCGAACCAAAAAAAAAATGTAACCATGAATATTTCCACGACTTTTGCATTTTGTTGGCAGTCATGTAATATTACACTCATGAATGCCCCGCACAGTTTGGTTTTTGTGGCTGTAGATTTTATAGCTGCTATGCTCATTCGATCAACTGGGCGTACACTCCAAATGGCACGTAACAGAAGCTTGAATTCTCTTGACCTCACAAAATCAGTGAACAATTCTGGCGAGTCATCTATCTATCTACACTAGTAGAAAAAGGCCTATTTGTCCCGGTTCATAAGGCCCATTTGTCCCGGTTCCCAAACCGGGACTAAAGGGTCGGGACTAAAGGCCCCCCCCTTTAGTCCCGGTTGTGTTACGCACCGGGACTAAAGGTAACACCAACCGGGACTAAAGGAATTTTTTTGAAATTTTGTTTTTCTGAATTTTTTTGAAAAATAAAATTTTGAATATTTTCTTATTTTCAAATTTCTGAATTATTTGACAATTCAATCTCTAATCACCCACTCTAATCACCCCTCATCACTGCTCAATTATGAACCACTCAATCCAAATCGTCTAACTTCCCGGCCGATCACCCATCCTCTCACTACTCCACCCTGAGCACGCTTAACTTCCCGGCCGGTCACCTATCCTCTTACTACTCCAGCCTGAGCACGCTTAACTTTCAAGTTCTATTCCCCCTAGTTTCCAAGTCTGCACTTGTTGTTTTCCTGACAATACTAAGCTGTCAATCCTATTAACCCTTAGGAGTTGAACTTGAGCATTAAGCACCGTTTGAGTTTGAAATTATTATTCTAAAAAACAATAATTATTTATTAACACTAATATTTTTTGAATAAGTAGTTTGACCATAGTTTGACCACAATTTGACCAGATTTGACCATAGTTTGACCACAGTTTGACCAGATTTGACCATAGTTTGACAAAATGTCAAAAAACTAAAAATAATTATTTATTAACACTAATATTTCTTGAATAAGTAGTTTTACCATAGTTTGACCAGATTTAACAAAAAATCAAAAAAACTGAAATTTGAGCATAACTTTTTTTCTTTCAGAATTTGAGGATTCTAAAAATTTGCAAACAGGCATACGGCTGTGCCTCCCCTTTCGAACTCCTCTCTATAGCAGGCCTACTGGGCTAACTGTGTCTCTCTGCCTGTGGGCCTACTGGGCCTTCTGCGGGCCTGAATCCTGGCCCACCAGCCGGGTTGGGTTGCTAGTCGTATTCAGGCCGTGGTGGCCCAATAGGAGGCATTGTTTTATTTTTTTCAGTTTTTTTGTTTTGTTTTTTGCATTATTTATTTTCTTTTGTTTTTTGCTTTATTTTTCTTTAATTCTTTTTGCTGTTAGGTCACAAAAATTATAAACTTTCTGTTAGTGCCATTAGTTTTCAAATTTGAATAGTTTAAATTTGAATTCTTTGAAATTTATGTGAATCACTAGTTTGTGAATAACTTTACTATAAAAATAGATTTTTGAGTGATTCTTTTTCCTGCTATTTAATATTACTGTGTTTTAACATTATATTCAAAAACAGATTTTGTTATTTTAGTTTCTAACAAAAAATTCTTTATGATAATTCTTTTTGCTATTAAAGTTTCTAACAAAAAAATTCTTTATGAAAATTCATTTTGCCATTAATGTTTTGAACAGAAAATACTTTAATAATTTAGTTGCATAATTTATATAATTTTAGTTTCAAAAATACTAGAGGTATATAAAAGCTTTTTAGTTGATTCCTTTTGCTATTAGAGTTTTATAAAAGCTTTTTAGTTGATTCTTTTTGCTATTGAAGAATATTATAGTTTTGTTTCAGTTGATCGTAACAGAATATTTTAATTGATTATTTTAAGTTCATTCTTTTTGCTATTAGTTCATTCTTTTTGCGCTAAATGACCCTGAAATTGAAAAGCACTACAAATGAACTCTGAAAAGGTTGAAACTTGGCATGGTATCATCATTTCACCCACATAGCATGTGCTAAAAAGTTGAGAGGGTTACGGCAAAAACTGGATGCACTTCGTGTACAAAACGGACAATCTGTTTCGAAGTATCAGGGTTTCATACGGAAACTCGTCTGTTACAAAGGGATTTCATTTTTTTAAACTTATTTGAACTCCAGACTTTTTATGTGTTCAAAATGCACCATTCAAAGCCACATCATCAATTTTCAACCCTTTCTGACTTTATTTGTTATTTTTCATGCATTTACTGATTTTTTTTTTAGTTAGATGACCCTGAAATTGAAAAGCACTTCAAATGAACTCTGAAAAGGTTGAAAGTTGGCATGGTATCATCATTTCACCCACATAGTTTGTGCTAAAAAGTTGAGAGGGTTACGGCAAAAACGGATGCACTTCGTGTACAAAACGGGCAATCTCTTTCGAAGTATCAGGGTTTCATACGGAAACTCGTCTATTACAAAGGGATTTCATTTTTTTTGAACTTATTTGAACTCCAGACTTTTTGTGTGTTCAAAATGCACCATTCAAAGCTAATAATCATCATAGTCATTACCACCAACACTATTTAATCATCATAGTCATAGTGTAGCTATCTAATCACCACCAACACTAGCTAATAATAATCATCATAGTCATTACCACCAACACTAGCTATTTAATCATCATAGTCATAGTGTAGCACATCATCATCTTCAAACTCATTCTAGCTAGCTAATCACTCCTGCTGCTCTCTCTCAGGTAAAATAGCGTAGAACATGTGTACCACTCCTGCTTCATCATATTGGAGCATGCAGATGAACCTGTCTCCTAATTGTGGGCTGCGCTTCTGATTGCTGCCCCCTAGTACTTCTCTGCGATCCTTCACAATCTTGCTCCAGTCTTTGACTATTAAGGCTTGCTCGCTTTTAGAAATCCTGAATGCACTCATGTGCAATGTAGGATGTCTTGGCCGTAAGCTAACCATTGCCATGCGACCTTTAGGCTCGACCCAATGAGGCACAACTATAATTGGGAGTCCCTGTTGAAGAACATCGTAGTAACATACTTAGCAATGAAGTTTAGCTTAAAAAATAATGTATGCAAAAGATGCACTGAGGACAAATAGTAAAAATCTTACCATCTTTCCTAAATAGATATGACCGTAGTTCAATACGCACACTAGTGGTCGCACGTTTTGAGTACTAAGATTTTCAAGTCCAGGAAAATAATTTGTCTTGACAGTATCAAGATCCTCAAGCCATGAAACATAATGACTTATCTCCTCGCAGTTTAGTTCAGCCCCGGGACAGTAGTAGGTCATGTCTACCAAGCGCTGGACATGTTTGCTTGAATGGAAATAAGCTGTCAATAGAAATTAGTTGTCAACTGTTTTTCAATAAACAATATCCAAGACATAAATATGGTTGAGAAACTCACATAATGGTAGAACTGGAGGCGTCTGCACATCGACCCAGATGTCGATATTACCTTCAATATCATCTTCCGGACGAATATCAAAGGTGATAAGCATATCAGGCTCAAATCCATAAGCCTTGCATAGTGATCTCCAATTTTTGCATTCAAAATAGGTGTAGGTGTCTGCATTGTATAATTTTGCGGCAAAAGTATAACCATGCTCGGTCCTCAAGTGAACTATCTTTACCTCCATAGTTTCCATAGGACTGAAACCAATCTTATCCAAGACATAAATTCTTGCATGGCAGGGGATACGCCAGTAGAATAGTAAAAAATTAAAATTATAAGTTGAAGCAAAAGAAGCAGAAGTCATGCTTAATTACGAAAAAAGACTTGTCGTTGTGATTTACTGTATCCACTTCGAAGGTCTCATCCAGCTTGATGCTGAAGCGCCTACCACCAACTAAGAAATCTCTGTCGCACAGGCCGCGCTCGTCTTCGCAGTAATCACACATACCGAAATCATTTTCGTCGTCAGACATTTCCTATGTTCATAGTTGATCAAACATTGATTGAAGGCAACTACCAGGAAACTCAACAAAAAGATCACTATTACTCAATATGCAACGGGTTGACTTTAGGTCTGTCGAGTCTTCCTTCCTGAACTCTCATCTCATGTATTTATAATAACAACAGTCGGCATTCTTCCTCTCTCAAATATATATAATAACAAACAATAATAAAAGTAAGAAAATTACACAAGTATCTATCTTAATCATACAAGTAAGAACTTTTTTCTTTTACAAAGAAGATAAGACCAAGAGGTTCACCACTGTGGTGCCGGCGACGAGATCGGCGCGGGCGATCGACGGCGGTGAGGATGGGGACGGGACAGGACGGACCGCCAAACCTAGACAAATCTCGAGGAAAATGGAGCTTGGACAAGGAGCTTCGAGAGGAGAAAACTTAAGTGTGGCTCGGGCATTTCATCAAACACCTCATGTGCATACGAGGTGAGCTAGAGCACCACAAAGCTCTCCCACGGCCGACCCAAAACCAGAGCACTCCACTGCTCTGCTCGCGGGCGAGGGGGTATATATAGGCATCTCATTGGTCCCGGTTTGTGGCTGGAACCGGGACTAAAGGTCCCCCTTTGGTCCCGGTTCCAGCCACGAACCGGGACCAATGGTTGTGGGCCAAGAGCAAGGCCCATTGGTCCCGGTTCGTGGCTGGAACCGGGACCAAAGGGGCCAGACGAACCGGGACCAATGCCCCAAGAGGCCCGGCCGCCCCCTTGGCCTCACGAACCGGGACCGATGCCCCCTTTGGTCCCGGTTCGTGAGTGAACCGGGATTAATGGGCTGGCCCTGCCTGGACCAAAGCCCTGTTTTCTACTAGTGCTATCTATCTATCTATCTATCTATACCTCTATACCTATACTAATTAGGCACTTCCTAAAAATTCCCACGTTAATTAGAATTTACGGACCGTTAATCTGGTGGGACCGAGTTATAACGGTGTAGATTAACCCATGTAATTCTCGCGCAGAAAAAACAGTCACTTTGGTCAACAAATAAAAATAATCTATCTCCACCCTGAACTGTTCTGCCAACAAATAATTAGTGTGGTCCCAAGCTAAACTGTACGTAAAGAAACATGACTCTCCATTTACAAAAAAAGAAAATAAATAACAAGCCGCTCGGCTGATGGGGCCCTCGGTAAAAAATGGGTCGTGGAAATAGAAGCAAACACCGTCTCAAACTCTCAATCTACATGCAAGTCCCATAAAAAAAATCTATCTACAAGTTACATCGTCCCAAACTCTTAATCTAGATTGAGGCCTCCGTTTCCTCACTTCTGGTGCATATAATTTGATTTAACACTCTTACTTCTTCTCTCCACCAGCGCGCAAGTAAGTACTGGCTTGATTTTTCCTGAGTTGTTCAACATTGCAGAGAGTTCTCATCTATTTTATTTCCTCCCTCATACCCAATCTTGCAACGCGTGACTCGCCGAGTGCTTTCCGGCCATGTACGCAGGTCACGGGTCGGTATTGACTTATTTTTTTCTAAGCCGATTGACGTTATAGAGAAACGGAAGTATTCAACAAGGAACACGTTCTACCTAAGCAAGCAGGTCGATCGGTTATTCCGTGAGCAAAAACATGTACGTGGCAAACTAGGTGCTGCCGGCTAGCTTAATTCATCCACAATAGTATAATCTAGAACATGCACACATGCAGCATGGCACAACCACGTGCATGTTGTTTTTTTATTTCATTCAATCGGATGATTCTCAATTGTTCAAACAAAGCTAAGACGAGTATTGGCACAAATTTCTGTAAAGAGCCTGGCAACCCTAACATCATGTCAATATGGTATGAATTTTGTGTGTGTCCCTTATAAGCTATGTACTAACAAATGGAACCCTCTACAAAAGAAATCTTCCATATTAATGGAATCATATACTCCCTCCGTTCCTAAATATAAGTTCTTTTAGAGTTTCTACTATGGACTACATACTGAGCAAAATGAGTGAACCTATACTCTAAAAGGTGTCTATATACATCCGAACATATATAGTCTCTATAGTGAAATCTCTAAAAGTACTTATATTTAGGAAAAGGAGGACTACTCCTTTTTCATGTATCTTAATTTCAACTGAATTACAAGTACGTTAAGACCAAAGCATTCAAGAAAGTTACGACATACATGATGCAAAGCCAGGGATAAAAGTAACTTGACCATGTGTATTCTCCTACTTAATTAATATACATTATTTTCAACAAATTCTCTCCGGTTTCTCCACTATACATGTATAACGATGCCACATAGGTGGACCAGTGAGGTACTTCGGCCGATCACCAGAGTTGTTGACCTCACCGTCATCGATGAATTGGGGTTTGACTGAAAATTTCCACAGTTGTATCACATCCCGGGTCCAGCTTCTATGCCCATTATGTAACCATATTTACATACATAGACGGCACATATGCAACCGTTTTACGCTCAACAATGTATGCATGAGATTTCATAGGTGACGGTGTATCGTTCAAGCCACACATTGCTACTGTCCATTAATTTACATGACTCCTTTGCTCTGTTCTTTCCTCGATCCGGTCCAATAAGAGGT
The DNA here is from genome assembly GCA_011799875.1 of Thinopyrum elongatum. Classification (NCBI taxonomy): domain Eukaryota; kingdom Viridiplantae; phylum Streptophyta; class Magnoliopsida; order Poales; family Poaceae; genus Thinopyrum; species Thinopyrum elongatum. The sequence continues at coordinate 585,957,718 of CM022301.1, read as the reverse complement.
TAACATACATATGGCATGTCAGACATGGGCTATGATGTTCGATGCAGGATGCCATGATGAAGTACGTGTTTGTAAAAAAAATTCCATAGGCCCTTAATAAGTGTTATTTGTCTTCGTACTACATACATAAACATTGCAGCTTTCGTCCCTATCTTCGACGACATAGACTCTCTCGAAGTTAGGATGTTCTCTTATTTGCAAATTCTTAAGTTGTTATGTCATTTAGTTCAAATTTATTCGGTGTACCATCAATCATTCACATTTATTCACTCACTTGAGTAAGCATTCCCCTTAAAATATAAGGATCTGATACATCGCCTTCTGAACTACCATCTTCTATAATATGGAACCTAACATAATAACACATAACCAACCCGTGCGAACACACGGGTTGACGACTAGTACTAGTTAATGTTATACTTGAGATGTGCTTTATTGAATCTTGAGCTACTAGTAGGCTGTATGTGCAAAAGCTTGAATATGAGGTACATTCAATTAACGTCACAAAACTATTTTCTGCAAAAAAGGGACAAAACTATAGGCTATAGGTACTCGAATCGGTAATGCTCCTGTGATGTGATTGGCAATCGCTCCTATGACCATATGTGTAAATACAACGAACTAATCTTAGTGATCCTGAAAATAATAATCTTCGTGCAATAGGGCAACTCATGTATTGACATATTCGAGAAATTACCAGCATGGTGAGCACACGTGAGAAAAGAAAGGTATCTTGGACAAAGGAATGCACATGAATCTCTAGAGGCTTCTACTATTTACAGTCTTCTGACACCAACGACAAAGGAGGTGTGGCCATGAGCTTGGCCGTGAATTCGTGTGAAACTGCTCGTCAGATTTTTAAGATCGAATGGTGTATGTACTGCCATATGGGTATGGACACTAGTAGAAAATAGGGCTTTGATCCAGGCCTGAAAAGCCCATTAATCCCGGTACACTCACGAACCGGGACCAATGGGTGTATCGGTCCCGGTTCGTGAGGCCAGGGCGCCGGCCGGGCCTCGGGGGCCATTGGTCCCGGTTCGTGAGACCCCTTTGGTCCCGGTTCCAGACACAAACCAGGACCAATGAGCCTCGCTCCTGCCCACAACCATTGGTCCCGGTTGGTGGCTGGAACCGGGACCAAATGTGGTCCTTTAGTCCCGGTTCTAGCCACTAACCGGGACTAAAGAGTGGCCTATATATATCCCCACCACTGCCCGCGAGCCGAGCCACTGCTCTGTTTTTTGGCCGGCCGTGGGAGAGCTTTGTGGTGCTCTAGCTCACCTCCTACGCATATGAGGTGTTCGATAAAATGCCTGAGCCACACTTAAGCTTTCTCCTCTCGAAGCTCCTTGTCCAAGCTCCATTTTCCTAAAGATTTGTCTAGGTTTGGTGGTCCGTCCTGTCCCGTCCCCGTCCTCACCGCCATCGATCACCCGCGCCGATCTCGTTGCCGACACCACCATGGTGAGCCTCTTATTCTTATCTTCTTTCTAAAAGAAAAAAGTTCTTACTTGTATGATTTAGATAGATACTTGTGTAATTTTCTTACTTTTATTATTGTTTGTTATTATATAGTGCGATGGTTTTGGTATCCGCCTCCGTCGGCTCTCGTCCTGTCTATGATTCGGATGTGGTATATATATTATCTTTTATAACTATTAGTATCATCTAGTGTTTATGACAATTATGCCGACCAACGTGACATAGATCTTTTTATCTAGGAGGTATGTGACCCGGAAATTCCAACCGACCCTATTGTCGAGAGGTTAAATTTAGTTGAGGAAGAAAACAATTACTTGAAGGTAAAATTGAAAAAAATTGAGGAGGAGAATATGATATTGGAGTTGCATGTTGCGGATGTCGTCGATGATCATAAGATCAAGATGGATGCAATGCGCTTCAAGATTAGAAAGTATAGAAAATATGCCATTCATACTAAGGCTTGGTATCATTATGCCGTTGGATCAATTGTTACCTTAGTTGCGATTATGATCGCATTTGTTGTTGCATTGAAATGTTTTAGATAGTTTCAATGTATGGTTTAATTAGATGCTCTGGAGAGCAATATGTTGTTCAATGAGAACTATGTATGTACTTTGGTTTTAATGTGATGATGAACTTCTATTAATTAATTTGGTCACTTATGTATTCATGATGTTCTGTAATGGTTTTTGACACACTTAATTATATATAATGCATGCAGATGAACCGGCAATGGATGTACGGTGACAGACGCACCTCCGAGTACATTAAGGGCGTGCATAATTTTGTCGAAGTGGCTGAGGCAAACAAACAGAATGGTTTTATGTGTTGTCCATGCCCTATATGTGGGAATACGAAGTCTTACTCTGACTCGAAAACCCTTCACACCCACCTGCTTTATAAGGGTTTCATGCCACACTATAATGTATCGACCAAGAACGGAGAAAGAGGTGTTATGATGGAAGACAGCGAAGAAGAAGAGGATGATGACAACTATGTGCCCCCTGAATACGGTGATGCTGCAACGGGGGAAACTGAAGATCAAGAGGAACTAGACGATGTGCCCGATGATGATCTTCGCCGGGTCATTGTTGATGCAAAGAGACAATGCGAAAGTGAAAAGGAGAAGCTGAAGTTCGATCGCATGTTAGAGGATCACAAAAAAGGGTTGTACCCCAATTGCGAAGATGGCAACACAAAGCTCGGTACCACACTGGAATTGCTGCAGTGAAAGGCAGAGAATGGTGTACCTGACAAAGGATTTGAGAAGCTACTGAAAATATTGAAGAAGAAGCTTCCAAAGGATAACGAATTGCCCGACAGTACGTGAGCAACAAAGAAGGTTGTATGCCCTCTAGGATTGGAGGTGCAGAAGATACATGCATGCCCTAATGACTGCATCCTCTACCGCGGTGCGTACGAGGATTTGAACACATGCCCGGTATGCGGTGCATTGCGGTATAAGATCAGACGAGATGACCCTGGTGATGTTGACGGCGAGCGCCCCAGGAAGAGAGTTCCTGCCAAGGTGATGTGGTATGCTCCTATAATGCCACGGTTGAAACATCTGTTCGGAAACAAAGAACATGCCAAGTTGATGCGATGGCACAGAGAGGACCGTAAGAAAGATGGGAAGTTGAGAGCACCTGTTGACCGGTTGCAGTGGAGAAAATCGAGAGAAAGTACTTGGAGGACTTTGTAGGTGACGCAAGGAACATATGGTTTGGTTTAAGCGCGGATGGCATTAATCCTTTTGGGGAGCAGAGCAGCAATCACAGCACCTAGCCCGTGAATCTATGTATCTATAACCTTCCTCCTTGGTTGTGCATGAAGCGGAAGTTCATTATGATGCCAGTTCTCATCCAAGGCCCTAAGCAACCCGGCAATGACATTGATGTGTACCGAAGGCCATTAGTTGAAGAACTTTTACAGCTGTGTAATGGAAATGGTGTACGTGTGTGGGATGAGCACAAACAGCAGGAATTTGACCTGCATGCGTTGCTGTTTGTAACCATCAATGATTGGCCTGCTCTCAGTAACCTTTCAGGACAGACAAACAAGGGATACCAAGCATGCACGCACTGTTTAGATGACACCGAAAGTATATACCTGGACAAATGCAGGAAGAATGTGTACCTGGGGCATCGTCGATTTCTTCCGACCAACCATCAATGTCGAAAGAAAGGCAAGCATTTCAAAGGCGAGGCAGATCACCGGAAGAACCCCGCCATCCGTACCGGTGATCACATACTTGCTATGGTCAATGATTTACAAGTAATCTTTGGAAAGGGTCCCGTCGGACTATCTGTTCCGAATGACGCTGAGGGACGCGCACCCATGTGGAAGAAGAAATCTATATTTTGGGACTTACCCTACTGGAAAGACCTAGAGGTCTGCTCTTCAATCGACCTGATGCACGTGACGAAGAATCTTTGCGTGAACCTGCTAGGCTTCTTGGGCGTGTATGGGAAGACAAAAGATACACCGGAGGCACGGGAGGACCAGCAACATGTGCACGAAAAAGACGGCATGCCTCCAAAGCAGTATGAAGGTCCTGCCAGCTACGCTCTTACCAAAGAAGAGAAGGAAATCTTATTTGAATGCCTGCTCAATATGAAGGTCCCGTCTGGCTTCTCGTCGAATATAAAGGGAATAATAAATATGCCAGAGAAAAAGTTCCAGAACCTAAAGTCTCATGACTACCACGTGATTTTGACGCAACTGCTTCCGGTTGCATTGAGGGGGCTTCTACCGGAAAACGTTCGATTAGCCATTGTGAAGCTATGTGCATTCCTCAATGCAATCTCGCAGAAGGTGATCGATCCAAAAATCCTACCAATGTTAAGGAGTGATTTGGCGCAATGTCTTGTCAGTTTCGAGCTGGTGTTCCCACCATCCTTTTTCAATATCATGACACACGTCCTAGTTCATCTAGTCGACAAGATTGTCGTTCTGGGCCCTGTATTTCTGCACAATATGTTCCCCTTTGAGAGGTTCATGGGAGTCCTAAAGAAATATGTCCGTAACCGCGCTAGGCCAGAAGGAAGCATCTCCATGGGGCATCAAACAGAGGATGTCATTGGGTTTTGTGTTGACTTCATTCCTGACCTTAAGAAGATTGGTCTCCCTCAATCACGGTATGAGGGGAGACTGACTGGAAAAGGCACGCTAGGAGGGGACTCAATTATATGTAGGGACGGGCATTCCTGGTCTCAAGCACACTACACAGTTCTACAGAATTCTACCTTGGTGACCCCGTATGTCGATGAACACACGAACATTCTACGCTCCAAACACCCGGAGCAGTGTGCTGACTGGATTACATGTGAACACATCAGGACTTTCGGCAGTTGGTTGCGAACACGTCTCAGGGGTGACAACACTGTTTCTGATGAGCTGTACTCGTTGGCAAGGGGACCATCTTCGACTGTATTGACTTACAAAGGGTACGAGATAAATGGGAATACATTTTACACGATCGCCCAAGATAAAAAGAGCATCAACCAACATAGCGGTGTCCGCTTTGATGCAGCAACCAAGAGGGGAAAGGACACATATTATGGTTACATAGTGGACATATGGGAACTTGACTATGGACATGATTTTAAGGTCCCTTTGTTTCAGTGCAAATGGGTCAATCTGTCAGGAGGCAGGGTATAGGTAGACCCACAGTACGGAATGACAACAGTGGATCTGAACAATCTTGGGTACACAGACGAACCATTCGTCCTAGCCAATGATGTGGCGCAGGTTTTCTATGTGAAGGACATGTCTACCAAACCGAGAAAAAGAAAAGATAAGGAAGCGAATACATCATACGATGAGCCAAAGCGCCACATAGTTCTTTCAAGAAAAAGAGACATCGTGAGATTGGAGGGCAAGATAGACATGTCTGAAGATTATGAAAAGTTTCATGAAATTCCTCCCTTCAAAGTCAAGGCTGACCCAAGCACCCTGTTAAACGATGAAGATTATCCATGGTTACGGCGCAATAATCCACAACTATTATGATGATGCCTTCGATATAGAATATCTCTGCAGTTACATGTGAAAATATGAAAATGCCTTTTGTAACAGATGAGTTTTCGTATGAAACCCTGATACTTCGAAAGAGATTGTCCGTTTTGTACACGAAGTGCATCCAGTTTTTGCCGTAACCCTCTCAACTTTTTATAACATGCTATGTGGGTGAAATGATGATACCATGCCAACTTTCAACCTTTTAAGAGTTCATTTGTAGTGCTTTTCAATTTCAGGGTCATTTAGCTCAAAAAAATTAGTAAATGCATGAAAAATACCAAATGAAGTCAGAAAAGGTTGAAATTGATGATTGTGGCTTTGAATGCTGCATTTTGAACACACAAAAGTCGGAGTTCAAATAAGTTCAAAAAAATAAATCCCTTTGTAACAGATGAGTTTTCGTCCGAAACCCTGATACTTCGAAAGAGATTGTCCATTTGTACACGAAGTGCATCCAGTTTTTGCCGTAACCCTCTCAACTTTTAGCACATGCTAGTGTGGTGAAATGATGATACCATGCCAACTTTCAACCTTTTCAGAGTTCATTTGTAGTGCTTTTCAATTTCAGGGTCATTTAGCTCAAAAAAATCAATAAATGCATGAAAAATACCAAATGAAGTCAAAAAAGGTTGAAAATTGATGATGTGGCTTTGAATGGTGCATTTTGAAGACACAAAAAGTCTGGAGTTCAAATAAGTTCAAAAAAATGAAATCCCTTTGCAACAGATGAGTTTTCGTCTGAAACCCTGATACTTCGAAAGAGATTGTCCATTTTGTACACGAAGTGCATCCAGTTTTTGCCGTAACCCTCTCAACTTTTTAGCACATGCTATGTGGGTGAAATGATGATACCATGCCAACTTTCAACCTTTTCAGAGTTTATTTGTAGTGCTTTTCAATTTCAGGGTCATTTAGCTCAAAGAATGAACTAATAGCAAAAAGAATGAACTAGAAAACTTTTACGAAACTAAAAATATACAATTAAAATATTCTGTTATGATCAACTAAAACAAAACTATAATATTCTTCAATAGCAAAAAGAATCAACAAAAAAGCTTTTATAAAACTATAATAGCACAAAATTTATAAATAATTTATAAAAAAATTATAAAGAATCAACTAGAAAACTAAACTTATAAAAAATTTATGCAACTAAAATTATCAAAGTATTTTTTGTTCAAAACATTAATAGCAAAAAGAATTTTCATAAAGATTTTTTTTGTTAGAAACTTTAATAGCAAACTAAAATAACAAAATCTGTTTTTTGAATATAATGATAAAACACAGTAATATTAAATAGCAGGAAAAAGAATCACTCAAAAATCTATTTTTATAGTAAAGTTATTCACAAACTAGTGATTCACACAAATTTCAAAGAATTCAAATTTAAACTATTCAAATTTGAAAACTAATGGCACTAACAGAAAGTTTATAGTTTTTGTGACCTAACAGCAAAAAGAATTAAAAAAATAAAGCAAAAAACAAAAGAAAATAAATAATGCAAAATAAATGGAAAAAAATAAAAAAATGCCGCCTACTATGCCACCACGGCCTGAATACGACTAGAAACCCAACCCGCCAGGTGGGCCAGGATTCAGGCCCGCAGAAGGCCTAGTAGGCCCGCAGGCAGAGACACGTTTAGGCCAGTAGGCCTGCAATAGAGAGGAGTTCGAAAGGGGAGGCACAGCCGCGCTTATAAACTGGTGCCGAAGCTCCTCAGCTAGCAAGGTGGGACTAAACATCCACCGCGGCTGTGCCAGGCACAGGCTATTGGTCCCGGTTGGTGGCATGAACCGGGACCAATGCCCACCTTTGGTCCCGGTTCGTGGCACCAACCGGGACCAATGCCACCCTTTGGTCCCGGTTCGTGCCACCAACCGGGACCAAAGGTCTATGCTTCCCGCCCTATGGGCTGACAAAAAGAGACCTTTGGTCCCGGTTGGTGCCACAAACCGGGACTAAAGGGGGGCATTGGTCCCGGTTGGTGCCACGAACCGGGGGGGGGGAAACACACCAAAAAAAATAAAAACTCACTACAAATACAAACAATTTAGCCACCCCAACAACCAACAACATCCGACCACACACATCAACCCCCACAATACCACTACACTAAAAATAAAGCAAAAAACCCCACAATAACCACAAAACATACAATCCCAAACATTACCAACACCAACAACAAACCACTAAAAAAAAAACTAGCGCCAAAATCCTTAAATCTATCAAACATGAATCACTAATACTAACAAAAACTCACTCACAAACAAAACCCGAATAAACACAAATCTACTAACCACACGCAAAAAAAAAAGAAGATATGCAATTAACAAGAAAGCATAAATAGGATAACAAAAAATAAGTAAAAAAAAAACAGAAAAACAAAAAAAAAAAAGAAGAAAAAAAAGACACCCCCCCCCCAAGGCTTCATGTATATAAGCAGCACTTGTGAAAATTTCCATTCGGTTCTTTGATGCTGCGCTCTCTCCCCCGACGGCGCCGACGAACACCTCGACGCCGCCAGGCTGCCGGACCGCATCGTCGCCTCCTCGAGCCCTCCATCCTCGTCGCCGGCATCCCCGAGCCCGCCGTCCTTGTCCCCGTCCCCGTCCCCTCCCCGAGCCCGCCGTCCTCGTCCCCGTCGCCGCGTGCCGCCCCGAGCCTGCCATCCTCGTCCCCGTCGCCGCGTGCCTCCCCGAGCCTGCCGTCCTCGTCGCCGGCCTCCAGCCATCGCCGCCCCCCCAGTGAGCCCCCCCTTTCCCATGGTCCCCTACTCCCGTTTTCGCGTGCCCCCGAGCCCGACCTTGTTCTGCATAGAAGGTGTTTGATGAAATGCTAGATGGCTTTGGGCATTTTTGAAATTTCTAAATTTTTTTGTGGTGAGGTACTGATGCAAGACAACGGTGATGGCAAAATTTCAGAATTTTTGGAGTGGTTTAGAATAGGTTTTCAGCAAGGAATTTGAATCTGGTTCAAATTTCATTTGAACGAAATTTGAAAAATTTGAACTATGGATCAGATGGTTTTTGGTGAAATGGAGTGTGGGTACTGTCATGAAGTTGGAGTAATTTTTTCAGAAATTTTTAGCAAGGAAAAATAGGGTTGTAGTTCAATGCCAAGATTGGACCAAAATTGAAAAATGGAAGTTGTGCTCATATTTTCAAATGACCAAAGTGGGTTTTTGCATAAAAATGATCTATAGGCATCAGAGGACTTCTCAAAAAATTTGTGTCATTTGAAAAGAATTATTTGAAATAGTTCTAGTGCAACATGGTCATTCTAGAGTTTGAAAATACTAATAAATGAATTTTTTGAGGACAAATCATTATAAAAATAATTACTACTGATGTTTTTGTTCACAGCATTTTTTTTCAATGTATGTATGTATGGATGGATGGATATAGAAAATGTTCATATATGATGTTTTTTTTTGTTCATAGATTTTTTTTGTTCATAGCAATTTTTTTTCCATGTATGTATGTATGTATTTTTTTAGATGTGCTCTGTTTTTTCAGATGAGATGAAATGAGATGAGATGAGATGTATGAGATGTCCATTTGTTGTATAAACATAACCCCGATAACTTCAATTCCCCTCGGGCTTATATTTTTGTGAGCATAGAAATTTTTGTAACTTGTATGTGTTTGATCACCGCGGGCTTATATACTTGATTGGACAATTGATCTTCATATAAATGAAGCATAAAAGTTTAGCAAACAGTTTAGCAATCACTTAGAAATTTTCATGTTGTAGGAGTACATGTAAAAAAATTCAGAGTTGTTCATTCACTTAGAAATTTTCATGTTGTTCATTGACTTAGACATGAAGCATAAAAGTTTAGCAATCACTTAGAAATTTTTTTGTTCATAGCATTTTTTTGTTCATATATGTATTTTTTTTGTTCATATGTGTATTAATTTTTTGTTCATGACATTTTTTTGTTCATATATGTATTTTTTTAAATAGCATTTTTTCCCATGTATATATGTATGTGGCTATGTATGTATAGATGTATATCATTTTTTTCCATGTATGTATGTCGTTGTCGATATACCCCCTCCCCGATAACTTCGACATGAGGGGGGGGGGGTCGATATACCCCCTCCCCGATAACATTTTTTTTCTAGAAGAAAACTCTGGTAACTTCAACATGAGGGGGGACGTCGATCAACCCCCTCTCGCCCGAACAAGTCTATGTATTATTTTATATCGTGGTGGACATATATCAAAGTTTGATCATATGTCAAAGTTTGAATTTTGACATATGCAACATTTGATCATATGTCAAAGTTTGAATTTTGACATATGCAACATTTGACATATGCAACTTTTGATGAACCCCCTCTCGCCCGACCAAACCCTAGAAGCGTCAAGACCACCCCAAACCCTAGAAGCGTTGCCGAGGCCACCCCAAACCCTAGAAGCGTCGAGGCCACCCAAATTTACCAAGTTAAAAGAGCATTGTCGAGGCCACCCCAAACCCTAGAAGCGTTGTCGAGGCCACCCCAAACCGTACAAGCGTCGAGGCCACTAATTAATATTCCTTGTTGTGATTAGCTAGCTAGCTAGTTCTATGTTTGCCACTAATATATCCATCTCTCATGTTTGTATATTAATTGCCATGTTGTAATATTTGCAGAAACTATGGATCAAAGAGACATAGAACAAGAAGAGTTGTTGGGGGACATAATCCGCGACGGACGTGATGTCTTGTCGTTTCTCAACGACACCGATGGTCTGGAAGGAGAGGATGAAGGCTCCGGTGATCGAACAATGGAGGAGGAAAGACATGATCATGATGTCTCCGGTGACCGAATGCCGGTGGAAGAAGGAGACCGTGATGACGGCTCCGGTGACCAAACGGAGGAGGGAGCTGTTGCAAAGTCCGGCGAGGTACATATATTAATTAAGCCTGTGTTGACTAGCTAATTGATGCATTAATTGTTTTGGTATGTACATATATTAACTCTTCTTTCTTCTTTTATAGCCCTCTGGATCGAGCCAAACTTCGGTAACGAGACGAGGCCCGAAGAAAAGGTTGCGCCAGGATGAAAGGTTCAGGATGACATCAACGCGGACGATGGCCAACCGATTGAACCCAGGCAGACCAAGGAAGCATTTTCTGCTCAGTGCGGAGCTATTGTTAGGGACAGTATCCCGATCAGCATCCAGCTATGGAATAAGCCTAAGAACGAAGATCCTCAAGTTTCTTATGTCACCGATAGACAGAAAGATGATCTTTGGACCTCGCTGAAGGCAAATTTCACCCTACCACCAGAGGAGGATCCGAATAAGCCTGTTATAGAGCCACTGGTCAAGGCGTGTGCTCTTAAGAAGATGGCAGATCTATTCAGGAGGTGGAAGAATGAGTTGAAATCAACGTTTGTCGACAAACGGAAGACTCCAGAATTCACCGGCCGATTTGAGAAGATAAGAGATCACTGGCCCGCATTTGTGGCCTACAAGACATCGGACAAGAGTAAGAAAATGTCAGAGATAAACAAGATAAATGCTGCAAAGAAGCTGTATCACCATCGCACGGGGTTAGGCGGCTACCTCAAAGCCCGGCCGTTGTGGGAGAAAGCTGAGAATGACCTGGTTGCTAATGGGGTCGAACCAGAGACATTGAACTGGCCAGACCGTTCAAGGACTTGGTTCTTCGGGGTTGGGGGAACTTTGCACCCTGAAACAGGGAAGTGCCGTTGGATGGACGAGCAACTTGCAATAGCCGTCAAGAAGCTTCAGAAGTATATCACCGCAGCGCAGGCAGGGACGTTCATTCCCGACAGAGGGAAGGACGAGCTGACTGAGGCCCTCGGGAATCCTGAGCACCCTGGATGAACACGAGGCATGCCAAGCTCCGTTGCGTGGAAGGTTGTGTTTCCCGGCGCAGCCGGTTACAAAACCCGGGAGAGGAAGAGGAAACAGGAGCTGAGCGAAATGCAGAAGCTCAATGCAAGAGTACTAAAGCTAGAGGAACAAGTTGAGAGCCAGCGAGCTGCCGACCAACCATCTCAGCGGCACGAATCTACCCCAGAAGCTACCCCGCCATCTCAGCAGAGAAGCAGCGTGGCTTCCACGGAGCTCATTCAGCAGCCTGACTTCACGGCTCCTAGCTACCCCGTGGATGCTATCACGGAGGCTCAACATTGCCAGCTTATGACGAAATGTCGGAACCTCACCTTGAAGGCGGCTGTCGGCTCTGTTGCACCTCCTCAACCTGACGGAACTTTTCACTGCTGTCCGATTCCACTTGGCTATGCTGTTGTGACGGTGGATGAAGTAATGGAGGGATTTGACGAGCTCGAGCTTGACCACCCTACAGGTGAAGGGGAGACTCAGCTGGTTTATGCTCTGAGGACTACATGTCTATGGCGGAAGGAGTACATCAAGCTTCCGAACTGGACGCCTCCATCTCCTCCTCCTCCTCCGGCGAGTCAGAGCACTCCTCCTCCTCCTCCTCCGGCGCGTGAGGGCACTCCTTCTCCGCCTCCTCCGGCGCGTGAGGGCACTCCGCCTCCTCCTCCGCCTCCTCCGGCGCGTCGGAGCACTCCGCCTCCTCCTCCGCCTCGTCAGCAACGGCGAAAGAGAGCCGCCGCCGCTCCGGCGGCTAGCAGTACAAGCAGAGGCGGGAAGCAATTCAGATATGGTCCATCTCTCAAGCCTCTGGAAAAGTTACCATGTGAGAGCACCGACGAGGAAACCGCGAAAATCAGTGCTGCCGAAGTGCATGAACATTTTGCACGGAAACCTCCACCTCCGAAGGAGACGATAGATCCGGTGAAACGGAAGCGCACTATCGATGCCCTGAAGCGACCACCACCGTCTCCGCCGCAATCCAACTATGAGCGCATTATTGAAAGGACATATAAGGAAGCGGAGCGGTCGGGAAGTACTTGCATGCATGCAAGGTTAGCAGAACAAAGAAGTGGGGAAAAAATTCCCCAGCTCGGCGGACAGGAAAACCAATCATGCCCCCCGCTCAAGGTGTCTAGCGATATCATTGCTAATCAGCCGGGGATGGTGCCCGGTACCAATCCTGCTGATTACCTGAGCGATGATGTAGAGTTTGAAATAATGGAGGTGGATGAATTCAGATACCAGTACGGGCAGCCTCTTGTCAAACCTGATCATCCTCCTCTAACAACGATGATGCGAAGATTCCATGAATGGTACATGAAAACCTGCAGCGAGTCTGGGAAGGATACTTTGACGCTGAGAATTAATGAGGAGCACGACCTCGTTGGAATGGATCAGTTGTCTGTTGAATTTGACGAGTTATTCCAATTATACAATCAAAAGGCCCTCGACAAAACAATCGTGACTTGCTACTGTCTATAAGTACTACTTCTGTAATTATGTCTCTATATATAGCTCAGCTCTTTCATTGCATGTATATATAATTATCCTCACTATATTATGTAGATTGAAGATCGTCGAATGCAGAAAAGCACAAATCTAAAACATTGGGTACATTAACGCAAATATGATACATGAATGGACGGTTCAAAAGAATGTCACAGAAACCGAGGACAACTTGTTACAATCGTTGCTTAAAAATCAAAACAAAGAGAAAATACTCTTTCCTTACAACTTCAAGTGAGTGTTACTGTCTTGTGCATATTCGGTCTCCCTTATTACTCGAGGTTATAGTAATGTAATTGATGAGTTATGCATTCGTGCGCAGCTTCCACTTTATTCTGCTAGAGATTAAGCTTGAGCGGGGAGTAGTAACCGTCTTAGACTCGAGACTAGAAGATCCCCAGGAGTATGCGGACATGACTGAAATGCTCCAGAACTAAGTTCAATCGATCATTATCGCACCATATCGGCAACTTTGTTCATTTCCTGATATCAAGTAATTATTTTCTTTGTCTGGCAGGGTTTGGAAAGAGTTCACCGGAATTGTTCCGGCACTGCCGAGGGAGCTGCGATTTACACACCCAAAAGTAAGTACTACTAGCTAGTTTCACGCATCTCCCATTGATTCTAGTTTCATCAATACCATTTATAATGCTTGATTATCAGTTTGATTGAACTCTATTTCTCGTAAAGTGCTTGTGGCAGGAAGCCGGGAATGATTTTTGTGGATACTACATTTGCGAGTTCATCTACAACGCGCCGACCTCTAAGCGGGGCTACTCTGAAAAACAATATGAAGTGCGTAAGCAATAATATTCACAATTTTATTTTATTACCATCATTTGTGTTGAGTTTCATTCATATATATGTATTGACCCCCTTCTTCAAATTAGATGTGGCAGATGCGGGATAAACTCCTACCACATGATCGCATATGAGCAATTCAAGAGGAATTGGCGGGTTTCTTTCTTGACCACGTCATAAATCCAACCGGAGAATACCAAGTGGAACTTGACATTAGATGTTAGGGATTGTAAGAGATCTTATATTGTATATATGTAGCTAGTAGCGTCGGATAGATATACGAAAACTTGTTGTTCGACCAATCTCTCGGAGAAAGAGAGGTCGATCACTTCTCTCTGTATATGTTCATGACGATCTTGTGTACTTAATGGTTCCTTCATCTGCTTACTAGCTAGCGTGTCGAGTTCTCTCTATACGTATAGTAACTAGCGTCGACCAAACACGGAGAAAGAGAGGACACTTCTCTCTATTAGCTAGCTAACACAATATGAAACCCCTAAATTAACCCTCCAAAACCACCTAAACCCCCCCCCCCCCTTTAAAAAAAACAAAAACCCCAGCTACTGCCAAATGCTGACGTGTGGATGTCTTTTGGTCCCGGTTGGTGTTACCAACCGGGACTAAAGGCCCTCCTACCTGGGCTCCCCGCAGTGGCCACGTGGAGACCCCTTATGTCCCGGTTCGTAAGCGAACCGGGACTAAAGGTTTTGGGCTTTAGTCCCGACCCTTTAGTCCTGGTTCCAGAAGCGGGGCTAATGGGCCTTTGGAACCGGGACAAATGGGCATTTTTGTACTAGTGGGAATTGATTTCACTCAATATGGGTCGTCCGATCACATTAGATCCAACGGTCTGTTTATAACATGATAATTGGTATAGTATATAGTGGTACGGAAATTTGCCTTTTGTTTGGCACCACTCTACTTATTTTTTCAAGTACCGACGACCACAATGGTTTTGAATTTTTGATACTTGTGACGTACAAGCTTCGAAAGTGAAATCTTAGAGATATTTTATTTGGAAAGTAGTTGTTATCATTCTAAGCTTTATATTTTCTTAAAGAAGGAAACCCACTTTTGTGACTTCTCCTTTATACAAGGAATAAAAAGGGTAATGGATTTGCCTCATGGAATTTAATGTGTATATTCCTCTGCTTGCCTGATAGTGCGAATTTGTTGTTGGTAAGCGAAAAATATACAGCCTTGTTTGGAAAGGTGTGAATGGAACATCACTCTCTTTGAGTCAGATGCTTTGTGCTTGTGATGCTTACTAATTGTTTATACTGCCAATTATCATTTTTTGTTGATACTTACAGTGAATGTAAGCGCTGGAGATACTGCTTCTCTAATATATCTATGGAACCCTTGGACAATAATCACCTGTGTGGGTTCATGTACATCACCAATTGAGAATTTAATGGTCGTGATAATGTTACATGGAGCTTGTTCACGTAAGTGGAACTCGCTGTGTTTCCCTCCAGCCGTCTCTGTTTTTCGATATATCTCTTATATTACTTAAACTAGTAGTTTGCCTCATTGTTTCTTGGACTTTTATTTGGCAAATCCTCAGTTAATAACATTTTTATGGAAGATAATATATTGATCTTCGGATAACCTACAATTGCCCAAGTCTAATGCCAGTTAAAACATCCTTGCAATTTTTGTAGGTCTTGCGCCGCTTGCTGCCTTTGGATATGTTATGGCAACGCATCTTTCTCTTTATCCTGCAATTCTCATTCTACCTGTATGTGCCACAACCATTTTTTTTTCAATGTTCAACTGTACGTACTTGCCATTTATCTACATTGCTGGTCTCAACTGTTAGTTTTTCAGGTTGCTCTTTTATTGGGTTATGGTCCAGATACCCCTCCAACTAAAGTATTTCTTCAAAAAGGCTCAAGTGCCAATAAAACTGACATTTCAGATAATGGAAAAAGTACTAGCCAAAAAGGTTATGGACAATTCTCACGGAAACCAGTGCTCCACTTCATATTGTGGGTGTTTATCTGGTCATGTTATGTGCTGTTATTGAACAGCATCTAAATAAAGTGGGTGGCCTTCAGGAAATGTTTGAAAAGTAAGATGTTCGACCATTTAATTCTTTTGTAGCCAAAAATCATGTGAAAGAGTGTAATATTTTCTGTTAAGACTTTACCCATTCACGGTGAATTTTAAAGGAGAAATGAATACATCTCTTATTTATGAATTCAATTTAATTTTGGGTATTTGCATACTCTGATCAGCATTATTTGCCTATCCTCTCCATTTCCCCAACATATCAACTTTGTTGTTAGGTCAAAGTCGTCTTTTGTTGCAATTGATTGGCTTTTATCTGTTACCAAATGCCTACTATTGACCTGTGTGCATTGGTTTTGCAGGACATATGGTTTTATCCTCACAGTGAAGGATTTATCACCAAAGATTGGTGTGTTATGGTAAGTCTTACGAAAGTGTAATTGGAACCCAAGTATAATTTGACTAATCTAATTCGTTTGAGGATTAATGCAGGTATTTCTTTGCCGAAGTCTTCGACTTCTTCAGAACCTTCTTTCTTATAGTCTTTAACATGAACATCATTTTTATGGTCTTGCCATTGGCTATCCGTTTGAAGCATCGACCATGCTTCCTTGCCTTTGTTTACACAACAATTGTCGCAATGCTGAAATCTTATCCCTCGGTGAGTATATTTTACATGGTATTTCTGATGAATTTAACCCCTTGGCTGCATAAGGTTGATGTTTTGTTTTGTTTCATGTTTTGCTCTCTTGTTTTTATTCTTAAATTCATGCTTATCTTGAAGGCTGGAGATTCAGCTCTATATCTAGGACTTCTAGGCCTATTCGCCAATGAATTAGCGGGTACTAAAAATGCCGGTATCGAATATTTTTGAATTAGTGTCTAATATCGTAAGAAGTTAATGCTCTTTAACTTTCCATCGTGCAGAGATGCAATTCACCTTCTTCTTGTTTTTTGGATACATTGGAGTCTCTCTCCTTAGCCCTGTCATGCATAACCTATGGATCTGGAGGGTTTCTCTCTCTCTCTCTCCACACACACACACACACACACACACCCATGTGTACTGTTACTAACATGACAATGTTCCCAGGGCAGTGGTAACGCAAATTTCTACTTCGCGACCGGTTTGGCTTACACCTGCCTTCAGGTAATTATCCATCCCTTTGTGAGCACAATATTGAATGTTGCTTGGACTGCTGACTGATTGTTCCTTGAGGTAATATCTCAGCTAATAAAATGGTCGTGTTTCTTAACTTGCTTAGAATTCTGACTGATTGTAGTATGTAGAGTTTCTCTTACTTGCCCTTTTGACATGTTTATTATATAATAAATTAATGTTTGCCATTTTTTTTTGCAGACTGTGTTGGTCGTAGAGACTGTAAGTTCAATGATAAAGCATGATAGGAAACTAAGGCTACTTATAAAAGCTTAACATAATTCATTCCTCAGAAGTTGAGCATGTCAGAAGATTCTTTTCTTGCTGGTTCGATCCCTATGATGCGACCAGTTGATCGTTGTGTGATTTTGGGTAGATGTAGTGGATAATGTTCCATATGATGTTGTATTGTTCCTCCCACATTTGTACAATATGGACCAGAAGATTGCTTAACCAAGAGTAGAGAAAGAAGAATTTAGGTTTCTCCCTCGATAGTCGGTACTGAATTTCTCTATGGATACGCGGAGCAGCAGCGAATAGGATTTGCACTCTCCAAAAAACAACCAGGGCTATATCTCGCTTATCAGGAGACATACGCCTCTGCCGCGCTGGGTGCCTTCTCCCTTAGAGGACCGGTCAATTAAACGGTTTTGGAAAGGTTCTATGAATCGATTTTAGAACCTTCTGTTTGTTTTTTGGACGTGTCTACCGAGCGGCCGTTGGCTCGGTAGCACTCCATGACAGCCTTCCTTTTTTAGTATAGTTTTGTCCTAATTAAACAGATTAGGAAATATTGTGTCCTTCTAGTAAGAAAAAGACAAAGACCATACAACGTGTTTAAACATAATTACAAAAACACACGTACGAACAAGCGTGAACGCATTTAATTTAGATTTTAAAATTTTAGAAAAGTTATAACTTTTGAACCGAATATCAAAATTAAGAACCGCTTTCACCGCTGAAATCCTCGTGACGTGCTCTTCGAAACTAGATCCCCTATGAGTATGTTTCGACAAACTTTTTTTGTGCAATTTTGACCTTGTTTTGCGCGATTGCCTAGTTGTTGATGTGCAACTACCTAATAGTCAATGTGCAACTTTCTCTCTATCTATGGATGTGCAGTTTTCACTGATGGAACCTCGCCCCAAACTACCCACTATCAAGTGAGATGTGCAACTTCGTCTGCTGCCCCGGCAAACTGCTTAATAGTCGATGTGCAACTTTTCCCCTCTAGTTGGAAGTGCAGTTTTCACTGTTTGCTACCTCGGTCAACTATCAAGCAGTGGATGTGCAACTTCGAAAACTGTCCCAGCCAACTACCTAATGGTGGATGTGCAACTTTTCCCTATACCCGTGGATGTGTAGTTTTCATTGCTAGCACCCCTTCCCACCCACCCCAGCTAGTGAGATGTGCATCTTTAGGGTCTGGCCTATAGACAACTTTTCTCTACCCTCATGGGCTTATGAATGTGTAGTTTTTCACCATCCAACAAATCCATGTCGGTGAGATGTGCAACTTTATTTGTTGCCCTGGCCAACTGCTAGCCGATTATGTGCAACTTCGTCTATTGGCCCCGCCAACTAAAACTACATATCCACAAGTATGGAGGGGAATGAGTTGCCCATTGACTACTAGAAAGTTAACTGAAACAACAGAGTAAGTTGCACATATAGCTCATAAGATAGGTGGTGCATGGTATGACAGCAGTGAAAAACTATATCATCCACGAATGGGAAGGGAGGGTTGCACATTGACTACTAGGTAGTTGGCCGGGGTAGTAGACTAGTTGCACATCACTAAAAATTGGTTGTCATGGTTGCTAGGTTGCAAATCTCATAAGAATTTTGATCATGCAGCTTTAAAAAATGGTTTTGAAAAAAGTTGCACCATGGTGTACTAAAATTGCATGATGTAGTAATAGAGTTGCACCATATAGAATCAAAGTTGGCATCAAATTATTTTTGTCAAAACATATCCATGCGGGATCTAGTTTCAAAGATCCCGTCGCGAGGATTTCAATATGGTGAAAACGGAACTGAATTCCGATGCATGGTTTGAAAGATATGGCTTTTTGAAAATTTGAAAACCCAAATAAATGCACATGCACATGCACATCCAACAAACATGGAATTAAATGCGCTGACCTGCCCACATGACCACCCTATCAGTACATGCCATGTCATGAATAAAGACAAAGTTTGGGCCATAAAACTGCATGCATGCATGTGTGAGAGTCGGCTGCTCGTTCTCTCCAAATAGTGCGTACGCACTTTTTAGATTTCAGGTTGTTTTTTCTTCTTCTTTCTGTTACTACTCCCTCCGTTCACAAATATAAGATGTTTTAGATATTTCAATATGGACTACATACGGACTAAAATGAGTGAACAAACACACTAAAATGTGTCTATATACATTCGAATCGGAAAAAAGTTAGAAGATCTTATATTTATGAATGGAGGTTGTACGTATTTTCTTATCAGTTTTCTTCTCTTTTTTCCCACTTTTTTTTCAAATACATGTCTACTTTTTTCAATACATGTCGTACATTTTCTGTATACACGTGTAACATTGTTTTGGTACACGCTGAACATTTTTCAAATAAATGAAAAGCATTTTTTTGAAATCCATGTCTGAACATTTTTTTGAATAAATGTCAAACAGTTACAAATACACATTGAACATTTTTTCGAATGGCATGAACATTTCTTTTATATTGTGTTAACATTTTTTAATTATATTAAAATTTTCTTAAATGTCACAAACATATTTTTGAAACATGTGAACATTTTTTGAACCGTATGAAATATTTTTTTTTACATTGTATATACATTTTTCAAAAATTACACAATTTTCAATTTAAATTTTTTTAAATGTAACCAACATATTTTTGAAATGTGCGAACATTTTATGAATGCCATGATCATTTATTTTGAATCCTATCTACATTTTTTTTAAATTGCATGAACAGTTTTTTACACTGCATGAAGCTTTTTTATATGTGCAATGAACACATTTAAAATTTTGAGTAAGTTAATTTCAGGAATATATATATATATATTGAAAATGTAAACAAAACTAGAAAAGAAAAAAGAAAAAAAAAAGAAAACTGACCAACAAACAAAGTGACAGGTCCTACTGGGCCGGCCCACTAGGGGCGTTCTTTGAGGCGACGCGCCGGTACCTCTCGCAGCAAGCGAGGTACAGCCGTGCCCCAAAACACGGGAGCGTCTAGGGGAGCAACTACAATAGAAAATATGCTTGTGATAGAAAAATAGAAAAAATCTTCCTGGGCTGTTGGATCGAACATGGATGGCCCATATTCTAGTGGGGGATCTGTGCGCTCTTCTTTGCAAAATAGTCCATCATTTCTAGTTATTTTGCTTCCGATCTCCTCTCGTTTTTTGACCGGTCATCTGTAATAACCCGCAAGTATACGGGATCAATTGTAGTTTTTTCAATAAATAAGAGTATCGAATCCAACGAGGAGCTAAAGGCAGAATTAATAAACTCTTCAAGTTCTATCGATCACCGATACAACTCTACACGCACTTGACATTCGCTTTACCCAAAACAAGTATGAAACTTTTTTGTAGGTGTGATAAGATAATTTGCAAGAATAAAACTAGAAGTACTTTGCAAGAATAAAACTACGAATAAATTGCAAGATAATAAAAGTTAGTAGTAAAGTAGAAAGATTTGTCCATAGGCAATCGATAACTAGATCGGTAATCCTTGTTGCAATTCTATATGAGGGAGAGGCATGAGCTAACATACTTTCTCTACTTGGATCATATGCATTTATGATTGGACCCCTAGCAAGCATCCGCAACTACTAAAGATCATTAAGGTAAAACCCAACCATAGCATTAAGTATCAAGTCCTCTTTATCCCATACGCAACAACCCACTTACTCGGGTTTGTGTTTCAGTCACTCACGCAACCCAGTATAAGCAAATCATGAATGTATTGCAAACCCTACAGCGGGTACCCCTCACGCTTGCGCGACACAGAGGGCACCAATAATAAAACATACAACTCAAACCAATCACGATCATCAATCAACCCATAGGACAAAACAGATCTACTCAAACATCATAGGATAGCCATACATCATTGGAAAATAATATATAGCATGAAGCACCATGTTTAAGTAGAGATTACAGCGGGGAGAAGATGTGTTGTTGGTGATGATGACTGTAGCAAGGTTGTTGATGTAGATCGCCGTCACGATCGTTCCCCCGGCGACACTCCGGCGGCGCCGGAAGAGAGGGGGAGAGAGCCCCCCTTCATCTCCTTCCATGGCCTCCTCCCTAGGTGGGAGGAGGGTTCTCCCTCTGGTCCTTGGCCTCCATGGTGGTGGAGGGGAGAGAGCCCCCTCCAAGATTGGATCTATCTCTCTGTTCTCTTCTGTTTCGCGCTCCCCCGATCTGGCCTTTCATCGTTTCTTAAATATCCGGAGATCCGTAACTCCGAATGCGCTGAAATTTTAACACAATTTTTTTCCGGATATAAGCTTCCTTGCGCCCGAAGGAGAGCCCCAACCGACTTACGAGGTGCCCACACAACACCACCACGCGCCCGGAGGGGTGATCCGCGCCCCGGTGTCGTGTGGAGGCTGTGGGCCCCCGTTTACATTGATTCCACTTCCTAAAATTCACATATATTCCAAAAATGATCTTCATAAAATTTTATTTCATTTGGACTTCATTTGATATGGGTATTTTGCGAAACAAAAAACATGCAGAAAACAGGAACTGGCACTGGGCACTGGATCAATATGTTAGTCCCAAAAATAATATAAAAAGTTGCCAAAAGTATATGAAAGTTGTACAATATTGGCATGAAACAATCAAAAATTATAGATACGACGGAGACGTATCAGCATCCCCAAGATTAATTCCTGCTCGTCCTCGAGTAGGTAAATGATAAAAAAGATAATTTTTGATGTGGAATGCTACCTAGCATAAAACTTGATCACATGTCTAGTCATGGCATGAATATTAAGATACGAGTGATTCAAAGCAATAGTCTATAGTTTGACATAAAGACATCAATAGTCGGGCATCCCAACAAACAATAATGCTTTTCAAAATATCATTGATAATGAAAGTTATCCCTACAAAATCATATAGTCCTGTCATGCTCTATCTTCTTAACATAAAAATACTTTATCATGTGCAACCCCAGTTTTAGCCAAGCAATTGTTTCATACTTCTAACGCGCTTCAGCATTTTCAACTCTCACGCAATACATGAGCGCAAGCCATGGATATAGCACTAGATGGAATAGAAGGCGGTGATAGGTATCAAATAATGAAAAAGGAGAAGTAGAAAGTCTCGCATCAACTCAGCGGATCGACGGGCTATGGAGATGCCCATCAATTGATATCAATGCGAGGAGTAGGGATTGACATGCAATGGATGCACTAAGAGCTGTAAGTGTATGAAAGCTCAACATGAAACTAAGTGGGTATGCATCCAACTTGCTTGCTCATGAAGACCTCGGGCATTTGAGGAAGCCCATCATCGGAATATACAAGCCAAGTTCTATAATAAAAATTTCCCACTAGTATATGAAAGTGACAACATAGGAGACTCTCTACATGAAAAACATGGTGCTACTTTGAAGCACAAGTGTGGTAAAGGATAGTAACATTGCCCTTCTCTCTCTTTTTTTTATTTTTTCATTTCCTTTTTTTTCTTTCTCTTCTTTTTTTCTTTTTCTCTTTTTTTCTTTTTTTTCTTTTTTTCTCTCTTTTGTCCGGAGTCTCATCCTGACTTGTGGGGGAATTATAGTCTCCATCATCCTTTCCTCACCGGGGCATGCTCTAATAATGATGATCATCACACTTTTATTTACTCATAACTCAGAAATTACAACTCGATAAAAACTATACAAGATGACTCTATATGAATGCTTCTAACAATGTGCTAGGATGTGCAATGATCTAGCGTAGCAAAGATATCAAAAAACGGACAAGCCATGAAAATATCGTGCTAGCTATCTTACGATCATGCAAAGCAATATGAAAACGAATGCTCAAGTCATGTATATGATGATGATGGAAGTTGCATGGCAATATATCTCAGAATGTCATATTATCATCTCTATATCACAAAACTATTGCAAGGAATCAAACATATCATATTCAGTGATCTACAAGTTTTATGTAGGATTTTATGACTAACCATGTGAATGACAATTCCTGTTGACTCTCTAAACAGATATAAGTGAAGCAAGAGAGTTTAATTCTTTCTACAAAAGATCACACTCTAACAAATATAAGTGAAGCACAAGAGCATTTTGTAGGGTAACGCAGCAGAAAACAAAAAATTTCCGACCTACGCACCAGCCCAGGACCACTATGAAGACTGCATACAAGGTTTTGATCTTTTCGTTACCGACTCGTAGCGCAGCGGAAGTAGAGTCGATGACGATCGTCGGTGCAGATCCCCGCAGCTAGGATTTACAACCTCCCAACAGCGAGGATGTATACCCTTGTCTCCCCTCGGACAGCCCTCCGGGAGGCGGTCGGACAGTCCCCCGGACGGTGTCGCGGACAGCCCTTCGGGAGGACCTTCGAAACTCGAACGGTCACTCGGACAGCCCTTCAGTAGGACTCACAGAACTCGTACCGTCACTTGGATAGCCCTTCGGGTGGCACTCTCAAAACAGCCCCTCGGGCACAAAGATTGAAACTACGACCTCTCTACGAGGTTGCACACATACGGTGTCATCTATCCGGCAGGGCTTCGCCGTCCAGAACTAGTTCCTGCCGGAACCCAGATAGCCATTCGGCTCTACGAAACTCTTTTCGTGGGAGGGAGAGAGAAGCCAGATAACATCTTGGCATGTGTATGAGAGCAAGGGATGAGGAGAATGGCAGCCCCTTCTCCTCCTTTTATAGGCCAAGTCAAGGGGTGGGGTGGTGGAGGAAATACCAAAATACCCATGCTACATGTCCCACATGAAGGGTAAAATGGTAATGCAAGTGGGGCCCCCAAGGGGACACCATGGGGACATCCCTTGGGCTGCCACAACCTTGTCCCCCCCCCCCCATGGGTGGGGGCCCCAACAAGCCACCAACATGTCTCCTAGAAACATGGGTGCTCCCTAGACAAAAAGCCACCAAACAAGTAACCCCCGATTCGTGGGATCTTGTCCCCTCGTGCTGAGACAAGATGTTTTCCGCGAATGTTTTTCTGAAAAAATTCCGAAAGGTCCCAGAACATTTCCGGCACCCTCTAAAATTATTCTGGGCATGTTCCGAAACATTTTCGGCATGGTAGTTTTCATCAGCGAAAAGCAACAACAGCGGTTACGGCAGCTCCGGAACATTTCCGGTTTTTTCTTCCGAAAATTCCCAGAAGTTCCCAGACCAATTCTGGTACCCTCTGAAAATTTCCAGGCGGTGCCGAAACCCTTTTTGACCTAATAATATATTCCAAAACAACTTTTCGGTTTTACCGAGACTCTTTCAGTGTTCTCTCTCTCGAAACTCTTCCGTTGTCTCCGAAACATTTTCGGTGACTTTCTCTCAGACTCCCTGTCTAGTATTCAGCAGATAGATGACCCTTAAGCATGTGACCCTATAGGTTCCGTTGAGTATAGACATGACCTGGAACCCCTTCCGATCAATGTTAAACATCGGAGCCGTGGACACCCATATTGACCCCTATACCCACACGAATGAATATTCGAGTGAACCACCAGTTGCCGTGTGCTATTCCTTTTACTTCACGATATGTAACAAATACCCGAGGTGAGACATGTTGGCATCCCTGTGGATCAACACATTGTCCACTATGCCAGTTACCTCGTTACCGGTATTGTTCTCTTTTCTCGTTCCCGTGTTTCGGCATCCCCGTGATCAAATCACAAAGTGTCTGGCCAGACGATGATGGATACCGTAACACCGAGAGGGCCCAGAGATATCTCTCCATCGTCGGAGGAGCAAATCCCAATCTTGAGCTATCAAGTTACTTGACACACTTTTCCATGAACTCGTAAGCCGCCGTAATAGCCACCCATTTACGGATGACGTTTAACAAACCCCAAAGTTCATGAAGCAAGCATGAAGAAACTCGATACTCTCATGGTCTACGGAATTATGCAAACATTAACTTCCTGTGTTATTAACCATTAACTTATGATGAATGTATCTCATAGCATAACATCAATTCGGGTCGATTCAACACAAATGTTCTGCTAACATTGTGCCCTCAAAGTTGCTGGCATAGACATGCCCATGATTGGGAAAACATAATCATCATGCAACACTTGAGCTAGTCTTAGAGTCATGACTAGGAATACATTTTACCGTTTTTTATTCCACACGTGCACATGGGTTTTCCGTAGAGCCTTTATGGATATACGGGCTCGGGAACCACAGCAGTTATAGCATGGAACATAAACCTAATTATGAACATGGAGATAAATAATAGCATTTATTATTGCCTCTAGGGCATATCTCCTACAGACTCCCACTTGCACTAGAGTCAATATCTAGTCAATGCTAATGCACTTTACACCTATGGTATACCGGTGTAAAAAATGCTTCACATGTGGTATAGCCTGATGTCCAACGGATCTGACAGCTTCAGTTCCGTGTGTATCTTTGCACATCCTTGCGTTTTCACGCTTTCACAAAATTTGTATTTTGTGTGGACTTGGCTTTGTATGTATGTGAATCACAGGTCGAACCTGGATTCCTCAGACTGAGTTATGGAGCAACTACCTACAGTAGTGTCCCATTTACAAAAGCCATCTTGGAACCATACTAAGTTCATGAATGACTATATGATTCAACATCTTCTTTGTCGCTTTAAAAGCAGCAACATACTTCGCCTCTGTTATAGAATTCGCCACAGTAACTTGTTTGGAACATTTTCCAACTAGCTGTGCCACCACATTGTGTGTAACACAAAACCCTCAATTTAAATCGAAAATCGCATGGAGAAAAGATGAAGACTGTATCGATGTAACATTTTACAACGAACTCTTCATGATCTCCGCTTGCGAGAAAATATGTCATCAGTACTACTCTAGCACTTAATGACACTTTTCACTGTTGTCCTATGATCAATACTTTTGATCAGTTTGGTATCTATACTCGCAACAACTTTGGAGTATCGGACATATCTGGTTGTTTTTACATACCGTGGAATACATGATTAATCCAAACACAAGAGTGTGTGGAATCTCCATCATGTATTTTACTCATCAGTGTTTTGGGACACCGTGTCTTGTAAAAACTCTTTCCATGTGACTTCGGCAAGAATCATTCCTTGGCGTTTCAAATGCTAAAAGTTTTAGCATCTTGTCAATATGTATTCATTGCTTAGCCCCATTAGGTAAATCTATCTCCATAGATCGTCATGCCTAATATTGAGGCTATTTAGCCCAAGCACTTCATCGAAAAACTATTTTCAAATGAAGTACTAATTCGTGTCAAGAAATTTATTTCCATTTAACAATGTGTCAAGCACACAAGGTGTTTAGAAATATTATTATGCTCCCACTTACTTTCTTGAATCACAAGCATCTTTGTTACCCATTGATGAAGTCAAACCCCTTTGACCATTTCATCAAAACACGAAGAATCCAACTCCACTTTGCTCTCTTCTGTCCATCACTGGAACTCTGAAGTTTGCATACCTACTAGCATCCTCTAGATAGACAAAATACCTTGGACTATAACACATACAAGTCCTAGGTTTCATTTCCATCAGATGGAAATCCTTTCATCATCCATGTTTCATATCTCATGATTGAAATATGTATTAATTGCTAGTTCAACCCGAACCGACTTTACGCATCACTACGGTGAGACAATCTCATCGTAGTCAACTCCTTGAACTTGTTATTGCAACAAGTCGAGCTTTATGGATAAAACATTTTATCCGTATCAGTTTTTAGTTCCATAAATATTCGTTAGACTCTAAGTCTTCCGAAAGGTGTATCAAGATTTTAATCTTTGAATCACTTATATGGAAACTATCTCGGACTGTATTTGCATTTAGCCAATTCCGGAGTCAGGGCCCATCAACGCTTCCTTGTGTATCGTAGGTATACTGTTGTCTAACAACAGTATCTCGTTTGCGCACCTAAGAGGTTTGCACAAGCCTTGCCTACGTGGTTCAGCTGCAAGTTTGACCGAAGTCCATACATTTTATTGTAGAGACTTCCGTATCAGTCGCAGTAGGAAACTCTGAAATTACTTCCAAGGTCTCTTTCCTTTGACCTGATGACGAAGATACTGTTTATCTCATCGAGTTGCACTGTCCTCCCACTCACCTTTTTGCAAGAACTATTCTCTTTAAAAGCATACCGTTTTGTGGCAAACCTATTTGCCTCGGCATAGTGAGGGAGGAATACCCAATGACTTGGGATAACCTACAAAGTAGCACTTGTCTGATTTGGAATAGGTTTGTAACCTTTTACACAAGCCCCATATTCCAAATGTTAAGAAAAGATATAACATGGTTGGGCGTGCCATACCATGGCGTCATTTCAACAGACCTGATGGAGCTCTTTTCAGTGTAAAAGCCACAGTCTCTAAAGCATCACCTTTTAAAAGGGATAATGGCAAATTTATTTATGTCATCTTTGATCTTACCATGTCATAAATGGTTCGATTACATCTTCACGGACTTTCCACTTGCAGTGGTGTTCCGGGAGGTGCAAGTTATGAAACCCCTTTCACAACTCATCAGACATTCACTAAACTTGTAACTCAAATATTCCTTTCTGCAATCGAATTGTAGAAACATAATTTTTGTGTTACAATAACTTCTACTTCATTTTTGAAAACCTTTCGAATGATTTCAAAAGATCCAGACTTACGTCTCATCAAGTAAATATCCATATATCTACTTGAGTCATTTCTGAAGATAGATAAATCCACTACCAACAACATTTATCGGACTACACACATCAATTGTATGATCACCAATAAGTTTGTTGTTCGTTCCTTATGGCATGTGAATGGTATTTCAGTCACTTTACTTTTTGGAGGAAAGTTGCAAGTGTCAGATGATTCAAAATCAAACGACTTAAAAATCCATCATAATGGAATTTTCCGTGCAGGTTTCTCCAATGTGACCAAATGTAGTGCCACACTTGTGTGGTATTCTTTTAGTCTTGCGACATTTAGCGTCAATGTTATGGATGTATCATATTACCATCAATATTCATAACATACATCCCATCTTGGATGGAAGCATGGCCCTTCATGTTATTCATAATACTGAACAACAATTGTTCTTTTCTGAACAACCCTCTTGCATCAAACATTGTGCAATGGGCTAGAGTGTATGAAACTCTAAAATGAATTATGAAAGTAAACCCAGAGGTAATGTATTATTATCAATATTCATAACATACATCTCATTCATAATGAAAGTATGGCCCTTATGTTATTCATAATATCGCACATAAAAAGTTCTCTTATGAACAACCTTCTTGCAAGATACCTTATGCAAAGGGCTAGAGTGTATGAAACTCTAAAAGAATTATGAAAATAAATACAGACGGTAATACACCGATGGAAGGTATAGTAACATTTACTATGATCCCTGTGTATACCTAAACCTCATTCCTGGCTAGTCTTTCAGGCCATAGTAGTTCTTACATCAAGTTGCAACAGAATGCAATCGAGTGGGTATCTTTGTGATTAACTCACAATACCCAAGAATCAGTGATTAACAATTTAATCATAATTCCCAAGAACTATATCTTTGACCAGCCTTCTATACATCAAAAACATGTATGACATTCATACATGAGCTGGATATTCCAGTCTTCTTTCTTTTTGCCATTATACTTCTAACAATTTAACTTTCAGTATTTCTCCTACTCTCAGAAGAAGCACCCAACTTAAGAGTGGCGTTAGCCCCGGACTTCCTAGGCGTGAAAGTTTCACTAACACCCTTCGGACACTTCCTTTCTCTTTAAGTTGTTGTTTTATTCACCTTTCATCATATTACAGGCGTTCTCCTGGATCCCTCTCTTATCAGTCTAATGCATAGAAAACTCCTTTACTAATAGTTTGCAAACAAACATTGCTTTGGATATCTCATATCTTTCAGCCTTTGTCTGTCTCTGAAAATGATTTTCAGATTCCATGAATATCACATAACTATCCAAACTTTCGAAGTTCGGGTCTCATGGAAGCAAATATTTTGCACTTTGACCGTAACGGAATTCTAGCTTTTGGATCGAGGGACGAGAGTCTCATCATCCATAGCATTAGCTGGAGGATACCGAAAGCATGCGATAGGACAAAGTCCTTCTCGGCACTCTTGAGGACAATCCTCACATTACGTTACCAACTGTAAAGTTTTAACCAGATATTTAACAGCTTATTCAATTTTAATAGGGAAGGTGGAAACGCGAGCCATTACTCTAGAACTATTTTGCAAATCACACTTAGACAGTGTTCAAAATTAATTGCACTGAGAATTAAGCAAGTTAATTCTACAGTGCGCTCCCACTCAAATCAATATCTCTCATAATTGATTGTGAGTGATTCAAGATCCGCATTTCAATTCGACGCCATTGACGGGTTCATCACTGATGACGTGAATTTCAATCGGTAGGCCAACTTGCCAATCACATCTCTATGTGACTCTTGTCCATCTTTCGATGCGTGTGTTCCGAGCTCAGGACTGTCCTGCCTGAACGTCAAGACAACCAAGTGATCTTGCTGCGAGGTCTGACCTCACCCGCCTCACACATCCCTAATCGTTCGTACTCATGTGTACATGTCGTACCCCGAAAAGTTAGGTGCCGTGACGGTGCTACACTTGGGAGAACACTAACTACTTGATATTTTTGTGAGAGATCACCCTAATAAAAAGCGACTACCACGCAATCAAGAAGGGTGCATCAAAGGGATAAACATCTCAGGCAATTCATAATAGCATGATATGGTATAGCCCTTTCTGATGGAGAAGTCTTGTATTTCTTCGTCTTCGGCATTCGCGTCGGTGTTCACCTTCGCGAAGATTGCCACCACCTTGTCGATGCACCAGATAATATTGCTATCTCTATAGCTAATAAAAATATGTGCATTACACAAGGTTGACACGCAGGTCATATAAAGTGCAATCATATGGCTCCAGCCATCATGCCGAATCATGACACGCAGGTCATGTTTAAACAATTTACATCATATAGTCATCTCATACATAAACAAATTATTATGAGCACTGCTATACCACATCATATGCACATGCAAACCCTCCTGCAAAACCAAGTTAGTTGTCTCTAATTGGTTCATGCAAAAAGTTGTTTTTCGTGGCTTCTAGGGTTTAGAAACAAACCGAAGCTACCAACGTCCATCATCAAGCATGATAATCCAAGTCGCTAGATTAACATCGCGGGGTGTATGAAACGCGAGATAATAAAATCTCGGGCCCCATACTAAACTTCGTCATACGCATGACCCCCGTGCAGATCATATCTGCATTGCCCTCTCGTCTGCGAAATTTCATCTTTCTTTTTAACTACGGTGGAATTCAATGAATTGTTAGCACTTCGTTGATCAATCAGGATCACGGAATGCCAGAACATTGAAACTGCACCATGTCGTTATCAAGATCAGAAATATGCAAATTCCAGGGAAGCAACAAGAACATCGGGTAACAGATTTCATCTGCTACCCGCACAAATAATTTTCAGTAATAGATCTCATCTACTACCTAATTATATTGTGCAACACCCATACATCTCATGTATTCTAGATAGCAACCTGCATCTACGCATAGCACGGCTCTTGATGCCACTGTAGGGTAACGCAGCAGAAAAAAAAAAAGTTCCGACCTACGCACCAGCCCAGGACCACTATGAAGACTGCATACAAGGTTTTGATCTTATCATTACCGACTCGTAGCGCAGCGGAAGTAGAGTCGATGACGATCGTCGGTGTAGATCCCCGCAGCTAGGATTTAAAACCTCCGAACCGCGAGGATGTATACCCTTGTCTCCCCTCGGAGAGCCCTCCGGGAGGAGGTCGGACAGTCCCCCAGACGGTGTCGCGGACAGCCCTTCGAGAGGACCTTCGAAACTCGAACGGTCACTCGGACAGCCCTTCGGGAGGACTCACAGAACTCGGACCATCACTTGGACAGCCCTTCGGGAGGCACTCTCAAAACAGCCCCTCGGGCACAAAGATTGAAACTACGACCTCTCTACGGGGTTGCACACATACGGTGTCATCTATCCGGCAGGGCTTCGCCGTCCAGAACTAGTTCCTGCCGGAACCCAGACAGCCTTTCGGCTCTACGAAACTCTTTTCGTGGGAGGGAGAGAGAAGCCAGATAACATCTTGGCATGTGTATGAGAGCAAGGGATGAGAAGAATGGCAGACCCTTCTCCTCCTTTTATAGGCCAAGGCAAGGGGTGGGGTGGTGGAGGAAATAAAAAAATACCCATCCTACATGTCCCACATGAAGGGTAAAATGGTAATGCAAGTGGGGCCCCCAAGGGGACACCATGGGGACATCCCTTGGGCAGCCACAACCTTGTCCCCCCCCCCCCCCCATGGGGGGGGCCCAACAAGCCACCAACATGTCTCCTAGAAACATGGGTGCTCCCTAGAGAAAAAGCCACCAAACAAGCAACCCCCGATTCGTGGGATCTTGTCCCCTCGCGCTGAGACAAGATGTTTTCCGCGAATGTTTTTCTGAAAAAATTCCGAAAGGTCCCAGAATATTTCCGGCACCCTCTAAAATTATTCTGGGCATGTTCTGAAACATTTTCGGCATGGTAGTTTTCATCAGCGAAAAGCAACAACAGAGGTTACGACAGCTCCGGAACATTTTCGGTTTTTTCTTCCGAAAATTCCCAAACCAATTCTGGGACCCTCTGAAAATTTCCAGGCGGTGCCGAAACCCTTTTTGACCTAATAATATATTCCGAAACAACTTTTCTGTTTTAGCGAAACTCTTTCGGTGTTCTCTCTCTCGAAACTCTTTCGTTGTCTCTGAAACATTTTCGATGACTTTCTCTCAGACTCCCTGTCTAGTATTTAGAAGATAGATGACCCTCAAGTGTGTGACCCTATAGGTTCGGTGAAGTATAGACATGACCGGAACTCCTTCCGATCAATGATCAACATCGGAGCCGTGGACACCCATATTGACCCCTATACCCACACGAATGAATATTCGAGTGAACCTCCAGTTGCCGTGTGCTATTCCTTTTACTTCACGATATGTTACAAATACCCGAGGTGAGACATGTTGGCATCCCTGTGGATCAACACCTTGTCCACTATGCTAGTTACCTCGTTACCTTTATTGTTCTCTTTTCTCGTTCCCGTGTTCCGGCATCCCCGTGATGAAATCACAATGTGTCTGGCCAGACGATGATGGATACCGTAACACCGAGAGGGCCCAGAGATATCTCTCCATCGTCGAAGGAGCAAATCTCAATCTTGAGTTATCAAGTTACTTGACACACTTTTCCATGAACCCGTAAGCCGCCGTAATAGCCACCCATTTGCGGATGACGTTTAACAAACCCCAAAGTTCATGAAGCAAGCATGAAGAAACTCGATACTCTCATGGTCTAAGGAATTATGCAAACATTAACTTCCTGTGTTATTAACCATTAACTTATGACGAATGTATCTCATAACATAACATCAATTCGGGTCGATTCAACACAAATGTTCTGCTAACATTGTGCCCTCAAAGTTGCTGGCATAGACACGCCCATGATTGGGAAAACATAATCATCATGCAACACTTGAGTTAGTCTTAGAGGCATGACTAGGAATACATTTTACCATTTATTATTCCACACGTGCACATGGGTTTTCCCCAAAGCCTTTATGGATATACGGGCTCGGGAAGCACAACAGTTATAGCATGGAACATAAACCTAATTATGAACATGGAGATAAATAATAGAATTTATTATTGCCTCTAGGGCATATCTCCTACACATTCTACAAATAACGGATTTTTGTGTGAAGAGAAATAGGCATCCAAACTTCAAATGATATAAGTGGAGCACATGAAGCCTTTTATAAAGACATACTCAAAAGATATAAGTGAAGTGCATGAAGCATTCTATAAATCAACCAAGGACTATCCCATACCAGCATGGTGCATTATTAAAATAAAAAGCACACGACGCTCCAAGTAAAACACATATCATGTGACGAATAAAAATATAGCTCCAAGTCAAATTACCGATAGATTGTAGACGAAAGAGGGGATGCCTTCCGGGGCATCCCCAAGCTTAGACGCTTGAGTCTTCCTTGAATATTACCTTGGGGTTCCTTGGGCATCCCCAAGCTTACGCTCTTGCCTCTCCTTATTCCTTTATCCATCATAGTCTCACCCAAAACTTGAAAACTTCAATCACACAAAACTTAACAAAACCTTCGTGAGATCCGTTAGTATAATAAAGCAAATCACTACTTTAAGTACTGTTGCAAACCCATTGATATTTCGTTTTTGCATTATACCTACTGTATTCTAACTTTTCCATGGCTTATACCAACTGATACAATCCATAGTTTCATCAAAACAATGCATCAAAAACAGATTCTGTCAAGAACAGAACAGTCTGTAGTAATGTGAACATTCACCATACTTCTGTAACTCCAAAAATTCTGAAAAATTAGGAAAACCTGGGAAATTTGTATATAAATCATGTGTAAAAAATTCAGAACCTTTTGACATTCTGATAATTTTATAAAAATTCTGCACTGGGCACAAAAGTTTCTGTTTTTGCACAGAATCAAGCAACTATCAACCAAATCATCCCAAAGGCTTTACTTGGCACATTATTTTTATAATACAATGAAATTGTACAAGGGGATAATTATTTTTGTTGAAAAGTTTCTGTAATCAAGATTTGCAAAGTTTCCGTGAGCATGAACAAAGTTCAAGGCTAGCCCTCACTTCAACGGTGCTCGTCTTTCTCAGTTTCACTTCTCTTTTTGAAAAAGTTTTAGGTTCCACTCTATATATATATATATATTTTAAACTATTTAAAAGCACTCAACAGAAATAAAAGACTCTCTAAAACTTCCGGGTTTTCTCCCAGGCAGCGCTTTCTTTAAAGCCATTAAGCTAGGCATAAAGTGCTCATGTAGCCGATCCACCCGGATCCCAAGGTATATCAAAGCCAATTTTAATTAGCAAAGATTTGTAATTTAGCAAAGAGCACAAAGCAACATATATCATGCAATGACGAAGTCTAACTCTCTTCCTATGCATTGGCATGTCATAAAGGAACAATTCATGCACATCAAGTAAAGGCCAATGCATAGTATAAGTAGTTTCTTGCAATTCTATTGTATTGGAAACATAGAGAGGCGGAGATGTAGTTCCTCTCTCATAATAATTGCAAGTAGGAGCAGCAAGCACATGCATATTATACTCATCAAACTCATCATGTGTAATAGTAAAAGGCAACCCATCTATATAATCCTTAATAAGCACAAACTTCTCCGATATAGTGTAGTTTGGAGAATTCAAAAAGATAATAGGACTATCATGTGTGGGTGCAATAGAAACAATCTCATTCTTATCATAAGGAACTATAGCAAGTTCATCTCCATAAGCATCATTCATATTGGCATCATGGCCACAAGCAAAGCAAGCATCAAGTTCATCAATAAGGGATATTTCAAACGAATCCAAGGGATCATAGCATTCATTTTTCGGCAAGCACGAAGGGAAATTAAACAATGTATGAGTTGAAGAGTTACTGTCATTAGAAGGTGGGCACGGGTAGCTAATCCGCTCTTCCTCCTTTTGTTCTTCGCTCTCCTCCTCATCTTTTTCATCTTTTGAGCTCACAAAATCAGGAATGTCTTCTTCCATAGATTCCTGCAAAATATTAGTCTCCTCTTGGGAAGCGGAGGAGTCCTCAATATATTCTTTAACATAAGCATTAGAAGCAAAATTTTCATAGCAATATTTAAGTATGGCAAGATTTTTAGATTTATAAAGAGTATTATCACACTTTTCAATCAAAGAAGAAATTTCAGAAGCACCCTTAAAAGCAACAAATTCTTCTATTTGTTCAATATCATAGTAACTATAATCTGCCTTGGCATAAGAAGATAAAACATTATCCTTAAACTCACATTGGTACGAAAGGTGTTTCTTAGGATCTTTAGCACAACAAGTAAAATCATAAATTTCACACAAATTCCAAGCATAGCAATTCAAAGAATTAATATGATGCCATAAGAGTTTCCCTTTTTGAGACAACCGGTGTCGCACAAAATGAGCATGCTCATCTAATGATTTTCGCTCAACTAAGCTAGTTGGGTTTTCAGCACGAGCACAAAGGGATCGAAGATGATCCAAGTAGAAAGCTTCGGCAGTATAAAAGATTTTGGGTGGTTCTTCAACCATTGGTTTAGTAGGTACAACTAATTTTTTTGGTATTTTGCGTTTCCTACCCATAACTAGAGATAGAAAACAAGAGCACAAAATAAAAACTACTTAGTGATAAAGCAAACAAGCACACACGAGAATATCAACCCCACGCTATGACTCCCCGGCAACGGTGCCAGAAAAAGGTCTTGATAACCCGCAAGTATACGGGATCAACTGTAGCTTTTTTGATAAATAAGAGTGTCGAACCCAACGAGGAGCTAAAGGCAGAATTAATAAACTCTTCAAGTTCTATCGACCACCGATACAACTCTACGCGCACTTGACGTTCGCTTTACCCAAAACAAGTATGAAATTATTTTGTAGGTGTGATAAGATAGTTTGCAAGAATAAAACTAGAAGTACTTTGCAAGAATAAAACTATGAATAAATTGCATGATAATAAAAGCGAGCAGTAAAGTAGAAAGCTTTTGTAACACTAGAGAAAGATTTGTCCATAGGCAATTGATAACTAGATCGGTAATCCTTGTTGCAATTCTATATGAGGGAGAGGCATGAGCTAACATACTTTCTCTACTTGGATTATATGCACTTATGATTGGACCCCTAGCAAGCATCCGCAACTACTAAAGATCATTAAGGTAATACCCAAGCATAGCATTAAGTATCAAGTCCCCTTTATCCCATACGCAACAACCCACTTACTCGGGTTTGTGTTTCAGTCACTCACGCAACCCACTATAAGCAAATCATGAACGTATTGCAAACCCTACAGCGGGTACCCCTCACGCTTGCGCGACATGGAGGGCACCATAGGACACCACCAATAATAAAACATACAACTCAAACCAATCACGATCATCAATCAACCCATAGGACAAAACAGATCTACTCAAACATCATAGGATAGCCATACATCATTGGGAAATAATAGCATGAAGCACCATGTTTAAGTCGAGATTATAGTGGGGAGAAGAGGTGTTGTTGGTGGTGATGACGGTAGCAAGGTTGTTGATATAGATCGCCGTCACGATAGTTCCCCCGGCGGCACTCCGGCGGCGCTGGAAGAGAGGGGGAGAGAGCCCCCCTTCTTCTCCTTCTTCCATGGCCTCCTCCCTAGGTGGGAGGAGGGTTCTCCCTCTGGTCCTTGGCCTCCATGGTGGTGGAGGGGAGAGAGCCCCCTCCGAGATTGGATCTATCACTCTATTCTTTTCTGTTTCGCGCTGCCCCGATCTGGCCTTTCACCGTTTCTTAAATATCCGGATATCCGTAACTCCGATTGCGCTGAAATTTTAACACGATTTTTTTCCGGATATAAGCTTCCTTGCGCCCGAAGGAGAGCCCCATCCAACTTATAAGGTGCCCACACAACACCACCACGCGCCCAGGGGGATGACCCGCGCCCCGGTGTTGTGTGGAGGCTGTGGGCCCCCGTTTACATTGATTCCACTTCCTAAAATTCACATATATTCCAAAAATGATCTCCGTCAAATTTTATTTCATTTGGACTTCGTTTGGTATGGGTATTCTGCGAAACAAAAAACATGCAGAAAATAGGAACTGGCACTGGGCACTGGATCAATATTTTAGTCCCAAAAATAATATAAAAAGTTGCCAAAAGTATATGAAAGTTGTACAATATTGGCATGAAACAATCAAAAATTATAGATACGACGGAGACGTATCAATCTCCTTCTCCTTCCAATGCGATCGGCGGCGGGTGAGGCCCGAAAAATCCCCAACCCTAATGGTGTGCCCATCTCCCTCTAGCTTGTAGCCGACGACGGCGGTGTAGATCATGTGCCTAGCTGGGTGACCTCGGCCTGTGGAGGCAGTGTTCCATCTCCGCCCCCACGAATCCTGTTGGAAATATGCCCTAGAGGCAATAATAATTGTATTATTTATTTCCAAGTTTATACTCTATGTTATAACTGCTATGGTTCTTGAATATGTGATTCAGAGGAAAACTCATAAGCACATGTATAGTTATAAATGGTAAAACCTGATTCCTAGTCTCGCCTCTAAGACTAGCTCAAGTGTTGCATGATACTTATGTTTTCCTGATCATAAGCATAAGTAAGTGTAACAAGGATGCCGACAACTTTGAGAGTATGATGTTAGAAGAAATATCATATCGAATTGACCCAACTTGTTTGTTATACTTAGAGATGGCATTGTCGCAAGTCTATAGTTTATAACACGGAGAGTTGACGGATGCTCAGTTCCTTAGACCATGAGAGTGTCGAGTCAATTCATACCGGACGATGCACTTTGGTGTTGTTCTAACGTTATCCATAATAGGGTAATCATAACGACAACTTCAGGTTCATCAAAAAGTATGA
Organism: Thinopyrum elongatum; assembly: GCA_011799875.1. Classification (NCBI taxonomy): domain Eukaryota; kingdom Viridiplantae; phylum Streptophyta; class Magnoliopsida; order Poales; family Poaceae; genus Thinopyrum; species Thinopyrum elongatum. The sequence continues at coordinate 585,920,164 of CM022301.1, read as the reverse complement.
CAAGGGGGCAAGATAGCTCAAGAGTGGGATTTGCTCCTCCAACGATGGAAAGATATTCTTAGGGCCCTCTCAGTGTGATGGCATCCATAATCGTCTGGCCAGACACAGGTGAATTGCTCACAGGGATGCCAAAACATGATAACGAGAAAGAAGAACAAAACCGGTAATGAGGAGACCAGTATAGTGAGCATGAGAATGACTCAAGAGGATACCGATATATCTCACCTCGGGTTTTGTAAAGTATTGCGAAGCAAAAGGAATACTATATGATAACCAAAGGTTCACTCAAATATCATTCGTGTGAGTATAGGGGTCAACATGGATGTCCACGGTTCCGCTGTTGATCATTGAACGAAAGGAGGTTTTGTTCATGTCTATATTTCACCGAACCTACAGGATCACACACTTAGCGTCTAGTGGTTAGTTAGAAAGCTAGGAGTAAGGAGAATGGGCTACGAAAGAGTTTCGGATGTTCCCAGAAATGTTTTGGGAGGTCCCGGGAAGGTCTTGGGAACTTCTGGTAATGTCCAGAAGGTTACGAAACCTTCCGGATAAATCCAGAGGGTCCCTGTTGCAAGGACACCTTGGCTGGGCCAAGGGGTAAGGTCCACGAGGCCTTAAGTCGGTGCACAAAGGGGTTGCTCGGAGGGCAGGGGCAAAACGCCAGGGTCCCAGGCGTTTCCCCCCTGGGCTAAACGCCGGAGTCCGTGGCGTTTCCGGAAATGCCAGAAACCATGGTGTTTCATGCTGGAGTCCGAGGAGGACTATTCCTTGTGGTCCAAACCGAGTTTGGGGAGGCCCCCTCCCCAAGTTGCGACCCCAGGCCTTCGCATATAAATACAGGGGCAGGGGCAGCCACTAGAACACACCAAAAGCCTTGGAGGTTGTCCTGTTGCTGCCCCGCGCCCAGTTTCTCCCTCACGTCTAGTTGATCTAGATGTCGACGCCGCTAGGCTACTTCTCCCTCTAGTTTTTTCAGCGGTTCTTAGCTCTGGACGGCGAAGCCACTAGTTCGGTGTTTGTGCAATCCGTAGAGAGATCGTGCTTTTGATCTTTGTTCGAGGGATCATTCGTGGGACGGTTCAAGGGACTTCAAGTTCGATCTATGCCAACTCTTCTTCCACTGCAACTCAAAGTTGGTAACGATCTGATCTAACCTTGTATGCATCTTCATAGTGATCCTAAGATCTTGATCATAGGCCGAAATTTTTGTTCTCTACTACGTTTCCCATCAAATCCCGATCATCTCGTCCAATGCTTTACGTGCCACAGGCGGTTTCGTATGAATAACTGCCTCCATTTCTAGTTTTTTTGTAATATGTACCCACCCATGCTATTTGCTAACTAGCACTGCAACTGAATCAGAACTAGAATTCAAATCAAACACTGAAATTCATAACAAAAAAGCAACATAACTGTTCAACACAACAGTGCTACAGATCACAAAGAAAACAGAGTTAAAATAGTTCAACATGACAATTGGTAAAACATGTTCCATACAACACATAGATCCTAACTAGCAGGCCTCCACTGAAGCACCACAGCCTCCTGCATCATCTAGAGCTCTAGCACCTCCAACATCAGAATCATCTTCGTCATCCTGTGCATCTTCAGGAGTAGGCATGACATAAGTCGCCAAGAAGCTGTAGAGTTCTGGATCCTTCGGCCTCAGCTCCGAGACCCTAGTTGCCATCATAATTTTTGGCCCCTCGGTGATATCGCCTTGCTTCAGATTGAGGCTATGTAGGAAGTTAGTTGAGAACAGTGTGTTGAATTTAACAAGCACAACAACGGGGACATAATGATCTACCACCTTGAAATCCCAATGGCCCAAAAGGTTATAGATAGCATATGCAACAGAGATGCCAGTTGAACAAATGGGCCTCAAAACAGTGAACTCGACGACATTGTTCACCGGGTCATATTCCATCTTGGTTGCGATAGCTATGTGTACACTTTTAGGAGCTCTGTCGTACAACTGAAAAGGCAATTAAACAACAATATAAAGAAAAGTTGCACCGAAAAACAAAATAGCACATCTAGTCAAAAAACAACTTAAATGTCTTAATCAATGTTCAGGATATTGTTAATGTTGACAGTCAACTGACATTTACACATTACATGTATATGTATATAAGAACAGAAGCTAGTATAGATTACTAGCAATCAAATTACCAATTACCAAAGTAAAAAAAAAGCTTACCTCTCTGTCAACATTCTTACTGCGCTTGCTAGATGTGACATCATCAGTTGAGACACTTGACCTTTTTCCCTGATTGACATGTGCAAAAGCGATATGATTGACATTCCTATGAAACAAACATGCCCTAATATGAGCACTGAAACTAGCTAGCACAGGAAATGAACATGCCCTCTTTCCCTGATTGAGATGTGCAAAAGTGATATGATTTTTCTCTACTTTTCCTATGAATCAAACATGCACTATATAGTTCAAACTACCTAGCAGAGGAAATGGACAAAACTGAACTTGGAAGGGCATGTATAGGAAACTCAATCCAAAGGGGAAAAAATCATATATATTTGCTACTCCTATGATTTTCTTATACATTTCCCAATCAAAAAAATCAAAATAACATGACCTTTTACCTTGATTGCCATGAGAACTAAATTTCCTGTTGCTATGTTTTTCCTCGGCATTTCCTATGAATCACACAGGCCCTATACAGTTGAAACTAGCTAGCACAGGAAATGAACAGGCCCTATGATTCTCTACCCCCTATGATGTTTCTACTATACATTTCCTATGAATCAAAATAACATGCCCTATTTCGTTCAAACTAGCTAGCACGAGAGATGAACTAAACTGAACTGAACTTGCAAGGGCCTAGATAGGAACCTCAATCCAAAGGGGAAAAATCATATCAGATTTACCTTGGCCTTTTCACTGTCACTACCGATAGTCTTGCTGGTATCCATGTTCTCTTGATTAGACTCACAAAGATTGGATGGACACATTCACTTGAAATAAAAAACATAAGGCATAAGCAAATGTTGTCACAATGATAGAATCAATCAAATATCAAAGAATCCTACCTCCGAAACTCTCTCACGAACTACTCTGAAGGACAGAGAGATAAAGAGAGAAGAATGTGCGAGGGGAGAAGAGGGCGGCAGAAAACAGGAGGCGAAGTAAGGGAAATGGTGTGTAGGTTGTGGGGGAGTGGGGGAAGTGCGGAAACTAAATTGCCGGATGCACAAAAGTCCTCGCTACGCGTGGCTAAACAAACTCCTTTGCTTCACAATGTCGTTTCTCCATGCGCACTTCCCCCACCCCCTGCCCGACCCCTCCGCTTGCCAATGGGGTTAAACCGCCTCCCCTGCCTCGGACCCCTCAACTTTCTGCCGCCACTCACCGCCATGTTTGAAAATGGGAAAAAATTGGGGATGCGTTTGAGATGACCTAACCTTGGTCCTTCAGAGCGAAGTTGAGGCACGAGGCACGGCGACGCACCACGACGAGGCACGACATCGCACCAGAGCCACGCGCCATGGCGACCGCACAGGTCACAGGGTACACCACGACCACATGCCGGTGACAGAGAGGCTTGCTGGGGCCAGATCTAACATCCCGCGGTGCGAGGCTATGGGGACAAGAACGGGAGCATAGCTGAATACATAGGAGATGGAAGTATGGAGGCCATTCAACAAATGAAACCGCCTCTAGGAAGTCCAAAATACAAGCGGTTTCTAATGTACAATTGCCTCCAAAAACTAGTAGAGGCGGCTCCAAATTTCCAACCGCCTCCGCTAATTTATTGCAGGCGGCTCTGGTCAGCTTGGTCACGATCGCTGTCGTGGCATGCTGCTTGTCGTGGAATGATCCTGACAATACTACGGGGGTGTGAATGTAGAGGCAATCGGATCTACCATTCAGATGACAGTACGCGCAAGGAATTATACAGGTTCGGGCCCTCTGCGGTGGAGGGAATACCCTACTCCTGTGTGGTGTTTTTGCTCTTGGTGTAGGTACAATCTGAGAGAGTTCAACCCTCAGTCCGGTGCCCTCCTCCCGGTTTATATACAGTGCACTTGGAGGGGGTGCCGTAATGGGCTGGTATAAATGCTATTGATGGCCTCATGCACGACCGACTGTTCTTGGCTATTACTGATAGTAACTTCCGTATTTAACTAGATAATGCTGACGTTGAGTAGCCACAACATTGATGACATCGTGGGGGTCACGGTATCCTAGGACACGGCCGACTGTTGGACGACCGACTGCTCCCACCTTCGTGATGACCGACTGTTAATGCAGGTCCGTCAGGGGGCGAGAATTTGACTGGAGGCACTTGGTCTGTTGATGAGGATTCCCCTGGTCTTTGGTGCCTTGGGCTGTGACGACAATGGGCTCAGTGTGTTACCCCTTGGCCCATAGCTTTCTGGACCGTATCTTCGATGGGCATGGGCCCTTGGCTGGGCCACATACGTACTTGGCCCTACCCCATAGGTATAACCCCAACAGTAGCCCTCGAGTCAGTCGAGGTCACGTTGCAGAAACCGACGGTGCACCGTCAGAGAAGATTCCGACTGGTCAACGAACTAGAAGCGCCACTTGTTGGTTGGCCGAGAGACCTCGGCGGACTCAAATGATCATGTCCTCTGGAGGTGTAGTGCGAGCAAATTGGAAAAAACTTGGTGATACCCATTTTTCGATCTCTTCAAGAGAGGATGGCTTGTGGCCCAACTGTGGGCGTGTCATCAAATTCTGAGTGGTGGTCCGTGACACCTAGGGTCGAATTGATCAAGTCTCCCAAGTCAGTATCCCTTGTGTGGAATGTCGATCAGACGCCTTCCTCGTGAACTAAGTTTGCACAGCCGAATATTCGGTTTTCCTTAGAAAATCTGACTCAAGCCACGAAGGATATAGCGGGCGCTCCTTGCTCTGTCCATATAGCGGATCTGTGACGAGTGTCGTTTCACTCGATTTTCTTCAAGCAGGTTGCACTCGGATTTTTTTCATGCCGTTAGCACGGATTCTTCGGCTCGGGACTGACCCTAGGCATACAGAAAGATGCATTGCCCCTCGAGCCGACTGAAAGCCCCATCCGACTGGAAGGTGAAACGTCAAGTGTCATCATTGCAAATCTTACTGAGTTGTCATATCGAAATCTTTTGCATGTTGTCAGACCTCCCTTTGACTCATTTGTGAGTGGGGACTCCTCGGCTTCTGTTCTTCGACTGACAGAAGACCGGCTGATGCTTCAAGAGATAGTGGGTTTCAAATGCTGACTTTTTGAAATCCCACGTGCGTGTTTGACGTCTCGGCTCCCCGTAACGACGCGTGTCGCGCGGGTTTCACATGGCAGTTTCCAGTCCTCCCTGCTATAAATTGCAAGGGCGAGGAAGAGGTTTGTACATTCTCCCCGTCTTCCATCTTTCCCACTACACCACCGAAGCAACCGCTCGTGAGCAGTTCCACAAATCCATGTGTCTTCCCGGTGACCGAGCTTGCGCCAATGTTGATCGCCACCAGGAAGTTGGAGAAGGCGAAGGCGGCAAGTTCCTCAGCTGCCACCGAGGCCATTGCTATGTCCGCCAACGAGAGGGGGTGAGGTGACAGGCTGCCTTCCCTGGTAACAGAGCTAGTCGTGCAGGGGTACATCCATGACGGCTAGATCCCGCGGATCGGCTGGCGGCTGCCGGAGCCCGACGAGCAGGAGCCTGCCTCGTGACCCAACGAGTGGGTGATTCTCACTTTGTTTCTCAATAAAGATTTGTCTCTGCCAATCCATCCCTTCCTCTGCAATGTCCTCACATGCATACTTCCGAGCCCAGCTCCACCATCTTAAGCCCAATGGGGTGGCGCACCTTGTGTGCTTCTTCACCCTGTGCGAGGCGTTCCTCGGCATTCCACCGGACTGGGCGCTTTTCAAGCACATCTTCTACGCAAAGCCCCAGACGGTGTCAAAGGATGTGATGCAGACCTCCGACAGACTCAGAATCTAGACGAAGAAGAGCTCGGGCTACTTCAAGATGAAGTGGCCCGACACAATGAAGGGTTGGATGGCGACATGGTTTTACTGTGTCGAGCCCTCCACCATGGCCGGCCTGGCTGCTCTGCCCCCCTATACGCCCTCGGCTGCCGGCTGGCACAACGGGTGGTCGCTCAAGCTCTCTCGGGTGGAGTAAACTCAGGCAAGGATCTTGATGGAGCAGGTCACCATGATGTCGGAGAGAGGCCTGGCCAACAATGATCTTGTCGCCGCTTGGGTCAGCCGAAGGATCCAACCACTCCAGGCCCACGTCAGGGGGATGTGGTATTGGAAACGTTGCATGGAAAACAAAAAAAATTCTACGCACATGCAAGATCTATCCATGGAGATGCATAGCTACGAGAGGGGGGAGTGTATCTACGTACCCTTGATCGTAAGCGGAAGCGTTAGAACAACGTGGTTGATGTCGTCGAACAATCTTCACGATCCAACCGACCGAGCACCGAATGTACGGCACCTCCGCGTTCAGCACACGTTCAGTTCGGTGACGTCCTTGTCTTCTTGATCCAGCAAGACGACGAGGTAGCGGATGAGTTCCGACAGCACGACGGTGTGGTGACGGTGATGGTGATGCTATCTCAACAGGGCTTCGTCTAAGCACCGCGAGAATATGACCGAGGGTCTAAACTGTGGAGGGGGGCGCCGCACATGGCTAAGACAATCTTGTGTTATGCTAGGCGCCCCCCTCCCGCATATATATAGGTGGTGGGTGGAGGGAGCAGCCAGGAGGCGCCCCCAAGTAGGCCGAATCCTACTTGGGGTCCTACCCAAGTGGCGCCGCCTCTTCCCTTATTTGGAGTGCGGGAGGAAGGAAGGAGGAGGTGGCGCCCCTCCCCCCTTTCCTTTCTCTCTTGAGGAGGGAAAGGCAGGAGGGGCAACCCCTCCCCTTTCCTTCCCCTAGGGTCGGCCAGCCAAGGGAGGAGGCACACCAGCCCCCTAGTGGGCTGGTCTGTCCCCTCCTTTGGCCCATAACTTGTCGGGGGGTGTCCAGAACCCCTTCCGGTGACCCGATAACTTCCCGGTACGTCCCGAAACACTTCCGGTGTCCAAATACCATAATCCTATATATCAATCTTTATCTCTCGACCATTTCAAGACTCCTCGTCATGTCCGTAATCTCATCCGGGACTCCAAACAATATTCGGTCACCAATTCACATAACTCATATAACACTATATCATCAACGAACGTTAAGAGTGCGGACCCTACGGGTTCGGTAATGATGTAGACATGACCGAGGCACCTCTCTGGTCAATAACCAATAGCGGAACCTGGTGCCCATATTGGTTCCTACATATTCCATGAAGATCTTATCGGTCGAACCGCAATGACAACATACGTAATTCCCTTTGTCCGTCGGTATGTTACTTCCCCGAGATTCGATCGTCGGTATCTCCATACCTAGTTCAATATCGTTACCGGCAAGTCTCTTTACTTGTTTCGTAATACATCATCCCGTAACTAACTCCTTAGTCACTTTGCTTGCAAGCTTCTACGATGTGCATTACCGAGAGGGCCCAGAGATACCTCTCCGAAACATGGAGTGACAAATCCTAGTCTCGATCCATGCCAACTCAACAGACACCTTCGGAGATACCTGTAGAGCATCTTGATGATCACCCAGTTACGTTGTGACGTTTGATAGCACACAAGGTATTCCTCCGTTATCCGGGAGTTGCATGATCGCATGGTCTGAGGAACATGTATTTGACATTCAAGAAAGCAGTAGCAATAAACAGAACGATCATATGCTAAGCTAACGGATGGGTCTTGTCCATCACATCACTCTTCTAATGATGTGATCCCGTTATCAAATGACAACTCATATCTATGGTTAGGAAACCTTAACCATCTTTGATCAACGAGCTAGTCTAGTAGAGGCTCTCTAGGGACATGGTATTTGTTTATGCATTCACAGATGTATTTAAGTTTTCAGTCAATACAATTCTAGCACGAATAATAAACCTTCATCATGAACAAGGAAATATAGAATAATAACAACTTTATTATTGCCTCTATGGCATATTTCCATCAGTCTCCCACTTGCACTAGAGTCAATAATCTAGATTACATAGTAATGAATCTAACACTCATAGAGTCTTGGTGTTGATCTTGTTTTGCTCGCGGAAGAGGCTTAGTCAACGGGTCTGCCACTTTTAGATCCGTGTGTACTTTGTAAATTTCTATGTCTCCATCCTTGACATATTAATGAATGGAGTTGAAGCGTCTCTTGACGTGTTTGGTCTTCTTGTGAAACCTGGGCTCCTTTGCTATGGCAATTGCTCCCGTGTTGTCACAAAAGATTGTCATTGGACCCGATGCACTAGGTATTACACCTAGATCGGATATGAACTCCTTCATCCAGACTCCTTCATGAGCTGCTTTCGAAGCAGCTATGTACTCGGCTTCACACGTAGATCCCGCTACGACGCTCTGCTTGGTACTGCACCAACTGACAGCTCCACCATTCAATATAAATACATATCCGGTTTGTGACTTAGAGTCATCCGGATCAGTGTCGAAGCTTGCATCGACGTAACCCTTTATGACGAGCTCTTCGTCACCTCCATAAACGAGAAACATGTCCTTGGTCCTTTTCAGGTACTTCAGGATATTCTTGACCGTTGTCCAGTGATCCACTCCTGGATTACTTTGGTACCTCCCTGCCAAACTTATGGCAAGGCACACATCAGGTCTGGTACACAACATGGCATACATAATAGAACCTATGGCTGAGGCATAGGGAATGACTTTCATTTTCTCTATATCTTCTGCCGTGGTCGGGCATTGAGTCTGAGTCAACTTCACACCTTGCAAGACAGGCAAGAACCCTTTCTTTGACTGATCCATTTTGAACTTCTTCAAAACTTTGTCAAGGTATGTGCTTTGTGAAAGTCCTATCAAGCGTCTTGATCTATCCCTATAGATCTTGATGCCCAATATATAAGCAGCTTCACCAAGGTCTTTCATTGAAAAACTCTTATTCAAGTATCCTTTTATGCCATCCAGAAATTATATATCATTTCCAATCAACAATATATCATCCACATATAATATCAGAAATGCTACAGAGCTCCCACTCACTTTCTTGTAAATACAGGCTTCACCGTAAGTCTGTATAAAACCATATGCTTTGATCACCTCATCAAAGTGTATATTCCAACACCGAGATGCTCGCACCAGTCCATAGATGGATCGCTGGAGCTTGCACACTTTGTTAGCACCCTTAGGATCGACAAAACCTTCTGGTTGCATCATATACAACCCTTCTTTAAGAAATCCATTAAGGAATGCAGTTTTGACATCCATTTGACAGATTTCATAATCATAAAATGCGGCAATTGCTAACATGATTCGGACAGACTTAAGCATCGCTACGGGTGAGAAAGTCCCATCATAGTCAACCCCTTGAACTTCTTGAAAACCTTTCGCGACAAGTCGAGCTTTGTAGACAGTGATATTACCATCAGCGTATGTCTTCCTCTTAAATATCCATTTATTCTCAATGGCTTGCCGATCATCAGGCAAGTCCACCAAAGTCCACACTTTGTTCTCATACATGGATCCTATCTCAGATTTCATGGCCTCAAGCCATTTGTCGGAATCTGGGCTCATCATAGCTTCTTCATATTTCGTAGGTTCGCCGTTGTCTAACAACATAACTTGCAGAACAGGATTACCGTACCACTCTGGTGCGGCACGTACCCTGGTCGACCTACGAGGTTCAGTGTAACACCCCTATGTAACATAGCACTGTGACACTTTGCTAATCATGCCAAGTCATCTTTATTTGCAAAGCAAATCACAGTGGTTAACTCTGTCAATTCAGATTCTTCTCAGAAAGCAATTTAAATTTAAAGTGCAAAATAAACTTGCACCAAAGTTGCGGCAAAAATGTTCATCTTCTTGCAAAAATTCCCTAACAATTATTTGTTAAGGAAAACAACATCACTCCTATGCAAGAAGGAACAGTAGCAAATAAAACAGTGACATTTCAGCACTTTAAAAAATGCTTTTGCATTTATGAAAAATCCAAACAGTTTCCAAAAAAATCCTCAAACTTGTTGTAGCAAAGCATAAAAATGCATTGAACATATTGGGACAAGTCTCATATTTTTCCCAAGGGTATTTGGATGCCCAAATAATCCTGTCTCTCTCTCTGTTTATTAATAAAAGAAAAACAGAAAAGAAAACAGAAAGAAAAGGGCAGAAGCCCCTTACCTGGCGACTGGCGCTGGCCCAGGCCGGCCCAACCAGCCCACCTCTCCTCCTCCTACCTGCTCCCGCCTCGGTGTCGCGTGCGCCATGGCCGCCGCGCGCTCGCCACCGCCGCTACTCGCCACCTGCCGCTGCAGTAGCCTCGGAGAGGATAAGAGCAGGCTACCCACTCTACCCTGGCCTCCTCATCCACTCCCCCCTTCCTCCTCGCCTCTCCCCGCTCGGATCTGCGCGGACCCGAGCGCCACCGCCGCCTCTGCTCCGTCTACCCTGCGCTCACCGGCGTCCCCGCAGTCCACCGCCTTGTCTGGGAGACGCGTCGGGCTCGACCACGTCGCCTGACGTTTTCCATTGGGGTCGGGGACCCCTGCAGCTGCCGTACGCCGCCGACCACTTTCGGCTCTGCTCCGGCGAATCTTCGGCAACCTTGAGCCCCTCAGCGCTACTAAACCTCCACGGGCCACCTTGTGCCGCTCGGTGAGCCTCCTCTCCCCTCCACCTCTCTCCCGAGCCGCTCTGCGCCGTCCCAGCGAGCTCACCGTGTTAGTTGAAGCTCACCTCCGCCGTGCTCGTTGCCGGTGCGATTCCGGCGAACTTTTGGTCACGCGCGTGTGTCCATCGTGTTCGCCCGCGCGCGTAGATGCCGTAGGTGCCCAGCCCCGTGTGTTTTGCTCGCCGTAGTGTCATTTGCGAGCTCGCCGTGCTTCGGCCTCTGCCTCGGCTCGACGCCGGCGGCCCTGCCGGCCTCCCCTGACCACGCTGACCCCATAGATCGACGCGGCACTCGACGCTCGTTCGAATGAGCCCAGGCGCGCGCGAAATGGCTCTCTGTAGCAATTTTCCGGCGAGTTCCGACGAGTCGGCCGCCGCGGAGCGCTCTCCGGCGCGTTCCGGCGACCCTGCCGATGTGGCCGTGGTGGGGCCCACCCGTCGACGCTGACCAGTGGGCCCCGCTGCGAGGTTTGACCTCGTTGACCACGGTCAACAAGGATTACTGTTCACACTGCGTATGACTGGTTGGTCCCACCTCTAATAATTAGCCTAATCCATGTTTTTATAATTAAGACTGTTTAATTAGTCAGCTGAGACACTGACAGGTGGGGTCCAGTAGCTAATTAGTCTCTGTTTAGTCTTAATTAGTTTTAGTTAAGCCTCTGTCACTGACATGTCGGCCCCACAGGTCAGTTTGACCAGTCAACAGTTCAGTTGACCTACTGACGTCATGATGACACACTGCTGACGCAGTAATTCATTTTCGGTATTTAAATTAAATCCAGAATTTCAGAAAAATACTAAAAACATTAGAAATTCATAACTTTTAAACCGTAGCTCGGATCGAAAAACTTTCTATATGAAAGTTGCTCAGAACAACGAGACGAAGCCAACCGTGTCATCTGTTTCCGTGTCGGCACCCTCTACGGAGGTGAACCCGCAACTTTTAGCCCGTTTCCGATAGATGAATAGTGCATACATACCAGTTAATAATTCCAACTTAAATCCAAAAATAACTAATATGACCTAGACATGCTTTTAGGCAACCCTGCACTGCATCCTAGCATAGCATGCTCTGTGTTGCATATGTTTGCCGTGTATTTATCTGTTTCCTCCCCTTCTTCTCTCTCGGTCGAGCCCGACACCGACGCAGCCCCAGAGACCGACGCTGCTCCGGTGATTGGCTTCACTCCTGACGACCAGGCCTTTACTGCAGAGCTTCCAGGCAAGCAACCCCCCTTGAACATGCCTATATCGCCTACTCTCTTCTCTCTTATGCTTGCATTAGAATTTGCTGCTGCTTATCCTATTCTGATGCATAGCCTGTTTTTGTAACTGTTGTTGGTACCTGCCTTATACCAAACTGCTTAGTATAGGTTGGTTGGGAACCGTCAGTGACCCACCTCATTGTTGTAGTTGCCCCGTTTAGTACCTGTGTCCTGATCTAGGTGATCGACAGTTTGGATTCTGCACATCACCTCACACCCCCCTAACTTGCTCGACTCCGCAGAGTTGATATCGAGTGACGAGGGTGATTCCTCCGAACTCACTTCGATGTTATCTCTGTAGATTGGCTAGTTAGTCGTGGGTTACCGAGGGTGATTCCTCTTTCCCACCTACGACGCAACTTCTGTCGTGCACCTGCTAGTGTGAATGCCGCCGAGGGTGATTCCTCCAGCACCACCTTAACGGTATTGTCGGGTAGGACTCCAACGAGGGTGATTCCTCAGATTCCTTCTCGATGCGGTAACCACACGGATGCCTTTTACATTACTGTTGATACTATTCGAACTGGACAAAGTCAGGTCGGCCCTGAGGAGTACCCGCGCGTGCCTATGTGGCGAGTGATGTGTAGAAGGGTTGACCAGGAGGGTACCCGCGAGATAATTACGAGGCGTGGCTGGGCATTCTTAGCCCTTGCCGCAAGTCCTCGAGACGGGGCGACGGGGTCACATCGATCGTAAGTCTCTGCTCGTTACCGCGCGCTCCCAATTCACTAACGATTTGGATATTTGATCCGAATGGGCCTTTGGACTGAAAGCACTAACCATCACGCGGGAATAAATGGTACTCTGCGTCGTATGCTTCAGCCAGAGCTTTCTAGACGTCAGCGACTGAGCGGCGTGCACCGAGTTGGGCTGGGAACGCCCGTCCTTGTTTAAGGGGGCCTGGTCTGCTCTCGGCCGCCCTCGCAATATGCAGGAGTTCCCAGGGCGAAGGCCCAAGACCCCTGGGGTCATAGGTTAGTCCGGCGTGCTGACCTCTCTATTGAGTTTTTGGTCGGGCTGCGGTGTGTCGTTTAGCCGAGGCTGAGCAGGACTCAGAAAGTGTGTCCGGCCGGAGTTAAGCGAGCGTGGTGGGTAAGTTGGTGCACCCCTGCAGGGAAGAAAACATCTATGTATAGCCGGATCCTCGGTAATGGACGCTTGGAGTTGTATCCACGTCGGTACAACTAGAACTGGTTACTTATGATGAGAATGGATATTAGGGCTCTGGGATTGCTTTCTCGTAGGGGAGTCGAGGAAGGATCTCTGGCCGAGGTTGATAACACTACTACTACTTTACATTGTACTAATCTACACTCTTCTAATGCTGCAAGACCCCTGAAGATGCTAGTCTTCGATCGGACTAGGCCTTCTCTCTATTCTGGCATTCTGTAGTCAAGTCCACATATACAACCCTCTTTTGAAAATATTGCATACTTAGAATAGATCTGATGTAAGTCTTGCTGAGTACTTTGGATGAGTACTCACGGTTGCTTTGCTTCCTCTTTTCCCATACCCGCTTGATATAACCAGACGACGGAGCCCCGGAGGTCGCTGCCCCTGTTGACGACGGTGGTTACTACTACTACCCCGTCGGCAAGTACTACTACAAGGAGCCGTGCGACGACCAGGAGTAGGATCGGAGGTACCCAGGCAGGAGGCCTGCGCCTTTCGATCATAGCTTTTGTTTTGCCCCGCCTTCTTGAAGGCATATCTGTTTAACTTCATGACTGTACTCAGTTATCTAACGCTTCCGCTGATGCTTGTTTGACATCAGGCTTTTGTATTCGAGCCCTCGAGGCCCTGGCTTGTAATATATCGCTTGCATGTCTTTATTTATGTTTTAGAGTTGTGTTGTGATTCCTTCAAGTGAGTCCTTCGGCTTGATCGTGTGCATTTGTGTGTATGGTTAGTGCACGATTAAGCCGGGGGCGTCACAAGTTGGTATCATAGCCGACTGCCTGTAGTATCCCCCTTTCCAACTCCTTGGCTGAAGTTGAGTCTAGTGGTCCAAAACTGTTTTACTAACTTGGCTGTGTGGCTTACGGGCCCACGTCGCCATTGGGTGGTATTAGGATCTTTTATTCCTCGTCCTTACTCTGGGACTCTGATTTCTCTTCTATTCGGGTTAAAATTTGCTAACTTGACATTAGGATCTCGTATTCACTTCCACCCGGAGAGCTGGATTATCTATAATCAATTCTTTGCAATTTGCGCTAAGTATTTCACACTCTGTCATTTGACTTCATGAATTCTGTCTTTTCAGATGAGACCCGCAGTACAGATCGTCCATCAGACTATGGCGAAGGATACGCCTGGGTTCCCGGCCATTCTGGTCGATCTCCTGACCAGGCTGGGATATCGCTGGTATCCTCAGTACACAGTTTACGAGGACTTCCGCGAGTTTAACCATGAGCAGTATCGTGCCCAGATGATTATTCTGGATGGGTCGGATCACCCCATCACAGAGTTACACACCTTCCAGGGCTTTGGAGTGACTGTCGAGATGGCAGTCCAGGAGGTTGCGTATATCACGATCACCCATCTTCACCGACAGTACCCTCGCTTGGAGGATTTCGGGTTCCGATACTTTCCGTATCCCCCACCTGGTGATGACACTTGGTTCTATGCTGCTATCTACACTCCTTACGTGAGTCGGCGATATGATCCGCAGCACCTAGTCCGGTACCTCGAGGCGATGGATTGTACTACTCGGGCTCTTACTGTCGACTTGTACGCCACTCGTCTCCACCTGTACGATGCTTTGAGGCACCTGATGCCGGCAGTGGAGGCAGGGATATACCCCCAGCGTGTACTCTACCCGAGCAGGACAGTGATGCCACCTGGTGTTGATTGGCCTGATGTAGGAGGTACTACACCTGCACGCGGACCCCTTCTTTCAGTTGAGGACCGCAACCTGCATCAGAGTATCCACGGGCCCCAGGACTACTAACTGGAGTGGCGGGCGTACCATCATCACCGTCAGCTCCCTGGCTACAGAGGTTTTCCCCGACGTTGATGTAGCATATCGCTATGTCGCGTTGTTGTATCTCTCCACCGCGTGCCTGCGAGCCGCCTAGTTGTCTTAGTCTATCTTTATGCCGTCGTAAAGCTGGTCTGTAACCGAACCTATGTATGGATCTGTATGTCATGTTGTCCATGATGTTGTATCTACTGCACTTCCTTTATGTCGTGCATGTTTACTTCATGAATGATTCCATACAATGTGTATGATTGTCGCTAAACTACCCCTGTTGAATTTAACAGGATGGGTGACAATAATCCCCCTCCACCACCGCCTGACTATATGGGTGCTATGATGCAACAGTTTGAGTTGCACCGTCAGTTGTTACAAGGGGTGATCAACCAGTTACCGCAACCCAATGCTAACAACCAGCAGCCTCCCGCAATCACTCTACAGGAGTTTGTGCGCCTCAACCCCACTATCTTTTGCAACACAGTCAACCCACTGGATGCAGATGACTGGCTCCACGACATCTCCTACGAGATGGAATCTGCGGCTGTGGCTCCAGCCAACTATGTCACATTTGCATCATACTTTCTGAAGGGTCCCGCAGCCCAATGGTGGGACACACATAGGCGTACTCTAGCCGTTGGAGCTGTAATCACTTGGGCAGAGTTTCAGACCGCCTTCCGTGCCCGATACATCCCTCAGGGAGTTATCGACCGGAAGAAGACGGAGCTCCGTAATCTAGTCCAAGGCAACAAGACCGTCAAAGGCTATCAGCGGGAGTTCCTTGAACTGTCTTGCTACGCTGAGGAGGATATCGCCACCGATGCTCGTCGTCAAGAGAAGTTCCGTGATGGACTCCACCACGATATCCAGTTAGCGCTATTGGTCCAAGACTATCCTGATTTCGCCACCTTGGTGAATAAGGCCATCCAGGTTGAGACCGGGTTGAAGAAGCATAAGGACGCGCTCAAGCGCACTCGTGAGGCGGGCTCACCTTCGGGCTCGTCTTCTCAGAAGCGCCGCATATGGATTCCCCAGAGCATGTATCGTCCTAACGCTCCAGTGTACCGGCCTTCTTATGCTGCACCACGTCTGCCTCCTCCACCGCCAAGACAGTTCAGGCCTATAGCTCCAGCACCTCGAGCTCCTGCAATTCGTCCTCAGAGTGGACTCTGTTTCAGGTGTGGCCAACCAGTTCACCGTGTCAGAGATTGCCCACAACATCAGAATCAGGTAGCACTTCCTTCTGCTGGCCGTGGAACTGGTCGTGGAATTGTTCAGTAGCGCAACAATAATGTCAGGCCTACTTATGGTCGTGGTCAGGTCTACCACGTCAACATGAGTGAAGATCCAGATCAACCAGCTACAGTGATGGGTACACTACCTGTTAATTCAGTACCTACATCTAGTTTGTTTGATTCAGGAGCATCGCATTCATTCATATCAGAACAATTTGCATTCACGCATGGCATTAAATATGATAAGTTGCAACATCCTCTAGCGATACACACTTCCGCGGGCCCTTGCCGAGCCACCTTGTTCAGCCCCGAAGTAACTATTGAGATTGAGAGGTTGAAATTTCACACATCTCCCATTATTCTGAAGTCTTGCGGTATAGACCTCATTTTGGGAATGGATTGGTTGAAGGCTCACTCTGCCTTAATCAATTGTGCCACTAAAGTTGTACACCTTTTGCACCCATCAGATGAGCTAGTAAATTATCGTGCCCATCTTGATCGAAATGCCGAGGCTCAAATCTATGCTTCAAATGCATTGAATGCTTCACCACTTGAGGGGATCGAAAACATTCCAGTCATCTGTAACTTCCCGGATGTTTTCCCAGAAGAACTTCCAGGGATACCCCCTGTTCAAGCCGTCGAGTTTGTTATCGACTTGAAGCCTGGCACTACTCCTATTGCAAAGCGTCCTTACAAGATGCCACCACATGAGCTCCTCGAGCTTAAGGAGGAAATCGATAAATCACTCAGCAAGGGCTTCATTAGTCCTAGTTCCTCTACCTGGGGAGCACCGTCTCTCTTTGTCAAGAAGAAAGATGGTACGAATAGGTTGGTTCAAGATTACCGTCCTATCAACCAGGCAACCATTCAAAATAAATATCCGCTTCCTCGGATCAATGACTTGTACGATCAACTGGCTGGATCATCGGTGTTTTCTGAACTCGACTTGAGGTTGGGTTATCACCAGATCCGTGTCCGTGAAGAGGATATTCCGAAGACTGCTTTCGTTACTCGTTATGGCTCTTACGAGTACACTGTCATGTCATTTGGCTTAACAAATGCTCCAGCTACTTTCTCCCGCATTATGAATTACATATTCATGGATTACCTCAATAAATTCGTCGTGGTATATCTGGATCATATTCTGGTTTATTCGAAGAACAAGGAAGAACACGCTGAACATCTTCGTCTTGTTCTCGAGAAGCTTCGAGAGCACCAGCTGTATGCCAAATTCTCTAAATGTGAGTTCTGGCTTTCTGAAGTAACATACCTTGGTCACGTGATTTCCAAGGACGGCATCGCCGTTAATCCAGAACGGGTTCAGGCTATTCTTGACTGGACTCCTCCGAAGAACGTCAAGCAAGTGAGAAGTTTTCTCGTCCTCGCAAGCAATTGCCGTTGATTTGTCGAGAACTTTTCTAAGATTACTAAACCTCTGACTAATCTGCTTCACAAAGGCGTTAAGTTTGAGTGGACCGACAAATGTCAGGAGAGTTTTCAAACCCTCAAGGACAAGCTCACTTCTGCTCCAGTGCTTGCTCCTCCGGATTCTCGCAAAGACTTCGTGATATATTGCGACGCCTCTCGTCAAGGATTAGGATGTATCCTAATGCAATAACGAAGAGTAATTGCCTATGCTTCATGATAATTGCGTCCGCATGAGGAAAATTATCCAGTGCATGATCTTGAACTTGCTGTAGTGATCTATGCATTAAAGCTGTTGCGGCATTACCTTCTCAGTAACCGGTGTGAGATATATACCGATCATCAAAGCTTGAAGTATTTATTCACTCAGCCGGATCTTAATCTCCGCCAACAGCGATGGCTGGAAACTATTACGGAGTATGACTGCGGTATTTCCTATACCCCTGGCAAAGCTAATGTGATGGCTGATGCCTTGAGTCGCAAGTCCTACTGCAACAACCTCAGGGTTAAGCGAGCTCAACCTCATCTTTACGAAGAACTGAGCAAGCTGAATCTGCGTATTGTCCCACAGGGTTCTCTTGATAACCTTGTAATACAGCCAGATCTTGAGAAGGCTGTTAAGCAAGCGCAAGCTAAAGATGCAGAAATTGATCAGATGAAGAAAGAGCTTCATCTCGAGAAGTACAGGGATTTCTCGCTGTCTGAAGATGGAACCTTGTATTTCAGAAATCGCATTGTGGTAACTCGCTTTGAGCTCATGACTGACAAGGTCATAAAGGAAGCACATGATACACCACTGTCTATCCACCCGGGTAGCACCAAGATGTATCGTGATCTTCGTCAAAGGTATTGGTGGCCAAAGATGAAGCAGGATATCGCTCGATATGTTGCTGAATGTGATGTCTGCCATCGCGTTAAAGCAGAACATCAGAAGCCTGCTGGAATTCTGCAACCGCTTCCTATTCCCCTATGGAAATGGGATAAGGTCCAGATGGATTTCATTACCGGCCTTCCAAAGTCGCAGAAGGGTCACGATGCTATTCTTGTCGTCGTCGACCAACTGTCCAAAGTGGCACACTTTCTGCCAGTTAAGGAGACTATCACTGCTAGTCAGTTAGCAGAGTTGTATATCTCCAGAATTGTTTCACTCCACGGTATTCCGAAGGAAATCAGTTCGGATCGTGGCGGCCTTTTCACTTCCAAGTTCTGGGAAAGTTTCCAAAAAGCCATGGGAACTCATATCACCTGGACTTCAGCTTATCATCCCCAATCCCAAGGCCAATTCGAGCGAGTCAATGAAGTGCTTGAAGACATGCTTCGAGCCTGTGTTATATCCTTCGGTAAGAAGTGGGAAGAATCTCTCCCCTATGCCGAGTTTTCTTATAACAACAGCTATCAAGCCAGCTTGAAGATGGCCCCATTTGAAGTACTTTATGGACGTAAGTGTCGAACCCCGCTGAACTGGTCAGAAACTGGGGAACGACCACTTGTTGGTCCGGATATTATTCAGCATGCTGAAGAGCAAGTCCGTATCATCCGTGAAAATCTTAAGGCGGCGCAGGACCACCAAAAGAGCAATTATGATCGCAAACGATGGTGTTTGACTTATGAACCTGGTGATCAAGCTTACCTCTGTGTCACTCCTATGAAGGGCACACACCGTTTCGGTATCAAGAGCAAGCTAGCTCCTCACTACATCGGCCCCTTTCGCGTTGTTGCTAGACGTGGTCAAGTGGCATACCAATTGGAATTGCCGCCGCAATTCTATCTTATCCCCAACGTCTTCCACGTGTCGCAACTTCGTCGTTGCTTCAAGGAATCTCCGCACCACGCAGTGGATCACGAGATGCTCGAGTTACAAGAAGATCTATCTTAAAAGGAGCATCCGATCCGCATTCTCGACCAAGCTAAATGTCGGACCCGCCAGAAGACGACCAAGTTCTTGAAAGTGCAGTGGTCAAATCATACTGAAGATGAAGCCACTTGGGAACACGAGGAAAATCTTCGAGCGGAATACCCCGACCTCTTTTCTTCTACCTCCTGAATTCTGGGGACGAGAATTTCTTTTAGAGGAGGAGAATTGTAACACCCCTATGTAACATAGCACTATGACACTTTGCTAATCATGCCAAGTCATCTTTATTTGCAAAGCTAATCACAGTGGTTAACTTTGTCAATTCAGATTCCAATCAGAAAGCAATTTAAACTTAAAGTGCAAAATAAACTTGCACGAAAGTTGCGGCAAAAATGTTCATCTTCTTGCAAAAATTCCCTAACAATTATTTGTTAAGGAAAACAACATCACTCCTATGCAAAAAGGAACAGTAGCAAATAAAACAGTGACATTTCAGCACTTTAAAAAATGCTTTTGCATTTATGAAAAATCCAAACAGTTTCCAAAAAAATCCTCAAACTTGTTGTAGCAGAGCCTAGAAATGCATTGAACATATTGGGACAAGTCTCATATTTTTCCCAAGGGTATTTGGATGCCCAAATAATCCTGTCTCTCTCTCTCTGTTTATTAATAAAAGAAAAACAGAAAAGAAAACAGAAAGAAAAGGGCAGAAGCCCCTTACCTGGAGACTGGCGCTGGCCCAGGCCGGCACAACCTGCCCACCTCTCCTCCTCCTACCTGCTCCCGCCTCGGTGTCACGCGCGCCATGACCGCCGCGCGCTCGCCACCGCCGCTGCTCGCCACCTGCCGCTGCAGTAGCCTCGGAGATTATAAGAGCAGGCTACCCACTCTCCCCTGGCCTCCTCATCCACTCCCCCCTTCCTCCTCGCCTCTCCCTGCTTGGATCTGCGCGGACCCGAGCGCCACCGCCGCCTCTGCTCCGTCTACCCCGTGCTCACCGGCGTCCCCGCAGTCCACCACCGTGTCTGGGAGATGCGCCAGGCTCGACCACATAGCCTGGCGTTTTCCATTGGGGTCGGGGACCCCTGCAACTGCCGTACGCCGCCGCCCCCTTTCGGCTCTGCTCTGGCGAATCTCCGGTGACCCCGAGCCCCTCAGCGCTACTAAACCTCCACTGGCCACCTTGTGCCGCTTGGTGAGCCTCCTCTCCCCTCCACCTCTCTCCCGAGCCGCTCTGCGCCGTCCCAGCGAGCTCGCCGAGTTAGCCGAAGCTCACCTGCGCCATGCTCGTCGCCGGTGCGGTTCCGGTGACCTTTTGGTCATGCGCGTGTGTCCATCGTGTTCGCCCGCGCGCGTAGATGCCGTAGGTGCCCAGCCCCGTCCGTTTTGCTCGCCGTAGCGTCATTTGCGAGCCTGCCGTGCTTCGGCCTCCGCCACGGCTCGACGCCGGCGGCCCTGCCGGCCTCCCCTGACCACGCTGATCCCATAGATCGATGCGGCACTCGACGCTCGTTCGAATGAGCCCAAGCGCGCGCGAAATGGCTCTCTGTAGCTATTTTCCGGCGAGTTCCGGCAAGTCGGCCGCCGCGGAGCGCTCGCCGGTGCGTTCCGGCGACCCTGCCAATGTGGCCGTGGGGGGGCCCGCCCGTAGATGCTGACCAGTGGGCCCTGCTGCGAGGTTTGACCTCGTTGACCACGGTCAACGAGGGTTACTGTTCACACTGCGTATGACTGGTGGGTCCCACCTCTGATAATTAGCCTAATCCACATTTTTATAATTAAAACTGTTTAATTAGTCAGCTGAGACACTGACAGGTGGGGTCCAGTAGCTAATTAGTCTCTGTTTAGTCTTAATTAGTTTCAGTTAAGCCTCTGTCACTGACATGTGGGCCCCACAGGTCAGTTTGACCAGTCAACAGTTTAGTTGACCTGCTGACGTCATGATGACACACTGCTGACACAGTAATTCATTTTTGGTATTTAAAATAAATCCAGAATTTCAGAAAAATACTAAAAACCAATGTTGGGGATATCGCTTATCGGGAACTTATCGGTCGACCCATGATAAGGGGTAAATCGGCCAGTTTATCGGCATATCGGCCGATTTATCGCCATATCGGCTGATTTATCGGCCGATTTATCTTATCGGTCAGATAGCGATAAGCGATAAATCAGCCGATTTATCGGAATATTGGAAGATATCTTGAACAGTGCTAAAAACTTTAGAAATTGAAAACTTTTAAACCGTAGCTCGGATCGAAAAACTTTCTATATGAAAGTTGCTCAGAACGACGAGACGAAGCCAGACGTGCCATCTATTTCCTTGTCGGGGCCATCTACGGAGGTGAACCCACAACTTTTAGGCCGTTTCCGATAGATGAATAGTGCATACATACCGGTTAATAATTCCAACTTAAATCCAAAAATAACTAATATGACCTAGACATGCTTTTAGGCAACCCTGCACTGCATCCTAGCATAGCATGCTTTGTGTTGCATATGTTTGCCGTGTATTTATCTGTTTCCTCCCCTTCTTCTCTCTCGGTAGAGCATGACACCGACGCAGCCCCAGAGACCGACGCTGCTCCGGTGATTGGCTTCACTCCTGACGACCATGCCTTTACTGCAGAGCTTCCAGGCAAGCAACCCCCCTTGAACATGCCTATATCGCCTACTCTCTTCTCTCTTATGCTTGCATTAGAATTTGCTGCTGCTGCTTATCCTATTCTGATGCATAGCCTGTTTTTGTAACTGTTGTTGGTACCTGCCTTATACCAAACTGCTTAGTATAGGTTGGTTGGGAGCCGTCAGTGACCCCCCTCATTATTGTAGTTGCCCCGCTTAGTACATGTGTCCCGATCCAGGTGATCGACAGTTTGGATTCTGCACATCACCTCACACCCCCCGAACTTGCTCGACTCCGCAGAGTTGATATCGAGTGACGAGGGTGATTCCTCCAAACTCACTTCGATGTTGTCTCTGTAGATTGGCTAATCAGTCGTGGGTTACCGAGGGTGATTCCTCTTTCCCACCTCCGAAGCAGTTTCTGTCGTGCACCCGCTAGTGTGAATGCCGCCGAGGGTGATTCCTCCGGTACCACCTTAACGGGATTGTCGGGTCGGACTCCAACGAGGGTGATTCCTCGGATTCCTTCTCGATGCGGTAACCACACGGATGCCTTTTACATTACTGTTGATACTATTCAAACTGGACAAAGTTGGGTCGGCCCTGAGGGGTACCCGCACGTGCTTATGTGGTGAGTGATGTGTAGTCGAGTTGACCTGGAGGGTACCCGCGAGATAATTACGAGGCGTGGCCGGGCATTCTAAGCCCTTGCCGCAAGTCCTCGAGACGGGGCGACGGGGTCACATCGATCATGAGTCTCTGCTCGTTACCACGCGCTCCCATTTCACTAACGATTTGGATATTTGATCTGAGTGGGCCTTTGGCCCGATAGCACTAACCATCACGCGGGAATAAATATGAGTACTCTGCGTCGTATGCTTCAGCCAGAGCTTTCTAGACGTCAGCGACTGAGCGGCGCGCACCGAGTTGGACTGGGAACGCCCGTCCTTGTTTAAGGGGGCCAGGTCTGCTCTCGGCCGCCCTCTCAATGTGCAGGAGTTCCCGGGGCGAAGGCCCAAGACCCCTAGGCGCATAGGTTAGTCCGGTGTGCTGACCTCTCTATTGAGTTTTTGTTCGGGCTGCTGTGTGTCATTTAGCCGAGGCCGGGCAGGACCCAGAAAGTGTGTTCGGCCGGAGTTAAGCGAGTGTGGTGGGTAAGTTGGTGCACCCCTGTAGGGAAGAAAACATCTATGCATAGCTGGATCCTCGGTAACGGACGCTCAGAGTTGTATCCATGTCGGTACAACTAGAACTGGTTACTTATGATGAGAATGGATATTAGGGCTCTGGGATTGCTTTCTCGCAGGGGAGTCGAGGAAGGACCTCTGGCCGAGGTTGATAACACTACTACTACTTTACATTGTACTAATCTACACTCTTCTAATGCTGCAAGACCCCTGAAGATGCTAGTCTTCGATAGGACTAGGCCTTATCTCTATTCTGGCATTCTGCAGTCAAGTCCACATATACAGCCCTCTTTTGAAAATATTGCATACTTAGAATAGATCTGATGTAAGTCTTGCTGAGTACTTTGGATGAGTACTCACGGTTGCTTTGCTTCCTCTTTTCCCATACCCGCTTGATATAACCAGACGACGGAGCCCCGGAGGTGGGCGCCCCTGTTGACGACGGTGCTTACTACTACTACCCCGCCGGCGAGTACTAATACGAGGAGCCGTGCGACGACCAGGAGTAGGATCGGAGGTACCCAGGCAGGAGGCCTGCGCCTTTCGATCATACCTATTGTTTTGCCCCGCCTTCTTGAAGGCATATCTGTTTAACTTCATAACTGTACTCAGTTAACTATCGCTTCCGCTGATGCTTGTTTGACATCAGGCTTTTGTATTCGAGCCCTCGAGGCCCTGGCTTGTAATATATCGCTTGTATGTCTTTATTTATGTTTTAGAGTTGTGTTGTGATTCCTTCAAGTGAGTCCTTAGTCTTGATCATGTGCATTTGCGTGTATGGTTAGTGTATGATTAAGCCGGGGGCGTCACATTCAGTAGTAACTTGATCTGAAGCTTCATGATCTTTATCATTATCTTCCTCTCTTATTGGTGTAGGCATCACGGGAATGGTTTTCTCTGATGAGCTACTTTCCAATTCGAGAGAAGGTACAATTACCTCATCAAGTTCTACTTTCCTCCCACTCACTTCTTTCGAGAGAAACTCCTTCTCTAGAAAGGACCCATTCTTGGCAACAAAGACCTTGCCTTCGGATCTGTGGTAGAAGGTGTACCCAATTGTTTCTTTAGGGTATCCTATAAAGACGCACTTCTCTGCTTTGGGTTCGAGCTTATCAGGCTGAAGCTTTTTCACATAAGCGTCGCATCCCCAAACTTTAAGAAATGACAGCTTAGGTTTCTTGCCAAACCACAGTTCATACGGTGTCATTTCAATGGATTTAGACAGTGACCTATTTAACGTGAATGCAGCTGTCTCTAATGCATAACCCCAAAATAATAGTGGTAAATCGGTAAGAGACATCATAGAATGCACCATATCCAATAAAGTACGGTTACGACGTTTAGACACACCATTAGGCTATGGTGTTCCAGGTGGCGTGAGTTGTGAAACAATTCCACATTTTCTTAAATGAAGGCCAAACTCATAACTCAAATATTCGCCTCCGCGATTAGATCGTAGAAACTTTATTTTCTTGTTACGATGATTCTCTACTTCACTCTGAAATTCTTTGAACTTTTCAAATGTTTCAGACTTGTGTTTCATCAAGTAGATATACCCATACCTACTCAAATCATCTGTGAAGGTTAGAAAATAACGATATCCGCCGCGTGCTTCAACATTCATCGGACAGCATACAACGGTATGTATTATTTCCAACAAATCAGTAGCTCGCTCCATTGCTCCGGAGAACAGAGTTTCAGTCATCTTGCCCATGAGGCATGGTTCGCAAGTATCAAATGATTCATAATCAAGAGATTCCAAAAGTCCATCAACATGGAGTTTCTTCATGCGCTTTACACCAATATGACCTAAACGGCAGTGCCACAAGTATGTTGCACTATCATTATCAACTTTTCATCTTTTGGCATCAATATTATGAATATGTGTATCACTACGATTGAGATTCAACAAGAATAGACCATTCACAAAGGGTGCATGACCATAAAAGATGTTACTCATATAAATAGAACAACCATTATTCTCTGACTTAAATGAATAACTGTCTCGCATTAAACAAGATCCAGATATAATGTTCATGCTTAACGCTGGCACCAAATAACAATTATTTAGGTCTAAAACTAATCCCGAAGGTAGATGTTGAGGTAGTGTGCCGACGGCGATCACATCAACCTTGGAACCATTCCCAACGCGCATCGTCACCTCGTCCTTAGCCAATCTTCGCTTATTCCGTAGCTCCTATTTCAAGTTACAAATATAAGCAACCGAACCAGTATCAAATATCCAGGCGCTACTGCGAGCATTAGTAAGGAACACATCAATAACATGAATATCAAATATACCTTTGCTCACTTTTCCATCCTTCTTATCCGCCAAATACTTGGGGCAGTTCCCCTTCCAGTGACCAGTCCCTTTGCACTAGAAGCACTCAGTTTCAGGCTTGGGTCCAGCTTTGGGTTTCTTTGCGGGAGCGGCAACTTGCTTGCCGTTCTTCTTGAAGTTCCCCTTCTTTCCCTTGCCCTTTTTCTTGAAACTAGTGGTCTTGTTAACCACCAACACTTGATGCTCCTTCTTGATTTCTACCTCCGCCGATTTCAGCATCGCGAAGAGCTCGGGAATTGTCTTCTCCATCCCTTGCATATTATAGTTCATCACGAAGCCTTTATAGCTTGGTGGCAGTGATTGAAGAACTCTGTCAATAACACTGTCAACCAGAAGATCAATTCCCAGCTGAGTTAAGTGGTTGTGATACCCAGACATTCTGAGTATGTGTTCACTGACAGAACTGTTCTCCTCCATCTTACAGCTGAAGAACTTGTTGGAGACTTCATATCTCTCAACCCGGGCATTAGTTGAAATATCAATTTCAGCTCTTGGAACATCTCATATGCTCCATGGCATTCAAAACGCTTTTGCAGTCCCGGTTCTAAGCCGTAGAGCATGGCACACTGAACTATCGAGTAGTCATCAGCTCGAGCCTGCCAGGCGTTCATAACGTCTACAGCAGCTCCTGTAGTAGGTCCATCACCTAGCGGTGCATCAAGGACATAATTCTTCTGTGCAGCAATGAGGATAATCCTCAAGTTACGGACCCAGTCCGTGTAGTTGCTACCATCATCTTTCAACTTAGCTTTCTCTAGGAACGCATTAAAATTCAACAGAACAGTAGCACGGGCCATTTATCTACAACATAGATATGCAAAAACTATCAGGACTAAGTTCATGATAAATTAAGTTCAATTAATCAAATTACTAATGAACTCCCACTTAGATTAACATCCCTCAAGTTAACTAAGTGATACATGATCCAAATCAACTAGCCCATGTCCGATCATCACGTGAGATGGGATAGTCATCAATGGTGAACATCTCCATGTTGATCATATCTACTATATGACTCATGTTTGACCTTTCGGTCTCCAGTGTTCCGAGACCATGTCTGTACATGCTAGGCTCGTCAAGTTTAACCCAAGTATTCTGCTTGTGTAAAACTGGCTTACACCCGTTGTATGTGAACGTAGAATCTATCACACCCGATCATCACGAGGTGCTTCAAAACGACGAACTTTAGCAACGGTGCATACTCAGGGAGAACACTTTTATCTTGAAATTTAGTGAAGGGATCATCTTATAATGCTACCGTTGTTCTAAGCAAAATAAGATGCATAAAGGATAAACATCACATGCAATGAAAATATGTGGCATGATATGGCCATCATCATCTTGTGCTTTTGATCTCCATCTCCAAAGCACCGTTATGATCTCCGTCGTCACCGGCACGACAACATGATCTCCATCAATGTGTCGTCACGTGGTCGTCTCGCCAACTATTGCTTCTACAACTATTGCTAACACATAGCGATAAAGTAAAGCAATTACATGGCACTTGCATTTCATACAATAAAGAGACAACCAAAAGGCTCCTGCCGGCTGTCAATATATATTACAAAACATGATCATCCCATACAACAATGTATATCACATCATCTCTTGACCATATCATATCACAGCATACCCTGCAAAAACAAGTTAGACGTCTTCTACTTTATTGTTGCAAGTTTTACGTGGCTGCTACGGGTTTCAAGCAAGAACCGTTCTTACCTACGGAAAAACAACCACAACGGTGAATTATCAAGTTTGTTGTTTTAACCTTCTTCAAGGACCGGCCGGAGTCAAATTCGATTCAACTAAAGTAGGAGAAACAGACACCCGCCAGCCACCTTTATGCAAAATAAGTTGCACGTCAGTCGGTGGAACCGGTCTCATGTACGTGGACATGTAAGGTTGGTCCGGGCCGCTTCATCCCACAATGCCGCCGAATCAAAATAAGATGTTGGTGGTAAGCAGTATGAACATCACCGCCCACAACTCTTTGTCTTCTACTCGTGTATATCATCTACGCATAGACCTGGCTCATGATGCCACTGTTGGGGAACGTTGCATGGAAAACAAAAAAAAATCTACGCACATGCAAGATCTATCAATGGAGATGCATAGCTACGAGAGGGGGGGGGGGAGTGTGTCTACGTACCCTTGTAGACCATAAGCAGAAGCGTTAGAACAACGCGGTTGATGTCGTCAAACAATCTTCACGATCCAACCGACCAAGCACCGAACGTACGGCACCTCCGTGTTCAACACACGTTCAGCTCGGTAACGTCCTCGCCTTCTTGATCCAGCAAGATGACGAGGTAGCAGATGAGTTCCGGTAGCACGACAGTGTGGTGACGGTGATGGTGATGCTATCTCAACAGGGCTTCGCCTAAGCACCACGAGAATATGACCGAGGGCCTAAACTGTGGAGGGGGGCGCCGCACACGGCTAAGACAATCTTGTGTTATGCTAGGCGCCCCCCTCCCACATATATATAGGTGGGGGGTGGAGGGAGCAGCCAGGAGGAGCCCCCAAGTAGGACGAATCCTACTTGGGGTCCTCCCCAAGTGGCGCCCCCTTCCCTTATTTGGAGTGCGGGAGGATGGAAGGAGGAGGTGGCGCCCCCCTTTCCTTTCTCTCTTGAGGAGGGAAAGGCAGGAGGGGCCACCCCTCCCCTTTCCTTCCCCTAGGGCCGGCCAGCCAAGGGAGGAGGCGCACCAGCCCCCTAGTGGGCTGGTCTGTCCCCTCCTTTGGCCCATAAGGCCCGATAACTTCCCGGTACGTCCTGAAACACTTCCGGTGTCCAAATACCATCGTCCTATATATCAATCTTTATCTCTCGACCATTTCGAGACTCCTCATCATGTCCGTGATCTCATCCATGACTCCAAACAACATTCGTTCACCAATTCACATAACTCATATAACACTATATCGTCAACGAACATTAAGCGTGCGGACCCTACGGGTTCGGGAATGATGTAGACATGACCGAGATGCCTCTCCGGCCAATAACAAATAGCGGAACCTGGATGCCCATATTGGTTCCTACATATTCCATGAAGATCATATCGGTCGAACCACAATGACAACATACGTAATTCCCTTTGTCCGTCGGTATGTTACTTGCCCGAGATTCGATCGTCGGTATCTCCATACCTAGTTCAATCTCGTTACCGGCAAGTCTCTTTACTCGTTCCATAATACATCATCCCGTAACTAACTCCTTAGTCACTTTGCTTGCAAGCTTCTACGATGTGCATTACCGAGAGGGCCCAGAGATACCTCTCCGAAACATGGAGTGACAAATCCCAGTCTCGATCCATGCCAACTCAACAAACACCTTCGGAGATACCTGTAGAGCATCTTTATGATCACCCAGTTATGTTGTGACGTTTGATAGCACACAAAGTATTCCTCCGGTATCCGGGAGTTGCATGATCTCATGGTCTGAGGAACATGTATTTGACATTCAAGAAAGCAGTAGCAATAATCAGAACGATCATATGCTAAGCTAACAGAAGGGTCTTGTCCATCACATCATTCTCCTAATGATGTGATCCCGTTATCAAATGACAACTCATGTCTATGGTTAGGAAACCTTAACCATCTTTGATCAACGAGCTAGTCTAGTAGAGGCTCACTAGGGACACGGTATTTGTTTATGTATTCACACATGTATTTAAGTTTCCGGTCAATACAATTCTAGCATGAATAATAAACCTTTATCATGAACAACGAAATATAGAATAATAACAACTTTATTATTACTTCTAGGGCATATTTCCATCATGTGGGAGTACTCAGGCGCTAATGACCCCACGAGGACCTCCCCACTTCGTCTGCCTGACGATATCTTGGAGGCCCGGATGAAGCGGATCACCCAGATCCGTAGCGTTGTATGTCGAGACGGTCCCGTCATGCCACTCGGAGTGGGCCAA
Organism: Thinopyrum elongatum; assembly: GCA_011799875.1. Classification (NCBI taxonomy): domain Eukaryota; kingdom Viridiplantae; phylum Streptophyta; class Magnoliopsida; order Poales; family Poaceae; genus Thinopyrum; species Thinopyrum elongatum. Next base: position 585,890,598 of record CM022301.1, on the reverse strand, counting down.
ATTCCCCTGGGGGTAAGTATTTTCACCCAGATTTCCTTTCAGTCAGATAAATGTCTTGGTAGCAATATTTCTTTTGTTATTCTTCAGCTGAGGGAGTAGTCGAAACCCAACCTTTCTTCTCAGGGTGAATCCTCTGAGAGCGAGGGGGAAACGATCGGTCAGGGGGAGCAAGGTGAGTAGTGATACGTATCCAACGTATCTATAATTTATGAAGTATTCATGCCATGTTTACTATAGTTTTGCCTGATTTGGGTGCACTTTTTTATGGCATTTACATGATTTTTATGGACTGCCATATTGACCTAGTGCCCAGTGCCAGTTGCTATTTTCTGCTTGTTTTTGGTTTTCCAGAAAATCCATATCAAATGAAGTCCAAATGCAACGAAACTTTTTGACGATTTTTTCTGGAGGAAAATGAACCCACGAAGCTTCGGGAGGAGGTCAGAGGAGCCACAGGGGCCCCACACAGCACCTGGCACGCCACCCTCCCTGGCGCGCCCTAGTACTGAGTGGGCCCCCTGAGACCCCCCTTCGCGTGATTCCAACGCTGAAAATCCCTATATATTCCAAAACCCCGAAAGTTAACCTAGAACTTGGACTCCGCCGCCGCAACTCTCTGTATCGAAGAAAACCAATCTGGAGCCCTGTTTCGGCAACCTGCCAGAGGGGGGATCATCATCGGAGGCCATCTTCATCATCCCGGCGGTCTCCATGATGAGCAGGGAGTAGTTCACCCTCGGGGCTGAGGGTATGTACTAGTAGCTATGTGTTTGATCTCTCTCTCGCGCGCGTTCTTGAGATGGCACGATCTTGAAGTATCGCGGGCTTTGATAATATAGTTGGATCATATGGTGTTTCTCCCCTCTCCATCCTTGTTGTGATGAATCGAATCTTTTCCCTTTGATGTTTTGTTCTTGTCGGATTGAATATTCAGATTTGGGAACACTTGATGTATGCCTTGCATATGAATACCCGTGGTGACAATGGGGTATCATATTGATTCACTTGATGTATGTTTTGGCACTCAACTTGCGGATTCCCGCGGTGACATTGGGGTAATCTATGCAAAGGGGTTGATCCACGTTTTCATTATCTTTTCTCTGATAGAAACTTTGGGGTGCTCCTTGGAGTTCTTTGTGTGGATTGAATATTATGATTATGAAGTTGTTTGACGCATATCGTATAATTAACTCACGGATACTTGTGGTGACATTAGAGTATCTAGGTGACATTAGAGTTGGTTGATGTGTGTCATATGGTGTTATTTTAGTACGAACTCTAGGGCTGTTTGTGACACTTATAGGAATAGCCCAATAGATGGATCGGAAAGAATAGCTTTGAGGTGGTTTCGTACCCTACAAACAATTTCTATCTTATGTTCTCCACTAATAGGAACTTGGGAGTGATTCTTTATCGCACATTGAGGGATAATTATATGATCCAATTATGTTAGCACTGTTGAGAGATTGCACTAGTGAAAGTATGAACCCTAGGCCTTGTTTTCAAGCATTGCAATACCGTTTGTGCTCCGTTTTACTAGTTGCTACCTTGCTGTTTTTTTTATTGTTCGCACTATAAAAACTTATATCTACTATGCATACTACACTTTTATTACCATCTCTTCGCCGAACTAGTGCACCTATACAATTTACCATTGTATTGGGTGTGTTGGGGACACAAGAGACTCTTTGTTATTTGGTTGTAGGGTTGCTTGAGAGAGACTATCTTTATCCTACGCCTCCCACAGATTGATAAACCTTAGGTCATCCACTTGAGAGAAAATTGTCGCTGTCCTACAAAACTCTACGCTTGGTGGCCCAACACGAGTCTACAAGAACAAGTTGTGTAGTAGACATCAAGCTCTTTTCTGGCGCCATTGCCGAGGAGGTGAGTGCTTGAAGGTATATCTTTAGATCTTGCAATCGAATCTTTTAGTTTCTTGTTTATCACTAGTTTGGTTTTATAAAATAAAACTACAAAAAAATGGATTTGAGGTTGCCTCATATTATGCATCTTTATAATGTCTTTCTTGAAAATGATGGAGCAAAAAATTGTGCTCAATTGATAGAAGAAGAATTCTATAAAATGTTTAATTTGAATGATGAGCATGATTTCAATGTTGTTAGTATGAATTCTATGAATATCCATGATGCTAATGATATGCAAAGCCACAAGCTTGGGGATGCTATGTTTGATGAAGTTGAAATTTTTACTCCCCCAAGTTTTGATGAGAAAAAGTATGATGAAAACATGCCTCCTATCTATCATGATTATTGTGATGACATGTATGCTATAAAGAATAATGATAACTATGAAACTTGTCATCATGATTTTAATTTTCAATTGTATCAAGCCAATCAAGTATCTTATGATAGTTATTTTGTTGAGTTTGCTCCCACTATTATGAATGAGAAGAAATTTGCTTATGTGGAGAGTAATAAAATTTCTATGCTTGTGGATCATGAAAAGAATTCTTTGTGTGATAGCTATATTGTTGAATTCATTCATGATGCTACTGAAAATTATTATGAGAGAGGATCATATGCCTGTAGGTGTTGCAATAATATCAAGTTTCCTCTCTATGTGTTGAAAATTTCGAAGTAATGCTTGTTTTGCCTTCCTATGCTAGTTGATTTTTGCTCCCATAAATTATTTTCTCACAAAATCCGTATGTATAGGAAGTGGGTTAGACTTAAATGTGCTAGTCACATGCTTCATGATGCTCTCTTTGTGTTTCAATCTTTATCTTTTATGTGAGCATCATTGAAATCATCATGCCTAGCTAAAAGGCATTAAATAAAAGCGCTTGTTGGGAGACAACCCAACATTTACCCCTACTGTTTTTGTGTGTCCACATGATTAAGCTACTGTAGTAATCACGTTTTATATGTTTTCTTTCAATAATGTGCCAAGTAAAGCCTTTGGGATGATGTGGAAGATAGTATAATTGATGCTGTTTGGAAAACAGAAAGTTTTGCGTCCAGTGATGGATTTTTAGTTCTGTACTGTTACGTCAAACAAATCTTAAATTTTTACACAGTATTGGTATATGAATTTCCCACGTTTTTCTAATTTTTCAGGATTTTTGAAGTTACAGAAATATGGCATTTAAATAGATTTCTACAGACTGTTCTGTTTTTGACAGATTCTGTTTTCGGTGCATACTTTGCTTGTTTCAGTGTTTCCATAGCTTATATTATGGAATATAAATTGTGGAAATAATATAATATAGTAGGTATTATGTGACAATAATTATGAATCTTGTCTTGACAGTACCTAAGTGGATGATTTATTTTTATCATACTAACCTATCTCACGAAGTTCCATTAAGTTTTGTGTGATTGAAGTTTTCAAGTTTTGGGTGAGATATCGATATGACGAGAATAAGGAGTGGAAAGACCCTAAGCTTGGGGATGCCCAAGTCACCCCAAGGTAATACTCAAGGAAGACTCAAGCGTCTAAGCTTGGGGACGCCCCGGAAGGCATCCCCTCTTTCGTCTTCAACATTATCGGTAACCTCACTTGGAGCTATATTTTTATTCATCACATAATATGAGTTTTGCTTGCAGCATCATTTTATTTTGTTTGGGTTTTCTTTCTGTTATCAATAATCATGTTTTGTACCTTTTAGTTCAATAAAATGCCAATTATATTCTTTACCATGCTCAGTTTGCAAGTTTATGTGTTGTTGTTTGAAAACAGAAAGTTTTCTGTTATGTCCTGAATTTTTTTGAATTGTCAGAACATGATAAAATTCTGAAGTTTTTACACAGTAAGCATTCATGAGTTCTCTGTCACTTTGTAATTTTTCAGAATTTTTGGAGTTAGGTAAGTATAGATTGTTATTCACTCTTTACAGACTGTTCTGTTTTGGCAGATTGCTGTTATAGTTGCATTGTTTGCATATGTTTGCGTCTTTACTGTTTCTATTTGAGGATAGGAGTATTAAATATGCAGAGGCATTTAGTATGAAATGTTTAATTATAATTTTTGTGATTTTCTACAGTAGAGAATGTTAAGGTTTTGAGTTGATTTATACTAACTTATCTCACGAGTTCTTGTTGAGTTTTGTGTGGATGAAGTTTTTAAGATTTAGGAGAAATGATATGAGAGGAATTAAGGAGACGCAAGAGCTCAAGTTTGGGAATGCCCAAGGCATCCCAATTTCATATTCCAAGAAGTCTCAAGCAACTAAGCTTGGGGATGCCTCGGTAGGCATCCCACCTTTCTTCATCAACACTTGTCGGTTAGCCTAAATTTTTACTTGTTCACATGATATGTGCTATTCTTGGAGTGTCCTTTTATTTTTGTTTTGTTTGAATAAATTTATCAAGATCTGAAATCTTTATTTAGAGAGAGTCCTCACATAGCTACTTAATTGTTTGACGACTCATTGATCTTCATTTATATCTTTTTGGAGTAGTTTATCATTTACTCTTGTGCTTCACTTATATCCTAAGAGTAAATTATTGAATGAATTGAATATCATGAAGTTGAAGTAATATGAGCTTCATATGCTTATGTCATGCCTAGTAGTAGCTTCACACTAAGTTTAGAAAGTGAATTCTATTGAAGCTTGACAATCACAATATTGGTCATACAAGCAATTCATGAATGATTAGTATAAGGAAGAGAACTTTCACATATAAAAATATTATCTTGGACATCTTTTATGATTGTGAATACCCATTAATTATTTTCAAACTTGAGCAAATTAGTTAAAGTTGGACAAGGAAGACAACGTAATGAGTTATTTTGGGGTATATTTGCATAGAAGTTATATTGTTATGGATCCTCCAACATGTGGTGCTTGCTTAGGATCTTTTGCTAGCCAAAAATTCGTACTAAGTAGAAATACTACTTGTGCATCCAAAACCCCTTAAATCAAGTTTCTTGCCAGGAGTGTCCACCATATCTACCTATGGATTGAATAAGATCCTTCAAGTAAGTTGGCATCGGTGCAAAAAGCAATAAAAATTGCTCCTTAAACATGTATGATCTTTTATTGTAAGGGAAAATAAGAATTGTACGAACTTGTGATGGTAAAGAAACAAAAGTGACGGACTGCATAATAAAGATTGCTATCACAAGGGGCAATATAACATGACGTTCCTTTGCATTAAGAGCTTGTGCATCCGGAAAAAAAAAGCGCATGACAACCTCTGCTTCCCTCTGCGAAGGGCCTATCTTTTACTTTTCTATATTTACTTTTATGCAAGAGTCAATAATGTTCATCCCTATTCCACTCTAATTATTCTCTAGTTGGTAAGCATCATGTGGTGGGGAAAGATCCAAGCACATATGACCGGTCAGATATATTTGATCATGATTTATTATTGTTGACAATTATCTCTATGATAAATGAGTTGGGAGGCAAAACATTATGCCCCTATTTTTCTCTGTGTTCGATGAATGCCATTTGTTCTAAAAATATGCTTTGAGTACTAGCAATCATAGAAGACTATATGATAATTGAGTATGTGGAGCTCTTACTTAGACTTTGTTAAAATTAAGTTGAATTGCATTTTCTTGGTGAATAAGAACATAGGTTGCTAAGTTTCAAGAGAATGCATTGTTTTGAACCATAACATGTGAATCGATTGCTACTTTATCATGATGAGTTTTATGAGAAAAAGTTGTTGTTATGATGCTAGGAAGAGTGATTGAAATTATCATTGATCAAACTTATGCACTATGCTAGCATTCACACTTCATAAATTATTTCTTTTATCATTTACCTACTCGAGGACGAGCAGGAATTAAGCTTGGGGATGCTGATATGTCTCCAACGTATCTATAATTTATGAAGTATTCATGCCATGTTTACTATAGTTTTGCATGATTTTGATGCACTTTTGTATGGCATTACATGATTTTTATGGACTAACATATTGACCTAGTGCCCAGTGCCAGTTGCTGTTTTCTGCTTGTTTTTGGTTTTCCAGAAAATCCATATCAAATGAAGTCCAAATGCAATGAAATTTTTTGATGATTTTTTCTGTGGGAAAATGAACCCACGAAGCTTCGGGAGGAGGCCAGAGGAGCCACAGGGGCCCCACACAGCACCTGGGCACGCCACCCCCCTGGCGCACCCTGGTACTGTGTGGGCCCCCTGAGACCCCCCTTCACGTGATTCCAACGCTGAAAAATCATATATATTCCAAAACCCCCGAAAGTTAACATAGAACTTGGACTCCGCCGCCACAACTCTCTGTATCGAAGAAAACCAATCTGGAGCACTGTTTCGGCACCCTGCCGGAGGTGGGATCATCACCGAAGGCCATCTTCATCATCCCGATGGGCTCCATGACGAGGAGGGAGTAGTTCACCCTCGGGGCTAAGGGTATGTACTAGTAGCTATTTGTTTGATCTCTCTCTCTCTCTCGCGTTCTTGAGATGTCACGATCTTGATGTATCGCGGGCTTTGTTAATATAGTTGGATCATATGGTGTTTCTCCCCTCTCCATCCTTGTTGTGATGAATCGAATCTTTTCCCTTTGAAGTTTTGTTCTTGTCGGATTGAATATCCAGATTTCGGAACACTTGATGTATGTCTTGCATATGAATACCCGTGGTGACAATAGGGTATCATATGGATTCACTTGATGTATGTTTTGGCACTCAACTTGCGAATTCCCGTGGTAACATTGGGGTAATCTATGCATAGGGGTTGATGCACGTTTTCATTATCTTTTCTCTGATAGAAACTTTGAGGTGCTCCTTGGAGTTCTTTGTGTGGATTGAATATTATGATTATGAAGTTGTTTGATGCATATCGTATAATTAGCTCCCGGATACTTGTGGTGACATTGGAGTATCTAGGTGACATTAGAGTTGGTTGATGTGTGTCATATGGTGTTATTTTAGTACGAACTCTAGGGATGTTTGTGACACTTATATGAATAGCCCAATAGATCGATCGGAAAGAATAGCTTTGAGGTGGTTTCGTACTCTACAAACAATTTCTATCTTATGTTCTCCGCTAATAGGAACTTGGGAGTGATTCTTTATCGCACATTGAGGGATAATTGTATGATCCAATTATGTTAGCACTATTGAGAGATTACACTAGTGAAAGTATGAACCCTAGGCCTTGTTTTCAAGCATTGCAATACCGTTTGTGCTCCGTTTTACTAGTTGCTACCTTGCTGTTTTTTTATTGTTCGCACTATAAAAACTTATATCTACTATCCATACTACACTTTTATCACGATCTCTTCGCCGAACTAGTGCACCTATACAATTTACCATTGTATTGGGTGTGTTGGGGACACAAGAGACTCTTTGTTATTTGGTTGCAGGGTTGCTTGAGAGAGACTATCTTCATCCTACGCCTCCCACGGATTCATAAATCTTAGGTCATCCACTTGAGGAAAAATTGCCGCTGTCCTACAAAACTCTGTGCTTGGAGGCCCAACACGAGTCTACAAGAACAAGTTGTGTCGTAGACATCAAGCAGCCTGGTGGACTCCGACAAGGAGGAGGAGGAGGACCCAGCGGTCCAGGAGATCGAGTCTTTCCCCTCACCCATCCAAGCCCGATGAGGCCAGAGACATGACGAGGACGCCGCCTGCACTGATGCAAAGCAAAGCTCCAAGCGCACCCACCAGGCTCCCGCCGAAGAAGCACCAGAGACCCCCATGAGCCCGACTACTCGGCGCAGCTGTCCCCGACTAAAGGGAATTCCCAAGTTTGACTGGCAAGCTTTTAGTATATGCTGTATTACACCATTTCGCTGAAATTAGTTGAAGTTCTGACAGTCGTCTTTCTGTTGGGGCAGCAAGCAGAGGGCCAGCTTTGCTGGTCAGAAAAAGAAGAATACCACCAGTAGGAAGATGTCATCCACTCAGCCGGTCCCAATGACTGAGCCGGCTGAGAAGGAAGTACCCTGGCTCCCAGGCCTGCTGATCTTGGCGCACCTACAGATGCTGGCGAAAAGAGAAATGAAGAAGAAGAAGTCCCCCCTCCCAGCCCATGGATGGTGATCAGGTCCAGTCCATGAAGAGAGAAGGCCACGGGGCAGCATCTGTTGCCCCGTCTGAGAAATTGCCGACCGCACCAACTGTCCCACCGACTGTTGCTCCACCCGCTCCACGGGCTGCCCCCACTGAGGGGGCCACAGACGTCCCATCATTGTTGCTATCGGTCTGATTGCCTCCCAGGGGGCAACCATTCTGACTGGTCTGATTCCTGTCCTGGTGATGCACGTACCGGGTACCTCTTAGGGAGATGCAGGAGTCAGAGCCAACACCGTGCAATTCCCCCTCGCGAGCATGAGCCTCGAGGATAAAGCCATTATGATGGTGAAGCGGACTGTGTCGGGGGCCTGCGAGCTAGAGGAGCTGACCAGGAAGTAGGTATGGCACCCGCAGGGTATGGGTACGGGTAGAGCCACCCCATACTCTTACCCGTCCGCCCTGAACTTACCCATCACCAATACCCATACCCGTCAAGGGTACAAATTTTTCCCATACCCGTCACCCGACAGGGTATATGGGTACACGCGGGTAAAACTACCCGCATTTATAATACATCAATTGAGTATAAAATAGTTGTAAAAAGAAACATATAATCATAAATTTTTAATAGCAACACAGTTTAAACAACAATGTACAGCAACATATTGTAACAACAACACATTCTCATAAACATAAATACTTGCATATAAAGTGACACATAAAAATGTTAAACAACAACACATAATCATAAATAACAACACATAGGAATACACTTTAATAAGTTCAAAAAATCATGATAAGTTATAGAGATAATTTGACTACACATTAGAGTTTTTACCTACCGCGATTAGGAGGGGAAAATTAATACCTTAGGACATTAACGGAAACCCACTTGTCAACATTTTAGATGGGTACATGGGTATGCGGGCATGGGTTATACGATCCCATACCCGTACCCTCTCTACCCGATGGGTATGGTATTTTTCCATTTAAGTACCCATGGGTAAATTTTTGTCCCATACCCTTACCCTAATAGGGTTTTTACCCACAGGGTACGCGGGTAATGGGTACCCATTGCCATCCCTACCAGGAAGAACCTCTCTGAAGATGGCGACGGGAGCCGTGGCCGTCCGAGAGAATACTGAAGTAAGTACAGTCGGTTGATCCATACATTATTTTAAATTTCGTCTCATTTAACATCGGGGGCATGGTTAGTGCACCCGGTGGGTGTAGCCCCCAAGGCTCTAGCCGATTGTTGGCAGTCGGTTAGAGTCTTTGGAAGTACCTTTTCATTGTAGGTATAGCCATCCTTTAATTTCATTGACTTGGCTCTCTGGGTTCTAAACCCGTAATATGTTGTTCATCATCGGGGGCACGATCAGTGGACCCGATGGGTGTAGCCCCCAAGGCTCAGACCGACTGTTGACAGTTGGTTTGAGTCTTTACGTGACTTGTTTCCTTTGCACAAGTTTTTATCATCAGGGGCACGATCAGTGCACCCGATGGATGTAGTCCCTAAGGCTCGGGCCGACTACTGGTAGTTGGTCTTAGTTTTTAGAGTTGCTGATGTACATAATCTTGCACTGTTTGAGAAGAATGTGTCTAACTGCTGCATCGATGTACTCATTGACTAGCTGTCCAGATGATATCATGTAGCCATCCTTGGGCTTAATGGTGGGCCACCTCCATGGAGGTGGATATTTTGAAAAACTCGAAAATCATATTTTAATGTTTCAAAAAATTCTGAAAAAAATCATACATGTTAACGTGGATGTATTCTACATGTGTGTAATTTTTGAAGGTGAAATACATTATGGTGAGAGCTACACAAAAAAGACAAATCAGTTTTTTCAAACCAATGAACAGTACAAATACTGTTCACTATTTGAAATGCAGGATTTTCTCTTTTTTGTGTAGCTCTCACCATAATATATTTCATCTTCAAAAATTACACACATGTAGAATACATCCATATGAATGTGTTGAATTTTTTTCAGAGTTTTTTGAAACTCCAAAATATAATTATTGAATTTTTTAAAATATCCACCTCCATGGAGGTCGCCCGCCAAAAGCCCGCACTCGGTAAAGGTGTTCAACTTCCGACTGTTCTTCCAAAGAAACTTGCTAGGCTCAGCAGCAAGTACGTGGCCCTGGAGCACGACAGGGACCTATACAAGAAGCTGGCTGAGCAGACCAAGGAGCGGCTGGAGAAGCTCATGGAGCTGGCCCACCAGGAAGGAGGTAAATCACTCGGTTGCATCTTTCGTTCATTTAAATTTCCGATTTTGACTGATCATCCTTGACAGATTTGGTTGAAGAAAATCGAATGTTGAGCGAAAAATTGATGGGTTCAGTGTCTGCCACTTCTGCAGCCGAAGCCCTAGAAAATTACCGCAAGGATTATGATGCCACCCTTAAGGACGCCCGACTAAAGGTCCAGAAGTATGATGCCATGGAGAGGCAAATCAAAGAGCTTCAGAAGGAAAACCAAAGGTTGACCAATGTCAATGAAGAGGCCCAGAAGAACTTCGATGGGCTGGTATCTGTGCAATCTGATCTGAAGGTCACCCATGAGAATGATCTCATCCAAGTGATGGAGGTCCATGCCACATACAAGAGGGATCTGACTGGTCGTCTTCGCTTTGTGGACGAAGGCTGTTTGGTAAGTCATTTCTCTCGGAAGAGAAGATTATATTCCGACTGAATTAACTTAGCCGTTAACTACTATCATTTTTTCTTTAGAATACTGCCCTGTCATAGAGGCTGAGGCCACGCGCATTGTGGAATGGCTGTCATCTGTTCCCAACCCTGAGCAGTCGGACAGGAGCTTGGCGGTTCTGGAGGACCGGCTGGGGCAGACCATCGGTTTACTGGAGCAATTGAAGTCAGCTGGACAGGGGGTGTGCACATCCCTGTGGCTTGATGAACTTGCTCCAGTCGATGTCCCCCGCTTGGCCACCCGACTACTTCAAGCTCTGGTGCAAATCGCCCAGTGGAAGGAGCAGGGCCGGCCCTCGGGAGGGGCAGGGGGGGCGGCCGCCCCGGGCCCCCAAAATCCAGGGGCTCCCTCCCAGGTTCGCAGGTAGGCCATGGCCCAGGGACGCAGCAGGTAAATTTCAGATCATTAACGTTCAGCTGGCAGCTACGCACGCAACAGCCGACGACCATTCCTCTCTTTTTTCTTGTGATCGCAAAGAGTACTGACCATTAATCACGCCAAGATATTAGGCCTTGCCCAGCAGCATGATCGTCATTGACGGATAGTAGCGCACGACGCCGACGCCTCGTTTTTTCCGTCGTACACACCCGCCGCCAACGCCCAATTCCAGTCCCCCACACGGCAAGACCATGGCCTCCGATGCTGCAGCGGCGACGATGGAGGAGCATGCCTGTAGATTCTGGTAAGTAACAACGCGGCCTTTTTGTGTGGTTTCTTTCCAGCTTTGTGTTATGTGTTCTGCCTTTCGTTTATTGTAAATTGACTGGTAGTCGCTGGTGTGTGTTTGGGATCTTAAGTCCTGGTGGGAATGATGTTTCATTCCTGGGTGTGGTGGTTCTGGGTCTAGTCTGTACTGGATCTTGATTTCTCCATATGAAATCGGAGGGGGGAAACCCTCTCTTTTGCTCAAAAAAGAAGAAAAAAACAATGCGGCCATTTTTTGATCGAATCCTTTGGGGTTGCATGTATTTTGAGATTTCTACACTTCCTTGCCCCCGCCGGAGGAATTGTAGTCACCATAATCAGGAGGATTCTTCACTTAGCATTACAAAATCAGCAGTATTATTGTTCGACTCTGAATTATTAATTCTGGGCACTTTTGACTCTAGTAGCAAGTCAAGTACATACCCTAGTCAATATACGAATGTGTTTACGCAAGGCACAATTTATTATTCTAATTCGGCTATGATTGACACTTATGCTGCAGTGTAGCAAATGTTGATAGTACAAAATAGGCCGAACACACATGTTTGATTCTGAGTAATAGGCCATATGTACACTTTGTAATTCTGAAACTAAAAAAATGGTAAATGAAGAAAATGTGGTAGGATATAACACCTACCGAATCTAAAGAAAGACAAATAGTTTACATAATTGTGTTCCTTGATTATGAGGCGGTGTCTACTGAAACAGGATTAACCACTAAGTTGCATCAAATTCTTTATGAACTCGTCAGTTGTTTATCTCAATGATCAATTTTATGGTATTATTACAGTGATGTCGCAAAAGCATTATCTTAAAGGCATTCAGATGTTTCCTTCACTGTAAATGATTTCAATTTAGACCAGTATCAAAGTAAATAAAAAATATGTAGATTTGAGTATTATCTTGATCTTTATATAAAGGGGCCTCAGGTTTTAGTTTCGCCCCGGGCCCCCCAAATCTCAGGACCGGCCCTGGGAAGGAGTCATCTGCCTGGGCTGGAGCCGGAATGACTTTGGCCCTAGTGCAGGGATACTTCCTATCTTCCAAGCGCCTGACCTCAGTAAAGAGGGGCCTTCCTCTTGACGATGAAGGCAAACAAATTGAAGTGGACGAGCATCTCCCAAAGTTACAGTATGCTGCAAGCCGAGTGGCTACTTTTGTTGACCTAGATGACTTCATGGAGGAGACCGTCGAAGACCCTGAAGCCGATGAGGAGGACGATGACGAGTCCGACGAGCTGTGATCTCAAAAAACAATGGTGTAAATTAGCTTCGGGATGCCGAGTGATTGCTGTAAAACTTTAAGTCCGACCAGTGGTGGTGCTACTTAAGTTCTATCTTAGTTAAGTACTTTTGCTAAGCTTAACTGAATTTGCCATGGTTTTTTTGACTCTTTCCCCTTTGAATCTTTTGCAATAGATCATTCGGTCAATCGGTTTTCCTTCGGCTTTTTCTCTTGCCAACTAGGCAGGAGGACTGCAGGCAGGTTGGGGATAAGGATTTTGCCTCAGAGTCCGAGTCGACTTACTTTGATTTTTTGCTAAGATATAAAGGAAAACAAGTCAGGGACATGGCGACTGGTGATGCACCCGATGGGTGTAACTTCAAAGGAAGACAACGCGAAAGAGGTAGGTTAAAATTCCGACTATGTTGAGTGTCTCACTAGCTTAGCCCCTGGGTGTGGCGTAGCCCCCGAGTGTGGAGTAGCCCCCGAGTGTGGCGAAGCGTCCGAGAACGTTGCAACTCTCAAAGTTAGAGCAGTCGGAAGATATGAGACAACAATTATTGAAATTGTACATTTTATTTCATCGAGTTGCACTTGTAATTGAAAGACAATAGTTTGGAATCTAAACAAGAGTGAAAAAGAAAAACTCATGTGTAATATCAATGAAGGAGAGCCGCGTTCCATGTTCTCTTGGTCTCCTCATTCTTCTTGACGTCATACAGTCGGTACATGCTATTGCCCAGAGCTTGGGAGATAACAAAGGGTCCTTCCCAAGGTGCTGCTAGCTTGTGGCGCTTCTTTTTTGTCTGGCGTAGCCGGAGAACAAGATCGTCGACTGCAAATGCGCTCCCACGCACCTGTCGACTGTGATATCTTCGCAGAGTCTGCTGATAGACCGCCGAGCGAGAATGGACGAGCTCTCGAGCCTTCTCGATGAGATCGAGCCTATCTTGTCGTGCTTCTTCTGCTTCGGCTTTCGTGTATGCCAACACTCGCGAGGAGTCATGGAGCACATCAGCCGGCATGATCGCCTCTGCTCCATACACCATGAAGAATGGTGTGAATTGAGTAGAGTGATTTGGTGTTATTCGCAGGCTCCAGAGGACTGATGGTAGTTCGTCAACCCACGCACCGGCTGCTCTCTTCAGTGGGGTCAGTAGGCGTGGCGTTAGTCCTTGTACGATTAAGCCATTTGCTCGCTTGACCTATCCACTGGACTGTGGGTGTGCTACGGAAGCAAAATGCAGCCGAGTGCCCTGTGACCAATAGAACTCTTTGACCTCGTGCGAAGAGAAATTTGTCCCATTATCAGTGATGATGTCATGGGGAATGCCACATCGGAATATTATTCCTCTCATAAAGTTGATTGATGTTGCACCATCTAGCTTTGTGACTGCCTTGGCCTCGATCCATTTTGTGAACTTATTGATTGCCACGGGTAGGTGAGTGAAGCCCCCAGGAGCCGTCTTGAAAGGACCGAGCATGTCGAGTCCCCATACCGCGAAGGGCCATGTCAGTGGTATGGTCTTCATCTCGGAAGCTGGCATATGTGGTTGTCTGGCATACATCTGCCAGCATAGGAACTTTTGGACAATCTCAGTTGCGTCAGCGTGACAGTCGGCCAATAAAAACCGGATTGAAAGGCTTTAGCAACCAAGGCTCGTGAAGGCGTGGTGTCCGCAGGTGCTCGAGTGTATCTCAGCCAGGATTTGCCGACCCTCCTCTGGGGAGGTGCAACACTGGGAGGCACCAGTCGGACTAAGCTTGTATATTTCTTCATTCATGACTATGTAAGCTTTATACCGGCGAATAATTTGTTTTGCTTCAACCTCATCTTCAGGGGATTCCTTCTAGAGAAGGTATGCGATGAATGGCAAAGTCCAGTCAGGATTGACCACTAGGACTTCCTAAATCAGGTCGATGACTGCAGGAACTTGAACAACTTCATCATTCTCTGCACGTGCCGATTGCTCTGGGATATCAGGATTGACATAAGGGTTCTCAACGACAGTGGTTCATGCAGGTGTTAGAGTAGAACGCCGGGTGGAACTGGTTTCTGAGTGGAGTCAAGTTTGGCTAAAGTATCGACAGCTTCATTTTCCCCTCTCGGAATGTATACCAATTCCAGTCCTTCAAATTTCCCTTCTAATTTGCGAACTGTCACATAATAAGCAGTCATAGATTCGCTCCTGACATCCTACTTTTTCATCACCTGTTGGACGACAGGATCTGAGTCGCCACGGACGAACATGCAGGTGATTCCGAGTGAAATAGCCATCCAGAGCCCATAAAGCAAGGCTTTATATTCTGTAGCATTATTTGATGCCGTGAAATGGATCTGTAGGACGTAACTTAGCTTGTCACCCTTGGTAAAAATGAGCACTACTGCAGCCCCCGCACCAGCCAGCATCTTAGATCCATCAAAATACATAATCCAGTGGTCTGACTGCAGCTGGGAGGGGGGGGGTGGGGGTGGGTCTTGGGATTCTGTCCATTCCGCAATGAAATCATCAAGGGCTTGCGATTTGATCACCATCCTTGGCTCATACTTCAAGTCATATGGAAACAGTTCAATTCCCCACTTGGCCACTCGGACAGTTGCATTCCGATTGTTAATGATGTCCGACAGTGGGGCTGCACCAAGGTTTTGGATTTCGTTTTATGTTTTTTACCGGACCTGGGCGAGATGGGCGAAATTCGGCATTCCGGTAAAATTTCAGAAAATTCCGGACGAAAAGAACAAACCAAAGTTTGAAATTTGAAACGAAAATGGCCGAAAATTGAACGAAAAATGACCGGAATTTGCTCAAAAATTTGAAAGTAAGCAGAACAACAACGCTCCCTGTTGTTTTGAGTGTTTCCCGTGTTCCTCAAAGACTCGATCAACGCCCAGCGGTACGAGATGTGGCACTATCCACGCCGCCGTCGAGCGGGCCGCCGCGTGTACGGGCGCTGTCAGGGTCGCGACCTACATCCTCCATGGGAGGAGAAGGAGAAGGAGTCGTCCTTAAGGAGGAGGGGTGCTGCAAGAGGAGGCTGGGCGGAGGCGCGGCTGCCCCGCCTCGCTCAGGCTTGCCGCTTCCGTTGCCTGCAGCCGCCGCACACACGAGAAAAGAGGAAACGTGAATACTAGGGTTGGAAGCTGGTTCAGGATGAGTTTATATACCAAAGGGGGTATATGTGGGCTAGTTTGGCATTTGGGCTGGGCTGGAAGTACAGGAAAGGCCGAAAAATTTGACCGGGCCATACTAATACCGGGCCCAGGCGAAATGGGCGAATTTCGAACGAAATCCAATAATTTCGGACGAAATCCAAATCTCTGGGCTGCACTGACCATAGTGATTTGATGGTCCTGGAAATAATGAGCCAGCTTCCGCGCAGCCAGAAATACGCCATAGACAAGCTTCTGGTAGTGCGGGTATCTTTGTTTTGAGTCAGTAAGGACCTCACTAAGATAGTATACAGCCCGCTGAATTTTCTGGACCTTGCCTTATTCTTCTCTTTCCACGGTTAAGACAACGCTGACCACTCGGTTGGTAGCCACGATGTAGAGGAGAATGGGCTCCGACTCCCTTGGAGATGGAAGTACTGGCCGTGTGGATAGCAGCCGCTTTAAGTCATCAAACGCCAACTGAGCTTCAGATGTCCACTCGAAATTGTTTGATTTTTTCATCAGTCGATAGAGAGGTAGGGCCTTCTCACTGAGTCTGGATATAAACTAACTGAGCGCCGCTAAGCACCCGGTCAGCCTCTGAACATCCTTCAGCTCTTTTGGCTTGGACATATTGACGATGGCGTCAATCTTCTTTGGGTTTGCTCCAATTCCCCGTGCGGACACAAGAAAACCAAGGAGCATTGCCACAGGCACTCCAAATACGCATTTGTTCGGGTTCAATCTGATGTTGTACTTCCAGAGTGTTTGACACAAAGGAAGACGCAGTCAAACAAAAAGAAAGAGGGATCGTATAAGTGTCTCCCATGCACCGGGAAAAAGATTGTTGCGGGCGTGCCAGTGTACAAAGTACATGAATAGAAGAAGAAGAAAGGAAAAAAGAAATATGGGGCCCACTGGCGCGGCCAAGTGATCAAGCGGTCATGGTCTCCTGGTTCCCGGGGGCCTGGGAAAGCCCCCGGTTAATTACTCCCGCGGATAGTACCGCGGGACACCTTCGATTAAGCTGCGCAGTCGTCGACTTCAGTCTTTGCTTCGCGTTCTCCATGCATGGTGGTGGTGGTGTGTGTGCCGGCGGTAGAGTCCGTGTACGAAGTGGTACACGCACCATCGAAAACGTGGCCTTTACTTCGGCCACGCCCGCCTACGCCGTGTTGCCTCGTCGGTCTTAGCGGTGTCGATGTGGTTGAAGTCGGGGTAGCATGCATGGTCGTGCTTACTTGGACGTCGTCAATGGCTTTGTAGCCTCATCGGATGTGCGAGGGGTACACCCGCGGGGGTAGGTGTTGGCAGGAGAAAAAGGAACGGACGGACGTGCGACACGTGAAGTGCACACATCCGGCCATGACCGCATACACCGTCGTCAATAACGGGGAAGCCGCCACCTCGCGCCGTTCGGCACGGCAGCCGCCGCCGGATGAGTCGCACGCCAATGAGCGTGCACCGCTGACATGGAGTGTCGACGATCATGCCGAGTTTGCCTCCACGGTGGATGCATCCGGACCGGGAGCCGCTACACGTGAGCAGACCCTGGTGCGTGTGACACGCGTTCGTGCCGAAGAAGAGGGGGCCGCGAGATACGCCGAAGCGTGTGCCGGCCCTAGCCGGATGATGTCTTCGTCGCCACCGGTTACGACAAGGCGTCGTGGCACATCAAATGACGCGCCTCCGCCGATGCGTGTCACCGAGTCTTGGCGAGCCCTTGACGCCTCCATGGACCGGCGAGACGGCGGCGAGTGAAGCCCCACGATGCGGCGGAGCCTTGCATAGCACCGCCGATGGCGTCGTCTTCGTCTTCGGTCGAGCCTGGCACAAGAGAGCCGCCGGGAGTTGCGCATAGAGTGCGCCGAGGGAGGCCGGCACGAGGGCGTTGCCGGCGGCTAGACGGCGGAGGGTGCACCAGAGGCTGCCTGCGGACGGCAGCCCCGGTACGTTGTTGTCCTGCATGGAGGACGCACCGGAGGGTTGCACATGAGCGGCAGCCCTGGCACGGCGTCTCCGGTGGTAAGTCCGGCATGAAGGAATCGCCGGGGGTTGCACACGAAAGGCAACGGCGCCGTCGTCTTCGAGGTAGGCCGACACATGGGAGTTGTTGGCGGTGAGTGCACCGGAGGCTGCACAAGGACGGCAGCCCCAGCACGCCATCGTCTTCCTCACGGGGTCGCCGGTGGAGGGTGCACTGGGGGCTGCACAGCCCCCGCACATCGTCGTCGGTCCTGAGGGGGTCGCCGGTGGAGGGTCGTCCTCCTCGACAGAGTACGGCATGAGGGGATCTCCGGGGGAGAGTGCACCGAAGGCTACACACGAACGGCAGCCCCAGCGCGTCGTCGTCTTCTTCGGCAAGAGATAAATCTGGCGAACGGCCGCGCCTCCGGCCGGCCGTCCGGCAGCCGCTCCGGTCACCACCATCGAGAGGTGTAGAGAGAGGAAGAGAAGAGATGGGAAGAAGGGGAGCTAACCATTGGAAAAGATGATCGTCATGACCTTGTCGATCTCCTCGGACAGCTTGCTGGATCGCCTCGCCCGTGCGTCTCGCCTGCACGAGCTCTCCCGCAGCTGCGATCTGATGACGCCTGCGTACGCTTCCGGCTCGTCCTGGCGCGCGCCTGCTCCTCGCCTACGCGCAGGCTAGATAGCCCGGGTCTTGCCCGCGCGTGAGGTCGAGTGAGCTCACGTACGCCTCCTGCGTACGAGATGTCCCAGCCGGATCGATCTCCCCTCGCTCCCTCCCGTCCGCGAGTTCTCCTGGGTGCCCCCCCTCCTTGTCCTGGATGTGGTGTCTGGTCTTTATAGACAGATGGAGATGGGTCTGGCGCTGGGCCGTCGCGCCGTTCCGATTTTCTTAGACAGGATATGGACGGAACCCAGTTTAAGATAAGCGCGTCGGTACTTCAATCCTTCGGCCAAGTTGATCGGCTTCTTGATCGACAAGGCTGCTAAAGAATGCACAACAAAACGTTCACGTATGTGGGCTGCCTGTACGTGTTTGCAACCGGACGCATGATCCTTGGCCAAGTCCAAGCCTGGGCCGACCTCTTGTATTTTCTCTAGCCAGTTAATTGTGTGGGCGTCCTTGGTATATACGTGTAGCTTTTTTTTTTCTTGCATGGTAATACGTGTCTTATTCATATCATAAAGAACAAAGTACAAGTCACGTAAAGACTGACATGACAAAACTGAAAAGATAGCAAAACATCTCTGAGCTTGACACCAACGCCCGTCATCTGCCTCCGGCACCACCACAGCAGCCACCGAAAAAAAGAATGACGGATCACCCCCTCACCCGAGCTCGACGCGGCTCCATCGCTGATATGCAGCTTTACGGACCTCCAAAGTGGCTCACCAAAAGTGAAGCCATTGCCGTTGAACGAATCAGACCGGAGCAACACCCCGGACACGTCATCGAACTCCAGATCTGGCACCCCACCGCGACTAAGACGCCGAAGAAGGAAATCATACCTGCCATCCACGAACCACGAACCCAGCACATGTTCCGTCTTCCAACTGTCGTCGATGCAGACCACAATCTGCATCCGCTCCTGGAATACCTCCCAAGCTCCGCGCCGACGCTGGAGCAAACGCCGTCGCAACGGCGGAGCTCGAGGACACATGTCCACCACGAGGATGCCGCCGCCGCCACGCCATCCTTGCTTGAACAGACTGGTTTTTAAATTCATCCCCAACCATAGGACCGATGGCCTCGTCAGAGAAGGATCTGAAGAATCTTTATTCAGCGCCGTCATCGTTGCCGCCGAAGCCAAGACGATGAACAGCCTAAAAAATTAGACTACAAGGGAGTAAAAACGATCCACGCGCGTGGATCTGGCGACCCCCCTCACCACCGACGACCGAGGTCGCCGGCGGAGGGGAGCCGCCGGAGGACGGTGCTGAAAGATATGTGTAGCTGGCCACCGGCCGCATACCCAAATACATACACATACACTAGTGCATACATGTATATCATCGCATGATACGCGTGTATGCGTACATTGCAGCGGTCGTGTGGGCCGGCCAGTATGCGAGTATTCGGGTACATACATGTACACCGGCGGTCCGGCACGGGTATTCGACTACATAAAGATCTGGCTTCCAGCACGTACAAGTGCTAGTGCGTAAACACCCTGGCCTTGCACGTACATGCACATAGTAATTAGTACGTGCACATGCACTAAGGGCATGCACGTAGGGGCATGTATAGTTCCATCACTAAACACACACATGAGGAGGTCGTGCACTTAGGAAATTCATTCATGTCTAAGAATAAATTTTCTTGTTAAGTCACGTAAAAAATCACGTCAAACACTGAGGTTAGTGAACATCTCAGCAAGATCGGTCAAGAGATCGGATCCCCGGACCGACTTAACAACAATGCCATCGACATGAAGATCGGTCAATAGATCGGATCCCCGGACCGACTTAACAACAATGCCATCGACATGCGCCTGCACGTTTCGAGGGATCTGCGCATGCAGGCAAGTCTGGATGGTACGCTGGTACGTGGCTCCAGCATTCTTCAGACCAAAAGGCATAATGAGGTAGCAGAATACCCCGTTTTCCCCAAAACGGGTTATGAATGCAGTCTTTGTTTGATCCGACTCCTTCATCTTTATTTGATGATAACTGGAGTATGCATCGAGAAAACATAACCTCTCGCAGCCAGCCGTGGAATCCACGATCTGGTCAATACGAGGCAAAGCAAAATGATCCTTGGGACACACTCGGTTGACATCTTTATAATCGATGCAAGTGCGCCAAGTTCCATTTTTCTTGGGTACGATGACGGGTTTCAAAACCCATTCCGAATGCTCAGTTTCCTTGATAAATCCTGCCGTAAGAAGCTTCGCTACCTCTTCTCCTAGCACCTAATGCTTTGGATAAGAGAAGTGACGAAGAGTCTGTTTCATGGGTTTCGCTCCTTCATACATATTTAGTCGGTGCTCAGCCAGCTCCCTTGGAATTCCAGGCATGTCAGACGGCTGCCATGCAAAGATATCGTAATTCTCACGGAGGAAGCTGACGAGCTCCCTTTCCTATTTGGGATCAAGGTCATTAGCAATCTCAGCCGTCTTGGTTGGGTCACTGGGGTGCACCTGAACCTTCTTCGTGGCAGTTGCTGACTGGAAGTACGACTCTGGAGTCGGTTTCTTTGCCTGAGGCATGTCAGTCGGATCAACGGCAAGCTTGTAAGCAACAAATTCCGTTTTGTCTACGCTATTTGTCTGCGATGCTTGTATTTTTATTTGTGATATCTTCTGCGTGCTTCGGGTCTTCAGATACGGTGATCACGCCATTGGGACCTAGCATTTTGAGCTTCAAGTACACATAGCACGGACGGGCCATGAGATTTGCGTACACCGGGTGCCCGAAGATGGCATGATATTCACTCTCGAAATCCACCACCTCGAAGGACAGAGACTCCTTTCAAAAATTCTTGTCGCCACCGAAAATGACCTCCAGAGAGATCTGCCCGAGTGGTTTGGCTCGGATGACCGGAACCACCCCATGGAAGGTCATCCCAGTCAGATTAAGCCTCAACCAGGGAGTTCTCATTTTGTCCAATATACTTGCATACAAAATGTTCAAGCCGGCTCCTTCATCCATCAACACATTTCGCTCTCAGAATCCATTGACGAGCAGATCCACCACCAGAGCCTGACGTCCTGGGAAAGGCACATGAGATTGGTGATCCGAACGGTCAAAGGTAATGGGCATCTCTGACTAATTCAGATATTTTGGTGTCTCCGGGGCTGCCATGTTGACCTCCCTGTTCCTGAGCTTCCGGATTCGATTGACCTCCAGACCTGCAAAGATCAACAAAACCCCTTTTTCACCCGGGTATCCGCGTGCCGGTTCTTCTGAGGCGTTGCCGCCACTGTCATCATCAGTCGGTTCTTTTTCCTTTTCCTACTGCATCCTCTTCAAAGCCCGGCCCGAATTCCTTGTTGCTATGGATACAGCAAGGCTTACCCAGGATATCGTCACAGACTGCTTTCTTCTGTGGGACCCATTCCTTCTTCTGACCGGTGCCTTTCTTTCCTTGGCCGACTGCAGCGACTAGCTCTGCTCCACTGACAACATCCTCACCGTCTGACTGGCAGCACTTGTTCTTGCCATTCCTCTGGTTTTGATTATTCTGCCCCTTTTGAGCAGTCAGTTGTTACCGCGATGCACCTTTTCGGATCTTGTCGTTCTCTTCACCATTCGCGTAATGGTTGGCTATATCCATCAACTGGCGCATGGTGGTAATTTCCGTCCGGCCAAGCTTGAGTCAGAGGTGCTCATACCTCACACCCTACTATAAGGCACGGATCGCTCGGTCTTCAGTCACCCCCTCCACTGAGTTGTGGAGCTATGTCCATCTGTGAATGTAATCCTGAGTGGACTCCTTGGGCTTCTGAACACAGAGCATCAACTCTTGATAACCTCCTAGGCGTTTGTACGTGCCCTTGAAGTTCTTGAAAAACACATCCTCAAGTTCTCTCCAGCTATATATACTGTCCTCCGGCAGATTATTCAGCCAGGCGCGAGCCGATCCCTCGAGATAGAGAGAAAGGTTCTGCATGGCTACATTCTCATTGCCACCTCCAATCTGGACAGCAATAAGGTAATCCGCCAGCCAGGTTTTTGATTTTGTATTTCCACCGTACTTCCCAATCCCTCAACCCATCCGGAATCTGTCAGGAAAAGGGATTGTACAGATATGCCGACTGAAACAAAATGGGCCTGAAGATCCCAATCCAGAAATATACATGATGGGAGGAACCCAGCCTCATCAGCGATTTGGCGTTCCTGGCCGTTAGATCATTTTGCTTGATGCGTTCTAGGCCGTCGGATCATGAGATAGAGAGAACACGATCGTCGGATATAAAGGAAACACTGTCGCAATGAATAGTTACTGCCCGCTGTAAAAGATCTCATGCCACCGTGTGTGATTTCTGTTGGGGAACGTTGTATGGAAAACAAAAAAAATTCTACGCACACACAAGATCTATCCATGGAGATGCATAGCAACGAGAGGGGAAGAGTGTGTCTACGTACCCTCGTAGACCGTAAGTGGAAGCGTTAGAACAACGCGGTTGATATCGTCGAACAATCTTCACGATCCAACCGATCTAGTACCGAACGCACGGCACCTCCGCGTTCTGCACACGTTCAGCTCGGTGACGTCCTCCGCCTTCTTGATCCAGCAAGACGGCGAGGTAGCGGATGAGTTCCGGCAGCACGACGGCGTGGTGACGGTGATGGTGATGTGATCTCTGCAGGGCTTCGCCTAAGCACTACGAAAATATGACCGATGTGGTAAACGGTGGACGAGGGCGCCGCACACGGCTAAGACAATGTTGTGTATCCCTTTGGGGTGCCTCCTCTCCTCTATTTATATATGTGTAGGGGCTTGGAGTAGAAGGAATAGTGTCACGTGAACAGTAACCATGAAGAGTACGCACGTGGACTTGGACTCCAAGTCCAATCCTATTCCTACTAGGATTCCTTCCTTTTTTGTCTTCCCTAGCCACATGGGCTTTTGAGGACTTAGTCCGCCTAGCCCAATAAGGCCAGGGCGCCTCCCCTTAGCCCATGCCAGCCCTTGGGACGTGGTGGACCCACTTGTGGACTTCGAGATCCCTCCGGAATCCTCCGGAACCTTCTGAAAGCTTCCCAGTACAATACCGAAAAAACTGCACCTTTTTCCGGAACCCAAAATATGACTTCCCATATATAAATCTTTACCTCTCGACCATTCCGAGACTCCTCGTGATGTCCAGGATCTCATCCGGGACTCCGAACAACATTCGGTCACCAATTCAGATAACTCATATAACACTTTATCGTCAACGAACGTTAAGCGTGCGGACCCTACGGGTTCGGGGATGATGTAGACATGACCGAGACGCCTTTCCAGTCAATAACCAATAGCGGGACCTGGATGCCCATATTGGTTCCTACATATTCCACGAAGATCTTATCGGTCGAACCGTAATGACAACATACGTAATTCCCTTTGTCCGTCGGTATGTTACTTGCCCGAGATTTGATCGTCGGTATCTCCATACCTAGTTTAATCTCGTTACCGGCAAGTCTCTTTACTCGTTCCGTAATACATCATCCCATAACTAACTCCTTAGTCACTTTGCTTGCAAGCTTATTCTGATGTGCATTACCGAGAGGGCCTAGAGATACCTCTCCGAAACACGGAGTGACAAATCCCAGTTTCGATCCATGCCAACTCAACAGACACCTTCGGAGATACCTGTAGAGCATCTTTATGATCACCCAGTTACGTTGTGACGTTTGTTAGCACACAAGGTATTCCTCCGGTATCCGGGAGTTGCATGATCTCATGGTCTGAGGAACATGTATTTGACATTCAAGAAAGCAGTAGCAATAAACAGAACGGTCATATGCTAAGCTAACGGATGGGTCTTGTCCATCACATCATTCTCCTAATGATGTGATCCCGTTATCAAATGACAACTCATGTCTATGGTTAGAAAACCTTAACCATCTTTGATCAACGAGCTAGTCTAGTAGAGGCTCACTAGGGACACGGTATTTGTTTATGTATTTACACATATATTTAAATTTTTGGTCAATACAATTCTAGCATGAATAATAAACCTTTATCATGAATAAGGAAATATAAAATAATAACAACTTTATTATTGCCTCTAGGGCATATTTCCATCAGTCTCCCACTTGCACTAGAGTCAATAATCTAGTTCACATCGCCATGTGATTAACACCTAGGAGTTTACTAGAGTCAATAATCTAGTTCACGTCGCCATATTATTAACACCCAAAGAGTTTACTAGAGTCAATAATCTAGTTCACATCGCCATGTGAGTAACACTCAAAGAGTTCTAAGGTGTGATCATGTTTTGCTTGTGAGAGAGATTTAGTCAACGGGTCTGCAACATTCAGATCCATGTGTGTTTTGCAAATCTTTATGTCATACTGTAGATGCTGCTATCACGCTTTACTTGGAGCTATTCCAAATGACTGCTCTATTATACGTATCCGGTTTGCTACTCAGTGTTATCCAGATTGGTGTCAAAGCTTGCATCGACGTAACCCTTTACGACAAAACTCTTTATCACCTCCATAATCGAGAAACATTTCCTTAGTCCTTTAGTTGCTAAGGATAAATTTTGACTGCTGTCCAGTGATCCACTCCTGGATCACTCTTGTACCCTCTTTGCCAGACTCGTGGCAAGGCACACATCAGGTGTGGTACACAGCATGGCATACATTATAGAACCTATGACTGAGGCATAGGGAATGACTTTCATTCTCTCTCTATCTTCTGCCGTGGTCGGGCTTTGAGTCTTACTCAACTTCACACCTTACAATACAGGCAAGAACTTCTTCTTTGACTGATCCATTTTGAACTCCTTCAAAATCTTGTCAAGGTATCTACTCATTGAAAGTCTTATCAAGCGTCTTGATCTATCTTCATAGATCTTGATGCCCAATATGTAAGCAGCTTCACCGAGGTCTTTCATTGAAAAATTCTTATTCATGTATCCTTTTATGCCATCCAGAAAATTCTATTTCCAATCAACAATATGTCATCCACATATAATATTAGAAATGCAACCGAGCTCCCACTCACTTTCTTGTAAATACATGCTTCACTGTAAGTCTGTACAAAACCATATGCTTTGATCACCTCATCAAATAGTACATTCCAACTCCGAGATGCTTGCACCAGTCCATAGATAGATCGCTGGAGCTTGCACACTTTGTTAGCACCCTTAGGATCGACAAAATCTTCTGGTTGCATCATATACAACTCTTCTTTGAGAAATCCATTAAGGAATGCAGTTTTGACATCCATTTGCCAGATTTCATAAAATGCGGCAATTGCTAACATGATTCGGATAGTCTTAAGCATCACTACGGGTGAGAAGGTCTCATCATAGTCAACTCCTTGAACTTGTCGAAAACCTTTCACAACAAGTAGAGCTTTGTAGACAGTGATATTACCATCAGCGTCTGTCTTCCTCTTAAATATCCATTTATTCTCAATGGCTTGCCGATCATCGGGGAAGTCCACCAAAGTCCACACTTTGTTCTCATACATGGATCCTATCTCAGATTTCATGGCCTCAAACCATTTGTTGGAATCTGGGCTCATCATAGCTTCTTCATAGTTCGTAGGTTCGCTGTTGTCTAACAACATAACTTCCTGGACGGGATTGCCATACCACTCTGGTGCGGAACGTGTAACACCCCCCAGTGGTTAACTACAGTAATCACCCTTTTGATTATGCCAAGTCATCATGATCATCAGTGCTTAAACATCATTTGGAACATATCTCATTTCAAATTCAAACTCAAATGGAAATTAAAACTAAAGTGGACAATAAAAGTTGTCCAAACCTGAAAATTAAAATGTTCATCATGTTGAAAATATTCCCAAAGCATTTATAAAAATAAAAGCAACATTTATTGGAATTGAAAAAAAGGACCCAAACATCAAGGAACAGCAGCAAGACAGCACTATTTAATCCTTTCTCAATTAAATAAAATCCAAATAAAATTCTTTTGCCTCCAAACCTTTTTATAACAGAGCTAGAAGTTACACTATAAATATGTGGCTAGTTCACCTATTTTACAAAATTCTATTTGGGGCTAAACAATTCGCAAAACAGGAGCTAAAAGGAAAAACAGAGAAGAAAATAAAAATAAAAAGAAAAGGCCCGAGTGGCTGGGCTCTAGTCAGCACAGAGGGCCCAGCCCACCTCCCCTTCCTCCTTCCTACTGCTCCCCCTCTCGCACGTTGTCGCCTCGCCCGCACCCGCCGCGCCGGCCCCCCTGCCCCGCGGTCGACAACGCGCCGACGCCGCCCGTCGAGGTTAAATCCGCCGCCCCCGTGCCCCCTGGCCTCTCCCTCACTCACTCTCTCCCTCTCTCTCTCGCTCGGCTCCCTTTTTCCCCTCTCTCCCGAGCGCCCCCACCGACGTGCCATCGTCACCACCGCGGCCACCGACGGCCCTGAACGCCGCTACCAAGTCCAGGAGCTCCACTGCGCACCTCCACATCGACTCCGCCCTCAAGCCCGAGCAGAGGATCATCTGCAGCGCCGCCCATGCCCGTTCCCCTCACCGGACTCCGCCGCGACCTCACCGACGATTCGCCGCCTCCAGCCCTTCCTCGACGCGTCTGAGCACGCCACCAGCTCCGGGGTGAGCTCGTGCATCTCCTCCCCCACTCCGTTCACTCGCGCATGAGCCGTAGGCCTAGGTCCGTCGAGCTCCGCCCGTAGCTGCCGTCGGTCGTCGCCGCACATGTTGCTCTAGTGCACCTCCGGTCGCCCCGCTTGCGCCGTTCGACGCGCAATGCTTCGGGCGTTCAAACACAGCCCCCGAAGATACCTTCCTTGCATCGCATCGACGAGCCCGGCGAGTTCCGCTCCGACCGGTGCGGCCCGCCGTCGCCGTCGTCTATAGCGACCACCCCCGCCCCTACCGTTGCGCCCATTCAACGCGGCTTGGCGCCCGCGTTCGATCCCAGCCAGCGGGGCATCAAGCGGTGGCCCATGGCGCGAATCCGGCCGAGTCCGGCGAACTCCCGAGCCCCTCCGCCGCGATCTGCGTCGCCGCAGCTTCACCGCCGGCGTCCGACGTGGCCAAGCGTGGGGCCCACCCTGAGACACTGCCTGTGGGCCCCGTCATCTGTTTGACCATGTTGACTTCGGTCAACGTGGGATACTGTTCCCTGCTGACACTGACGTGTGGGCCCCATCACCTAATTAACCCTAATCAAATTTTAAACTAATTATAATTAGTATAAGACACTGACAGGTGGGTCCCGCTAGCTGATTAGGATTAGATTAGTTAATATAACTCTGTTAATTAGTCCAGTCAATGACACGTGGGGCCCACTGGTCAGGTTTGACCAGGCCGACCCCCTGTTGAGTGCTGACGTCAGCACTGCGTCATGATGACGTCACCCACGCACTGTTTTGGATAATTTGAATTTAATTAATTAAATAAATTCCAGAAAATCAATAAAACTTTAGAAAATCATATCTTTTAATCCGTAACTCCGATGGAAAAACTTTATCCATGAAAATTGCTCAGAACGACGAGACGAATCCGAATACGCGGTCCGTTCGTCCGTCACGCATCTCTAACTATCCGAACATGCAACCGTCCCCCTCCGGATCCTCTGTCCGATAATTCCAAAGACCCGGGAAATATCGTCAGATATTCTCCCGCTCCGTCTGGTACGTGTAATGCTGCGTTAGACTACCCTAGCACCGTGTATCGTATTTGTCATGCTCATGTTTGCTCTATATTTATACTGTTTCCTCCCCCTCTTCTCTCTCGATAGCCCCCGACCCCGACGTCGTCCCCGAGACCGACGCAGCTCCGGATACCGAAGCCACCGTTTACGACCTTGCCCTTGCCGCCGAGCAACCAGGCAAGCCCCCCCCCCCCTTTGATCATCCCGATATCACCCATTCTATTTCTCATGCTTGCATTAGAATTGCTGCTGCTACTGCTTTACCTATTCTGATGCATAGCCTGTTTACTGTAGCCTGCTGTTGATAATTACCTGCATATCCTAAACTGCTTAGTATAGGCTGGGTAGAGACATATCAGTGACCCCACTTATCCCGACTGCCGCGCTGGATCGTCAGAAGACCCGATCAACGGGAACTGAAGACCAGGCCCCGACACCGCACATCACCCCCCTTAGTTGTAACGACACTGCAGCGTTACTATCGAGTGCCGAGGGTGATACCTCGTGTAGAACTTCTGATGTTAACTCTGTAGAGTAGCTATTCGGTCGTGGTCATCGAGGGTGATTCCTCCTTCACCACTTCCGGTAATGACGCTGTCGTACAACACCTCAAGTGTGAACCCAGCGAGGGTGATTCCTCCGAGTTCACCTTGACGGATACATCGAGTGGGAAATCAAACAAGGGTGATACCCCAGATTCCCCTGATGTTTTGGACACACGGATACTTGGACTGTACTGTTGATTACTTGGAAAGGCGGGTCGACCCTGAGGGGTACCCGCGTGCGCCTAAGTGGCGAGTGTTGTGAAGACGGGTGCCAGTGTGGTGCCCGAGTGGTGAATACGAGGCACGGCCGGGCATTCTTAACCCTTGCAGCAAGTCCTCGAGACGGGGCGACGGGGTCACATCTTTCGTGAGTCTGTGCTCGTTACCGCAAGCCCCTAGTCCTAACGATTTGGATATTTGATCCGAGCAGGTCTCTGGCCTGATAGCACTAACCATCACGTGGGCATAGTATGGGCGTTCTGCATCGAAGCATCAGCCGAAAGCTCTGTCAGACGTCTAGTTCAGCCTTGCGGCCGGGACGGACCGGCGCCATCCGGGTGCCTGGCTTCACCCTGCTCGCAACGACCCGGAGTGCACAGGGCGATGGCCCAAGACACCTGAGCGCTTAGGATGTAGACCGGCGGGGACCTCTCTGCTGAGCTATAGGTAGGGCTGCGGTGTGTCGTTTGGCCGAGGCCGGGCATGACCCAGGAAAGTGTGTCCGGCCGAAGTTAATCGAGCGTGTTCGGTAAGTTGGTGCACCCCTGCAGGGAAGAAAACTTCTATCGATAGCTGGTCCTACGGTAAAGGACACTCGGAGTTGTATCCCGATCGATACAACTAGAACTGGATACCTGTGATGAGACCTGTATATATGGCTCTGGGATTGCTTCTCGCAGGGAGTCGAGAAGGGATCTCAGGACGAGGTTGATGACTGTATGGCTCTGGGATTGCTTTCTCGCAAGGAGTCGAGAAAGGATCTCTGGGTGAGGATGAGACTTAATGATACTGCTACATTATATTGTACCGTTCTGCTCTCTTGTATTGCTGCAAGACCGCTGAAGATGCTAGTCTTCGATAGGACTAGGCCTTCTCTGTTATTCTGGCATTTCTGCAGCCCAGTCCACATATACAGCCACCCTTTGAAAATGTTGCATCTGTAGTGTAGATCCTTGCTTGCTGAGTACTTCTGAGTACTCACGGTTGCTTTGTTTTCCTTTTCTCCCCATATCAGTTTGTCGTGACCAAGAGGATGGCGCCCCTGAGACAGCTGCCCTACCGACGATCGCTACTACTACTACCTAGAGGATGGATACTACTACGAGTTGACTGACGACCAGGAGTAGGATCGGAGGGTCCCAGGCAGGAGGCCTACGCCTTTCGATCGTAGTGTTTTATTTTGCCCCGCCTTTCTAAAGGCCTTTCTGTTTCTCTTTTAATATCTGTACTCAGATATCTGATGCTTCCGCTGACGCTTGTTCGCAAGCTTATGTATTCGAGCCCTCGAGGCCCCTGGCTTGTAATATAAAGCTTGTATGACTTTATTTATGTTTTAGAGTTGTGTTGTGATATCTTCCCCTGAGTCCTTAGGCTTGATCGTGTGCATTTGCGTGTATGATTAGTGCATGGTTGGGCCGGGGGCGTCACAAGTTGGTATCAGAGCCGACTGACTGTAGGAACCCCCCCTTTCGAACTCCTTGGCCGAAGTTGAGTCTAGTAACCGAAAACTGTTTTACTAACTTGGCTGTGTGGCTTACGGGCCCACGTCGCCAATTGGGTGGTATTAGTATCTTTTACTCGTCGGCCTTTACTCTGGGCCTCTGATCTCTCTTCTACTCGGGTTAAAATTTTACTAACTCCAACATTAGGCTCTCGTGCTCACATCCACCCGGAGTTCTGAAATTATCCCCCCTTACTTCAAGATTTTGGGCCAGGTTCTGCTTACAGGATCCTCTTATCGAGGGCACCCTGTGTTTCACTTGCAGATTCCTCGCTCCAATAGTTTTCTCCGACGTTGATGTAGCCTTTGCTATGTCTCGTTGTGTACTTCCCTACCGCGTGCCTGCGCGCCGCCTAGTTGTCTAGCCCTCCCTTTTTACTGTCGTAATGCCGGATACTAACCGAGGCTATGTGTGGATTTGAATGTCTAGTGCAAATATGATGAAGTATCTATTGCACTTCCTTTTGTTGTGCGTGATACTTCATGAATCATTCCATACACATGCAGTTTTTCTTGCTAAACTGCCCCTGTTGATTTGGCAGGATGGCTGACGATCCTCCACCTCCACCCTATATTGCCGCCATGATGCAGCAGTTTGAACTCAACTGTCAGCAGTTTGAGCTCAACCGTCAGTTTATGACCGGAGTATTGGCTCAATTCCCAACTCAGAATGCTCAGCAACAGAATGCTCCAATAACTCTGCCAGAATTTGTGCGCCTCAATCCATCCGTTTTCCGCAATTCCACCAATCCTATGGATGCTGATGATTGGCTTCGTAACATCCTGTTTGAGATGGAGTCAGCTAATGTTGCCCCTGACAGTCACGTCACCTTTGCGACATTCCACTTAAAGGGTCCCGCTGCCCAATGGTGGGAAAGCCACAAGGCTATGTTGCCTGCAGAGACTGTAACCACTTGGCAGGAATTTCAGTCAGCTTTTCGTGCACGGTACATTCCTCAAGGTCTGATCGACCAGAAGAAGCAGGAGTTCCGTAAACTCTCTCAGGGTAAAATGACTGTGGATGAATATCAGAGGAAATTCCTTGAATTATCCCGCTATGCTGCGGATGACGTCGACACTGACACTCGCAAGCAGGAGAAATTCCGTGAAGGACTGCGTACGGATATAAAACTTGCACTTGCTGTCCATGATTGCACAGAATTCGCAACACTTGTCAGCAAATCTTTCCAAATTGAAACAGCTCTGACTAAGTACCAGGAGTCGCTCAAGCACACTCATGAAGCAGGCTCATCCTCGGGTCTGCCTGTTCAGAAGCGTCGAGTGTGGATCCCTCACAATGTTCATCACCGACCTGCTCCAACACCAAGACCGTCTTATGTTGCACCCCGTCTGCCTTCACCGCCGAGACAGCTTACGGTTCATGATGGACCGCCTAATTTTATGGCTTCTCCTCAGGATGTACCACGTCCTCCGGATGGTCGTACGAAGGGCCATCGAACCCATCATTCCAGAAGTCGTAAGGCCAGGCCGCTTGCTATGGGTCGTGGCCAGGTCACTCATGTCAATATGGGAGAAGCTCGTGAGTCACCTAAAATCGTGATGGGAACTCTGTCAGTTAATTCAGTTGCAGCCTCTGTTCTCTTTGATTCCGGGGCATCACATTCCTTTGTGTCCCAGCAATTTGCACAATTGCATGGGTTAGCTATGAGCTCATTACCCACTCCTTTAGAAATCATCACTCCCCGTTCCCGGTGGCAAACCAAAATGGTAAGTCACAACAATCAGATCAGGATTGAAGGGTTGATTTTCTCTGCTTCCCTTATTGCTCTTGGACCTTCCGACATAGACATCATTCTCGGTATGGACTGGTTGACCGCCCATAATGCTTTGATTGACTGTGCCGCTAAGAAAGTCTAACTTACCCATTCTTCGGGCCAGACAGTCAAATACTCAGCCCGAATAGCTCAGGATGCTGAAAGCCAGATATATGTTCTGAATGCATTGAATGCTTCACCTCTTGAAGGCATCGAGAACGTTCCAGTTGTTCGTGATTTTCAAGATGTATTTCCAGAAGAACTTCCAGGGATACCCCCTGCTAGAGCTGTTGAGTTCGTCATCGACTTGAAGCCAGGCACAACTCCTATTGCCAAGCATCCTTATAAGATGCCTCCGCACCACCTTCTTGAACTTAAGGAGGAAATCGACACGTCACTTAAGAAGGGCTTCATCCGCCCCAGTTCCTCTACTTGGGGAGCACCTTCACTCTTCGTCAAGAA
Source organism: Thinopyrum elongatum (assembly GCA_011799875.1). Lineage (NCBI taxonomy): Eukaryota > Viridiplantae > Streptophyta > Magnoliopsida > Poales > Poaceae > Thinopyrum > Thinopyrum elongatum. The sequence goes on along the minus strand of CM022301.1, from coordinate 585,858,069 downwards.
GAAGGATGGAACTAACCGATTGGTTCAGGATTATCGGCCCATTAACCAAGCCACAATTCAGAATAAATATCCGCTTCCCCGGATCAATGATTTGTATGATCAACTTGCCAGTTCCTCAGTATTCTCTAAGCTTAATTTGAGATTGGGATACCATCAGATCCGTATCCGTGAAGAGGATATTCCCAAGACTGCATTTGTTACTCGTTATGGCTCCTACGAGTACACCGTCATGTCCTTCGGCTTAACCAATGCTCCAGCCACATTCTCCCATCTAATGAATTATATTTTCATGGATTACCTTGACAAGTTCGTCATGGTTTATCTGGATGATATTCTGGTATATTCGAAGAATAAGGAAGAACATGCCGAACACCTCCGTCTTGTACTGGAAAGGCTCCGAGAACATCAGTTGTATGCCAAATACTCCAAATGTGAATTCTGGCTTTCTGAAGTAACCTACCTTGGTCATGTGATTTCCAAGGATGGAATTGCTGTTAACCCAGAACGAGTTCAGGCTATTCTGGACTGGACTCCTCCAAAGAACGTCGTGCAAGTGAGAAGTTTTCTTGGCCTTGCAAGCTATTGCCGTCGATTTGTCGAGAACTTTTCCAAGATTGCTAAGCCTTTGACTGATCTGCTTCACAAGGGTGTTAAATTTGAATGGACAGAAAAATGTCAGGAAAGTTTTCAAGCACTCAAAGACAAGCTGACATCTGCCCCAGTACTATCTCCTCCAGATACCCGCAAAGACTTTGTGATCTATTGTGACGCATCCCGTGAAGGATTAGGCTATGTCCTAATGCAAGAGCGTAAAGTGATTGCTTATGGCTCTCGTCAGTTGCACCCACATGAAGAGAATTATCCGGTACATGATCTAGAACTAGCTGCTGTCATCTATGCACTGCAGTTGTGGCGACATTACCTCCTCGGTAATTGTTGTGAGATATACACGGATCATAAAAGTCTGAAGTACTTGTTCACTCAACCTTCTCTAAACCTCCGTCAGCAAAGATGGATGGAGGCCATTGCGGACTATGATTTGGGTATTTCCTATACCCCTGGCAAGGCTAACGTGATGGCTGATGCCTTAAGCCGCAAATCCTATTGTGACAACCTCATGGTTAGGCGAGCTCAACCTCGTCTTTTTGAAGAACTGCGCAAGCTAAATCTGCGTATTGTTCCACAGGGCTCTCTGAATAACCTTGTGATACAACCAGATCTTGAGAAAGCTGTTAAGGATGCGCAAGCTAAAGATGCTGAAATTGATCTGATGAAGAAAGACCTTCACCTTGTAAAGTACAGGGATTTCTCGCTGTCTGAAGATGGAACCTTGTATTTCAGAAACCGCATTGTCGTACCTCACTTCGAACTTATGACTGACAAGGTCATGAAGGAGGCACATGATACCCCGCTGTCTATTCATCCGGGTAGCACCAAGAATTATCGTGATCTCCGTCAAAGGTACTGGTGGTCTAAAATGAAGCAGGACATTGCTCGATATGTTGCTGAATGTGATGTGCGTCGTCGCGTTAAAGCAGAACATCAGAAACCAGCTGGAATTCTGCAACCACTTCCTATTCCTCTATGGAAATGGGATAAGGTTCAGATGGATTTCGTTAGAGGACTTCCCAGGTCACAGAAGGGTCACGATGCTATTCTTGTCGTCGTCGACCAACTCTCTAAAGTTGCACACTTTCTGCCCGTCAAAGAGACTATCACTGCTAGTCAGTTAGCAGAGTTGTATATCTCCAGAATTGTATCACTCCACGGTATTCCGAAGGAGATTAGTTCGGACCGTGGCGGTCTTTTCACTTCCAAATTCTGGGAAAGTTTTCAAACAGCTATGGGAACTCATATTACCTGGAGTTCAGCTTATCACCCCCAATCCCAAGGCCAAGTCGAACGAGTCAATCAGGTTCTTGAAGACATGCTTCGGGCTTGTGTTATTTCTTTCGGCAAGAAGTGGGAAGAATCTCTCCCGTATGCCGAGTTCTCTTATAACAACAGCTATCAAGCCAGCTTGAAAATGGCTCCCTTCGAAGTTCTATATGGACGTAAGTGTCGAACCCCTCTGAATTGGTCAAAAACTGGGGAACGACCGCTCGTGGGTCCGGATATTATTCAACACGCCGAAGAACAAGTCCGTATCGTCCGTGAAAATCTCAAGGCGGCTCAGGATCGCCAGAAGAGCAACTATGATCGCAAACGATGGGGTTTGACTTATCAACCTGGTGATCAAGCTTATCTTCGTGTCACCCCGATGAAAGGCACTCACCGTTTTGGAATCAAGGGCAAGCTAGCTCCACGCTACATTGGTCCTTTCCGCATTATTGCTAGACGTGGTCAGGTGGCGTATAAATTGGAATTGCCGCCGCAATTCTCCCATATCCACGACGTTTTCCATGTGTCGCAACTTCGTCAATGCTTCAAGGAATCTCCGCACCGAGCAGTGGATCACAAGGTGCTCGAATTGCAAGATGATCTATCTTATAAGGAGCATCCGATCCGCATTCTCGATGAAGCTGAACGTCGGACCCGTGAGAAGGTTACCAAGTTCCTCAAAGTACAGTGGTCAAATCATACTGAAGATGAAGCCACTTGGGAACGCGAGGATAATCTTCGTGCGGAATACCCCGAACTTTTTCCTTCTACATCTTAATTCTCGGGACGAGAATTCTTGTTAGTGGAGGAGACTTGTAACACCCCCAGTGGTTAACTACAGTAATCACCCTTTTGATTATGCCAAGTCATCATGATTATCAGTGCTTAAACATCATTTGGAACATATCTCATTTCAAATTCAAACTCAAATGGAAATTAAAACTAAAGTGGACAATAAAAGTTGTCCAAACCTGAAAACTAAAATGTGCATCATGTTGAAAATATTCCCAAAGCATTTATAAAAATAAAAGCAACATTTATTGGAATTGAAAAAAAGGACCCAAACATCAAGGAACAGTAGCAAGACAACACTATTTAATCCTTTCTCAATTAAATAAAATCCAAATAAAATTCTTTTGCCTCCAAACCTTTTTATAACAGAGCTAGAAGTTACACTATAAATATGTGGCTAGTTCACCTATTTTACAAAATTCTATTTGGGGCTAAACAATTCGCAGAACAGGAGCTAAGAGGAAAAACAGAGAAGAAAATAAAAATAAAAAGAAAAGGCCCGAGTGGCTGGGCTCTAGTCAGCACAGAGGGCCCAGCCCACCTCCCCTTCCTCCTTCCTACTGCTCCCCCTCTCGCACGTTGTCGCCTCGCCCGCACCCGCCGCGCCGGCCCCCCTGCCCCGCGGTCGACAACGCGCCGACGCCGCCCGTCGAGGTTAAAGCCGCCGCCCCCGTGCCCCCTGGCCTCTCCCTCACTCACTCTCTCCCTCTCTCTCTCGCTCGGCTCCCTTTTTCCCCTCTCTCCCGAGCGCCCCCGCCGACGTGCCATCGTCACCACCGCGGCCACCGACGGCCCCGAACGCCGCTACCAAGTCCAGGAGCTCCACTGCGCACCTCCACATCGACTCCGCCCTCAAGCCCGAGCCGAGGATCATCTGCAGCGCTGCCCATGCCCGTTCCCCTCGCCGGACTCCGCCGCGACCTCACCGACGATTCGCCGCCTCCATGCCTTCCCCGACGCGTCTGAGCACGCCACCAGCTCCGGGGTGAGCTCGTGCATCTCCTCCCCCACTCCGTTCACTCGTGCATGAGCCGTAGGCCTAGGTTCGTCGAGCTCCGCCCGTAGCCGCCGTCGGTCGTCGCCGCACATGTCGCTCTAGTGCACCTCCGGTCGCCCCGCTTGCGCCGTTCGACGCGCAATGCTTCGGGCGTTCTAACGCAACCCCCAAGATACCTTCCTTGCATCGCATCGACGAGCCCGATGAGTTCCGCTCCGACCGGTGCGGCCCGCCGTCGCCGTCATCGATAGCGACCACCCCCGCCCCAACCGTTGCGCCCATTCAACGTGGCTTGGCGCCCGCGTTCGATCCCAGCCAGCGGGGCATCAAGCGGTGGCCCGTGGCGCGAATCCGGCCGAGTCCGGCGAACTCCCGAGCCCCTCCGCCGCGATCTGCGTCGCCGGAGCTTCACCGCCGGCGTCCGACGTGGCCAAGCGTGGGGCCCACCCTGAGACACTGCCTGTGGGCCCCGTCGTCTGTTTGACCACATTGACTTCGGTCAACGTGGGACACTGTTCCCTGCTGACACTGACGTGTGGGCCCCAGCACCTAATTAACCCTAATCAAATTTTAAACTAATTATAATTAGTATAAGACACTGACAGGTGGGTCCCGCTAGCTAATTAGGATTAGATTAGTTAATATAACTCTGTTAATTAGTCCAGTCAATGACACGTGGGGCCCACTGGTCAGGTTTGACCTGGCCGACCCCCTGTTGACTGCTGACGTCAGCACTGTGTCATGATGACGTCACCCCCGCACTATTTTGGATAATTCGAATTTAATTAATTAAATAAATTCCAGAAAATCAATAAAACTTTAGAAAATCATATCTTTTAATCTGTAACTCCGATGGAAAAACTTTATACATGAAAATTGCTCAGAACGACGAGACGAATCCGAATGCGTGGTCCGTTCGTCCGTCACGCGTCTCTAACTATCCGAACATGCAACCGTCCCCCTCCGGATCCTCTGTCCGATAATTCCAAAGACCCGGGAAATATCGTCAGATATTCTCCCGCTCCGTCTGGTACGTGTAATACTGCGTTAGACTACCCCTAGCACCGTGTATCGTATTTGTCATGCTCATGTTTGCTCTATATTTATACTGTTTCCTCCCCCTCTTCTCTCTCGATAGCCCCCGACCCTGACGTCGTCCCCGAGACCGACGCAGCTCCGGATACCGAAGCCACCGTTTACGACCTTGCCCTTGCCGCCGAGCAACCAGGCAAGCCCCCCCCCCTTTGATCATCCCGATATCGCCCATTCTATTTCTCATGCTTGCATTAGAATTGCTGCTGCTACTGCTTTACCTATTCTGATGCATAGCCTGTTTACTGTAGCCTGCTGTTGATAATTACCTGCATATCCTAAACTGCTTAGTATAGGCTGGGTAGAGACATATCAGTGACCCCACTTATCCCGACTACCGCGCTGGATCGTCAGAAGACCCGATCAACGGGAATTGAAGACCAGGCCCCGACACCGCACATCACCCCCCTTAGTTGTAACGACACTGCAGCGTTACTATCGAGTGCCGAGGGTGATACCACGTGTAGCACTTCTAATGTTAACTCTGTAGAGTAGCTATTCGGTCGTGGTCATCGAGGGTGATTCCTCCTTCACCACTTCCGGTAACGACGCTGTCGTACAACACCTCAAGTGTGAACCCAGCGAGGGTGATTCCTCCGAGTTCACCTTGACGGATACATCGATTGGGAAATCAAACGAGGGTGATACCCCAGATTCCCCTGATGTTTTGGACACACGGATACTTGGACTGTACTGTTGATTACTTGGAAAGGCGGGTCGACCCTGAGGGGTACCCGCGTGCGCCTAAGTGGCGAGTGTTGTGAAGACGGGTGCCAGTGTGGTGCCCGAGTGGTGAATACGAGGCGCGGCCGGGCATTCTTAACCCTTGCAGCAGGTCCTCGAGACGGGGCGACGGGGTCACATCTTTCGTGAGTCTGTGCTCGTTACCGCAAGCCCCTAGTCCTAACAATTTGGATATTTGATCCGAGCAGGTCTCTGGCCTGATAGCACTAACCATCACGTGGGCATAGTATGGGCGTTCTGCATTGTAGCATCAGCCGAAAGCTCTGTCAGACGTCTAGTTCAGCCTTGCGGCCGGGACGGACCGGCGCCCTCCGGGTGCCTGGCTTCACCCTGCTCGCAACGACCCGGAGTGCACAGGGCGATGGCCCAAGACCCCTGAGCACTTAGGATGTGGACCGGCGGGGACCTCTCTGCTGAGCTGTAGGTAGGGCTGCGGTGTGTCGTTTGGCCGAGGCGGGGCATGACCCAGGAAAGTGTGTCCAGCCGAAGTTAATCGAGCGTGTTGGGTAAGTTGGTGCACCCCTGCAGGGAAGAAAACTTCTATCGATAGCCGGTCCTACGGTAAAGGACACTCGGAGTTGTATCCCGATCGATACAACTAGAACTGGATACCTGTGATGAGACCTGTATATATGGCTCTGGGATTGCTTCTCGCAGGGAGTCGAGAAGGGATCTCAGGACGAGGTTGATGACTGTATGGCTCTGGGATTGCTTTCTCGCAGGGAGTCGAGAAAGGATCTCTGGGTGAGGATGAGACTTAATGATACTGCTACATTATATTGTACCGTTCTGCTCTCTTGTATTGCTGCAAGACCGCTGAAGATGCTAGTCTTCGATAGGACTAGGCCTTCTCTGTTATTCTGGCATTTCTGCAGCCCAGTCCACATATACAGCCACCCTTTGAAAATGTTGCATCTGTAGTGTAGATCCTTGCTTGCTGAGTACTTCTGAGTACTCACGGTTTCTTTGTTTTCCTTTTCTCCCCATATCAGTTTGTCGTGACCAAGAGGACGGTGCCCCTGAGACAGCTGCCCTGCCGACGATCACTACTACTACTACCCAGAGGATGGATACTACTACGAGTTGACTGACGACCAGGAGTAGGATCGGAGGGTCCCAGGCAGGAGGCCTACGCCTTTCGATCGTAGTGTTTTATTTTGCCCCGCCTTTCTAAAGGCCTTTCTGTTTCTCTTTTAATATGTGTACTCAGATATCTGATGCTTCCGCTGACGCTTGTTCGCAAGCTTATGTATTCGAGCCCTCGAGGCCCCTGGCTTGTAATATAAAGCTTGTATGACTTTATTTATGTTTTAGAGTTGTGTTGTGATATCTTCCCGTGAGTCCTTAGGCTTGATCGTGTGCATTTGCGTGTATGATTAGTGCATGATTGGGCCGGGGGCGTCACAGAACGTACTTTGGTCGACCTACGAGGTTTAGTAGTAACTTGATCTGAAGTTTCATGATCTTTATCATTATCTTCCTCTCTTATTGGTGTAGGCATCACGGGAACGGTTTTCTCTGATGAGATACTTTCCAATTCGAGAGAAGGTACAATTACCTCATCAAGTTCTACTTTCCTCCCACTCACTTCTTTCGAGAGAAACTCCTTCTCTAGAAAGGACCCATTCTTGGCAACAAAGACCTTGCCTTCGGATCTGTGGTAGAAGGTGTACCCAATTGTTTCTTTAGGGTATCCTATGAAGACGCACTTCTCCGCTTTGGGTTCGAGCTTATCAAGCTGAAGCTTTTTCACATAAGAGTCGCATCCCCAAACTTTAAGAAACGACAGCTTTGGTTTCTTGCTAAACCATAGTTCATACGGTGTCGTCTCAACGGATTTAGACGGTGCCCTATTTAACGTAAATGTAGCTGTCTCTAATGCATAACCCCAAAACGATAGTGGCAAATCGGTAAGAGACATCATAGAACGCACCATATCTAATAAAGTACGGTTACGATATTTGGACACACCATTACGCTGTGGTGTTCTAGGTGGCGTGAGTTCTGAAACAATTCCACATTTTCTTAATTGAAGGCCAAACTCGTAACTCAAATATTCGCCTCCGTGATCAGATCGTAGAGACTTTTATTTCCTTGTTACGATGATTCTCTACTTCACTCTGAAATTCTTTGAACTTTTCAAATGTTTCAGACTTGTGTTTCATCAAGTAGATATACCCATATCTACTCAAATCATCTGTGAAGGTTAGAAAATAACGATACATGCCGCGAGCTTCAACATTCATCGGACCGCATACATAAGTATGTATTATTTCCAACAAATCAGTAGCTCGCTCCATTGTTCCGGAGAACGGAGTTTTTGTCATCTTGCCCATGAGGCATGGTTCGCAAGTATCAAATGATTCATAATCAAGAGCTTCCAAAAGTCCATCTGAATGGAGTTTCTTCATGCGCTTTACACCAATATGATCTAAACGGCAGTGCCACAAATATGTTGCACTATCATTATCAACTTTGCATCTTTTGGCATCAATATTATGAATATGTGTATTACTACGATCGAGATTCAACAAGAATAAACAATTCACAAGGGTGCATGATCATGCGAGATATTACTCATATAAACAGAATAACTATTATTCTCTGACTTAAATGATAACCGTCTTGCAATAAACAATATCCAGATATAATGTTTTATGCTCAACGCAAGCAAAAAATAACCATTATTTAGGTTTAATACTTATCCCAAAGGTATTACGAGCATGCCGATGATGATCATATCACTCTTGGAGACACTTCCAACACACATCGTCACCTCGCCCTCAACTAGTCTTTGTTACTCTGCAGCTTCTGCTTCAAGTTACTAATATTAGCAACTGAATCGGTATCTAATACCCAGACGCTGCTATGAGCACTAGTGAGGTACACATCAATAACATGTATATCAAATATACCTTTGCTCACTTTGCCATCCTTCTTATCTGCCAAGTATTTTGGGACAGTTCCGTTTCCAGTGACCATTTCCTTTGTAGTAAAAACACTCAGTCTTAGGCTTGGGTCCAGCCTTGGGCTTCTTCATAGGAGCGACAACTTGCTTGCCGTTCTTCTTGAAGTTCCCTTTCTTTCCCTTGCCCTTTTCTTGAAACTGGTGGTTTCATTAACCATCAACACTTGATGTTCTTTCTTGATTTCTACCTTCACCGATTTCAGCATCGTGAAGAGCTCGGGAATTATCTTCTCCATCCCTTGCATATTATAGTTCATCACAAAGTTCTAGTAACTTGGTGATATTGACTGGAGAAATCTTTCAATCACTATCTTATCTGGAAGATTAACTCCCACTTGATTCAAGTGATTGGAGCACTCAGACATTCTGAGCACATGCTCACTAGCTGAGCTATTCTCCACCATCTTGTAGGCAAAGTACTTGTCAGAGTTCTCATAACTCTCAACACAGGCGTGAGCCTGAAATACCAATTTCAGCTCTTGGAACATCTTATATATTCCATGGCATTCAAAACATCTTTGGAGCCCCGACTCTAAGCCGTAAAACAAGGTGCACTAAACTATCAAGTAGTCATCAGATCAAGCTTGCAAACATTCATAACGTCTGCATCAGCTCCTGCAACAAGTCTGTCACCTAGCGGTGCATCAAGGACATAATCCTTCTGTGCAACAATAAGGATAATCCTCAGATCACGGACCTAGTCCACATCATTGCTACCATCATCTTTCAACTTAGTTTTCTCTAGGAACGTATCAAAAACAGAGGAGCTACCACGTGAGCTATTGATCTATGACATAATTCGCAAAAACTATCAAGACTAAGTTCATGGTAAATTAAGTTCAATTAATCAAATTACTAATGAACTCCCACTTAAATTAACACCCCTCAAGTTAACTAAGTGATACATGATCCAAATCAACTAACCCATGTCCGATCATCACGTGAGATGGGATAGTCATCAATGGTGAACATCTCCATGTTGATCATATCTACTATATGCACTAGTAGAAAAAGGACTTTACGTGAGCCCCATTAGTCCCAGTTTGGAAAGGTACCTGTACTAATGTGACCATTAGTCCCAGTTCCAACGGCTAGGGGGGCGGGCATCATTAGTCCTGGTTCATGTTGAACCTATAATACCGGTTCATGACACGAACCGGGATTAAAGGGGTGGTGGCAGGATGGTGTCAGGCTGGGGCCCCACGATCGCCTTTAGTCCCGGTTCGTGTCATGAACCAGTACTAGAGGCTCACCTTTAGTCCCGGTTTGTGTCACGAATTGGGACTAAAGATACTCCTGTATAAACCCTTCGTACAGCCCTAGCTCTCTGTTCTTCCCCTTTCCTCTCCTCTCTGTTCTTCCCCTCCTCCTCGAGCTCATCCTCCATTTTTGCCAAAATTTGTCAAGATTTGGAGGCACCCCATCCATCCAAGTGTTCACAAAGGTTAGCAACTTTATCCTTTCATCTCTCATTGCTAGATTAGCTCTTGCAATGCTCTATAAGTATAGTGATTTGTGGGTTTTAGTTTGGGAGTATTTATATGTGATAGTTTATTTGATTTATATGCAATTTGAGCTCGAATTAACTTCTTAGTTTGAATGTGTAGGTGTGGTTTACGTAGTGCCTTCCCGTCCCTGTCCTAATCACCGTCGATCGCCCGCACCGTCCCGACGCCGGCACCACCTTGGTGAGCCTCTTGTTCTTATCCTTTTTATAAAAAGAAAATCATGTTTGTGTGATTTAGATAGTTACTTGTATAATTTTCTTACCCGTACGTTTGTTTGTTATACATAGTGGCATGGTTTTGATATCCGTCCCCGTGGGCCCTCGTCTGGTTTATGATTCGGATGTGGTATATTCTCTTTTATAACTATTTGTTGCATTTCGTGTTTATGACAATTATGCCCATCAAGTTGACATAGATAATTTTATCTAGGAGGTATGTGAACTGAAAATTGCAACCGACCCTCTTGTCGAGAAGTTAAATTTAGTTGAAAAAGAAAACAAGTATTTGAAAGAAAAATTGAAAAGAATTGAAGAAGAGAAGATGAAACTGGAGTTGTATGTTGCCGCTGTCGTCGATGATCACAAGATCAAGATGGATGCAATGCGCTTGAAGATTAAAAAATTTAAAAAATATGCCATTGATAGTGAGGCTTGGTATCACTATGCTGTTGGATCAATTGTTACCTTAGTTGCGATCTTGATCGCATTTGTTGTTGCATTTAAATGCTTTAGCTAGAGAGTTTGTATGTTGTTTTATGAGAACAAGTGTGTATGAACTTGTATTAATTTGGTCTTTTCGGTGTTGTGTAATGAAGATGAGCCGGCAATGGATGTACGATGACCGATGCTCTCCCTAGTTCATTAATGGCGTGAGTACTTTTCTGGTTACGGCTAAGGCAAACAAACGGGCGGATGGTTTTATGTATTGTCCATGTGCTCGCTGTAAGAATGACCAAAATTACTCTAACTCAAGAACCATTCACGTCCACATATTTGAGTCCAGTTTCATGTCCGGCTATAACTGTTGGACCAAGCACGGAGAAAGAGGGGTCCTAATGGAAGAGAATGAAGAAGAAGAGGATGACGATAGCTATCCTGGCCATGGGTTCCCTGAATATGATGTTACAACAATGGGGGAAGAAGCTGAGCCGGCAATGGGGGAAGAAGCTGAAGAAGAGGCATCAGATGAGCCCGCTGATGATCTTGGTCGGGCCATTGCCGATGCAAAGAGAAACTGCGCAAGTGAAAAGGAGAAGCTGAAGTTGCAGCGCATGTTAGAGGATCACAAGTAATTGTTGTACCCAAATTGCGAAGATGACAAGAAAAAGCTGGGTACCACACTGGAATTGCTGCAATGGAAGGCAGAGAATGGTGTATCTGACAAGGGATTTGAAAAGTTGCTGATAATGTTAAAGAAGATGCTTCCAAAGGACAACGAATTGCCCGACAGTATGTACGAAGCAAAGAAGGCTGTCTGCCCTCTAGGATTAGAGGTGCAGAAGATACATGCATGGCCTAATGACTGCATCCTCTACCGCGGTGAGTACGAGGATTTGAATGCATGCCCGGTATGTGGTGCATTGCGCTATAAGATCAGCCACGATAACCCTGGTGATGTTGAGGGCGAGTGCCCCAGGAAGAAGATTCCTGCCAAGAGCATGCCAAGTTGATGCGATGGCACAAAGAAGACCGTAAGAAAGACAGGAAGTTGAGAGTACCCGCTGACGGATCGCAGTGAAGAAAAATCGAGAGAAAGTGGAAGGACTTTGCAAATGACGCAAAGAACGTAAGGTTTGGTTTAAGTGCAGATGGCGTTAATCCTTTTGGGGAGCAGAACAGCAATCATAGCACATGGCCTGTGACTCTATGTATCTATAACCTTCCTCCTTGGTTGTGCATGAAGCGGAAGTTCATTATGATGCCAGTGCTCATCCAAGGCCCCAAGCAACCCAGCAACGACATTGATGTGTACCTAAGGCCATTAGTTGAAGAACTTTTAGAGCTGTGGAGTATAGAAGGTGTACGTGCATGGGATGAGCACAAACAGCAGGAATTTGACCTGCGAGCATTGCTGTTTGTAACCATCAATGATTGGCCTGCTCTCAGTAACTTTTCAGGACAGACAAACAAGGGATACCACGCATGCACGCACTGTTTAGATGATACCGACAGTATATATTTGGATAAATGTAAAAAGAATGTGTACCTGGGGTATCGTCGATTTCTTCCGAGCAGGCATCCCGTAAGAAAGAAAGGCAAGCATTTCAAAGGTGAGGCAGATCACCGGAAGAAGCCTCGGCACCGTACTGGTGATGATATACTTGATATGGTCAAGGATTTAAATGTAATCTTTGGAAAGGGTCCTGGCGGACAATCTGTTCCGAATGACACTAACGGACGCGCACCCATGTGGAAGAAGAAATCTATATTTTGGAACCTACCCTATTGGAAAGACCTAGAGGTCCGCTCTGCAATCGACGTGATGCACGTGACGAAGAATCTTTGTGTGAACCTGCTAGGCTTCTTGGGTGTGTATGGGAAGACAAAAGATACACCAGAGGCACGGGAGGACCAGCAACGTATGCACGGAAAAGACGGCATGGATCCAAAGCAGTTTCAGGGTCATGCAAGTTACACTCTTACCAAAGAACAAAAGGAAATCTTCTTCGAATGCCTGCTCAGTATGAAGGTCCTGTCTGGCTTCTCATCGAATATAAAGGGAATAATAAATATGGCAGAGAAAAAGTTCCAGAACCTAAAGTCTCATGACTGCCACGTGATTATGACGCAACTGCTTCCGGTTGCATTGAGGGAGCTTCTATCGGAAAATGTTCGATTAGCCATTGTGAAGCTAAGTGCATTCCTCAATGCAATCTCTCAGAAGGTAATCGATCCAGAAATCATACCAAGGTTAGAGAATGATTTGGTGCAATGTCTTGTCAGTTTCGAGTTGGTGTTCCCACCATCCTTCTTCAATATCATGACGCACGTCCTAGTTCACCTAGTCGAAGAGATTGCCATTCTGGGTCCTGTATTTCTACCCAATATGTTCCCTTTGAGAGGTTCATGGGAGTCTTAAAGAAATATGTTCATAACCGTGCTAGGCCAGAAGGAAGCATCTCCAGGGGCCATGAAACAGAGGAGGTCATTGAGTTTTGTGTTAACTTTATTCCTGACCTTAAGCCGATTGGTGTTCCTGAATCACGGCATCAGGGCAGAGTGGGTGGAAAAGGCACGCTAGGAAAGAATTCAGTAATATGCCATGACGGGCATTCTTGGGCGCAAGCACACTACATAGTTCTACAAAGTTCCGCATTGGTGGCTCCGTATATCGAGGAACATAAGAATATTCTATGCTCCAAACATCTGAAGCAGTCTGACGACTGGATTACACATAAACAAACGGGGACTTTCGCCGGTTGGTTGCAGACACATCTCATGCTTGACGACACTATTGCAGATGAGCTGTACTTGCTGTCCAAGTTACCATCTTTGACTATGTTGACTTTCAAAGGGTACGAGATAAATGGGAATACATTTTACAGGATCGCCCAAGATAAAAAGAGCACCAACCAAAATAGTGGAGTCCGCTTTGATGCAGCAAACACAAATAGGCCAAAGGACACATATTATGTTTACATAGAGGAGATATGGGAACTTGACTATGGACGTGGTTGAAGGTCCCTTTGTTTCCTTGCAAATGGGTCAATCTGACAGGAGGCGGGGTAAAGGAAGACCCGCAGTACGGAATGACAACAGTGGATCTCAACAATCTTGGGTACGCAGACGAACCATTCGTCCTAGCCAATGATGTGGCGCAGGTTTTCTATGTGAAGGACATGTCTACCAATCCAAGAAAAAGAAAATATAAGGAAGCGAATACATCATACGTTGAGCCAAAGCGCCACATAGTTCTTTCAGGGAAAAGAAACATCGTGGGAGTGGAGGACAAGACAGACATGTTAGAAGATTATGAAAAGTTTCATGAAATTGCCCCCTTCACAGTGATTATTGACCCGAGCATCTGGTTAAACAATGAAGATTGCCCATGGTTACGGCGCAAAGGGACACACGCGAAGAAAAAGTTTTATACCCAAAGATCCCACTCTGGGATGTGACAGGCTTCACTGTCATCACTTTCTTCTCTAGTGAGTTTCCGGACTTATATATCTGGAAAGTCCCACTTCGGACAAACCAGAGGGAATCTTTGTAATAGTTAGGGTACTTATGTGTTTTGGCATTTGAAACTTGAAGAAATATTACGGCAAAGACTGGACAAAATGGACAATCTCTTTCGAAGTATCAGGCTTTCGGACGAGAACTCATCTGCTACAAAGGCATTTCATTTTTTTAAACTTATTTCAACTCCAGGCTTTTTATGCGTTCAGTAAGCACCATTCAAAACCACGTCATCAATTTTCAACCCTCTCTGACTTCATTTGCTATTTTTCATGCATTTATTGATTTTTTTGAGCTAAATGACCCTGAAATTGAAAAGCACTACAAATGAACCCTGAAAAGGTTGAAAGTTGGCATGGTATCATCATTTCACCCACATAGCATGTGCTAAAAAGTTGAGAGGGTTACGGCAAAAACTGGATGCACTTCGTGTACAAAATGGACAATCTCTTTCGATGTATCAGGCTTTCGGACGAAAACTCATCTGTTACAAAGGAATTTCATTTTTTTAAACTTATTTCAACTCCAGACTTTTTTGCGTTCAGTATGCACCATTCAAAGCCACGTCATCAATTTTAAACCCTTTCTGACTTCATTTGCTATTTTTCATGCATTTACTGATTTTTTTAGCTAAATGACCCTGAAATTGAAAAGCACTACAAATGAACTCTGAAAAGGTTGAAACTTGGCATGGTATCACCATTTCACCCATATAGCATGTGCTAAAAAGTTGAGACGGTTACGGCAAAAACTGGATGCACTTTGTGTACAAACTGGACAATCTCTTTCGAAATATCGGGCTTTCGGACGAAAACTCATCTGTTACAAAGGCGTTTCATTTTTTTTAATTACCTAAGAATTACCAATTTTAATATAATGATAAAACACACTAATATTAAACAGATGGAAAAAGAATCACTCAAAAATCTATTTTTAAAGTAAAGTTATTCACAAACTAGTGATTCACACAAAATTCAAATAATTCAAATTTAAACTATCTGAATTTGAAAACAACTGGCACTAACAGAAAGTTTATATATTTTTTACCTAAAGCAAAAAAGATTCACAAAGAAACTCTAAATAAAGCAAAAAACAACTCAGAAACAAAAGAAAATAAATAAAGCAGAAAACAAAAAAAATAAAAAAATAAAAAATTAAAAAAATGCCTGCCTACTGGGCCACCATGGGCTGGCACTGGAAGGTGCTACCTTCAGGGGCGCGCAGCTTGGTGAGGAACCCGGCCCCGGGTCCCGTCGTCGAACCGAAGCTTCTTTGGTGGCGTTCGCGTGGGCCACTTTCGGTGCGGAGGCAGCCGACCCTGTCGGAGGTGGTACGTTGCCGTGTCAGGGAGGAGGACGAGCACGTCCATCGCTACATGGATGCGTTGGACGTCAGGTTCTCCAATACCTGGCAGGTTCTTCAGGGATCTCACCCGAGCTATGATCCTGTGATGGTTCCTTCTCTTTGGGTGTCCACCGCCCGCACCTCAGGAACCGTGAGTGAACTAGATGCTTCGATAATATTCGATCTGTATTAGCTAGTGATGTTATATATATGATAATATTTGAGATGTATTAGTAATAATACTCGAGATTATATTATTCGATAATATTCGAGACGATGTATTCGAGATTATATTCGATGATGCAAATTGTCTGGATTATTCGAGATGCATATTATCTACTATGATTCCGTTTTTCCTTATTGATTGCATGCATTCTAATTTGAATACTAAATTGTTTTATCTTTCTTCTGGATTAGATAAATAAAAGCTATGGACAATACCGGCAAAGAAGGAGAAGAGGCTCTGTTCGACATCATATGCTCCCCGAGCCCAGATGATCATTATGACGGCTCGCAATATCTGAACACTTCGGGTGAGGGTATGATGTTTCATGAAGACGAACGAATAGATGAAGGCGACAACAATGATGACGAAGGAAATGTTCTTCAAATAACAAAGACCGGCGAGGTATATTTATTATATAAGCCATCCGGTGATCATTACATGTATTAATTGATTTGTATATATTAACGAATCGTTCTTTCTTCTTTTAGCCCTCAGGATCGAGCAAATCTTCTACAAGCGGCAGGGCAGTTTGAGGCCCGGCCAAAAGGTTGCAGGCTGGCATAAAGTACAACATCGATGCCATCAAATCAAATGGCGAACCGCTTGAACCTAAGAAGAATGTGACCAAGTTCACTCGTCAATGTGGAGTTATTGTCAGGGACCAAATCCCGATCTCCGTTCAAGAATGGAAATAGCCAGCAAAGGGAGATCCAGGAGTTACTTTTGTCGATGATAGAGCAAAAGATCTGCTTTGGGAATCGCTCATGTCACATTTCACCCTACCAGATCATTTGACAGATGCAGATCTGGCGAAAGTCAGGAAGACTGCTCTTTAGAAGATGGCTGAAGCATTCAACAACCACATGAAAAATATATGGTCCGCGTACCTCAGACCAAGAAAGAAGACTCTAGAATTCAAGGTAACACTGGAGAAGGCAAGATATCACTGGGACGCTTTCGTGAAGTTCAAGGAATCGGAACTATCTCAGGAACGGTCGAGACAAAACAAGATTAATGCTGCGAAAAAGAAGTGGCACCATACTCTGGGGCCAGGTGGCCCAGCCTAAGTGGGATCTCGCTGAGCAAAAGATGATGGATGCAGGGGTCACTCCAGTTACATTGGACTGGCCCCCCAGGTGCAGGACTTGGTTTGATGCGCATGGGGGGAAGTTGGACCCAGAGACAGGGCTGATTATGGAGCGGGCAAGTCATAAACAAGCTCAGGACGATTTACTTGTTGCAATAGAAGAATCTCGAACGGGGGTGTTCATGCCCAACAGAGAGAATGACGAGCTTACGCGTGCCCTGAAGAATCCTGAACACCCGGGAAGAACATGAGGCAAAGGCATTGTTCCGTGGTTTGAGGGGTTTGCGGATTGGAACGCCGATTACAGAAGCCGTGCAAGAAAGAAGCAGCAGGAGGAGCATAAGAGGAAGCTGGAGGAGGAGCAGAGGAAGGAGGAAGCACTCCGCCTTAAAGGACTAGAATTAAAGCACTTGGAGTTGGAACGCTCTTTCAGGCGGCAGCAGGAGCAGATCGACTCACTTAGCCAGGAAAGGGTATCTCAGCGGCAGCAGGAGAAGATCGATCCAGCATTGGATACCACCGTCCCATCTATGCCGAGAAGCAGCATGGGTTCCACCCCGGCCGATGATGCACTGCTGGCTAGATACCCTGTGGATGATATCAAAGATAGGACTACTTGTGAGCTACACATGAAAGTGAAGAACCTATCCATGAAGGTGGCGGACGGCTATGCTTTAACAAATCCCCCTGAAGCAACCTTCCATTGCAATCCGATTCCAGCTGCCTATGCTCATGTCGGGGTTGATGAAGTAATGTCAGGATATTACACGCTACAACTTGACATTCCTGGAGGTGACGAGGAGAGCACACAGGGAGAGGCCATACATCGTATCATTCTATGGAAAAAGGATTGCATCATCTTTCCAAGGCCACCTACTCCTGCTGCAACAAGTCCACCACCGCGTCAGCCGACTCCTGCCCCTCCAAGTCCGCCGTCGTGTCAGTTGACTCCTCCTCCTCCAAGTCCGCCACCGCGTCAGCCATCTCCGCCGCCTCAGCGGGCTCCGCCGGCACCACGTCAGCCCACTCCTCCTCCTCCAAGCCCGGCACCGCGTCAGCCGTCTCCGCCGCCCGAGGCTCCGCCGGCACCGCGTCAGCCATCTCCGCCGCCTCAGCGTTCTCTGCCGGCACCGCGTCAGCCAACTCCTCCTCCTCCAAGCCCGGCACCGCGTCAGCCGTCTCCACCGCCTCTGCGGGCTCCGCCTCCTAGGCAACAGTGGAAGAGAGGCGCCGCAGCTACGGCGGCTAGCGGTACAACATGCAAGAAATACAAATATGGTCCAAGCCTCAAGCCTCTTCCGAAGTTGCCTTACCACCTGACTGAGGAGGAAATCAACGCCGAAGTGGCTGCCCAATTGAAGGCCCATTTTGGACCGAAACCGCCCCCGCCGCCACCGGAGAAAGTACCTGAGGATGTCATACAACACTTTCTTGATAATGCTCAACCGGCTGTCAAGCATACGGACTCAGACTATGAGCACTCTATCAAGAAGTTATATCAGGCACAACAAAAGAAGAAGTCGAGCTCGAGCTCGACCCAAGCAGTTGGCAAAAAAAGCGGGAAAACTGTTCCCCAGCTGGGAGAACGGGCAGTGCAATCGATCCCCCGGCTCATTGTACAAACACATGTGAGTACCGCCGATCAGCTGGTAATAACCGACGATCATAGAAGGCAGGCTAAAGAGGCCGGTGTCACTGTTGAACAACTCCTAGGCATCGAGGAATTCCCCAAGTTTAAAGAGGAGGAACTAAAATGGAAATATGTCCGCGGCCAACCTCTGGTCAAGCCTGAGCAGGTCAAGCTTCTACCAACGAGAATGCACAATTTGAATAAGTGGTACATGATAGAAACAGCAAAGACCGATCGAGAGTCCCTCATGGTGAAAGTCAAGGAAGAGCATTACTTCCATGCAAAAGATTTGTGGGTTGAGTTTCAAGAGCTGTTTCAGTTATTCAGTCAAGACGCACTCGACAAATCTATCGCCAGTTGCTATTGTCTGTAAGTGATTTCTTTCTGTAATTTAAGTCTCTAGCTAGCTGTGCTCGTTCATTACCTGTAATTATCCTCACTATATTCTTTTCTGTGGCATATATTATGCATAATGAAGATGTATGAATTGAAAAAAGAAGGACGCTATGGCATTGGGTTCATTGACCCAAATACCATTAATCAAGAGACATGGACAATTGAGATGTCGAGAAAAGACGCAGAGAGAAGCTTGCTAGAGTTTTTGAAGCGACTAAACACCCAACCAGAAATACTACTTCCTTACAACTTTGGGTGAGTGTTACTATATCTTGTACTACAAATTCTATTTTTGCTTACTAGATGTTAATAAGTGTAGTTGATGAGTTATGCACATGCCCGCTTAATTATACAAACGTGTGCGCATGCAGTTTCCACTGGATCTTGTTAATCATTGAAGTTGACGAGGGAAAAGTTCAAGTACTGGACTCACTATATAAAGATCCATCCGAATACGCAATCGTGAGGGGGATGGTCGACAGGTAATTTCAATCATTATCGCACTATGTCGGCCTCTTTAGTTCATTTCCTGATATCAACTAATTAATAACTCCTTTATTCATTTTCTTTGCCGGCGGGCAGGGCTTGGCAAAAGTTCATCAAAGATGTCCCCGGCGAATGGAAACAACAGCTAAAATGGGTGCGACCCAAGGTAATTAAGTAGTACTAGCTAGCTACGTCCGTGCATCTCTTTAATTCTAGTTTCAATACCATTATCATGCTTCATTAATTATTATCTGATTGAATTTTATTCTCGTAAAGTGCCTGAGCCAGGTGCCAGGGAATAATTTATGCGGATACTACGTTTGCGAGAACATTCGCATCATGATGTCCGAAATGGGCAGAAATGAAAGACAACTTTGGGTACGTTTGCCAGAACACTATCCACAATTTTTTTATCATGATCTAATATATATACACACAACTAATATATTCATCTTGATCTTCTTCTTTAAAGCTGACGGAGATGCGGGACAGGCTCCTACCAACGGGTCGCGTGCTAGCAATTCAAGAGGAAATAGCGGGATTTTTGCTCGACCAGGTCATAGATCCCAAAGGAGAATACCATTACAAGATGTAATGCCTGCATGTAATGATCCGCAAATTGTAGGAGAAATTGTATATACCAAATTGTATATATATATATGTGTATGTGAATGGTTGTACGAGAAATTAGATGTGAGAGAACGATTGGAAGAGAGAGAAGCGGGGAGTTCCACACTCCTCGCGGCGAGCACCATCACCCAACACCAGAATGAAAATGCAACCAGCCCCCCCACCCACACATACGACCAAGCGGACCCAAAACGCGTGATGGGGTCAAGCTATGCTATGCCGCACAAAAAAGGACCAACTCCCCGATTCGTCTAATAACCCGCGAGGTCACCGTACCTAGTCTGTGAGACCTTGAAGGTGGAAGGAGGGACGGAGCAGAGGAAGCGAACCCAGCAGAACCCGGAAATCCGCCAGACCTACAATCCTACCCCTCCAACAACAACACCTCAGCCGCCAAACGGAAAACAGCATACCCCTCAACAATCGCGAGACTACTTCACGAACCTGCGCAACCGTCTCCTGAACTCCCCAACGTCAACCGCCCACGGCGCTGCCGACACTCTGGCAGCGCACGAAGCCCGACCTCACCACCCTGTCATCCTCACCATCGAGGACCAGAAACACACCCTACCCCCTTCACCACACCCTAAACTACCACTCCCGCAAACCTGCCACCCCCCCTTTCCACCAACTCAACCGACCACGCAAAGCCCCACCCCACGCCCACAGACCGCCCTGAGATCCAATCACGTCAAGCTACACCAGACAGCCCACACACGGCTAACACTGCCCCCCCCACACCGCCCCTCCCGTACACAACCGCCCCCCGCCACACGACAGGAACAGTGACGCACGCTCCTACCACACCGGCGATCCCCTGATCGCACACGCTACACCCCATCTTCCCCCTCCACCCACTACATACGCACTCCCCATACCCCCCCCACCCACAACCCACCGCCCCCCCCCCCTCTCCGCCCAATCCACCCATACCCACCTCAACCCAACCCCAAATCCCCAAAATCTACCCCCCTCCAACCCACACCACCCCCCCACCCCCCCACACCCCATCCACCAAACCCACCCTCCACCTCCCCACCCCAACATCCCAGTAGAACCCAACCTCCCCCTCACAAATCCATTCACAACCACCCCACCATACCCCACAATACAAGAATCCCTAAACCCACCCCCCCCCCCCAGCATATACTGCTAGACCCAGGGGCCTACTAGCCACGACCGCGGGCTCACGCTGGGGAGCCTCGGTCGGCCCCCCCGTGTGGGCATGCTTTTCTTTTTTGTAATATATATTATATATATATATATATAGATATATATGCATAACGTGTACAGTATGTAGTAGCGTAAAATATGTTTGAAATGAAAAAGAATTAAATGGAAAACACAAAACTAAAAGGAAAAATAAACCATAATTCATAAATGCAGAATTAAATGAAATACTTTTAGTCCTGGTTGGTGTTACCAACTGGGACTAAAGGTCCCCCAGCCCCCAGCGCCGGCTCGTGCCACGTGGTGGGCCTTTGGTCCCGGGCCGTGTTGAACCGGGACTAAGGGGGGGGGGGCTTTAGTCCCCACCCTTTAGTGCCGGTTCAAGAACTGGGACTAAAGCCCCTTACGAACCGGCACTATAGGCCGATTCTGCACTAGTGATGACTCATGTTCGACCTTTCTGTCTCCAGTGTTCCGAGACCATGTCTATACATGCTAGGCTCATCAAGTTTAACCCAAGTATTCTGCTTGTGTAAAACTATCTTACACCCGTTGTATGTAAACGTAGAATCTATTACACCCGATCATCACGAGGTGCTTCGAAACGACGAACTGTAGCAACGGTGCATACTCAGGGAGAAAACTTTTATCTTGAAATTTAGTGAAGGGATCATCTTATAATGCTACCGTTGTTCTAAGAAAAATAAGATGCATAAAGGATAAACATCACATGCAATCAAAATATGTGACATGATATGGCCATCATCATCTTGTGCTTTTGATCTCCATCTTCAAACCATCGTCATGATCTCCATTGTCACTGGCACGACACCATGATCTCCATCAATGTGTCATTACGTGGTTGTCTCACCAACTATTGCTTCTACAAATATTGCTAATGCATAGCGATAAAGTAATGCAATTACATGGCGCTTGCATTTCATACAATAAAGAGACAACCATAAGGCTCCTGCCGGCTGTCAATATATATTACAAAACATGATCATCTCATACAACAACTTATATCACGTCATGTCTTGACCATATCACATCACAACATACCCTACAAAAACAAGTTAGACGTCCTCTACTTTGTTGTTGCAAGTTTTATGTGGCTGCTACGGGTTTCAAGCAAGAACCGTTCTTACCTACGGAAAAACAACCACAACAGTGAATTATCAAGTTTGCTGTTTTAACCTTCTTCAAGGACCAGCCGTAGTCAAATTTGATTCAACTAAAGTAGGAGAAATAGACACCCGCCAGCCACCTTTGTGCAAAACAAGTTGCACGTCAGTCGGTGGAACCGGTCTCATGTACGTGGACATGTAAGGTTGGTCCGGGCCGCTTCATCCCACAATGCCACCGAATCAAAATAAGACGTTGGTGGTAAGCAGTATGAACATCACCGCCCACAACTCTATGTGTTCTACTCATGCATATCATCTACGCATAGACCTGGCTGATGATGCCACTGTTGGGGAACGTTGCATGGAAAACAAAAAAAATTCTACGCACACGCAAGATCTATCCATGGAGATGCATAGCAACGAGAGGGGAAGAGTGTGACTACGTACCCTCATAGACCGTAAGCGGAAGCGTTAGAACAACGCGGTTGATGTCGTCGAACAATCTTCACGATCCAACTGATCTAGTACCGAACGCATGGCACCTCCGCGTTCTGCACACGTTCAGCTCGGTGATGTCCTCCGGCTTCTTGATCCAGCAAGATGGCGAGGTAGCGGATGAGTTCCGACAGCACGACGGCGTGGTGACTGTGATGGTGATGTGATCTCCGCAGGGCTTCACCTAAGCACTACGAAAATATGACCGAGGTGGTAAATGGTGCACGGGGGCGCTGCACACGGCTAAGACAATGTTGTGTATCCTTTTGGGGCGCCTCCTCTCCTCTATTTGTATATGTGTCGGGGCTTGGAGTAGAAGAAATAGTGCCATGTGAACAGTAACCATGAATAGTACACACGTGGACTTGGACTCCAAGTCCAATCCTATTCCTACTAGGACTCCTTCCTTTTTTGCCTTCCCTAGCCACATGGGCTTTTGAGGACTTGGTGCGCCTAGCCCAATAAGGCCAGGGCGCCTCCCCTTAGCCCATTCCAGCCCTTGGGATGTGGTGGACCCACTTGTGGACCCCTCCAGAATACTCCGGAACCTTCTGGAAGCTTCCCGGTACAATACCAAAAAAACTGCACCATTTTTCGGAACCCAAAATATGACTTCCCATATATAAATCTTTACCTCTCGACCATTGCGAGACTCCTCATGACATCCGGGATCTCATCCGGGACTCCGAACAACATTCATTCACCAATTCACATAACTCATATAACACTATATTGTCAATGAACGTTAAGCGTGCGGACCCTACGGGTTCGGGAATGGTGTAGACATGACCGAGACGCCTCTCCGGTCAATAACCAATAGCGGGACCTAGATGCCCATATTGGTTCCTACATAATCCATGAAGATCTTATCGGTCGAACATACGTAATTCCCTTCGTCCATCGGTATGTTACTTGCCCGAGATTCGATCGTCGGTATCTCCATACCTAGTTTAATCTCATTACCGGCAAGTATCTTTACTTGTTCCGTAATACATCATCCCGTAACTAACTCCTTAGTCACTTTGCTTGCAAGCCTATTATGATGTGCATTACCGAGAGGGCCCAGAGATACCTCTCTGAAACACGGAGTGACAAATCCCAGCCTCGATCCATGCCAACTCAACAGACACCTTCGGAGATACCTGTAGAGCATCTTTATGATCGCCCAGTTACGTTGTGACGTTTGATAGCACACAAGGTATTCCTCCGGTATCCGGGAGTTGCATGATCTCATGGTCTGAGGAACATGTATTTGACATTCAAGAACGCAGTAGCAGTAAACAGAACGATCATATGCTAAGCTAACAGATGGGTCTTGTCCATCACATCATTCTCCTAATGATGTGATCCCGTTATCAAATGACAACTCACGTCTATGGTTAAGAAACCTTAACCATCTTTGATCAACGAGCTAGTCTAGTAGAGGCTCACTAGGGACACGGTATTTGTTTATGTATTCACACATGTATTTAAGTTTCCGGTCAATACAATTCTAGCTTGAATAATAAACCTTTATAATGAATAAGGAAATATAAAATAATAACAACTTTATTATTGCCTCTAGGGCATATTTCCATCAGTCTCCCACTTGCACTAGAGTCAATAATCTAGTTCACATCGCCATGTGATTAACATCTAGGAGTTTACTAGAGTTAATAATCTAGTTCACATCGCCATGTGATTAACACCCAAAGAGTTTACTAGAGTCAATAATCTAGTTCACATCACCATGTGATAAACACTCAAAGAGTTCTAAGGTGTGATCATGTTTTGCTTGTGAGAGAGATTTAGTCAACGGGTCTGCAACATTCAGATCCATGTGTGTTTTGCAACTCTTTATGTCATACTGTAGATGCTGCTTTCCTCCCACTTCGAGAGAAGGTACAATTACCTCATCAAGTTCTACTTTCCTCCCACTCACTTCTTTTGAGAGAAAATCCTTCTCTAGAAAGGACCCATTCTTGGCAACAAAGACCTTGCCTTCGGATCTGTGGTAGAAGGTGTACCCAATTGTTTCTTTAGGGTATCCTACGAAGACGCACTTCTACGCTTTGGGTTCGAACTTATCAGGCTCAAGCTTTTCACATAAGCGTCGCATCCCGAAACTTTAGGAAACAATAGCTTTGGTTTCTTGCTAAACCATAGTTCATACGGTGTCGTCTCAACGGATTTAGACGGTGCCCTATTTAACGTGAATGCAGCTGTCTCTAATGCATAACCCCAAAATTATAGTGGCAAATCGGTAAGAGACATCATAGAACACACCATATCTAATAAAGTACGGTTACGACGTTCGGACACACCATTACGCTGTGGTGTTCTAGGTGGCATGAGTTATGAAACAATTCCACATTTTCTTAAATGAAGGCCAAACTCGTAACTCAAATATTCGCCTCCGTGATCAGATCGTAGAGACTTTTATTTTGTTGTTACGATGATTCTCTACTTCACACTAAAATTCTTTGAACTTTTCAAATGTTTCAAACTTGTGTTTCATCAAGTAGATATACCCATATCTACTCAAATCATCTGTGAAGGTTAGAAAATAACGATACCCGCTGCGAGCTTCAACATTCATCGGACCGCATACATCAGTATGTATTATTTCCAAAAAATCAGTAGCTCGCTCCATTGTTCCGGAGAATGGAGTTTTAGTCATCTTTCCCATGAGGCATGGTTCACAAGTATCAAATGATTCATAATCAAGAGAGTCCAAAAGTCCATCTGAATGGAGTTTCTTCATGCGCTTTACACCAATATAACCTAAACGGCAGTGCCACAAATATGTTGCACTATCATTATCAACTTTGCATATTTTGGCATCAATATTATGAAAATGTGTATTACTACGATCGAGATTCAACAAGAATAAACCATTCACAAGGGTGCATGATCATGCGAGATATTACTCATATAAACAGAATAACCATTATTGTCTGACTTAAATGAATAACCGTCTTGCAATAAACAATATCCAGATATAATGTTTTATGATCAACGCAAGCAAAAAATAACCATTATTTAGGTTTAATACTAATCCCAAAGGTATTACGAGCATGCCGATGGTGATCATATCACTCTTGGAGACACTTCCAACACACATCGTCACCTCGCCCTCAACTAGTCTTTGTTACTCCGCAGCTTCTGCTTCAAGTTACTAATATTAGAAACAGAATCGGTATCTAATACCCAGACGCTGCTACGAGCACTAGTGAGGTACACATCAATAACATGTATATCAAATATACCTTTGCTCACTTTGCCATCCTTCTTATCTGCCAAGTATTTTGGGGCAGTTTCGTTTCCAGTGACCATTTCCTTTGCAGTAAAAACACTCAGTCTCAGGCTTGGGTCCAGCCTTGGGCTTCTTCATGGGAGCGAGCACTTGCTTGCCGTTCTTCTTGAAGTTCCCTTTCTTTCCCTTGCCCTTTTCTTGAAACTGGTGGTTTCATTAACCATCAACACTTAATGTTCTTTCTTGATTTCTACCTTCGCCGATTTCAGCATCGCGAAGAGCTCGGGAATTATCTTCTCCATCCCTTGCATATTATAGTTCATCACAAAGTTCTAGTAACTTGGTGATAGTGGCTGGAGAAATCTGTCAATCACTATCTTATCTGGAAGATTAACTCCCACTTGATTCAAGCGATTGGAGCACTCAGACATTCTGAGCACATGCTCACTAGCTGAGCTATTCTCCACCATCTTGTAGGCAAAGTACTTGTCAGAGTTCTCATAACTCTCAACACGGGTGTGAGCCTGAAACACTAGCTGCCGCACCGCACGCCCGTGCGTAGGGGCGAGAAGGAGAACCACCGCCCCCCCCCCCAGAGCGCGAGGAGGACGACCCCGACGTCAAGATCACGCACATCGAGCCCCACCCCAAGGAGCGGCCGCTCCTCGCCGTCGCTGTTGCAGGTGCCACCACGCTCTCTCCCATCGGCTGCGATGCGTTGATGCAGACGCGGCGAGGTGGAGGCGTGCAGGTAGTGGAGACAGGGAACGGCGGGAGCAGAGGAGCCCTCGCAGGGCAGTGCGGCGATGGGGTCTGCGAGCTCGCGCGCGAGGAATGAGCCAGTGCAGAGGAGGTCCGGCAAGGGCGATGCAGACCGGCCGTGGGACTCGCCGGTCGCCGGCTGTGCGGTCTCGAGCAACGGCGTGTCGGTCACGAGGTAAAGCAGGGCGGAGCAGCTCGGGCGCGGAGGAGAGGATGGAGGGTGCAACAGCGTGGGCACCATGGCCGTGAGCTTCTTCTTCCACTCAGTCTCGAGAGACCTGGACGATGCCAAGGTATCCCTCTTCTCCTCCCTGTGGCTTGCTTGCTTCAATTCCATCCATTCTTCACCTGACGCGGTCGGTTTGTTTCCTTTCCTCACGCAGCTGCACAGAAGGGAGAAGCGCAGGCGCCGTCGGGGTCATGGATCGCTTTGCTCATTCCCCATCCCCCCCTTCGTTGGCTGCTGGCTCTCTGTTCTTACTATTGCACAAGATCTGCTCGTCGAAGGGGTCATGGATCGATGGCTCCTGCGCGTGCACCTCCTGGTTGAGGTGCTTTCTGGTTGTTTTTCTTAGTTGCTTTTGGATTTGTCAAGGGTCTCACTTTGAATTTTGTTGCAGGTCTGTTGTGGACGTCGCTTCTTCTGAGGATTCAGTCCAGCTTTTCCTTCCCTTCCTGTCTGTGTACGGCTCGGGTAGTTTTGTTGGCATGTTACCAGCTCAGATCCGGCCAGATTTTGTTGATGCGTTAGCTGCTCGAGCCTGGATATGGTCGGATTCCTTTGGATGGATTAGGGGATCTGCTTGGATCCCTGGTATTTTTGTTGCTTTGCCTGAGGCTTGGCTGCATGCCTAGATTCATGCCATTTTTTTGTTGCCTTCCTTAATTTTTCTGGTGCCCATGGCTTTGGTGTTAGATTCTGCTGGTTCAGGATATTTTATTGGTCTGGCCATTGGTTTGGGTTGGTCCCAGTTTTACATGTTACTCTTCAGAATAAATCATTGGATTACATTAGGTTAAAGTATAGCGCAGATTTGTCGCCGTTTGTAGGGATTGTGCCTGTCGTGGTTGTGGTTCAGTGGGTTTAGGAAGCCTTTCTTAGGTGCTTGAATGGAGCATACTAGGTGAAGGGGACGAGATGGATTGTGGATGGGCATGTTGTTGGAAATTGGCTGTCTGAATTGATTGGTTAAGCCGAGCTCTGCCTGGTCACTTATATTTAGGATTGGACATATCAGACGTCCATTGGGGAAATAGAACGCCATCTATGTTGTTGTGGGTCAGGTTCTCTGAGTCAAAGTCCTATTCTCAGGAGCTGGATTTGTTTGTATTAGATTGGGGTTTGCAGAAGAGGAATGGGTAGGCCACATGGTTGGGTTTTCTGGTTGGAGTCCTGTGGATCAAGGTGTTGTTCTCAAGCACTAGAGTAATTTGGTTATCCTGTCAGCTTCCAGGTTCTAATTATTTGTGGTTCCAGTTTTGTGGATCAATATGTTGTTCTTGGGTGCCCAGATTAATTTGGTTATCATGTTGGCTCCTAGCTTCGAGTTTCTACTTAATATATGTGGAGTTGGTGCATTACTATCGCTTTTTTATTTGGTTCTCTTGTTTTCTGATTCTTTGCTTCATGTGTTTCACATGCTTATATGCTTGTGCTTGTCAGGTTGCCTCGCTTGTGGCTCTAGGGTTTATTGTTCTTTGATTATGATGTTTGTTGGCTGATTCTGCTCCATCTTGCTTTATCAGAACTGTATGTTGTTGGTTGGTCTCTGTTTTTCTTCTTTTATCGTCTTAAGGTGAGACGTGCTCTTTACCCTGCATCTTTTGTTGTTATTTCTGGACTAGCTACCTCCTGATATAAAATGCAATCCATTTTGGGTTGATAAGTGTGTGTTTAGAGTATAGTAGAATTTTATTAAGTTACTGTTCGATGGTAAATAGTTTTACTTTTGATTGGATAGTTTTTAGGTTCGAACGTGAGCCCTCATCTGACCGTGTGCCATAGTTTAACTTTTGAATGGATATTGTTTTTCTGTAAATTTTTGAATGGATCATGGCCATGTAGGGGAACACGACAGAAAACAAAAAAATTCGGTACAACAAGCACGCCCAGGACCACTATGGAGACTGCATACAAGGTTTGATCTGATCCGTATCGACTCGAAGCGCGGCGGAAGAAGAGTCGGTGGAGATCGTCGGTGCAGAAACCCGTAGCAAGGATTTACAACCTCCCAACCACGAGGATGTACTCCCTCGTCGGACAGCCCGTCGGGAGACGGTCGGACAGTCCCCCGGACGATGTCACGGACAGCCCTTCGGGAGGACCCTCGAAACTCGAACGGAAACTCAGACAGCCCTTCGGGAGGACACTTGAACAGCCCCTCGGGCAAAAGACCGAAACTACGACCTCTCTACGGGGTTGCACACATATGGTGTCAGCTATCCGGCAAGGCTTCGCCGTCCAGAACTAGTTCCTGCCGGAACCCAGACAGCCTTTCGGCTCTACGAAACTATTTCGCGGGGAGGGAGAGCGAAGCCAGACAAGTCTATGGGATGTGTATGAGAGCAAGGATGAAGCATTTGGGCTGCCCCCTCCTCCTCTATTTATAGGAATGCCAAGGGTAGGTGTAGGAGATATGCCCTATAGGCAATAATAAATGTTGTTGATTATCTCCCTGTTCATAATTAGGTTTATGTTCCATGCTATAACTACTATGGTTCTCGAGTCTGCAATAACCATGAGGCTCGGAGGAAGACTCATATGCATGTGTGGAATAATAAACGGTAAAATGTATTCCTAGTTTGGCCTCTAAGACTAGCTCAAGTGTTGCATGATGGTTCTATTTTCTTGATCATGGTCATGTCTATGCCAGCAACTTTGAGGGCAAAATGTTAGAAGAACATTTGTGTTGAATCGACCCAATGTTATGCTATGAGATCCATTTGTCACAAGTTAATGGTTTATAACACAGAGAAGTTAATGTTTGCATAATTCCCTAGACCATGAGAGTATCGAGTTTCTTCATACTTGCGTCATGAACTTTGGGGTTTGTTAAACGTCATTCGTAAATGGGTGGCTATTACGGCGGCTTACGGGTTCATGGAAAAGTGTGTCAAGTAACTTGATAGCTCAAGATTGGGATTTGCTCCTCCGACAATGGAGAGATATCTCTGGGCCCTCTCAGTGTTACGGTATCCATCATCGTCTGGCCAGACACTTTGTGATTTGATCACGGGGATGCCGGAACACGGTAACGAGAAAGAGAACAATACTGGTAACGAGGTAACTGGCATAGTGGACAAGTTGTTGACCCACGGGGATGCCATCATGTCCCACCTCGGGTATTTGTAACATATCGCGAAGCAACAGGAATAGCACACGGCAACTGGAGGTTCACTCGAATATTCATTCGTGTGGGTATAGGGGTAAATATGGGTGTCCAAGGCTCCGATGTTGGTCATTGATCGGAAGGGGTTCTGGGTCATGTCTATGCTTCACCGAACCAATAGGGTCACACGCTTAAGGGTCATCTATCTGCTGAATACTAGACAGGGAGTCTGAGAGAAAGTCTCCGGAAAAAGTTTTCGGAGACAGCGGAAAAGTTCCGAAAAGAGAGGTCACCGGATGAGTTCCGGTAAAACTGAAAAGTTGTTTCAGGGGATACCATTAAGTCCAATTGGTTTCGGCAAACACCTGATAATTCTTGGTGGGCGCCAGAATCATTCTGGAAACTTCTGGGAATTTTTCGAAAGAAAAACCAGAAATGTTCCGGAGCTGCCGGAACCACTTCATATGCTTTTCGCAGATGAAAATCACTAATCCGGAATTGTTTCGGAATGAGTTGAAAATTATTTTAGTGAGTACTGGAAATGTTCTAAGCCCACATAAATATTTTCAGTTCGAATGGACGCTGAAAAATGTCGTCGTGAATAGTGAAATTGCTTTTTGGATTACTTTTTGGAAAGCCATTATTTTGGGCTTTGTCCCAAGATATTTTGGATGACATGGATGGATGAGAGATCCCTTGGGGGGCGGGGGTCTAGGGGTTGGCCAGCCACATGTGGAGCTCCTCCTTGGAGCTCCACTTGTCCTTTGGCTTTCCCCTTTTGCCCTTGGAAAGTGTTTCCTTCATGGGTATTTTTGGTATTTTGAATACCCATCCTACCCCTTGGTTTTCCTATATAAGGAGGTGAGGGGGCTGCCCAAACCTTCATCCCTTCTCACATACACATGCCATAGACTTGTCTGGCTTCTCTCTCCCTCCCAGCGAAATAGTTTCGTAGAGCCAAAATGTTGTCTGGGTTCCGGCAGGAACTATTTCTGGACGGCGAAGCCCTGCCGGATAGATGACACCGTATGTGTGCAACTCTGTAGAGAGATCATTGTTTCGGTCTTAGTTCAAGAGTGCCTCCCAAAGGGCTGTCCGAGTAACTGTCCGAGTTTCGAGGGTCCTCCCGAAGGGCTTTTCGAGTGACCGTCCGAGTTTCGAAGGTCCTCCCGAAGGGCTGTCCGCGACACCGTCCGGGGGACTGTCCGACCGCCTCCCAGAGGGCTGTCCGAGGAGCGGATGAGGGTATACATCATCACGGTTGGGAGGTTGTAAATCCTAGCTGCGGGGATCTGCACCACCGATCGTCATCGACTCTACTTCCGCTGCGCTACGAGTCGGTACCGAAAATGATCAAACCTTGTATGCAGTCTCCATAGTGGTCCTGGGCTGGTGCGTAGGTCGAAATTTTTTGTTTTCTACTGTGTTACCCTACAGTGGCATCATGAGCCATGCTATGCGTAGATGCAGGTTGCGATCTAGAATACATAGAGATGTATGGGTGTTGCACAATATAATTAGGTAGTAGATGAGTTCTATTACTGAAAATTATTTGTGCGGGTAGCAGATGAAATATGTTACCCGATGTTCTTGTTGCTTCCCTGGAATTTGCATATTTCTGATCTTGATAACAGCATGGTGGAGTTTCAATGTTCTGGCAATCCGCGATCCTGAGTGATCAACGAAGTGCTAACAGTTCATTGAATTCCACCGTAGTTAAATAGAAAGATGAAATTTTGAAGATGAAAGGGCAATGCAGATATGATCTGCACGGGGGTCATGCCTATGACGAAGTTCAGTATGGGGCTCGAGATTTTATTATCTCGTGTTTCATACACCCCGCAATGTTAATCTAGCCACTTGGATAATCATGCTTGATGATGGACGTTGGTAGCTTCGGTTTGTTTCGAAACCTTAGAATTCACGTAAAACACTTTTTGCATGAACCGATTAGAGGCGTCTAACTTGGTTTTGCAGGAGGGTTTGCATGTGCATGTGATGTGGTATAGCAGTGCTCATAATAATTTGATTATGTATCAGATGACTATATAATGTAAATTGATTAACATGACCTGCGAGTCATGATTCAGCATGATGGCTGGAGCCATATGATTGCACTTTAAATGACCTACGTGTCAACCTTGTGTAAATGCACTTATTTTATTAGCTATAGAGATAGCAATATTATCTGGTGCACCGACAAGGTGGTGGCAATTTTCGCGAAGGTGAACACCGACGCGAATGCCGAAGCCAAAGAAATACAAGACTTCTCCGTCAGAAAGGGCTATACCATATCATGCTATTATGAATTGCCTGAGATGTTTATCCCTTTTGATGCACCCTTCTTGATTGCGCGGTAGTCACTTTTATTAGGGTGATCTCTCACAAAAATATCAAGTAGTTAGTGTTCTCCCAAGTGTAGCACCGTCACGGCACCTAACTTTTCGGGGTGCGCCATGTCCACATGGGTACGAACGATTAGAGAAGTGTGAGGCGGGTGAGGTCAGACCTCGCAGCGAGATCACTTGGTTGTCTTGATGTTCTGGCTTGATCGTCCTGAGCTCAGAACACTCCCATCGAAAGATGAACAGTAGTCACATAGAGATGTGATCGGCATGTTTGCCCACCAATAGAAATTCTTGTCATCAGTG
Organism: Thinopyrum elongatum; assembly: GCA_011799875.1. Classification (NCBI taxonomy): domain Eukaryota; kingdom Viridiplantae; phylum Streptophyta; class Magnoliopsida; order Poales; family Poaceae; genus Thinopyrum; species Thinopyrum elongatum. The sequence continues at coordinate 585,825,341 of CM022301.1, read as the reverse complement.
ATGTCCACATCAATGGCGTTGAATTGAAATGTGGATCTTGTATCACTCATAATCAATTATGAGAGATATTGATTTGAGTGGGAGCGCACTATTGAATTAACTTTTTTAATTCTCAGTGCAATTAATTGTGAACTCTTTCTAAGTGCGATTTGCATAATAGTTGTAGAATAATGGCTCGTGTTTCCACCTTCCCTATTAAAATTGAATAGCTGTTAAATATCTGGTTAAAACTTTACGGTTGGTAACGTAATGTGATGATTGTCCTCAAGAGTGCTGAGAATGACTTGTCCTATCGCATGCTTTCGGTATTCTCCCGCTAATGCTATGGATCATGTGACTCTCGTCATTCGATCCAAAAGCTAGAATTCCGTTTTCAGTCAAGTGCAATATGTTTGCTTCCATGAGACCCGAACTTCGAAAGTTTGGATAGTTATGTGATATTCATGGAATCTGAAAATCAGTTTCAGAGACAGACAAAGGCTAAAAGATATGAGATATCCAAAGCAATGTTAGTTTGGAAACTATTAGTAAAGGAGTTTACTATGCATTAGACTGATAAGAGTGGGATCCAGAAGAACGCCTGTCATATGATGAAAGGTGAATAAAACAACAACTTAAAGAGAAAGGAAGTGTCCGAAGGGTGTTAGTGAAACTTTCACGCCTAGGAAGTCCGGGGCTAACGCCACTCTTAAGTTGGATGCTTCTTCTGAGAGTAGGAGAAATACTAAAAGATAAAATGTTAGAAGTATAAAGGCAGGAAGAAAGAAGACTGGAATATCCAGCTCATGTATGAATGTCATACAAGTTTTTGATGTATCAGAGGCTGGTCAAAGATACAGTCCTTGGGAATTATGATTAAATTGTTAATCACTGATTCTTGGGTATTGTGAGTTAATCACAAAGATACCCGCTCGATTGCATTCTGTTGCAACTCGATGTAAGAACTATTATGGCCTGAAAGACTAGCCAGGAATGAGGTTGAGATACACACATGGAACATAGTAAATGTTACTATACCTTCCATCGGTGTATTACCTATGTATTTACTTTCATAATTCATTTTAGAGTTTCACACTCTAGCCCTTTGCATAAGGTATCTTGCAAGAAGGTTGTTCATAAGAGAACTTTTGATGTTCGATGTTATGAATAACATAAGGGCCATACTTTCATTATGAATGAGATGTATGTTATGAATATTGATAATAATACATTACCTCTGGGTTTACTTTCATAATTCATTTTAGAGTTTCATACACTCTAGCCCATTGCACAATGTTTGATGCAAGAGGCTTGATCAGAAAAGAACAATTGTTGTTCAGAATTATGAATAACATAAGGGCCATACTTCCATCATCGATGGGACGTATGTTATGAATATTGATGGTAATATGATACATCCATAACACTGACGCTAAATATCGCAAGACTAAAAGAATACCACACAAGTGTGGCACTGCATTTGGTCACATTGGAGAAACCCGCAAGCAAAAATTCCATTATTATGGATTTTGAAGTCATTTGATTTTGAATCATCTGACGCTTGCAACTTTCCTCTGAAAAGTGAAGAGACTGAAATACCATTCACAGGCCATAAGGAATGAACAACAAACTTATTGGTGATCATACATTTTATGTGTGTAGTCCGAAAAATGTTGTTAGTAGTGGATTTATCTATCATCAGAAATGACTCAAGTAGATATATGGATATTTACTTGATGAGACGTAAGTCTGGATCTTTTGAAATCATTCGAAAGGTTTTCAAAAATGAAGTAAAAGTTATTGTAACAAGAAAATTTTGTTTCTACAGTTCGATTGCGGAAAGGAATATTTGAGTTACAAGTTTAGCGAATGTCTGGTGAGTTGTGAAAGGGGTTTCATAACTTGCACCTCCCGGAACACCACTGCAAATGGAAAGTCCGTGAAGATGTAATCGAACCATTCATGACATGGCAAGATCAAAGATGACATAAATAAATCTGCCATTATCCCTTTTAAAGTGATGCTTTTGAGACTGCGGCTTTCACACTAAAAAGAGCTCCATCGGGTCTGTTGAAATGACGCCATGGTATGGTACGCCCAACCTTGTTATATCTTTTCTTAAACATTTGGAATGTGGGGCTTCTGTAAAAAGTTACAAACCTATTCCAAATCAGACAAGTGCTACCTTGTAGGTTATCCCAAAATATTGGGTATTCCTCTCTCACTATACCGAGGCAAATAGGTTTGCCACAAAGAATAGTATGCTTTTTGAAGAAAATGGTTCTTTCAAAAAGGTGAGTGTGAGAATAGTGCAACTCGACGAGATAAACAGTATCTTCGTCATCAGATCAAAGGAAAGAGACCTTGGAAGTGATTCCAGAGTTTCCTACTACGACTGATACAGAAGCCTCTACATGAAATGTATGGACTTCAGTCGAACTTGCAGCTGAACCACGTAGGAAAAACTCGTGCAAACCTCTCAGGTGCGCAAACGATATATTGTTGTTAGACAACAGTATACCTACGATACACAAGGAAGCATTGATGGGCCCTGACTCCGGAATTGGCTAAATGCCAATACAATCTGAGATAGTTTCCATATAAGTGATTCAAGATTAAAATCTTGATAAACCTTTCGGAAGACTTAGAGTCTAACGAATATTTATGGAACTAAAAACTGATACGGATAAAAATGTTTTATCCATAAAGCTCGACTTGTTGAAATAACAAGTTCAAGGAGTTGACTACGATGAGGTTGTTTCACCGTAGCGATGCTTAAAGTCGGTTTGGGTTGAACTAGCAATTAATACATATTTCAAATCAGGAGATATGAAACATGGATGACGAAAGGTTTTCCATCTGATGGAAATGAAACCAAGGACTTGCATGTGTTACAGTCCAAGGTATTTTTTCATTCCAGAGGATGCAAGTAAATGTGCAAACTTCAGAGATCCAGCAATGGACAGAAGAGAGCAAAATGGAGTTGGAATCTTCGTGTTTTGATGAAATTGTCAAAGGGGTTTGACATCATCAATGGGTAATGAAGATGCTCGTGATTCAAGAAAGTAAGTGGGAGCATAATAATATTTCTAAAAACGTTGTGTGCTTGACACATTGTTTATTGGAAATAAATTTCTTGACATGAATTAGGACTTCATTTGAAAATAGTTTTTTGATGAAGTGCTTAGGCTAAATAGCCTCAATATTAGGCATGATGATCAATGGAGATAGATTTACCTAATGCGGCTAAGCAATGAATACATATTGACAAGATGCTAAAACTTTTTAGCATTTAAAACGCCAAGGCGTGATTCTTGCCGAAGTCACATGGAAAGAGTTTTTGCAAGACTCGGTGTCCCAAAACACAGATGAGAAAAATACATGATGGAGATTCCACACACTCTTGTGTTTGGATTAATCATGTATTCCATGGTTTGAAAAAAAACCAGATATGTCCAATACTCCAAAGTTGTTGCGAGTATAGATACCAAAGCGATCAAAAGTACTAATCATAGGACAACAGTGAAAAAGGGTCATTGAGTGCTAAAGAAGCACTGATGACATGTTTTCTCGCAAGCGGAAATCATGAAGAGTTCATTGTAAAAGGTTACATCGATACAGTCTTCACCTATTCTCCATGCGATTTTCGATTTAAATTGAGGTTTTCGTGTTTCACACAATAGGGTGGCACGGTAGCTGGAAATTGTTCCAAACAGGATACTGTGGCGAATTCTATAACAAAGGCTAAGTATGTTGAAGCTTTAGAAGCGACAAAGAAGTTGTTGAATCATATAGTTCATTCATGAACTTAGTATGGTTCCAAGATGGCTTTTGTCCATGGGACACTATTGCAGATAGTTGCTCCATAGCTCAGGTTGAGGAATCAGGTATCGACCAATGATTCACACATATGCAAAGCCAAGTCCACACAGAATATGAATTTTGTGAAAGCGTGAAAACGCAAGGATATGCAAAGATACACACGGAGCTGAAGTCGTCAGATCCGTTGGACATCAGGCTATACCACAAGCGAAGCATATTTACACTGGTGTGCCACAGGTGTAAAGTGCATTAGCATTAACTAGATTATTGACTCTAGTGCAAGTGGGAGTCTATAGAAGATATGCCCTAGAGGCAATAATAAATGTTGTTGATTATCTCCCTGTTCATAAATAGGTTTATGTTCCATGCTATAACTGCTATGGTTCTCGAGTCTGCAATAACCACGAGGCTCGGAGGAAGACTCATATGCACGTGTGGAATAATAAACGGTAAAATGTATTCCTAGTCTGGCCTCTAAGACTAGCTCAAGTGTTGCATGATGGTTCTGTTTTACTGATCATGGGCATGTCTATGCCAGCAACTTTGAGGGCACAATGTTAGAAGAACATTTGTGTTGAATCGACCTGAATTGATGTTATAGTATGAGATTCATTTGTCACAAGTTAATGGTTTATAACACAAAGAAGTTAATGTTTGCATAATTCCCTCGACCATGAGAGTATCGAGTTTCTTCATACTTGCTTCATGAACTTTGGGATTTGTTAAACATCATCCGTAAATGGGTGGCTATTACGGCGGCTTACGGGTTCATGGAAAAGTGTATCAAGTAACTTGATAGCTCAAGATTGGGATTTGCTCCTCTGACGATGGAGAGATATCTCTGGGCCCTCTCGGTGTTACGGTATCCATCATCGTCTAGCCAGACACTCTGTGATTTGATCACGAGGATGCCGGAACACGGTAATGAGAAAAGAGAACAATACCAGTAACGAGGTAACTGGCATAGTGGACAAGTTGTTGACCCACGGGGATGCCATCATGTCTCACCTCGGGTATTTGTAACATATCACGAAGCAACAGGAATAGCACACGGCAACTGGAGGTTCACTCGAATATTCATTCGTGTGGGTATAGGGGTCAATATGGGTGTCCAAGGCTCCGATGTTGATCATTGATCGGAAGGGGTTCCAGGTGATGTCTATGCCTCACCGAACCTATAGGGTCACACGCTTAAGGGTCATCTATCTGCTGAATACTAGACAGGGAGTCTGAGAGAAAGTCTCTGTTTTCGGAGACAACGGAAAAGTTCCGAAAAGAGAGGTCACCGGATGAGTTCCGGTAAAACTGAAAAGTTGTTTCAGGGGATACCATTAAGTCCAATTGGTTTTGGCACACACCTGATAATTCTTGGAGGGTGCCAGAATCATTCTGGAAACTTCTGGGAATTTTCCGAAAGAAAAACCGGAAATGTTCCGGAGCTGCCGGAACCACTTCAGATGCTTTTCGCAGATGAAAATCACTAATCCGGAATTGTTTTGGAACACGTTGAAAATTATGTTAGTGGGTACTGGAAATGTTCTAAGCCCACATAAATATTTTCAATTCGAACGGACGCTGAAAAATGTCGTCGTGAATAGTGAAAGTGATTTTTGGATTACTTTTTGGAAAGCCATTATTTTGGGCTTTGTCCCAAGATATTTTGGGGCGACCTGGATGGATGAGATCCCCCTTGGGGGGGCCCTCTAAGGGTTGGCTGGCCACATGGGGAGCTCCTCCTTGGAGCTCCACTTGTCCTTTGGCTTTCCCCTTTTGCCCTTGGAAAGTGTTTCCTTCATGGGTATTTTTGGTATTTTGAATACCCATCCTATCCCTTTGTTTTCCTATATAAGGAGGTGAGGGGGTGCCCAAAACTTCATACCTTCACACATACACATGCCATAGACTTGTTTGGCTTCTCTCTCCCTCCCAGCGAAATAGTTTCATAGAGCCGAAAGGCTGTCTGGGTTCCGACAGGAACTAGTTCTGGACGGCGAAGCCCTGCCGGATAGATGACACCGTATGTGTGCAACTCCGTAGAGAGATCGTTGTTTCAGTCTTAGTTCGAGAGTTCCTCCCGAAAGGCTGTCCGAGTAACTGTCCGAGTTTCGAGGGTCCTCCCGAAGGGCTATCCGAGTGACCGTCTGAGTTTTGAAGGTCCTCCCGAAGGGCTGTCCGCGACACCGTCCGGGGGACTGTCCGACCACCTCCCGGAGGCTGTCCGAGGAGTGGATGAGGGTATACATCACTCACGGTTGGGAGGTTGTAAATCCTAGCTGCGGGGATCTGCACCGCCGATCGTCATCGACTCTACTTCCGCTGCGCTACGAGTCGGTAACGAAAATGATCAAACCTTGTATGCAATCTCCATAGTGGTCCTGGGCTGGTGCGTAGGTCAAATATTTTTGTTTTCTGCTGTGTTACCCTACAGTAGGATGGTCACACAAAGTACCAAAGTACCCCCACTTTACGTCACACATAAAGGCCATAAGAGGGAAAAGGGGTGCCATGTGGAGCTCCATGAAGGAGCTCCACCCTTGGCCGGCCACCCCCTTGGGGGCCCCTCATGAGGGGCTTCCTTGGCCCCCAAGCCCTTCTAGAAGCCCTTTGGAAATATCCCAAAAGGTGACTTTCCAAAAATATCCATAAAATGATTTTCACTATTCACGGAACAAATTTTCCGCGACCGTTAAATCCAAAAATATTCCTGTGGGTCTTAGAATAATTCCAGTACCCTCACAAATGATTTTGGACACGTTCCAAAACAATTTTGGATTAGTGATTTTCATCTGCGAAAAGCAACCAAATCGGTTCCGGCAGCTCCGGAACATTTCTGGTTTTACCTCGAAAAATTCCCATAAGTTTCCAGAATGATTCTGGTACCCTCCAAGAATTATCATGCATGTGTCGAAACCAGTTTGACTTAATGGCATCCCCTGAAACAACTTTTCAGTTTCACCGAAACTCATCCGGTGACCTCTCTCTTCGGAACTTTTCCGCTGTCTCCGAAACTTTTTTCCGGAGACTTTCTCTCAGACTCCCTGTATAGTATCAGCATATAGATGAGCCTTAAGCATGTGACCCTATAGGTTCGGTGAAGTATAGACAAGACCCAGAAACCCTTTCGGTCAATGATCAACATCGGAGCCGTGGACACCCATATTGACCCCTATACCCACACAAATGAATATTCGAGTGAACCTCCAGTTTTTGTGTGCTATTCCTGTTGCTTCGCGATATGATACAAACACCCGAGGTGAGATTTATTGCATCCTCGTGGATCAACAATTTGTCCACCATGCAAGTTACCTCGTTACCAGTTTTGTTCTCTTTTCTCGTTTCCGTGTTCCGGCATCCCAGTGATCAAATCACAATGTGTCTGGCCAGACAACAATGGATACCGTAACACCAAGAGGGCTCGAGAATATCTCTCCATCGTCAGAGGAGCAAATCCCAATCTAGAGCTATCTCGTTACTTGCCATACTTTTCCGTGAACCCATAAGCCACCGTAATAGCAACCCAGTTACGGATGACGTTTAACAAACCCCAAAGTTCATGAAGCAAGTACGAAGGAACTCGATACTCTCATGGTCTAAGGAATTATGCAAACATTAACTATCTCTGTGTTATTAACCATTAACTTGTGACGAATGTATCTCATAGCATAACATCAATACGGGTCGATTCAACACAAGTGTTCTTCTAACATTGTTCCCTCAAAATTGTCAGCATAGACATGCCCATGATCAGGAAAACAGGATCATCATGCAATACTTGAGCCAGTCTTAGAGGCAAGACTAGGAATACATTTTACCATTTAGTATACCTCACGTGCACATGAGTTTCCCTCCGAGCCTCGTGGATATTGCAGACTCAAGAATCATTGCAGTTATATCATGGAAGCTAAACATTCATTACAAACTCGGAGATACAAAATAACTGATGTTACTGCTTCTAGGGCATATCTCCTACAGACTCCCACTTGCACTAGAGTCATAATCCAGTTACATGGCTTCCCTAACACCAATGGCTATCCGGTGCTGCTCATGCTTTGCTCGTGGTAGAGACTTTGTCATCGGGTCTAACACATTCAGATCCATGTGAACTTTGCGTACTTTCACTAAACCCTCTTCGACATGATGTCGAATGAGTTTATATTTGCGTTGAATATGTCTTGTCTTATGGTGCGAATTTGGCTCCCTTGCTTGAGCCACGGTGCCACTATTATCACAATAGATCTCCACCGGGTCCAGAGCACTTGAAACCACACCAAGGTCTTCAAGAAATTGCTTGATCCATACCGCCTCCTTGGAGGCTTCTGAAGCTGCAACATATTCGGCCTCCGTCGTAGAATCCGCCACAGTCTTTTCTTTGGAACTTTTCCAATCAACTGCACCACTATTCAATATGAAAACATAGCCTGATTGAGATTTGAAGTCATCTGGTTCAGTCATGAAGCCTGCGTCAGTGTAACCACTTACAATGAGCTCTTCATCACCTCCGTACACAAGGAGTAAATCCTTGGTCCTTCTGAGGTACTTAATAATACCCTTGACTGCGGCCCAGTGTTCCAATCCTGGATCACTTTGGTACCGGCTGCTACCACTTAGCGCATAGGAAACATCCGGTCTTGCACATAGCATGGCATACATAATAGAACCAACTGCCGAGGCATATGGAACATCATTCATTTGTACTCACTCATCAAGAGTCCGAGGACACTGATTCTTGCAAAGCACTGTGGCAAGTGACATGGGGAGTAGGCCTTTCTTGGAGTTCTCCATGTTGAACCTTTTCAACACCTTGTCAATGTGCGTGCTTTAGCTAAGCGCTATCAGGCGTTTTGATCTATCTCTATAGATTTTGATGCCCAATACATATGCTGCTTCGCCTAAGTCTTTCATTGAAAAACTTTTCTTCAATGAGTCTTTTATTTCGCTAAGAAAATTCACGTCATTTCCAATCAACAATATGTCGTCCACATACAAGATTAGAAATGCTTTTGCGCTCCCACTAAACTTCTTGTAAACACAAGATTCTTCGTCATTCCAGATGAAGCCAAACTCTTTGACCACTTCATCAAAACGAATGTTCCAGCTCCTGGACGCTTGCTTCAGACCATAAATGGCTTTCTAAAGTTTGCATACCTTTCCAGCATCTTTATGAATGAAAAAACCTTCTGGCTGTATCATGTATACATCCTCTTTGAGGTTTCCATTTAGGAAAGCCATTTTGACATTCATCTACCATATTTCATAATCAAAATAAGCAGCAATTGCTAGTAATATCCGAACAGACCTAAGCATAGCTACGGGCGAGAAAGTCTCGTCGTAGTCCACTCCTGGAACTCGCGTGAACCCTTTCGCGACAAGTCTAGCTTTGTGGATAGTAATGTTACCATCCGCGTCCGTCTTTCTTTTGAAAATCCATTTACAACCAATCGGCTTTACGCCTTCTGGAAGTTCTTCCAAGTTCCAAACTTGGTTTTCGTACATGGATTCCATTTTGGATTTCATGGCCTTATGGCATTCCTTTGAGGTGGGCCCCGCCATCGCTTCCTTGTAGTGTGCAGGTTCATCGTCTTCAAGAATGAAGATTTTGTTATGAAACCACTCAGGTGGCTGGATAGCCCTACCTGATCTGCGCGGTTCAGTTTCAACTTTGTCTGAAGTTTCCGCATCATATGCGACAACTTCCAGCTCGGTTGTAAGGATAATTTGCAGAATTACTTCCGGTTCATTAGCCATATCAACGGTTGCCGAAGATTCACTAATCTCATCAAGTTGTACTGTCCTCCCACTCACTTCTTTAGCGAGAAACTCTTTCTCGAGAAAGTGTCCAACTTTTGCGACAAACACTTTGCCCTCGGACTGGTTGTAGAAGGAATACCCAACGGTGTTTTTTGGATAACCTACAAAGTAACATTTGTCTGATCTAGGATCGAGTTTGCTAGGCTGTAAACGCTTTATGTATGCCTCACAACCCCAAATTTTAAGATGCGACACACAAGGTTTCTTCCCATGCCACATCTAATCTGGTGTCGTCTTAACAGACTTAAACAGTGCTTTGTTTAGTGTGTGAGCAGCAGTTTCTAGTGCGTGACCCCAAAAAGATATCGGAAGATCCGTTAGAGACATCATCGACTTTACCATGTCTAACAAGGTTCAGTTACGTCGTTCCGATACTCCATTTCTCTGTGGAGTTCCAGGAGGCGTAAGCTGTGAAACGATTCCACGGTCACTCAGATGTTGGCCAAACTCATGACTAAGGTATTCGCCCCCGCGATTAGACCGCAGAAACTTAATCCTTTTGTTACGATGAGTTTCTACCTCATTCTGAAAATCATTGAACTTTTCAAAAGTTTCCGACTTACGCTTCATCAAGTAGATATATCCATACCTACTTAAATCATCAGTAAAAGTCACGAAGTAGAAATACCCACCCCGTGCGGCTGTGCTCATTGGACCACATACATCACTATGTATTACTTCCAATAATTCACCTGCCCGTTCAGGATGACCCGTGAACGGCGTCTTGGTCATTTTCCCCATCAGACAAGCTTCACATGTGTCAAATGATTCAAAATCAGAAGACAATAAAACTCCATTTGACTGGAGTCTTTGCATGCGTTTCTTTCCGATGTGGCCAAGGATACAGTGCCACAGATAAGTGGTGGTAGTATCAGCCTTCTTAAGGCATTTAGCATTCACGTTAAAGACATCATTTCCATATTCAAGATTCAGTATGAAAAGGCCCCCAAGAATGGGTGCAAATCCATAAAACATATCCTTATAATAAAGTGAACAACCATTGTTCTCAGACTTGTACGAATACCCATCGTGTACTAAACATGATCCGGAGATAATGTTTCTACACAACAGTGGAACAAAATAACAGTTACTTAGTTCTAAGATAAATCATGAAGGGAGACGTAGAGGCATAATGCCGAGAGCTTGAGCGGCGATCCCAGCGCCGTTCCCAACGCGCATCACGACTTCATTCTTTGCCAGCTTGCGCACCTTCTGAAGCCCCTGTATCGAGTTGCAAATGTGAGCAACCGATCCGGTATCACATACAAAAGACTTAGAATTTTCGCTAGCAAGCAAAACATCAATGACATTAACTTGTATAACAATTATACCTTTTCCAGTTTTCCCGGACTTCTTATCTTCCAGATATTTCCTGCAGTATCTCTTCCAGTGTCCTGTGCCCTTGCAGTAGAAGCACTCACTTTCATCCTTGGCTCCGCCTTTAGAGTTGCTTTGGGAGCCGATCTTACTGGCGCCCTTGCCCTTCTTTGGCTTGCCTTTATTTTTTAAAATAGCGGTTTTATTCACAAGCAACACTTGCTTGAGATTTTTCCGTAGTCCTCCTTCTGTGTTTTTCAGCATGGCGAGCACCTCTTCCAGTGTTTTCTCCATCCCTGTCATGTTGTAGTTCATGACAAAACCGTCGTAAGACGGGGGGAGTGAAGAAAGCAACATGTCCATCATATGGCCAGGTGGAAGTGGAAATGCCAGGGTTTTAAGCCTTTCAACATAGCTAATCATTTTGACCACGTGCTCGCCAACTGAACTACCCTCAGCCATCTTGCATTCCATCAAAGCCTTCATGATATCAAATCGTTCAGACTTTGCGGATTCCTTGTACAGAGCATCCAATTCCCGGATCATATCATGGGGTTTGTGGAATTCAAAACGTTTTTGAAGCTCTGGACTCATGCAAGCTAGCATGAGGCACTGCACTAAGTTGTGATCATCATCCTTAGTGGCCCAGACATTTTGTTCATCTTCCGGGGCCTGTGCTGCCGGTTTAGCTGGAAGATCATTTTCAAGCACATACAATTTCTTAGCGCTCCTGAGGACAATCCTCAGGTTGTGGATCCAGCCCGCATAGTTTTTCCTAGTCGCAGCTAACTTCTCTTTCTCTAACATTGGGCCTAAGTTGAACGCGTTGTTGTGAGCCATTTGATCTACAACGGAAAACACAAGTTTCACTTGGACTTTGTTCATAATGAAAATTGCACTAGTGGATAAACAATTTTATTCTAAAGTGTGCTCTCACTCAAATCAATATCTCTCAAATTGATTATGAGGGATTCAAGATCCAAATTTCAATTCAACGCCAAGGATGCATCCATCTCAAGTGACGAGAATTTCATTTGGTAGGCCAACTTGCCAATCACATCTCTATGAGACTCTTGTTCAACTTTCGATGCGCGTGTTCCGAGCTCATGAATTTCAGGCCAGAACGTCAAGACAAAAAAGTGATCTCGCTGCGAGGTCTCAACTCACCCGCCTCACACTTCTCTAATCGTTCGTACCCATGCATCCATGTGATACCCTGAAGAGATAGGTGCCATGATAGTGCTACACTTGGGAGAACACTAACTACTTGATATTTTAAGTGAGAGATCACCCTAATAAAAGCGACTACCGCGCAATCAAGAACGGTGCATCAAGAGGGATAAACATCTCAGGCAATTCATAATTAGCATGATATGGTATAGCCCTTTCTGACGGAGAAGTCTTTCATTTCTTCGTCTTCGGCATTTGCGTCGGAGTTCACCTTCGCGAAGATGCCACCACCTTGTCAATGCACCAGATAATATCGCTATCTCCATAGCGGATAAAATAAATGCATTACTTAAGGTTGACACGCAGGTCATTAAAGTGACAATCATATGGCTCCACCATCATGCCGAATCATGACATGCAGGTCATGTTAATTACATCATATAGTCATCTCATACATAATCAAATTGAATATGAGCATTGCTATACCACATCACATGCAAACCATCCTGCAAAACCAAGTTAGACGCCTCTAATCGGTTTATGCAAAAATTTATTTTACGTGGCTTCTAAGATTTTGATTCAAACCGCAGCTACCAATGTTTATCATCAAGTATGATTATTCAAGTCGCTAGATTAACTTTCTAGGGTGTATGAAACATGAGATAATGAAATCTTGAGCCCCATACTAAACTTCGTCATACGCATGACCCCCGTGCAGATCATATCTGCATTGCCCTTTCATCTGTGAAATTTCATCTTTCCATTAACTACGGTGGAACCCAAAGAACTGATAGCACTTCATTGATCAATCAGGATCGCGGATTGCTAGAACTTTGTGAAATTCCACCATGCTGTTTCAGGATCAGAAATACGCAAATTCCAGGGAAGCAACAAGAACATCGGGTAACAGATTTCATCTGCCACCCGCATAAATAATTTTCAGCAATAGATCTCATCTACTTCAAAATTATATTATGCAATACCCATACATCTCCATGTATTCTAGATCATAACCTGCATCTACGCATAGCATGGCTCTTGATGCCACTGTAGGGGAACGGGACAGAAAACAAAAAAAATCAGTACAGCGAGCACGCCCAGGACCACTATGGAGACTGCATACAAGGTTTGATCTGATCCGTATCGACTCGAAGCGCAGCGGAAGAAGAGTCGGTGGAGATCGTTGGTGCAGATACCCGCAGCTAGGATTTACAACCTCCCAACCGCGATGATGTACTCCCTCGTCGGACAGCCCTTCGGGAGGCGGTCGGACAGTCCCCCGGACGATGTCACGGACAGCCCTTCGGGAGGACCCTCGAAACTCGAACGGAAACTCGGACAGTCCTTCGGGAGGACACTCGAACAGCCCCTCGGGCAAAAGACCGAAACTATGACCTCTCTATGGGGTTGCACACATACGGTGTCAGCTATCCGGCAGGGCTTCGCCGTCCAGAACTAGTTCCTGCTGGAACCCAGACAGCCTTTCGGCTCTATGAAACTATTTCACGGGGAGGGAGAGAGAAGCTAGACAAGTCTATGGCATGTGTATGAGAGCAAGGATGAAGCATTTGGGCTGCCCCCTCCTCCTCTATTTATAGGAAAGCCAAGGGGTAGGATGGTCACACAAAGTACCAAAGTACCCCCACTTTACGTCACACATAAAGGCCATAAGAGGGAAAAGGGGTGCCATGTGGAGCTCCATGGAGGAGCTCCACCCTTGGCCGGCCACCCCCTTTGGGGCCCCCCATGAGGGGCTTCCTTGGCCCCCAAGCCCTTCTAGAAGCCATTTGGAAATATCCCAAAACGTGACTTTCCAAAAATATCCATAAAGTGATTTTCACTATTCACGGAACCAATTTTCCACGACCGTTAAATCCGAAAATATTTCTGTGGGTCGTAGAATAATTCCAGTACCCACACAAATGATTTTGGACCTGTTCCAAAACAATTTTGGATTAGTGATTTTCATCTGCAAAAAGCAACCAAATCGGTTCCGGCAACTCTGGAACATTTCTGGTTTTTATCTCGGAAAATTCCCAGAAGTTTCCAGAATGATTCTGGTACCCTCGAAGAATTATCAGGCATGTGTCAAAACCAATTTGACTTAATGGCATCCCCTGAAACAACTTTTCAGTTTCACCGAAACTCATCTGGTGACCTCTCTCTTCGGAATTTTTCCGCTGTCTCCGAAACTTTTTTCCGGAGACTTTCTCTCAGATTCCCAGTCTAGTATTCAGCAGATAGATGACCCTTAAGCGTGTGACCCTATAGGTTCGGTGAAGTATAGAAAAGACCCGGAACCCCTTCCGGTCAATGATCAACATCGGAGCCGTGGACACCCATATTGACCCCTATACCCACACAAATGAATATTCGAGTGAACCTCTAGTTTCCGTGTGCTATTCCTGTTGCTTCGCGATATGTTACAAACACCCGAGGTGAGATTTATTGCATCCCCATGGATCAACAATTTGTCCACCATGCAAGTTACCTCGTTATCGGTTTTGTTCTGTTTTCTCGTTTCCGTGTTTCGGCATCCCAGTGATCAAATCACAATGTGTCTGGCCAGACGATGATGGATACCGTAACACCGAGAGGGCCCGAGAATATCTCTCCATCGTCGGAGGAGCAAATCCCAATCTTGAGCTATCTCGTTACTTGCCATACTTTTCCGTGAACCCGTAAGCCGCCATAATAGCAACCCAGTTCTGGATGACGTTTAACAAACCCCAAAGTTCGCGAAGCAAGTACGAAGGAACTCGATACTCTCATGGTCTAAGGAATTATGCAAACATTAACTATCTCTGTGTTATTAACCATTAACTTGTGACGAATGTATGTCATACCATAACATCAATACGGGTCGATTGAACACAAGTGTTCTTCTAACATTGTGCCCTCAAAATTGCCAGCATAGACATGCCACTAGTAGAAAAAGGCCCATCAGTCCCGGTTCCAAAGGCCCATTAGTCCCGGTTCTGGAACCAGGACAAAAGCATCGGGACTAAAGCCAAAACCTTTAGTCCCGGTTTGCTTTCGAACCGGGACCAAAGGTGCTCCACGTGGCCGCTGTGGGGCGCCCAGGGAGGAGGACGTTTAGTCCCGGTTGGTAACACAAACCGGGACCAAAAGGCTGCCACGCGTCAGCAGCTCGCAGGCGCTAGGGTTTTTGGTTTTTTTTAAAGGGGGGGTTTAGGGGTTTTGGAGGGTTTAGGGCTTTCCGTGTCGGCCATCCCGCGACTCCCCCCAGTGGATAAGCCCACCCCGCCATCCTCTCGAACCCTACCCCCCTTCCCCCGCACTCTCCCCTTTCCTCTTGCTCTCTCTCTCTCTCCCTGCCTTGCATCCGAGCGGGCTCATCGCCGCTGCCTCGACGACGGTGTGGCCATCGGCCACCGTTCGCCGCACCGACTAGTCCAGGAGGACAGACCTCTCTTTCTCCGTGCTTGGTCGACGTTAGCTACTACATACAGAGAGAACTCGACGCTAGCTAGTAAGCAAATGAAGGAACCATTAATTAATTACACAACATCGTGATCATGAACATATATAGAGAGAAGTGACCTCTCTTTCTCCATGCTTGGTCGAACAACAAGTTTTCGTATATCTATCCGAAGCTACTACATATATATATACAATATAACATCTCCTACGATCCCTGACATATATCATCTACCGAAAATCAGCTTGAATTTTCACATGGTATTCTCCCTTTTCATGTATGATGTGTTCAAGAAAGAATCCCGCCAATTCCCCTTGAATTGCTCGTATGCGATCATGTGGTAGGAGTTCATCCCGCATCACATCCATCTAATTTAAAGAAGGGGTTCAATACATATATATGAATGAAACTCAACACAATTGATGGTAATAAAATAAAATTGTGAATATTTTTTACGTACTTGAAATTGTTTGTCAGAGCTCCCGCGCTCAGAGGTATAGTGGCGCATATACTCGCAAACGTAGTACCCACATAAATTATTCCCGCCTTCCTGCCACAAGCACTTTACCAGAATAGAGTTCAATCAAACTGATAATCAAGCATGATAGTGGTATTGATGAAATTAAAATCAATGAGAGATGCGCGGAACTAGCTAGCTAGTACTACTTACTTTGGGTTGTGTAAATCGCAGCTCCTTCTTCAGACCTGGAACCATTCCGGTGAACTTTTTCCAAACCCTGCCCGGCAAAAAAAATGATTACTTCATATCAGCAAATGAACGAAAGTTGCCGATATGCTGCGCTAATGATTGAACTTACTTCTGGAGCATTTCAGTCATGTCCGCATACTCCTTAGGATCTTTATGTCTCGAGTCTAAGACGGTTACTACTCCCCCGTCAAGCTGAATGGATAGCAGAATAAAGTGGAACCTGCGCACGCATAACTCATCAATTACAGTACTTAACCTCGAGTAAGCGAAACCGAATATGCACAAGACAGTAACACTCACTTGAAGTTTTAAGGAAAGAGTATTTCCCTTTTGTTTTGATGTCGAAGGAACGATTTTAGCAAGTTATCCTCAGTCTCTTCAACTCTGTTTTGTACCAACCATTCATTTACAGTATTTGGGCAAATGAACCCAATGTCATAGATTTGTCCTGTCTTGCATTCAACGATCTTCAATCTGCATAATATGGCGAGGATAATTATATATACATGCATTGAATGAGCTGAGCTAGAGACCTAATTACAGAAATAATACTTACAGACAGTAGCAAGTCATGAGTTGTTTGTCCAGGGCGTCTTGATTGAATAACTGAAATAATTCCACAAATTCAACAGGCAGCACCTCAACTCCAATGAAGTCATGCTCATCTTTAATTCTCAGGAATATACTGTCGGTCCCAGACTTCCTGCAGGTTTCCAAGTACCAGGCATGCAATCTTCGCATCATCGTTGGTAGTTGCTTTAGCTCATCATCACTTTTGATGAGATCCTTCCCGTGCATGTATCTAAATTGAGGTACCACCTCAGCAATTTCATACTGTACATCATCGCCCACGTAATCAGCAAGAGTGGTACCGGGCAGTAGTCCCGGATGATTAGCGATATCGCTAGACACCTTGAGCGGGGGGCACGATTGCTTCTCTTGTTCGCCGAGCTGGGGAATTGTTTTCCCACTTCGTCGTCTTGTATCACTGGTAGTACTTCCCGACCGCCGCGCTTCAGCATATGTCTTTCCAATACAGCGGTTATAGTGGGATTGCAGCGCAGACGGTGGTGGTCGCTGAAGGGCATCCAGAGTGCTCTTCACTTTCATCGGATCTACTATTTCCTTCTTTTCTGGATGTTTCCATTCAAAATGGGCCCGCATTTCGGCAGCACTGATCTCTTGAGCTCCTCGTCAGTCCTATCATATGGTAACTTTGGAAGAGGCTTGAGGCTTGGACCAAATTTAATTTTCTTCCCACCACCTCTTGTACTGCTAGCCGCCGGAACTGCGGCGGCTCTCTTCTGCCGTTGCTGACACGCCGGAGGAGGAGGCTGAGTGCCCTCACGCATCGGAGGAGGCGGAGTGCCTTGACGCACCGGAGGAGGCGGAGGAGGAGCCGGAGTGCCCTCATGCGCCGGAGAAGGGGGAGTGCTCGTCGGAGGAGGCGGAGGAGGAGCCGGAGTGCCGTCACGCGCCGGAGGAGGCGGAGGAGAAGGCGAAGTGCCCTGATCACTCGCTGGAGGCGTCCAGTTTGGAAGCTTGATGTACTCCTTCCTCCACAGTCAGGTACTCCTCAAAGCATAAACCAGATGATTCTCCCGTTCACCTGTAGGGTGGTCAAGCTCCAGCTCCTCAAATCCCTTCATTATTTCATCCACTGTCACAACAGCATATCCATGTGGAATCAGACGGTAGTGAAAAGTTCCGTCAGCTCAAGGAGGTGCAACAGAGACGACAGCCGCCTTCAAAGTCAGGTTCAGCCATTTCGTCATTAGCTCGCAATGTTGAGCCTCCGTGATAGTATCCACGGGGTAGTGAGGAGCCATGAAATCAAGCTGAACGGGCTCCGTGGAAGCCACGCTGCTTCTCTGCTGAGATGGTGGGGTAGCTTCTGGGGTAGTTTCGTGCCGCTGAGATGGTTGGCCGGTAGCTCGCTGGCTCTCAAGTTCCTCTAGCTTTGCTATTCTTGCATTGAGCTTCTGCATTTCGCTTGCTTCCACTTTCCTCTTTCTCTCTCGGCTTCTATAACCACCACTGTCGGGAAACCCATGCACCCACGGAATGGAGCCTGGTGTGCCTCATGTTCGTCCAGGGTGCTCAGGATTCCCGAGGGCCTCAGTCAGCTCGTCCTTCTCTCTGTCGGGAATGAACGTCCCTTCCTGCGCTGCGCTGATATAATGCTGAAGCTTCTTGAAGGGTATTGCAAGTTGCTCGTCCGTCCAATGACACTCCCCTATTTCTGGGTCCAAAGTTCCCCCAACCCCGAAGAACCAAGTCCTTGAACGGTCTGGCCAGTGCAATGTCGCTGGTTGGACCCCTTTAGCAAGCAGGTCTTGCTCAGCTTTGTCCCACAACGGCCGGGCTTTGTAGTAGCCACCTGACCCCGTGTGATGGTGATACAGCTTCTTTGCAGCATTTCTCTTGTTTTTCTCCGACCTTTTCTTACCCTTCTCCGAAGTCTTGTAGGCCACAAATGCGGGCCAGTGATCTCTTATCTTCTCATATCGGCCGGTGAATTCTGGAGTCTTCCCTTTTTCGACAAACTTTGCGTTCAACTCTTTCTTCCAGTTCCTGAATAGATCTTCCATCTTCTTAAGAGCAAACGCCATGACCTTTGGCTCTATAACTAGCTTATTCGGATCCTCCTCTGGCGGTAGGGTGAAATTTGCCTTCAGTGCAGTCCAAAGATCAGCTTTCTGTCTATCCTGAACATAAGAAACTTCAGGGTGGTCCTTACTCTTATTCCATTGCTCGATGCTGATTGGGATGTTGTCCCTAACAATAGCTCCGCGCTGACTAACAAATGTGTCCTTCATCCGCTTGGGTTCAATTGGATGGCCATCGTCATTGATTGCTATGATCGTGAACCTTTCATCCTGGCGCAACCTTTTCTTCGGGCCTCGTCTCCTTACGAAAGTTTGGCTCGATCCGGAGGGCTGTAAAAGAAGAAAGATGCGTTAATATATGTACATACCAAAACAATTAATGCATCAATTAGTCAGCACAAGCTTAATTAATATATATACCTCGCCGGACTTTGCCACAGCTGCCTCCTCCGTTCGGTCACCAGAGCCGTCATCATGATCTCCTTCTTCCTCCGCCATTCAGTCACCGAAGCCGTCATCATCTCCTTCCTCCTCCATTGTTGGATCACCGGAGCCGTGATCCTCTCCTTCCTGACCATCGGTGTCATTGAGAAACGACAAGGGATCACCTCCGCCGAGGATTATATCCCTCAACAACTGTTCTTGTTCCAAGTCTCTTTCCATAGTTTCTGCAAATATTACAACATGGCAATATACAAACATGAGAGATGGATATATTAGTGGCAAACATAGACCTAGCTGTTGGGAAACGTAGTAGTAAATCAAAAAAATTCCTACGCATCACCAAGATCAATCTATGGAGAGACTAGCAACGAGAGAGAGAGGAGTGCATCTTCATACCCTTGAAGATTGCGATGCGGAAGCGTTGCAAGAACGCGGTTGGAGGAGTCGTACACGCAGCGATTCAGATCGCGGTCGATTCCGATCTAAGCACCGAACAACGGCGCCTCTGCGTTCAACACACGTGCAGCCCGGTGACGTCTCCCGTGCCTTGATCCAGCAAGGAGGAGGGAGAGGTTGGGGAAGACAACTCCAGCAGCACGACGGCGTGGTGGTGGAACTTGCAGTTCTCCGGCAGGGCTTCGCCAAGCTCAACGGAGGAGGAGGGGGTGTTGGAGAGGGGGAGGGCTGCGCCTTGGATGAGGTGCTGCTGCCCTCCCTCCTCCCCTCTATTTATAGGGCCAAGGGGGAAGGGGGCCGGCCTCTCTAGATCAGATCTAGAGGGGCGGCGGCGGCCAAGGGGAGGGGGCTTGCCCCCCAAGCCAAGGGGGGCGCCCCCTTTAGGGTTTCCCCCCAACCCTAGGCGCATGGGCCCTAGGGGGGGATGACGCCCAGCCCACTTAGGGGCTGGTTCCCTCCCACATACAGCCCATAGGGCCCTCCGGGGCAGGTGGACCCTCCCGGTGGACCCCCGGAACCCCTTCGGTGGTCCCGGTATAATACCGGCAAACCCCCGAATACTTCTGCTGACCGTATGATGACTTCCCATATATAAATCTTCACCTCCGGACCATTCCGGAACTCCTCGTGACGTCCGGGATCTCATCCGGGACTCCGAACAACATTCGGTAACCACATACTATTTCCCATAACAACTCTAGCGTCACCGAACCTTAAGTGTGTAGACCCTACGGGTTCGGGAACCATGCAGACATGACCGAGACATCTCTCCGGCCAATAACCAACAGCGGGATCTGGATACCCATGTTGGCTCCCACATGTTCCACGATGGTCTCATCGGATGAACCAGGATGTCGGCGATTAAATCAATCCCGTACACAATTCCCTTTGTCTACCGGTATGATAGTTGCCCGAGATTCGATCGTCGGTATCCCTATACCTTGTTCAATCTCGTTACCGGCAAGTCTCTTTACTCGTTCCGTAACGCATGATCCCGTGGCTAACTCTTTAGTAACATTGAGCTCATTATGATGATGCATTACCGAGTGGGCCCAGAGATACCTCTCCGTCATACGGAGTGACAAATCCCAGTCTCGATTCGTGCCAACCCAACATACACTTTTGGAGATACCTGTAGTGCACCTTTATGGTCACCCAGTTACGTTGTGACGTTTGATACACCCAAAGCATTCCTACGGTATCCGGGAGTTGCACAATCTCATGGTCTAAGGAAATGATACTTGACATTAGAAAAGCTTTAGCAGACGAACTACATGATCTAGTGCTATGCTTAGGATTGGGTCTTGTCCATCACATCATTCTCCTAATGATGTGATCCCGTTATCAACGACATCCAATGTCCATGGTCAGGAAACCGTAACCATCTATTGATCAACGAGCTAGTCAACTAGAGGCTCACTAGGGACATGTTGTGGTCTATGTATTCACACATGTATTACGATTTCCGGATAACACAATTATAGCATGAACAATAGACAATTATCATGAACAAGGAAATATAATAATAACCACTTTATTATTGCCTCTAGGGCATATTTCCAACAGTCTCCCACTTGCACTAGAGTCAATAATCTAGTTACATTGTGATGAATCGAACACCCATAGAGTTCTGGTGTTGATCATGTTTTGCTCGTGGAAGAGGTTTAGTCAACGGATCTGCGACATTCAGATCCGTATGCACTTTACAAATATCTATGTCTCCATCTTGAACATGTTCACGAATGGAGTTGAAGCGACACTTGATATGCTTGGTCTTCTTGTGAAACCTGGGCTCCTTGGCAAGGGCAATAGCTCCAGTGTTGTCACAGAAGGGAGTCATTGGGCCCGACGCATTGGGAATAACTCCTAGGTCGGTGATGAACTCCTTCATCCAGACTGCTTCATGTGCTGCCTCCAAGGCTGCTATGTACTCCGCTTCACATGTAGATCCCGCCACGACGCTTTGCTTGCAACTGCACCAGCTGACTGCCCCACCATTCAAAATATACACGTATCCGGTTTGTGACTTGGAGTCATCCAGATCTGTGTCGAAGCTAGCGTCGACGTAACCCTTTACGACGAGCTCTTCAGCACCTCCATAAACGAGAAACATATCCTTAGTCCTTTTTAGGTACTTCAGGATGTTCTTGACCGCTGTCCAGTGTTCCATGCCAGGATTACTTTGGTACCTCCCTACCAAACTTACGGCGAGGTTCACATCAGGTCTGGTACACATCATGGCATACATAATAGACCCTATGGCTGAGGCATAGGGGATGACACTCATCTTTTCTATATCTTCTGCCGAGGTCGGGCATTGAGCCGTGCAAAATCTCACACCTTGCAATACAGGCAAGAACCCCTTCTTGGACTGATCCATATTGAACTTCTTCAATATCTTGTCAAGGTATGTGCTTTGCGAAAGACCAATGAGGCGTCTCGATCTATCTCTATAGATCTTGATGCCTAATATGTAAGCAGCTTCTCCAAGGTCCTTCATTGAAAAACACTTATTCAAGTAGGCCTTTATGCTTTCCAAGAATTCTATATCATTTCCCATTAATAGTATGTCATCCAAATACAATATGACAAATGCTACAGAGCTCCCACTCACTTTCTTGTAAACACAGGCTTCTCCATAAGTCTGTGTAAACCCAAACGCTTTGATCATCTCATCAAAGCGAATGTTCCAACTCCGAGATGCTTGCACCAGCCCATAGATTGAGCGCTGGAGCTTGCATACCTTGTCAGCATTATTAGTATCGACAAAACCTTCCGGCTGCATCATATACAATTCTTCCTTAAGGAAACCATTAAGGAATGCCGTTTTGACGTCCATTTGCCATATCTCATAATCATAGAATGCGGCAATTGCTAACATGATTCGGACGGACTTCAGCTTCGCTACGGGTGAGAAGGTCTCATCGTAGTCAACCCCTTGAACTTGTCGATAACCCTTAGCGACAAGTCGAGCCTTATAGATGGTCACATTACCATCCGCGTCTGTCTTCTTCTTAAAGATCCATTTGTTCTCTATGGCTTGCCGATCATCGGGCAAGTCTGTCAAAGTCCATACTTCGTTTTCATACATGGATCCTATCTCGGATTTCATGGCTTCAAGCCATTTGTTGGAATCCGGGCCCGCCATCGCTTCTTCATAGTTCAAAGGTTCACCATTGTCTAACAACATGACTTCTAGGACAGGGTTGCCGTACCACTCTGGTGCGGAATGTGTCCTCGTGGACCTATGAAGTTCAGTAGCAACTTGATCCGAAGTTTCATGATCTTCATCATTAACTTTCTCTCTAGTCGGTGCAGGCACCACAGAAACATCTTCCTGAGCTGCGCTACTCTCTGGTTCAAGAGGGGGTACCTCATCAAGTTCTACTTTCCTCCCACTTACTTCTTTCGAGAGAAACTCTTTCTTCCGAAAGGATCCATTCTTGGCAACAAAGATCTTGCCTTCGGATCTAAGGTAGAAGGTATACCCAATAGTTTCCTTAGGGTATCCTATGAAGACGCATTTTTCTGATTTGGGTTCGAGCTTTTCAGGTTGAAGTTTCTTGACATAAGCATCGCATCCCCAAACTTTCAGAAACGACAGCTTAGGTTTCTTCCCAAACCATAATTCATACGGTGTCGTCTCAACGGATTTCGACAGAGCCCTATTTAAAGTGAATGCGGCAGTCTCTAAAGCATAACCCCAAAATGATAGCGGTAGATCGGTAAGAGACATCATAGATCGCACCATATCTAATAGAGTGCGATTGCGACATTCGAACACACCATTACGCTGAGGTGTTCCAGGCGGTGTGAGTTGTGAAACAATTCCACATTTCCTTAAGTGCGTGCCAAATTCGTGACTCAAATATTCCCCTCCACGATCTGATCGTAAGAACTTTATTTTCCTGTCACGTTGATTCTCAACCTCACTCTGAAATTCCTTGAACTTTTCGAAGGTCTCAGACTTGTGATTCATTAAGTAGACATACCCATATCTACTTAAGTCATCAGTGAGGGTGAGAACATAACGATAACCACCGCGAGCCTCAACGCTCATTGGACCGCACACATCAGTATGTATGATTTCCAATAAGTTGGTTGCTCGCTCCATTGTTCCGGAGAACGGAGTCTTGGTCATTTTGCCCATGAGGCATGGTTCACACGTGTCAAATGATTCATAATCAAGAGACTCCAAAAGTCCATCTGCATGGAGTTTCTTCATGCGTTTGACACCAATGTGACCAAGGCGGCAGTGCCACAAGTATGTGGGACTATCATTATCAACCTTACATCTTTTGGCATTCACACTATGAATATGTGTAACATCACGTTCGAGATTCAATAAGAATAAACCATTGACCAGCGGGGCATGACCATAAAACATTTCTCTCATATAAATAGAACAACCATTATTCTTGGATTTAAATGAGTAGCCATCTCGCATCAAACGAGATCCTGATACAATATTCATGCTTAAAGCTGGTACTAAATAACAATTATTGAGGTTTAAAACTAATCCCGAAGGTAGATGTAGAGGTAGCGTGCCGACGGCGATCACATCGACCTTGGAACCATTCCCAACGCGCATCGTCACCTCGTCCATCGCCAGTCTCCGCTTATTCCGCAGCTCCTGTTTTGAGTTACTAATGTGAGCAACCGCACCAGTATCAAATACCCAGGAGCTACTACGAGCGCTGGTAAGGTACAGATCAATAACATGTATATCATATATACCTTTGGTATTTCCGGCCTTCTTATCCGCTAAGTACTTGGGGCAGTTCCGCTTCCAGTGACCGTTTCCCTTGCAATAAAAGCATTCAGTCTCAGGCTTGGGTCCATTCTTTGGCTTCTTCCCGGCAGCTTGCTTACCGGGCGTGGCAACTCCCTTGCCGTCCTTCTTGAAGTTCTTTTTACCCTTGCCTTTCTTGAACTTAGTGGTTTTATTCACCATCAACACTTGATGTTCCTTTTTGATCTCCACCTCCGCTGATTTCAGCATTGAATATACCTCAGGAATGGTTTTTTCCATCCCCTGCATATTGAAGTTCATCACAAAGCTCTTGTAGCTAGGTGGAAGCGACTGAAGGATTCTGTCAACGGCCGCGTCATCCAGGAGATTAACTCCCAGCTGAGACAAGCGGTTGTGCAACCCAGACATTTTGAGTATATGCTCGCCGACAGAACTATTCTCCTCCATCTTACAACTGTAGAACTTGTCGGAGACTTCATATCTCTCGACTCAGGCATGAGCTTGGAAAACCATTTTCAGCTCTTGGAACATCTCATATGCTCCGTGTTGCTCAAAACGCTTTTGGAGCCCCGGTTCTAAGCTGTAAAGCATGCCGCACTGAACCAGGGAGTAATCATCACTACGTGATTGCCAGGCGTTCATAACGTCTTGAGTTGCTGGGAAAACAGGTGCATCACCTAGCGGTGCTTCAAGGACATATGCTTTCTTGGCAGCTATGAGGATGATCCTCAAGTTACGGACCCAGTCCGTGTAGTTGCTACCATCGTCTTTCAGTTTGGTTTTCTCTAGGAACGCGTTGAAGTTGAGGGCAACATTAGCGTGGGCCATTTGATCTACAAGACATATTGCAAAGATTTTAGACTAAGTTCATGATAATTAAGTTCATCTAATCAAATTATTCAAAGAACTCCCACTCAGATAGACATCCCTCTAGTCATCTAAGTGATACATGATCCGAATCGACTAGGCCGTGTCCGATCATCACGTGAGACGGACTAGTCATCAACGGTGAACATCTCTATGTTGATCGTATCTTCTATACGACTCATGTTCGACCTTTCGGTCTTCCGTGTTCCGAGGCCATGTCTGTACATGCTAGGCTCGTCAAGTCAACCTAAGTGTTTTGCATGTGTAAATCTGGCTTACACCCGTTGTATTCGAACGTTAGAATCTATCACACCCGATCATCACGTGGTGCTTCGAAACAACGAACCTTCACAACGGTGCACAGTTAGGGGAAACACGTTCTTGAAATTTTAGCGAGGGATCATCTTATTTATGCTACCATCGTTCTAAGCAAATAAGATGTAAACATGATAAACATCACATGCAAATCATAAAGTGACATGATATGGCCAATATCATTTTGCTCCTTCTGATCTCCATCTTCGGGGCACCATGATCATCATCGTCACCGGCATGACACCATGATCTCCATCATTGTGTCTTCATGAAGTTGTCTCGCCAACTATTACTTCTACTACTATGGCTAACGGTTAGCAATAAAGTAAAGTAATTACATGGCGTTTTCATTGACACGCAGGTCATACAATAAAATAAGACAACTCCTATGGCTCATGCCGGTTGTCATACTCATCGACATGCAAGTCGTGATTCCTATTACAAGAACATGATCAATCTCATACATCACATATATCATTCATCACATCCTTTTGGCCATATCACATCACACGGCATATGCTGCAAGAACAAGTTAGACGTCCTCTAATTGTTGTTGCAATTTTTTTTTTACGTGGCTGCTATAGGTTTCTAGCAAGAACGTTTCTTACCTACGCCAAAACCACAACGTGATATGCCAATTTCTATTTACCCTTCATAAGGACCCTTTTCATCGAATCCGATCTGACTAAAGTGGGAGAGACAGACACCCGCAAGCCACCTTATGCAACTAGTGCATGTCAATCGGTGGAACCAGTCTCACGTAAGCATACGTGTAAGGTCGGTCCGGGCCGCTTCATCCCACGATGCCGCCGAATCAAGATAAGACTAGTAACTGCAAGTAAATTGACAAAATTGACGCCCACAACAACTTGTGTTCTACTCGTGCATAGAAACTACGCATAGACCTAGCTCATGATGCCACTGTTGGGGAACGTAGTAGTAAATCAAAAAATTTCCTACGCATCACCAAGATCAATCTATGGAGAGACTAGCAACGAGAGAGAGAGGAGTGCATCTTCATACCCTTGAGGATCGCGATGCGGAAGCGTTGCAAGAACGCGGTTGGAGGAGTCGTACACGCAGCGATTCAGATCGCGGTCGATTCCGATCTAAGCACCGAACAACGGCGCCTCCGCGTTCAACACACGTGCAGCCCGGTGACGTCTCCCGCACCTTGATCCAGCAAGGAGGAGGGAGAGGTTGGGGAAGACAACTCCAGCAGCACGACGGCGTGGTGGTGGAACTTGCAGTTCTCCGGCAGGGCTTCGCCAAGCTCAACGGAGGAGGAGGGGGTGTTGGAGAGGGGGAGGGTTGCGCCTTGGATGAGGTGCTGCTGCCCTCCCTCCTCCCCTCTATTTATAGGGCCAAGGGGGAAGGGGGCCGGCCCCTCTATATCAGATCTAGAGGGGGGGCGGCGGCCAAGGGGAGGGGGCTTGCCCCCCAAGCCAAGGGGGGCGCCCCCTTTAGGGTTCCCCCCAACCCTAGGCGCATGGGCCCTAGGGGGGGATGGCGCCCAGCCCACTTAGGGGCTGGTTCCCTCCCACATACAGCCCATAGGGCCCTCCGGGGCAGGTGGACCCTCCCGGTGGACCCCCGGAACCCCTTCGGTGGTCCCGGTACAATACCGGCAAACCCCCGAATACTTCCGGTGAACATATGACGACTTCCCATATATAAATCTTTACCTCCGGACCATTCCGGAACTCCTCATGACGTCCGGGATCTCATCCGGGACTCCGAAAAACATTCGGTAACCACAGACTATTTCCCATAACAACTCTAGCGTCACCGAACCTTAAGTGTGTAGACCCTATGGGTTCGGGAACCATGCAGACATGACCGAGACATCTCTCCGGCCAATAATGAACAGCGGGATCTGGATACCCATGTTGGCTCCCACATGTTCCACGATGATCTCATCGGATGAACCACGATGTCGGGGATTCAATCAATCCCGTACACAATTCCCTTTGTCTACCAGTATGATACTTGCCCGAGATTCGATCGTCGTTATCCCTATACCTTGTTCAATCTCGTTACCGGCAAGTCTCTTTACTCGTTCCGTAACGCATGATCCCGTGGCTAACTCTTTAGTCACATTGAGCTCATTATGATGATGCATTACCGAGTGGGCCCAGAGATACCTCTCCGTCATACGGAGTGACGAATCCCAGTCTCGATTTGTGCCAACCCAACAGACACTTTCGGAGATACTTGTAGTGCACCTTTATGGTCACCCAGTTACGTTGTGACGTTTGATACACTCAAAGCATTCCTACGGTATCCGGGAGTTGCACAATCTCATGGTCTAAGGAAATGATACTTGACATTAGAAAAGCTTTAGCAGACGAACTACATGATCTAGTGCTATGCTTAGCATTGGGTCTTGTCCATCACATCATTCTCCTAATGATGTGATCCCGTTATCAACGACATCCAATGTCCATGGTCAGGAAACCGTAACCATCTACTGATCAACGAGCTAGTCAACTAGAGGCTCACTAGGGACATGTTGTGGTCTATGTATTCACACATGTATTACGATTTCCTAATAACACAATTATAGCATGAACAATTAACAATTATCATGAACAAGGAAATATAATAATAACCACTTTATTATTGCCTCTAGGGCATATTTCCAACACTAGCTAGCTAATCACAACAAGGGATCATATGCATATATGAGCAATGGATTAGTTGGGGTGGCCTCGACAACGCACTTTTAACTTGGTAAATTTGGGTGGCCTCGACAACTCTTCAAGGGTTTGGGGTGGTCTCGACAAAGCTTTTTTTTCTAGGGTTTGGGTGGCCTCGAGAGTTGGTCGCCCGATATGTCCGACGTCCCCCCTCATGTCGAAGTTACTGGAGTTTTCTTCTAGGGGTTTGGGTGGCCTCGAGAGTTTGTCATGTAGGGGCAGGAGGGGGTAGGAAATCGACAACGCTTTTTTTCTAGGGTTTGGGTGGCCTTGAGAGTTGGTTGCCCGATATGTCCGATGTCCTCCCTCATGTCGAAGTTACCGGAGTTTTCTTTTGAACAAAAAAACATCATATATACATCCGTCCATACATACATATAGCCACATACATGTATACATTATATATGAACAAAAACATTCATCATCCGCGAAGTTACCGGAGTTTTCTTCTGGGGGTTTGCGTGGCCTCGAGAGTTTGTTGGGTAGGGGTGGGAGGGGGTAGGAGATCGACAATGCTTTTTTCTATGGTTTGGGGTGGCCTCGACAACGCTTTTTCAGTCCCGGTTTGGGTGGACTCGAGAGTTGGCTGGGCGAGAGGGGGTTGATCGACGTCCCCCCTCATGTCGAAGTTACTTGAGCACAAGAGCTCCGATCGAGACGATTCCGGATCCGTTGGAAAGCTCTCGGGGAGCCAATGCCAACGTGATGATAGGGGGCCGGGGTGCTCCTGTGGCCTTGTTGATAGATAGAGCCAATGCCAACGTGATGATAGAGCCGATGCCAACATTTTCATTTAACAAAAAAACTACCTTCAAAAAAAGACTTGCTTCGCCGCGGGTGCTCGGTGCGACGTGGACTCGGTGGAAAATTTTTATGAAAATGCGGTGGTGGCCTTGCCGGGCGGTTTTCTTTTCCTTCTTCATTTTTTTCCTTTGTTTTTTCTTAGATGTTTGTTTTCGTTTTCACTCTACATTTTCGTACATATGAGAAACAACGAAGTTTGTATACAAAAGTGCACATATACATCTCATACATGAACATATACACATATACATGAGAAAACATATACACATATACATGCCCGCAAAAAAAATACACATATACATGAAAAAAACAGAGCACGCGCGGTGCTGCCGGCCGGCGACCATGGAGCAGCGATAACGGGGAGCAGGGGACATGGGAAGGGGGGCTCACTGTGGGGGGGGGGGGACGCGGCGATGGCTTGATCGGTGACGAGGCCAGCGACGAGGACGGCGGGCTCGGGGGGGGGGGGCGAGGGCGTGACGAGGACGGTGGGCTCAAAGCCAACAACGAGGACGGTGCGCGGCGAGGGCAAGGGCACAAGCGAGGGCGCGTCAGCGACAAGGACGGCGGGCTCGAGGCCGGCGACGAAGACGGCGCGCGGCGACGGCGAGGGCGCGGGGAAGCGCGAGGGCGCGAGGACGCGTCGGCGAGGGCGTGGGCGAGGCCGAGGGCGCGGTCCGGCATCCTGGCGGCGTCGTGCTGTTCAGCGCGGCGTCGGGAGGGAAGATGAACTGGGACTGGAAAACGCTAAGTGTGGGCTTATATACCCAAAGCCTTTGGTCCCGGTTCGTGGCACAAACCGGGACCAATGCCCCCCTTTAGTCCCGGTTTGTGCCACCAACCGGGACCAAAGATCTCTTTTCATCAGCCCAAAGGGCGGGAAGCAGAGACCTTTGGTCCCGGTTGGTGGGTCAAACCGGGACTAATGGTGGGCATTGGTCCCGGTTCGTACCAGCAATCGGGACCAAAGGTTGGTATTGGTCCCGGTTGGATCCACCAACCAGGGCTAAAGGGTGGTGCTGCCCGGGGCCAACAGTTTAGTCCCACCTCGCTTGCTGAGAGGGCTCGAGAGTGGTTTATAAGCGCTGCTGGGCGCGCCAGCCCTCTCGAGCTCCTCTCAACTGCAGGCTTACGGGCCTAATCATGCACACATCTGCCTGTGGGCCTTTTGGGCCTGTTGCGGGCCTGAATCCTCGCCCAACTAGCTGGTTGGGTTTCTAGTCGTATTCAGGCCGTGGTGGCCCTATAGGCGGCATTTTTTTTCATTTTTTTCCAGTTTTTCAGCATTGGTCCCGGTTCGTGGCACCAAAGGTCTCTTTTTCCAGTTTTTTCATTTTCTTTTTTTCTTTATTTATTTTCTTTTGTTTCCACTTACAGTTTTTCAGTGATTCTTTTTGCTTTTAGGTCACAAAAATTATAAACTTTCTGTTAGTGCCATTAGTTTCCAATTTTGAATAGTTTAAATTTGAATTCTTTTAATTGGTGTGAATCACTAGTTTGTGAATAACTTTATTATAAAAATAGATTTTTGAGTGATTCTTTTTCCTGCTATTTAATATTACTGTGTTTTATCATTATATTCAATTTGGTAATTTTTAGGTTATTTTAAATGTCTGTTTTAATCAAAAACAGATTTTGTTATTTTAGTTTGCTATTAAAGTTTCTAACAAAAAAATTCTTTATGAAAATTCTTTTTGCTATTAATGTTTTGAACAAAAAATACTTTGATAACTTTAGTTGCATAAATTTTATATAATTTTAGTTTCATAAATACTAGAGGTTTATAAAATATTTTTAGTTGATTCCTTTTGCTATTAGAGTTTTATAAAAGCTTTTTAGGTGATTCTTTTTGCTATTGAAGAATATTATAGTTTTATTTTAGTTGATCATAACAGAATTTTTTAATTGATTATTTTTAGTTCATTATTTTTGCTATTAGAGTTTCATAAAAGTTTTCTAGTTCATTTTTTTGCTATTAGTTCATTCTTTGAGCTAAATGACCCTGAAATTGAAAAACACTTCAAATGAACTCTGAAAAGGTTGAAAGTTGGCATGGTATCATCATTTCACCCACATAGCATGTTCTAAAAAGTTGAGAGGGTTACGGCAAAAATTGGATGCACTTCGTGTACAAAATGGACAATCTTTTTCGAAGTATCAGGGTTTTGGACGAAAATTCATCTGTTAGAAAGGGATTTCATTTTTTTGAACTTATTTGAACTCCAGACTTTTTGTGTGTTCAAAATGCACCATGACTGGAATCTGGCATTTTGCCATCTGTCCCCTCTTTGCCGTCAGCCAGTTGACGGCAAAGAGGCACTTTGTCGTCTGCTTACAAAAAACAGACGGCAATGAACTGACAGACGACAAAGAACCTGGTTGCCATCAGCCAATTCTTTGCCGTCTGCTAGTAGATGGCAAAGATTCTTTGCCATCTACTGGCTGACGGCAAAGAGGTGGGGCTGGTGGGCCGTTATAGCGCTGGCTAACGGCAAAGAATCTTTGCCATCTCTTTGCCGTCTGCCAGCAGATGGCAAAGAATCTTTGCCGTCTGCCAGCAGACGGCAAAGAGGTGCTGGCAGATGGCAAAGAGGTGGGGCTATCTTTTTTTTGGCGGGTACAAAAAGAAAACCGTTGCCCCCACCTCCTCTCTCTCTCCCCTCTCTCTCCGCTCGGCCCCACCCCTCTCTCTCTCCTGCTCGTCTCTCCCTCTCCATCGTGCGAGCAGCTACGGCGGCCGATTCCGGCGAGCTCCGGCAGGATTCGACGACGGCCAGCACACCCACGTGACCCCCTCGCCCCGCTCCTCCATCCCCTCTGACCAGATCCGACGCGCGCGTCCTCCTGCGACCACGCGCGACCCTCCCCTGCGGCTAGGATTTCGGCCGCCACAGATGCCAACCGATTTCCGGCTGCTCTGGCTGTCTCCGGCGATGCCCTAGCCCTCTACTGCTTTCTCTCGACAAGCTCTATCAATTCCTCCGCATCGATCTGCTTTTCCCCGCCTCCTGCGTTCATCCCCTTCGGTTTCTCCCCGTTAGGATTTCGGTGCTGGTGGTGGTTCGGCCGTGGTGCTCCGATGATGGTCCGGTCGCCGTGAGGATCCTCTGGCGGTGCTGGATGTGCCGTGGCGCGGTGGTGCCCCTGGGTGGCGTCTCCGTGCTATGGTGCCCCTAGGTAATCGCCTCTGTGCCCGTGCTCTCGCTGGCGCCGCCGTTGTGGTGCTCTCTGGCGAGTTCCGGCGTGCTGTGGTGGTGTTGGTTGTGCTGCTCTTCACACCATAGTGATGGTGTGGCTGCATCCTGCTTCAGCTACAACTCCTCTTGGTGAGCTTCTCCTTGCTCCCCTCCTCTGATCTCTCTAATGCATAGCTCTAGCTCTTTATCTTGTTGGATGTGAGGCTCTATTAGCTGTGGTTAGCTGCTGTAGATGAGCATCAACTTGTGTTGGAGCTCTCTGTGATGGATTCTTGCTGTGTCAGGGTTTTGGTCAGTGGCCATCTATGTGTATTTGTGCAGTATATATGCTCCTGTACTGCTCTGTTCTATGTAGTTGCTCCTGGAGTTGTTACTTTGGTCAGTAGCTACTCATGTGTGTGGGCTTGGACCTCTCCCTGCTGTTGCTACTGTTAGCTATCTCACTAGCTGGTGATGGTAACTTAATTCAGTTAACTGAATCTCTAGTGTTACATTTTCTTTTCCATTGGTCTGTTTAACCTTTGGAAATTAGTTATCACTTCTGTTGTTATTTGCTGCTGCTGCTATTACTTGCAGTAGCAGTTTATAATGGTACTAGCCCCTTGTGCTTGTGGGTGCAGTGCCCTAATTGCAGAAAAATACCAGGTGCAAGTGTGGTGCTGTGTTCTGCAAAAGCAGATAATCATTTGGGGTGCTACCCTGCTATTTCTTCTATGCTATAGTTACTTTACTCATGAACAGATACTCACTTGTTCTTAGTTGTTTTACTTCTAATGCTGAAATGAACAGATACCACTTGGTTTGGCTATTCCTATTGGTCTCTTTCTAATAGCCTATGAACAGATGCTATACTTGGTTTTGGCTGTTACTTTCCTAGTTTTCTACTGATAAGACAGATACTACATCTGATTTGGGCAGTGATGCTGGTCTGAGCCCCCCTCTCTTAGGCTTAATTTACATGTGGCTATCCCTGTGCTGTGATGAATTAGCCCTGGCACTTCCAGGCTGTCTGAGCACATAATCCCTCAAGTATACCTTGAGGTCTTCTGTAGCTTGGTCCTGTGGATTCTGGTAAACCTGCTTCTTATGGCCAGCCTGCTCCTCCAAGCTGCTTCACACTATCTCACAGATATGGTTTTGGGCCCAGTCCTGTTTGATGTTTTGGACACCAAGTGTCTAACAGACCCTACTCTACGGTTGGCTGCCCTATTTATACTAGCCTGAATGGTGTGACTAAGCTGTGTGTGTGCTTGTGCTGTCCTCACGGGTGGCTTTGGTGATTGTGGTGTTAACAGCAGCTGCTTGCTGTGTCAAGCTCTCCTTGATAGTTATCTCTTCTAAGCTGCTGGTGGCTGATGTGTTGGGACTTGGTCTGGTCGGCTGGTTGTGATGTATATCTCCTCCTGGAGCTTTGTTTTTTGCGTTGCACAGTGACATGTACCTATTGTCACTGGACAAAACTGATTGTGGTGATGAAGTCTAATCCTTGGCTTTAATCACTAGTTTTTAGTTGGCTTAATTCCTGGAGCTAGTACTGATAGTGGTCTTTGTGTTGGCATTTAACTTACTACTAATTGTGGTGGCTTCTTGATTGGGTCCTTGGCTGGTTCTCTCCTTTGGCTCTTTGGTATTGATTTACACTATTTGGCTTTCTAATTAAGATCACTTTGAAAATCAGGATCTTAACTAAGATTGTCTTGATCTCAAGTGCTGGCTCCTACAGCATTGCATTTCACCAAGTGAAATGCTACATTTCTACTCCTAACCCATTCTCTCTTTCTTAGTGTTTTTGTTATGCAGGTTGGAAGAAAAGAAGATCTAGAGAAGATCTTAGTAATAAGATAGTTTTTAGGAAAATAGATATTTAGTTTTAGGTCATTTCTTGTAATTTCAGATATGGAGTGCTTGTCTTTAGTTTTTGTTTTGACTTTGTGAAACTTGCTACCTATGGATGAAACTGTGTAATATTGATGAAACTATGTATATGTATGGATGAAACTTGCTACTATTGGTAACGTGTGTTGGATATGTGTTCATGGATATGTCTTGGATATATATGTGTTCATGACTATTGGTAATATGTGCTGGATATGCAATATTGGTCATATATATATATATATATATGTGTGTGTGTGTGTGTGTGTGTGTGTGTGTGTGTGTGTGTGTGTGTGTGTGTGTGTGTGTGTTTGATTTTTTGTGAAAATGAATTGATATAAGAAAAAACAGAATTAAATGGGGCAATATAGGCACTTTGCCATCTGCTGGCAGACGGCAAAGGTCTTTGCCGTCTGCCGGCAGACGGCAAAGCTGCTACATGGCAGCTACCTGTGCAACCTGGGGGGCACTGGGCTGGCCTATATGGTTGCTTTGCCGTCGATCTGCTGGCAGACGGCAAAGACTTTTGCATCTTTGTCGTCTGCTAGCAGATGGCAAAGCACGCCGTTAACCCCTTAACGGACCTAAGCCACCACGTGTGACGTCCATGCCCTTTGCCGTCTGCTGGCAGACGGCAAAGACCTTTGCATCTTTGCCGTCCGCCAGCGGACGGCAAAGTGCCCTTTGCCGTAGCTCATTCAGCCGGACGTGGTGCCGTCTGCTGGCTGACGGCAAAGGCCTTTGCCGTCCGCCAGGCATGCCTTTGCCGTCAGCCATGGTAGACGGCAAAGTGCCTGATTCCTGTAGTGCACAATTCAAAGCCACATCATCAATTTTCAACCCTTTCTGACTTCATTTCCTATTTTTCATGCATTTACTAATTTTTTTAAGCTAAATGACCCTGAAATTGAAAAGCACTACAAATGAACTCTGAACAGGTTGAAAGTTGGCATGGTATCATCATTTCACCCACATAGCATGTGCTAAAAAGTTCAGAGGGTTACGGCAAAAGCTGGATGCACTTCGTGTACAAAATGGACAATCTCTTTCGAAGTATCAGGGTTTCGGACGAAAACTCATATGTTACAAAAGGCATCATCATAATAGTTGTGGAGAGAAAGTCTTCACTTTTTCTTTGCTTGTGTCCTTTGCTTATTGCGCCGTAACCATGGATAATCTTCATCGTTTAACAGGGTGCTTGGGTCAGCCTTGACTTTGAAGAGAGGAATTTCATGAAACTTTTCATAATCTTCAGACATGTCTATCTTGCCCTCCACTCCCACGATGTATCTTTTTCCTGAAAGAACTATGTGGCGCTTTGGCTCATCGTATGATGTATTTGCTTCCTTACCTTTTCTTTTTCTCGGTTTGGTAGACATGTCCTTCACATAGAAAACCTGCGCCACATCATTGGCTAGGACGAATGGTTCGTCTGTGTACCCAAGATTGTTCAGATCCACTATTGTCATTCCGTACTGTGGGTCTACCTGTACCCCGCCTCCTGACAGATTGACCCATTTGCACTGAAACAAAGGGACCTTAAAATCCTGTCCATAGTCAAGTTCCCATATGTCCACTATGTAACCATAATATGTGTCCTTTCCCATCTTGGTTGCTGCATCAAAGCGGACACCACTGTTTTGGTTGGTGCTCTTTTGATCTTGGGCGATCGTGTAAAATGTATTCCCATTTATCTCGTACCCTTTGTAAGTCAACACAGTCGAAGATGGTCCCCTGGCCAACGAGTACAACTCATCAGAAATAGTGTTGTCACCCATGAGACGTGTTTGCATCCAACTGCCGAAAGTCCTGATGTGTTCACATGTAATCCAGTCGTCACACTGCTCCGGGTGTTTGGAGCACAGAATATTCTTTTGTTCATTGACATACGGTGTCACCAAGGTAGAATTCTGTAGAACTGTGTAGTGTGCTTGAGACCAAGAATGCCCGTCCGACATATTATTGAGTCCGCTCCTAGCGTGCCTTTTCCAGCCAGTCTCCCCTCATACCGCGATTGAGGGAGACCAATCTTCTTAAGGTCAGGAATGAAGTCAACACAAAACCCAATGACCTCCTCTGTTTGATGGCCCGTGGAGATGCTTCCTTCTGGCCTAGCACGGTTATGAACATATTTCTTTAAGACTCCCATGAACCTCTCAAAGGGGAACATATTGTGTAGAAATACAGGTCCCAGAATGGCAATCTCGTCGACTAGATGAACTAGGACATGCGTCATGATATTGAAGAAGGATGGTGGGAACACCAGCTCAAAACTGACAAGACATTGCGCCAGATCACTCCTTAACCTTGGTAGGATTTCTGGATCGATCACCTTCTGAGAGATTGCATTGAGGAATGCACATAGCTTCACAATGGCTAATCGAACGTTTTCCGGTAGAAGCCCCCTCAATGCAACCGGAAGCAGTTGCGTCATAATCACATGGCAGTCATGAGACTTTAGGTTCTGAAACTTTTTCTCTGCCATATTTATTATTCCCTTTATATTCGACGAGAAGCCAGACGGGACCTTCATACTGAGCAGGCATTCAAAGAAGATTTCCTTCTCTTCTTTGGTAAGAGCGTAGCTGGCAGGACCTTCATACAGCTTTGGAGGCATGCCGTCTCTTCCGTGCACACGTTGCTGGTCCTCCCGTGCCTCCGGTGTATCTTTTGTCTTCCCATACACACCCAAGAAGCCTAGCAGGTTCACGCAAAGATTCTTCGTCACGTGCATCATGTCGATTGCAGAGCGGACCTCTAGGTCTTTCCAATAGGGTAGGTCCCAAAATATAGATTTCTTCTTCCACATGGGTGCGCGTCCCTTAGTGTCATTCAGAACAGATAGTCCGCCGGGGCCCTTTCCAAAGATTACTTGTAAATCATTGACCATAGCAAGTATGTGATCACCAGTACGGACGGCGGGCTTCTTCCGGTGATCTGCCTCACCTTTGAAATGCTTGCCTTTCTTTCGACAATGATGGTTGGTCGGAAGAAATCGACGATGCCCCAGGTACACATTCTTCCTGCATTTGTCCAAATATATATTTTCGATGTCATCTAAACAGTGCGTGCATGCGTGGTATCCCTTGTTTGTCTGTCCTGAAAGGTTACTGAGAGCAGGCCAATCATTGATAGTTACAAACAGCAACACATGTAGGTCAAATTCCTGCTCGTCGTGCTCATCCCACACATGTACACCTTTTCCATTCCACAGCTGTAAAAATTCTTCAACTAATTGCCTTAGGTACACATCAATGTCGTTGCCGGGTTTCTTAGGGCCTTGGATGAGAACTGGCATCATAATGAACTTCCGCTTCATGCACAGCCAAGGAGGAAGGTTATAGATACATAGAGTCACGGGCCAGGTGCTATGATTGCTGCTCTGCTCCCCAAAAGGATTAATGCCATCCGCGCTTAAACCAAACCATACGTTCCTTGCGTCACCTACAAAGCCCCCCCCACTTTCTCTCGATTTTTCTCCACTGCGACCCGTCAGCGGGTGCTCTCAACTTCCCGTCTTTCTTACGGTCCTCTTTGTGCCATCACATCAACTTGGCATGCTCTTTGTTTCTGAACAGACGTTTCAACCATGGTATTATAGGAGCATACCACATCACCTTGGCAGGAACCCTCTTCCTGGGGCGCTCGCCATCAACATCACCAGGGTCATCTCGTCTGATCTTATACCACAATGCACCGCATACCGGGCATGCGTTCAAATCCTGGTAATCACCGCGGTAGAGGATGCAGTCAGTAGGGCATGCATGTATCTTCTGCACCTCTAATCCTAGAGGGCAGAGAACCTTCTTTCCTCTGTATGTACTGTCAGGCAATTCATTATCCTTTGGAAGCTTCTTCTTCATTATTTTCAGTAGCTGCTCAAATCCCTTGTCAGATACACCATTCTCTGCCTTCCATTTCAGCATTTCCAGTGTGGTACTGAGCTTTGTGTTGCCATCTTCGCAATTTGGGTACAACGGTTTTTTGTGATCCTCTAACATGCGATCGAACTTCAACTTCTCCTTTTCAGTCTCGCATTCTCTCTGTGCATCAACAATGACCTGGTGAAGATCATCATCGGGCACATCATCAGGTTCATCTTGATCTTCAGCTTCCCCCGTTGCAGCATCACCATATTCAGGGGGCCGATAGTTATCATCATACTCTTCTTCTTCGTTGTCTTCCATCATAACCCCTCTTTCTCCGTGCTTGGTCCAAACATTATAGTGTGGCATGAAACCCTTCTCAAGCAGGTGGACATGAAGGGTTTTCGAGTCATAGTAAGATTTCGTATTCCCACAGATAGGGCATGGACAACACATAAAACCATTCTGCTTGGTTGCCTCAGCCACTTCGAGAAAATTATGCACGCCCTTAATGTAGTCGGAGGTGCATCTGTTACCGTACATCCATTGCCGGTTCATCTGCGTGCATTACATATAATTAAGTGTGTCAAAAACCATTACAGAACATCATGAATAGAGAAGTGACCAAGTATCTATCTAAATCATACAAGTAAGAATTTTTTTTCTTTAACAAAGAAGATAGGAACAAGAGGCTCACCATGGTGGTGCCGGCGACGAGATCGGCACGGGCGATGGACGGCGGTGAGGACGGGGACGGGACAGGACGGACCGCCAAACCTAGACAAATCTTGAGGAAAATGGAGTTTGGACAAGGAGCTTCGAGAGGAGATAGCTTAAGTGTGTCTCGGGCATTTCATCGAACACCTCATGTGCATAGGAGGTGAGCTAGAGCACCACAAAGCTCTCCCACGGCCGGCCAAAAAAACAGAGCAGTGCACTGCTCTGCTCGAGGGTATATATAGGCCTCTCTTTAGTCCCGGTTGGTGGCTACAACCGGGACTAAAGGACCACATTTGGTCCCGGTTTCAGCCACAAACCGGGACTAAAGGTTGTGGGCCAGGAGCGAGGCCCATTGGTCCCGGTTCGTGTCTGGAACCGGGACCAAAGGGGTCAGACGAACCGGGACCAATGGCCCCCGAGGCCCGGCAGGCGCCCTGGCCTCACGAACCGGGACTAATGCCACCTTTGGTCCTGGTTTGTGAGTGAACCGGGATTAATGCCCTTATCCTGGCCTCAACCAAAGCCCTGTTTTCTACTAGTGTGCCCATGATCTGGAAAACAGGATCATCATGCAATACTTGAGCCAGTCTTAGAGGCAAGACTAGGAATACATTTTACCGTTTAGTATACCACACGTGCACATGAGTTTCCCTCCGAGCCTCGTGGATATTGCAGACTCGAGAATCATTGCAGTTATAGCACGAAAGCTAAACATTCATTACAAACTTGGAGATACAAAATAACTAATGTTACAGCCTCTAGGGCATATCTCCTACAGGCCATGCATAATTTCAGTTTTGGCTAGATTTTTGAACTGACAAGTATCAGTTGTATATGTGTATTCAGGTTCAGAAAAGACAGGGTATTCAAACTATCCTGATTTCTCTATTAAATCAAAGATGACAACGGCATGGATGAAGGTCTGTATGCTCCTGTTGTCAAGTCTGCTTGATTTTTTTTTTGAATTTTAGCTAACTCTGCCTGGTGAAAGCATTCTTCCATGCCAAGTAGACAGTTAGCTTGCCAACAAGATACAGAGTAGCGTTTATTGTGACTTTTCCTCTCATGTAAACATGCATTTGTTTCAGACACGGAGAAAAACTGCACATGTTCTAAAATGCTTTCCACTGCAGGTTGTTTTTGGAGGATTAGTTTTGCATATCTTCTATTATTTAATAAACATTAAATGCTAGGTTCATTTCAACCTAAATCGTATTGTTTGGAGACGTAATTTATAGTAAAATGCCTATTTCCAAGTGTTCAGGCAAAAAAATGCACGTTTAGTCAGATTTAGCTTTTGAACTTCTCCCGAGATATGTCCCAACCATCATATTTGAAATATCTTCTATTTTCTAAATACGAGACACTGGACACGACAATATGTAAAAATGTGTCGATGTTACTTTTCATTTACATTCACATGCTGCTGTAGTGTTCCAGGCTTGAAAATGATAAAACATTGTGGCCGGCTGCCACCGACCGACTCGAGCTTGCTTCGGCCTCCTCCTCGGATCCTGCAGCTACTGCCTCCCCAAGCAAAGTCAACCTACAACAAGGTGAGCCTCCTACCCTGCAGTTTAGGGAACAAGAACTATCTCAGATAATAGGACATGGTGGAGTCACAGGAAGATCCATACGTCAAACATAAATTCAAGTATCATATTGAAACCCTCTTCTGATTTGGAGGTCTGAACCAACTATTCTGAAATTCCTCAGTTGTAGAGGACGCATGATACTAGCAGGAGCCCTTTGTCGTATGAATTATGCAGAGGGAGAGAGAGATGTTGATATACAAGATGACAGAGTGAATATTTGTGCTGAGCACATGCAAGGCCCTTTAGGTTGTCCTGTTGGACAATACTGGAAATAAGTAATTTTTCTTAATTTGATATTGGTAATGGACAAGGCTAAAGATCTTAAGGATGTTTCAAATTATTAAAATGTTTAATGCAGAAATAGTTATAGTAACATAATATTTCTCATTCAGTTTTTTACTGTTTTCTTCATGATATCCCTTCTTTAGCAGCAGAAGCCTCTAAAGAGCACTCTAATGTGGCCTACATTGTCACTCCTCCTCTTGGATTGCATGAGCTTATGGTGGTATGTGCTCAGTAATTCCCCTATAGTTCTACCACACTAGACGATGTGCGTTCAGTACACATTATGGTCGTTGTCGATAAAGAGGTAACTAGCTGTCTATAGCAAAGTTCGGCTAAATATGTTCACTTGGTCCATTTATTAGTTCCTCGATCCTCCTGACCACAACCGAATAGTCTTTTGTTATTTTTCATTGTAGCTCAGCTCTGTATGCTCCTATTTCTCAAGTGGGAGTAGTGTCACTTCCAAGAAATAGGTCTCTGTATGCTTAATGCATGTACCTGGATTCCTTTTTATAATGACAGTAATGTTTATGCACTTCTAATTCTACACAATGTCAAATAATGGAGAGTAATCCATTTTTTTGTATGTGTGGACTCATATTGTACCTAATCTGGAAAAAAAATGACAGGATTGCAAAGAGGTGCCGGCTTGAGATTGACCACATCTTTGTATCTACCTTGAGGCCGGATCTCTCTCAATTCACTCAAGAGCACCTTTGTTCTGCTGTAGCTCAAAACGTAAGAGGCCAGATCCACGACGCGAGTGCATCTGCTTCCCGTTAGGAGGTAATTCAAGGCGGCGAATTTTATATATGCCCACTCTACTATTTTCTTTATCAAACATGTAGAGTTAAACCACTGGTTTCATATGTCCTTTACTCTTTTTACTTTTAGTCTCCAAATGATATAAGAGGTTCTGTTGATGCTCTATTAACATGATTGGATTTTTTTTAATCATATTGCTCCTGCACCATGACACATAGTTTGGAGAGTAATCCATTTCATTGTATATGTGGACTCCTTATTGCAACGTGGTCAGGAAATAATATTATCTTTAAAAATATCATGGTAGTATGAGATGCGTTCCTGAAGCGGTACCATATGTACCCGTAGAGTTTGAGATGTGGTTGATTGAGCTTGCAGTTATAGTTCACTGTGTCGAAAAGTTTCATTTCTTCGCCTTTTTGGAGAATGATTCAGATAATGTTCTTATTTTGAACTTCTTTCAACAATTCAACTACATATTGCTTGCTGTTTGGTGTTTAGTTTGTAGTGTTGCTTTTCTGCACCAGTTGCTTTGCTCCTTGCACTAATCGTTATTATCTTTTTTCTGCATCGATTGCTTGCTCCTTGCTTTTTAGTTTGTAGTGTTTCTTTTCTACTGAACCGTGAAATTGGCTTGTTTGATTTCTAGAAGCTATCTCTCTTTTATGCACTAATCGACTTTGTACTAGCATTTGGTTTCAAAAAATGTCATTGTGCAACCTGGCCAATTCTTGGTGCTAATTGTTTCATCCTCTCGTATTTTAAGTTTGCGAATTTAAGGCTCTACCATCATACGAAGGCAAACAATCATGTGGATTTGGATTAAGTGCATCTCCTTTTCATTATTTAAATTAATGAGTGCTCACAAAAAAGGATATGATGCTAAGACTTGCCATAAATTCACATGAGGATTGAATATATTTGTAGTTAAACCTTGCACATATATAGATTTGCTCAGGTTTCAGATTTCTCAATCCATACTTCCGTGCAAATATCAATTCTTGACAGGTTATTCAGTAACCTCGCACATGCTCATTTTCTTTATATATCATCAGTATTAAAGTTCATACATGATACTTATATTCTCGGCTTTAGAACATTAAAGTTTATACATGATACCTTATCATCAGTATTAAAGTTCATACCATGTTCTCCTGCGTAGTCTAAATCAGATAGGGACTTTGAACGTATTCAGTTTAAATAATGAGAGGCATCCACAAGTACAGGTAAAACCATGGCATCCTCAAGCCATGGTTGGGGAAGGATAAAATTAGAAAAGGAAAAGAGGATCCTAACATTTTTAGTACCATCTTATGGGTTGTTTTGAGGCCACAGATCTGTCGCATACTAGCATCTGTTCTGCTAAGGCTTTCCTACTTTTCTTTTAATTTGTGCTCTGAATATGATCATGTGACCTGATTTCTTCAGTTCATTGATTTTTAGTCATACTTTTTTGCTAAATCTTCAGTTCTCTTACTTCAGATCATGTGACCTGCTTTCTTTTCTTCTCCATAAAAGCTACACGTTACTGTTACACACATGTGGGAGCAGATTAAATCTGTCCATTGAATTTTAGTCATACTTTTCTTAAATGGATTTATTTTAAGGCATGTTATGTATTGTTCATGTCTTCTGCCTTTCAAGTGTGTTGGTAGCACACCTTTAGTTATTAACCAATATATGTATTGTTCATGTCTTCTGCATTGTTCATTGAGCACAAAAGTATCACTATTTAGATAAATTATAAGATGGGTTATAGGACTGCATGAACTGCTAACCAATTTACCCTTTTAACCGAACATGGTCTTCTCTAATCTCTACCTGGATTCTATCATGTTGGGAGGGTGATGGATGTGCCATGGGGCAAGTCCGTCTGACGGAAGGTGTGGACGGAAGAGCGACAATAACTACAGGGTTGTTCAAAGATTGAAAGAAATATCTTATGTGTCTTCGGTTTTGACACTATGCATAGGTAGCCGTCGTTGATAATCCAAACTTTGAAAAGTTTAGTTCAAGGTTCGTAACTCTGTTGTCAATGGGGAAAATGTTATCTGTTTCAAGTGACTGAACAAACTACTCATAGTAGGTT
This sequence comes from Thinopyrum elongatum, assembly GCA_011799875.1. Lineage (NCBI taxonomy): Eukaryota > Viridiplantae > Streptophyta > Magnoliopsida > Poales > Poaceae > Thinopyrum > Thinopyrum elongatum. The sequence continues at coordinate 585,781,755 of CM022301.1, read as the reverse complement.
CATGTGATGTTGCGTATGAAAGGTTGAACGTCAAGACGATCAGGTGGATCTATCCAAAAAATATGCTTCTGTGGAACTACGTAGGCTCTTTGTCTCACATTGCCACTGTGGCTTGCTTTTGCTGTATGAAAATTACGCTATATGTATCGAACTTGATGTGGATTGATCGACCATGCTTGCTTTTGGCACAAGTATATATTTCCATTTCCTATGAACTTCCAGATGAATGGTTCTACTGACAAAATTCCTTATGTTTTCTTTGCATTTGGTAAATGTGATTGCCTTGCCTTATTGCCATGACTTCTACAAATGATTCCATACCAAGTAGCACCAATACCGTGCTTTGTTTAAATGCTGGGACAACACGTTCAGCCAGGCACCACGCGCCAAGGCGCGTTTCCAATCTAGTCAAACCCATTAAGCTATGCTACAAGGGCGCCTCCTCGCGCATGCCACGTCGAACACATAGGTTGGGCAGGAAAATAAAAGGGATAAAAGGAAAAGCAAAATAATGTAAAAGTGGTCGAGCGAAACTCTCTCGTCCCCACGCCCTCAGCCTCGAGCGCCGCCTCCTCCCTCTCCAGCGCCGCCACCCCTCCTCCCTCTATCACCGCCGCCGCCTCACCCCTCCCCCACGCTCGTGCCCTCTCCTTCTCCCACCCCGGGCTCCACCTTCTCCGGCCCCTGCCTGCGCTCCATCCCTTCCTCCTCGTTGTGGCAGGCATCATCGCTGCTGCGGAGCATCATCGCTGCTGCGGAGGGCTCCTCAACGCCGCCGCATCCGGGGAGGGCGCCCTACGAGACAGTCCTAGATGTGGCAGGCGACTCCATCACCGGTCGCGTGCGGCGGAGGCCAGCCCAGATCCACCTCCTCCAGCCCATCCTCTTCATCACGCACAACAGGAAAGGATGGCCATGATGGTGCTGGTTCGAGCTCCACCACCCCATCCCCGGCCGTTGTTCGTCGGTAGCAGACCAAGCACCGCCTCCACACCCACCGTCCTTCCTTGTTGGCCCTTTTGTGTGTCAGGACCGGACCTCGGCGGTCTTTGCCTAGACGGGACCTCAACGCGACCTGCAGGTCCCCACTGAGATGCCTGGATACTTATCTAAATATAAGGTGCCTGACATTATTGATTCCTTTGGATGATTCATAAGCTGATTATTAGCAGGTGTACGTGCTGATGATAAAAGGAGCACCACTCAACCAAATGGTTTGATTTTTTGAGTCTAATGAAACACTGTTAGTTCACTTTCTTAGACTTGTTTAAAAATGGTCAGTATCTTGAGTTCCAGGAGTTCAAATTATCACACATATTAGAAGAGAAGTCATCACTTTTCAGCTATTTTCCCTAAATCTAAATGTGTTTCTGTACTAATCCCTAGGAAATAATTCATACCATATTAGTAATTTCAGAATCGCTGAGTCTTCTTCACTCTCTGATCTAGAATGTTTATGTTGTAAATTTTGCATTAGGACTATACAGCTAATGATTTATGGATGGTAAGGTGCCATTATAACAGTGATTTCACTTTTATTTGTACCGCTTCGACTTATGTAAATTCGTAGACTACTAATTGTTATAATGAAAGAAAATGATATGTTTAGTTCAAATATGAGAGCTATTTAGTGATGTGTCTTTGGATTTTCCCATTCAGATGTTAGAGCTCCTGTGGTACTCAGATATCGATGCATCATGGGGCTAGAGAATGTCCTTTTATGCGTGATGTCATTTTAATACCCGTTTCAAATTTGCTTCATCTTGTTTTCCCTCATTCATTAAATTATAGGATTCTATTTGTTTGTATGACTAAATGCAGATATGAAATTGTTCTTGACAGATGATTGTAACTAAAGTCAAGTTCTAGGTATAAAAAATGATCTGATGGATCATGCTCTTGCAATAACTGATTTCGCTATCAAGTCTACAATCCAATGTTGATCTAGAAGGTAGACTCTTTAAACTTCATTGATGCTTTCTTGGCCGTTTTGATCTAATATCTCTCTGATGTGGTTAGTATAAACATATGGTGGTATTATTAGTTTTTGCTTTTTTGTAGGATAATAACGTTGCAGATAGATGAAGACTGAATTAGTTCATAGTTGATCTTGGTTCTGTATGATCTTCAATGTTTAGGTCTCGTAGCTAGGTCTATCTCCCAAGGGCAACGAGAAGAAATCTGTTAACACATTACTGCATTATATGTAACATATGTCCATTTTCACGGAATGAAAGGTGAGTGCTAATTACTTGTGCTGAACCATTATGGTGCCCTGAACTTTCTGCCCATTTGAGTTATACTCCTGAGTCTTGATGTTGACTGAATTGAAAATTTGGAGCTATCGAGACTCGAGCTTCATTTTTTCGTGGATTAGTAGTTATTGAATTTTTATGCCTCTAGCCCATGCTTGTAGGAACACAATTATTGAGTACAACAATGGGTGTAAAAGAGAGTGTGCAGAGTGAATTTGATAACATAGAAGCTCAGATTAGAAGCACAAATACGGTCCTTTTTTCCCTGGTACTATACCATTTGATGATTTCCTATGGGTATTAGGAGTGCTAAGATCAAGGTTTCCCTGAGCTCCATGGATATAAGCTTGCCCTCATACCATTTGTTGATCTGGTAAGGTCTTTGAACACAGAAGATGCCTACATTGTCTGATGTTACTTATCCAAAATGCTCCAAGTCAATTCGCATTGTTCCAATGGGCATCTGTTTAATATTGATGATTAGGTTGTCATGCTACCCGTTCATATATTTTTTGTTAGAGATTGCTTTCATGTGCTTTCCCCCTCAATGCATGATACATCTAGAGTAGGCATACATTCAGTTATAATCATTTTGATACTTTGCCAAATCTGGTAAACCACTACGAAGATATTACTGTTGACACACGAACACGTCACGTGTACCCTCGACGCCGGGGGTGATGCACCGCAGCTCACGTCGAAGGAGACCCGACCGACAGCGCGATACGCAGGACAGTCGGCGGGCGCTTTTGGAGACCCGAAACCCCACACGCCCGGGAGAGACCCCGTCAGGGCGCGCGGCGGCAATGGGCTGCCCTAGGTCGATTCGCTCGCCCCTAGAGCCTCGGGATTCGCAGCTCTCAAACTCGAGGAACAGCGAAGAACGAGGAAGAAAAATGATGGAGAGATAAAACGTAGATAAAAAGTAGTCTATTGATTTGTTCGATTGTGTGTTGTTCAATCGGCCGTCACCCCCAACATAAATAAGAGGCGGCTGGACTTCCCGTACAAGCAAAGGATTCAATCTAGGCTTTACTTACAGGAAAATTACATCAATTCATGTCCTAGAGTCCTAGTTCTGGTCCCACTCGGATCCATCCCGAATCTGGTCCAATCTTCTGTCTTCCTTGCGTGGGCCGTGGAATCTATATATGACTTCCGATGGAGACGGTCCAAATATCAATTTTGTGCGTTTCGACGAGGCCGACAATCCGCATGTTGATCGCTTTCCCAAATAAGGCAATCTTGAATACTCCACGGGGTCATCTTTAATTTTGGGTCGGACTCGTTCATGTAGCTCACTGGACCACCTGACTCTTGTAGCGTCTCTGCAGGTCGTATACTACGTCGGATGATGATGACTCCAAAAGCAAAGTTGACCGTTTCGACGTTACGAACAACTTTCATGTTGAACACTTTTTCATCCGAGGCCATATAGATAAGTATTTAAGCCCATCTTCAGCATCTGGGCAGATTGGCCTTGACAGTTTCTACTGTTCCCGGCAAGATTTCTCCGACAAGGTTTCCATCCTGGCAGTTTTCTCACCCCGACAAGGTTACTATTTCCGGCAAGATTTCCCCGGCAAGGTTTCCATCCCGTCAAGTTTTCTCACCCCGGCAAGGTTACTGTTCCCGGCAAGATTTCTCCGGCAAGATTTCCATCCCGTCAAGTTTTCTCACCCCGGCAAGGTTACTGTTCCCGGCAAGATTTCTCCGGCAAGGTTTCCATCCCGGCAAGTTTTCTGGCTGCACCTTGCAGGTCTTTTTTGAGGCAGTAAACGACCTCGGATGAAAATGTGCCCAAAAGCAATATTGAACGTTTCGACAAGACGAACAACTTTTATGTTGAACGTTTTTCGATTCGAGGCCATCTTGAAGGGCTAATTACTCACGCATTGCATCAGACACCCATCAGACATGTGTCTGATGGAGCGCGCCATATTTTGCCTCTTGACAGGGCTGCATTCAGATAGCTCTAACTGTTACATACGAACTCGGATTGAGATGATTTTTATATGAAAATCAACCAAATCGACGAGACGAAGACAACTCATGTAGAGCATTCCTTCATCCGAGATTGTCTTGGAGGCGTAATCGACCAAAAAGCACTCAGAACACCTAAACATGACAATCCGAGTGTAGTTTTGGTCTTTGATATGATGCCGAATGATTATGTTCCAAACATCAAAGTCGTTCCACTCAGCAATGTGAAGTTTCTCATGTAGAATATCTTGTCATTTGAGGCCATCCCTATTTCATTCTGCATTGTGCCAAAATCAGATGTCAACACATGCCCCCCTGTTTTTCGGCAAAGCTTGCATGCCGAAAAATAATTTGCACCATGCTTGTTCTAAGGACGATGTCAACACTCCATCGACCATCTATATTTCTCAGGGTGATAATTATGTATCGGCCGTGTTTATGCTAAGGGCGATAATCATGTATCGGCCATTGCCTAATCAGGCTTCTTGCCACACACTCGGGTGGTACTTCTTCAGATATCTGCCATTGAGATCTCGAGGTAATAATACTCCTTGCATGGATTCCACCAAATATGAATTTCCAGGAACTATCCTTGCAATCCTAAAGGGACCTTCCCAGTTTGGAGACCACTTCCCGAATTTTCTATCTCTAGAACCAATCGGCAGAATCACTTTCCACACAAGATTGCCAACCTGAAAATTCTTCAACTTGACCTTTTTATTGTAAGCTCTTGCTACCCTCAGCTTGTCCCTCTCTATGGCCTTCAAAGCAGCCAAACGTTTATCGGCAACTTCATCAATGTTATCCATCATCAAATTATAAAAGTCTACTGCCGATAAATCATTTTGTTTGGCTATTCTCAAAGCACTCAAATTCACTTCCACTGGTAAAACAGCCTCTTGACCGTATACTAGCTCATATGGAGTTACCTTGGTAGCACCATGCCTTGAGATTCTATGTGCCCATAAAGCTTCAGACAATAACTCATGCCATTTTCTTGGATTATCCTTAATCTTCTTTTTGATGAGCTTGATCAATATCTTATTGCTAGACTCAGCTTGTCCATTAGCTTGGGCATAATACGGAGATGAATTGAGCAACTTTATGTTATATGATTCGGCAAATTCTCTAACTTGATGTGACATGAAAGACGAACCTTGATCTGTAGTCAATGTCTGAGGAACACCGAATCTATGAATAATGTGCTCTGTCATGAATTGAATTACCTCCGTATGTGTCATGTTCTTGAGAGGTACTGCTTCAGACCACTTGGTGAAATAATCGGTTGCCACCAACATGAACCGATGCCCCTTCGAGGAAGATGGATGAATTTGCCCAATGAAATCTAAACCCCATCCTCCAAAAGGCCACGGCTTGATAATAGGATGTAACATAGCAGCAGGAGCCAATTGAATATCACCAAATTTTTGACAAGCTTCACACCCTTTATAGTACCTGAAGCAATCATTGATCATAGTCGGCCAATAAAATCCAGCACGTCGCAATAACCACTTCATCTTGGGAGCCGACTGATGAGTACCACAAATGCCTTCATGTACTTCTCCCATAGCAACTCTTGCTTGGTCCTCGTCCAAGCACTTCAAAAGAACATCTTCAATCGCTCGGCGATAAAGACCACCATCTCTTATTGTATATTTGAAAGCCATACGCCGAATAGTCCTGTCCACCCTTTCACTCGGATCGCGCAAGTAATCCATAATGGGCTTCCTCCAGTCATGATTTTCACCTGCACTAGATTTTTTGTTAGTGGCCGAATCAGTGGGCTCTGGTTCGGCCTCTCCCATATTTGGAAGACTAGACATCGGCTTCTGAGAAATATGAAACATGCCATGATCAACATGATAGCCGGAAGCTTGTTGTGCCAACTCATTTGCTCTCCAATTGTCATGTCTAGATATATGAGCAATGCTAAAATAATCCAAAGTAGAAATTATATCTAGACATTTATCAAGATAAACATTAAGTGATTCGTCAAAACATTGAAAGACTTTGGATATTTGTTGCACTACTAATAACGAATCACCAAAAGCCTCAATATGTGTAGCACCTATGGCAAGCAACATCTCCAGGCCGAATAACAATGCCTCATATTCGGCTTGATTGTTTGTGCAAAAATATTCTAAGCGGCATGAGGCTTCAAAAACAGCACCATGAGCAGATATATAAACAATACCAATACCTTGTCCACTGCTACAAACTGAACCATCAAAATATAATCTCCATGGTACTAATGAGACAAGGTTTATATTAACATCATGCTTGTCATTAATCCGATGCTCAACAATAAAATTAGCAACGATTTGGCCTTTCATGGATTTTAGAGATTCATAAGCCAAATCATATTCAATCAAAGCATAAGCCCACTTGCCAATTCTACCACTAAGAATTGGCCTATGCAACATGTATTTAATGACATCAGTTTGACAAGCTACTATGCATTCACTCGGCACCAAATAATGTCTCAATTTTGTGCAAGCATAATATAAGCATAGGCATAGTTTTTCAATAAATGTATACCTTGTCTCGGCGTCCAATAAATGCCTGCTCAAATATGTAATAGCATGCTCTTTTCCTTCGGTTTCTTGAGTCAAAACAGCACCAATAACACCTTCTTCTGCTGCAATGTAAAGCTTAAAGGGTTCCCTATGCTTGGGCGCTTTCATCACTGGAGGCGTGCACAAATAGTTCTTGATCATATCAAATGCTTCTTGCTGATTTGCCCCCCAAGTGAAATCAACATCATTCTTTAACCAAAGGATAGGAGTAAATGCATCAACTTTCCCTGACAGATTAGCTATGAACCTTCTCAAATAATTGACCTTGCCAAGGAACTTTTGCATATCTCTCTTGCATGTTGGAGCCTCCACTTTCTGTATAGCCTCTATCTTTTTGGGATCAATCTCTATGCCATCTTCATGAATAATGAAACCCAAAAACTTCCCAGCCGACATGCCAAATGCACACTTCAAAGGATTCATCTTCAGTCCATATTTTTTCATTCTTTCAAAAGCTAAGCGCAAATCGGCTAGATGAGATTCGAAAGCATCTGATTTGACAACAATATCATCAATATAAACCTCAAGTATAACACCAAGTAAATCATGAAAAATTAAATTCATAGCCCTTTGATACGTGGCACCGGCATTCTTTAATCCAAAGGTCATCACTGTCCACTCAAATAAACCAAGGAAACCAGGACATCGAAAAGCTGTTTTGGACATGTCCTCTTCGGCCATAAAAATCTGGTTATACCCCGCATTACCATCAAGAAAGCTAATGACCTTATGTCCAGAAGCATCATTAATAAGCATATCAGCTATTGGCATGGGATACTCATCTTTAGGTGTAGCTCTATTCAAATCTCTGAAATCAATGCACACCCTCAACTTGCCGGAGCCTTTCTTCTCTACTGGTACAATGTTAGAAATCCACTCGGCATACCTGCAAGGTCTAATAAAATTAGCTTTAAGCAAACGACCGATCTCTTCCTTGATCCGGTCATATGTTTTTGGGTTAAACTTTATAGCCGATTGTTTGTACAGACTAAAACCAGCCTTTATAGGTAACCGATGCTCCACTAGCTCTCGGTTTAAACCTGGCATCTCATGATATTCCCATGCAAAGCAACAAACATATTCTTTCAATAGCTCGATCAACTTAGCTTTATGATCGGCTCTTTAATTTTTGTTTACAAATGTCGGCCTAGGAATTGAACCATCTCCTATGTCTATCTCTTCTAATAGATCGGCCGACGTAAAACCTTGTCCTAATTTATCCATATCATCTAACTCCTCTATAGACTCATACATATCGTTCTCATTGGACCGATATTCAACAAGACGCTTTTGCAACCAATCTGAGTTAGAATCCATTTAAATACATCATACCTTGGAGCCGATTACCACCAACCGGTTTTAAAGAAACGGGCACAAAACCACTTTTTGTGGCGCTAAGAAAATCAAATTCTGATAAGTCGCGCCCCATCAAGCAAGTAGCATTGGGATGTTGCCAATCCACTGATGCATCGGCCAAAGCAACACAAGCCGAATTATCCGCATGAATGACTTCTACTTCATCATCAACCCATTGAATTAAAAACTGGTGCATAGTAGATGGCACGCATTGGTTTGCATGAACCCAATCGCAGCCTAATATCACATTGTAGTTACCTTGCACCTTGGCGACAAAGAATGCGGTAGCCAAAGTTTTGCTTCCCACCGTAAGCTCCACATACATTACACCTTTGGCTTCAGTTTTCTCTTTGCCTTCAAATTCATTAAGCACCATGTTGGTCTTTATTAACTCTTCATCACGCAGCCCCAATTTTTTGAAAACCGAATATGGCATAAGATTCACCACAACACCACCGTCGACAAGCATTCTAGCCACCGGCGATCCATTAATATGACCTTTAAGGAACAATGGCTTCAAGTGCATCACCGGTTCTTTTGGCTTTTCGAATATAGCATTTTTAGGACCAAAATCTAGCTGAGCCACTTCCCCTTCTTCATCTATAGCACGAAATTCAGCGGGTAAGTAATACACCATATTAATATCCATACCTTCATGAACCGGTGTAGACTCATAATCAAGCATTTCATCTCCTTCCGCAAGCATGTCCACTGACTCCGAAATATCTCCAAGGGAAGAGGAAGCAGCAGGCAAAGTGGACGATGTAATAGTAGCTGCATCGTCCTCCATTGGTGGTGTAGGTGTTGCTATGATCAATGCAGAAGCTGCTATGTTTTCCTTTTGCTTTGGCCTCCACACTTGTTTTGGGGGTACCATGGGCCGAATGTCTTTGAACAATTTATCTCTTTGCTTTTCGGCCTCCTGTTCTGCCATCTCTTGACTCCTCATGCGCTGCAGTCTCCTTTTTTGTGCCTTGGTCAGACCGGAAGGACACCACTTAGGCTGAGTATATTTTGGATCCCTCGACTTGGCCTTGCTTGTGCTAGCTTCATGATCATTAGCCATGGGACCCTGCTGGACAACAGCCACATCTTTACTGGAACCAGCCGGTTTTTCAACAATAATCGACTCTTTGATTGTTAATTCTTTAGTGCCTATCATAATAGTTTCAGCACTAGTATTCTCCTCCTTTTGCATGCTAGGCTCTGAAATTTCTGCACTTGGTGATTTAGCACGCCACACTTGCTTGCCAACCCTTTTTTGATTATCTTGCATTGGCCGATTGACACCATTGTTCAAACGGCCTCGTGTAGGATAAGAAAGTCTCTCATGAACGGGCCTACTTGGTTCTGCCCAACACGAATGAAAAGCATAAGGGGCCATTGGGGGCTGCCACCATCCTCCATTGAAGTCTCCCATGTAGTATGGCGCATAGGGGGGTGGCGGCATCCATGGTCCCGGTGCCCACGACCCATATGGCCTTGTATGATGCTGAAATTCTTCCCGAGGAGGTGACCTTGAGCGCTTCAAATTTGATGACCGGTTAGAGCTAGAACCGGCCGCTTGACTGGCATATTTGGACAACAACATATCAAAAGTTGGCTTGATCTTCTTGCGCTGCACTTTAGCTTCATTCGTCTTCCACTTGCCAACCTCTGGACTCTTGGGCTTAACAAATTTAACACGAGTATTTTCTTGCACTTGCGGTTGCCCCCCGAGTGCAGGATTCTTGATGGTGATCTTGATTATTTCCTTGCCACCGGGTTGCTTGTCAAGCACGACTTGTCTCCCCAAGACCTTGTCGCTCTCCTTATCTTTCCTGGGCTGACCAACAATGAGATTAGCTTTATTAGCAGATTCGGCTACCTCCGGCCGAATGAGCAGCTTCTTCCCTTCCAAATCCATGGTATTCATTGGAAAGGGATGTTTATCAACTTGCATCTCAGAAAAGTTCAATCGTCCATCATTAATGGCCGATTTTATCTGTCGTCGAAAAACATTGCAATCGTTAGTAGCATGAGAAAAAGAATTATGATACTTGCAATAAGCGCGCTGTTTCAGCTCTTCAAACGGTGGTAAAGTATGAGATATTCTAATAATTTTGGCTTGCAGCAAAGCATCAAATATTTTATCACACTTGGCAATGTTAAAAGTAAACTTCATCTCTTCATCACGATTCTTATGAATCAGTTTCAGATCATTGCAAGTGAAGGGTTTGGCCTTAGATGGCCAAACAAATTCAGTAGCATAAATATCACCCTCATCGTCCGAGTGATCACTATCATATTCAACCATGTTCATCTTAGGACGATCAGCTTTATATCTATGCACTTCTTTGAGCTCTTTGCTTCGGCTTTCTTGAGCCAAAGCCCTTTGTAAGACTTGGTTGACATTTAAAAACTCATATACCTCTGGCTTTTCTCTAATGGGAATTTTCAAACCACTAAGCACAAGATCAGCCAAATCTCTCTCGGTTATCACCAAACTATAGCACCGGTTTTTTGTATCTCTAAATCTTTTGACGTAATCGGAGACCGATTCATCATGCTTTTGTCTAACTGATGTAAGATGTGATAACTTAAGCTCGTTATCGCCGCTATAAAAGTGATCATGAAACTTCTGCTCTAGCTGCGACCAAACTCAAATGGAACCATGTGGTAAAGAAGAAAACCATGAAAATGCGGTACCAGTTAATGATAAAGGAAATAAACGTACTTTCAATTCATTTAGTGAGCCTGCTTCACCTAATTGTGCCAAGTATTGACTAACAAGCTCCCATGTGGTTTTTGTACCCTCTCCATTAAACTTAATAAAATCTGGAATTTTATATCCCGGAGGGCATTGAATGGCATCAAAGTATTCTGGATATGGCTTTTGGTAAATACGGTTCCTTGGCAACTCAACTCCAAAATTCTCTCGAAGCATCTTAGCCATCTCCTCTCTAAGATTAGCTAGAGCATCGTTGTAGTAGACGATGAAGCTTGTTGCAGTGGCATAGGAGCAGTATGACTACTAGCTGTAGGTAGGAATTGTGGCATGTACGCCGAACCATAGTTCGGTAGTGGCCGAGTGGTTGTACCTGTAGGTAGGGTTTGGTTCGGCGTTGCCACCGAACCTGGCATGTTCATGATAGGATTAATGGGTGCAGCCACAATCTGATTGGTTTGGGTAGGATAATAAGTCATCGGCACGGGAGGCACCGATGAAATAGGTAAAGCCAGATTAGGGTTTTGCACATTAGCAGCTATACCACCATTACCACTAGATGATTGAGATATATTCTTCTGAGCATTAGTATTTTCTAGGAAAGTTTGATAAACCAGATTGTTACCATCAGCAATACGACTCTCAATCTCAGCCCACTGCTCAGGAGAAAAGGCAGTACTTACAGAGGATTTAACATGCTCGACTTGAAGAGGAGGGAACTTGATTTCTTCAATCGGAGTGATGTTGCCTTGGCGATCCTTCTTGAACTTTGCAAGGAATTCCTGCAAGTCCTTCTCCTCGCGTGCCTTCTTGTACACCTCATAGACTTGGCGATGATCGGCCGATATCTCATCAAGACTTGGCTTAATGATGTAATCGGCGTCTACCTCAGATGGCTTGGGAAGATCGGACATGGTGGATGATGATGATTGATCTTCGTCCCTAGCGAAGTCACCAAAAAGTGTGTTGACACACGAACACGTCACGTGTATCCTCGACGCCGGGGGTGATGCACCACAGCTCACGTCGAAGGAGACCCGACCGACAGCGCGATACGCAGGACAGTCGGCGGGCGCTTTTGGAGACCCGAAACCCCACACGCCCGGGAGGGACCCCGTCAGGGCGCGCGGCGGCAATGGGCTGCCCTAGGTCGATTCGCTCGCCCCTAGAGCCTCAGGATTCGCAGCCCTCAAACTCGAGGAACAGCGAAGAACGAGGAAGAAAAACGATGGAGAGATAAAACGTAGATAAAAAGTAGTCTATTGATTTGTTCGATTGTGTGTTGTTCAATCGGCCGTCACCCCCAACATATATAAGAGGCGGCTGGACTTCCCGTACAAGCAAAGGATTCAATCTAGGCTTTCCTTACAAGAAAATTACATCAATTCACGTCCTAGAGTCCTAGTTCTGGTCCCACTCAGATCCATCCCGAATCTGGTCCAATCTTCTGTCTTTCTTGCGTGGGCCGTGGAATCTGCATATGACTTCCGATGTAGACGGTGCAAATATCAATTTTGTGCATTTCCACGAGGCCGACAATCCATATGTTGATCACTTTCCCAAATAAGGCCATCTTGAATACTGCACGGGGTCATCTTTAATTTTGGGTCGGACTCGTTCACGTAGCTCACTGGACCGCCTGACTCTTGTAGCATCTCTGTAGGTCGTATACTACGTCGGATGATGATGAATCCAAAAGCAAAGTTGACCGTTTCGACGTTACGAACAACTTTCATGTTGAACACTTTTTCATCCGAGGCTATCTAGATAAGTATTTAAGCCCATCTTCAGCATCTGGTCGGATTGGCCTTGACAGTTTCTACTGTTCCCGGCAAGAATTCTCCGGCAAGGTTTCCATCCTGGCAGTTTTCTCACCCCGACAAGGTTACTGTTCCCGGCAAGATTTCTCCGGCAAGGTTTCCATCCCGTCAAGTTTTCTCACCCCGGAAAGGTTACTGTTCCCGGCAAGATTTCTCCGGCAAGGTTTCCATCCCGTCAAGTTTTCTCTCCCCGGCAAGGTTACTGTTCCCGGCAAGATTTCTCCGGCAAGGTTTCCATCCCGGCAAGTTTTCTGGCTGCACCTTGCGGGTCTTTTTTGAGGCAGTAAACGACCTCGGATGAAAATGTGCCCAAAAGTAAAGTTGACCGTTTCGACGAGACGAACAACTATTATGTTGAACGTTTTTCGATTCGAGTCCATATTGAAGGGCTAATTACTCACGCATTGCATCAGACACCCATCAGACATGTGTCTGATGGGGCGCGCCATATTTTGCCTCTTGACAGGGCTGCATTCAGATAGCTCTAACTTTTACATACGAACTCGGATTGGGACGATTTTTATATGAAAATCAACCGATTCGACGAGACGAAGACAACTCATGTAGAGCATTCCTTCATCCGAGATTGTCTTGGAGGCGTAATCGACCAAAAAGCACTCAGAACACCTAAACATGACAATCCGAGTGTAGTTTTGGTCTTTGATATGATGCCGAATGATTATGGTCCAAACATCAAAGTCGTTCCACTCAGCAATGTGAAGTTTCTCATGTAGAATATCTTGTCATTTGAGGCCATCTCTATTGCATTCTGCATTGTGCCAAAATCAGGTGTCAACAATTACCTCAAAAGAATCCTACTGGCAGATAAAAGTAAAGGGATTTTTGGGTAGGGATATGGTGTTCTCTTTGCAGACACTAATGGATGTTAAATCTGGAGAACAAGTACATATGAACTTGTATTTCTTTGTTATAAGTAATGCATATTTGCCACGAGCTTTCATAACCAGCAGGCTTAATGATCTCATTTGAGTAAGCTAGATATGTGTGCTACTGACAAAAGAAAGGTAGATAAAATTTTCAAGAAAACCATTCAACCCCAGCTCCCTTATTTGGTTTCTGAAATGAAATAGGTATTTCTGGTAGTATAGAATAAGGAGCTGGGTTATATACACTAATTGTGTGTATGGTAAAAGATTGGGTGATCCTAAATTAAAAGGAGGATGAACTAGAGCAGCAATTCGTCCAATAACTAGATCGTTAACAAATATAACTCCTTTTAGTTAAGGCTCAAGCTGATATGAAATGCACATAGTAATTACTTCTGAGTATGATATAAGGTCCTCAGTACATAGCAATGCCTGAAAGAATATGTCAGCGAGCGACACCATTGATTGAAGGGAACAAATTCTTGAAAGGTCCTTTGCATCTGTCCCAGTCTCTATCATTATCTAAGCACACTCAGACCATTTTCTTCAACGCAGCAGGGAGATCATAAATTTCAATTGTCGTGCAGCAACATGGTCTACATAAATCCCTGAGCACACCAGGTGAGGTGCTACAACCAAAACACAAAAAAAGAAAAATTGGCGAGAAGAAATTTGATAATGCCCTAATGTAAAATCAAGTTGCCAAATGTAAGTCTGGCGTCTGAACAACAATTGCATTATTGAGTATGGAAGTCTGGAGTTTCTTTTGTAACAAAACAATCATGAGATTGTAAAAGAATATATAAACGCTCCATGATGAGGAAATATCTAATTCATTTTATGCAACAGACTGATACTTACACTACAGGAGTACAAAAAAAAATTCTTGATTGACCGATGTACTCCCTCCGATTCTATTTTCTCTGCGCATAAAAGCATGGTTAATAAAAGAGCCAGCTGCTGGCTCTATACTCATGCCATGTCATATATAGCCTTTGTGAAAAAAATCGCATATAATAAGGCTGGCTGTAAGTTGGCTCTAGCAATTAATATTTGCATGCATGGGTAAGAATGCAAATGCACTTGATTGGAAGAGAAGAAGAAGCGCCAGCCATTAGCCCCCGCATGCATTCTTTTTCTCTCGAGTGCAGTGCTACAGCCCGGCGCTTGCTGAAGCGCCCGCCTCTTTCTCTTTCCTCTCTTTTCTCTCCTCCAGCTAGTATTTTTGCTGACCTGGACAGCTTATACTTGCTCTAAGCAGCCGCACAGATACCAAGGAGGGCCATGATGAGTCTGTTTTGGACATTTTAGCCCCTGTGCATGCATGGAGAGAGGTGAATTGTTTTAACTGCTGCATGCTAGTGATTGGATGGTCGCTGGTCTCCTCTTTCCTTTCCCACCGGCGTAGGATGGACCCCTATGCATGGCGCATTTGATTGGCTTGTTCTAGCTGCCGCTGCCAAAGCGTATGCTAATTAATACGGCTGGACGGGGGTACAGTTGGAAACTGACGGTAAAGAAGGAGAACACGCAGACTAATTAGGAAAAAAAGGAAGAAAGTTATGCGCAAACAAAAAAGAAACGGAGGGAGTATTTTGAAACTCGGTTGAGCAACAGAGTTCATCCAAACAGAGCATTTTGCACCAATATGAAATATGTTCATTGTGGTGCTCTATCACTAGGGGTTGGGTGGCGCCTCCTGAGAGGAAGTTTATGCGGTGCCAGATTGACAAGCGACCCTTCCACCCCTTTTTTTCTAATTGCTGACGATCATGCACATATAAGCAAGGAACTTGCAATAGAATTTACAACTGATAGCAAAACAAACAACCTTTGAACAAACAACAATATTTTAGAGACATTGATCCCCTTGGGCGGTGGATTATTCCCAACCAGATTAAACATTATATCATACAAATAACAACAGAAAGTTGTAAAACCAATTTGGCATAGAACCAATTGTAGACTTGAGGGGCTAGCAGGTTGAAGCTCGGCCAGTAGTGGAAGTTTACGACGACACAGCAGTTGTTGTCTTTGCTCCTCCTGTTCACCGGCTGAAACTCTGCTAGCAGCGGATGTTTACAGCGATGCAAGAGATGCTGTCTTTGCTCCTCCTGTTCGCCGGCTGCTCCTTCAGATGCTTCGCAGCTGCCTGTCCATCCATCTGGTGTCATTGATCTCATCAACAGCCTCTTGGTTTGGTCATCACCTGAATTTGCGTCATACTATTTTTGTTACTGTCATTTGCATAATGTAAACTTATAGCTGATGCAAATAATGAATGTTTTCTATTAACACCCTATCTGAAACAAAGCTAACTGTAATAAATTAGAGAAGACAAATCAATAGTTTTCAGTGATGTTACCAAAGAATTATAAAATGTTATTGACAGAATACATCATAGACTGCATTGATATTCATAATTATTTCAGTGATGAACTGAGCTTTATTTACCTATTATATATTTTTGTCTTTCGCCAAACTTTAAATGATATAACCTTGGCAAGAGGTATCCCTAAACCTGCACAACCTCAGGTTGTAGTTCTGCCCGATCTATCTCCTCCAACACCCATAGCAGACCCACCAGGGATAATTCTCAGGATTTTACTATTCTCTGATAAGAACAGGAGGTAACATAATTAACACTCTTACTTCTAAAATAATGGCAGACAAGTGTTTGAGAAAAGTATTAAAAAACTTACTCAATCATGCTGTCCTGAGACAGTTCCTCTGCGCTGCCTGGTTGTCAACCACCCTGGACAGTTATTCTGAGTTTCTGAGTTGCCATGTTGTCTGCTCATCTTAATCCCTTCCACAAACCATTGCCTAGTCAAATTACTACATTAATGGCAAGCTTGTTTCCCTTCTTTTTCAGCCAGAAGTACTACTTATCTATCACCTGTATGAATTGTCAGCGTAGGTAGAACATTGAATCAATATATAGAAACCAAGGGCTACACGAACGAACATCAAATATATTGATAAGATAAATAATATTGCAACGAATCCACAACTGGTAACCGTGTCTAATGAATTCTGCTACGGCTATGTACATGCTTGCCATTGATCAAAACCACAAATTCGGAAGCCTAAACTGGCCTGATGTAAGGACATTGAGGCGGCAACAAGGTGCATGCCGTCGTTGTGCCTGTTCGTCCTTCTGAAGTTGTGCTCCGCTCCTGCAGCCATGTCTCACCGTCTTGCCAAGCCCTGCGGGTCACCTTATTGACCCTGCCGAACCCCACCATGTCAGTGCTCTCGTCGGACCTCTCCTCCGCCTCCGATGATGCCCCGTCATCCAGCTTGGTGACCCTGCTCTGCGCCCTCCCGCTCTCCGGCACAGGGAAAAAACACGCCCCGTGGTCGTCAATCCATACCATGGCGATTTTCCGAAGGTAGCGGCGTCAATGGGCACCATCTGCATGAAATTGTACAACATCTTTGGGAGATTAAATCGCAAATCTAGAATGACACTAAGCAACTGAATCACATCCACATACTATCCCAACACCAGCCATATTGCAATACATTATGAATTTTAACTGTATGCCTCAACTTGAAATACAAGATTGGACATACACCATACAAAAAATATCTACAGCAAGAAACTGTAGACATACTCTACAGATTTCACAAGAATGATTCGATTAGTGTTTATCAAAAGTTGCTTGTACAGGGGTTCTCTTCATTTATTTAGACCAAATGTACTACATAATGTAAATTGTAAAAGAATACTTCAGTAGCTAAAATGGCCTATTCTAAACTTGACCATTGTTTTACTCTGCACACCTTACTGTAGAGTGTAGAGTTATAGTTACTACTTCAATATTCGGTTTCAAATCATAATTAGTATTTGATTCATTTCGATCATATCTGGGACGGGGTCTGATCCGAAAAGGAAAATTAGGGCCATCATGTATAGGTAAGAAAGTGGGAATGGCTTGCAAAAATAAAATGGGGGAATACATTATAGAAAAACCAATTAGAAATCCCATCTCCTTCCATTTATATCCTGAATTGACAACAAATTTAGTGGATATATGTCAATTGCAAATCTATAAGAGCAGCGCGTGGAACAGCCCTGTCGACTGGTTCACCTGACATACAACATCCTAATCCATGAGAATGGAGCCTCCACCTATGCGGCCTGATCAATCCCCGAAGAGGCCCCCGCTGGGCAATGGAGATGAATGGCATCTTTTTTTTTTGAGAAAGTGCACGTGAAATCTAGATTAGACCGAACCCGTACAGACACGCACACCCAACTCTAGAAACTTCAAGTACAGCTGTGGCAGCAAATATGCACAAACAACCCCAGAACAAAGAAAAATACAATGAAGTCCTCCTGGGAGTCTGATTGCACAGGGAATCGTCTTCGACCATAAAAGATGAATGGCATCTGACGAGGCAAGAACATAAAAAGATGACTATAGGAAGAGGCAGAACCGAGGAGAAGAGAAGGACCAAAGGGTGGCGTCACTTACCTTTTATCTGCCGACCACCGCATCAGTCGTCGCCATCGCCTTCCTCCGCCTCGCCCACCACCGCTGATCAGCACTGCACTACAATGTCATATTCATGTCGGTACTCTAATAAAGTGAATTTTCTTCATACAGAAATGTGCTTCTGCAGCTAGCATGCATCTACAAAAGGCCCTATATAGTATATGTGATCAAGTTTATTCCTATCTGATGTCCATAATTACCATCTACTCCTTATGTCCTAAATCTCTTAGATTCTGGCATGAACATGATACTATACTGATGTTTAGTGTAAGTGGTACTGCTTTAGAATGATAAAATAGACTGCTCTTGGTTGTTATCTCACACACTGGAATCGATTACATTATAACCCACATGATCAAGCATTCATTCATTTACTACTTTGTACTTCTGATCACCCATGCTTTATCAAACTTGTAATTCTTCTTTCTTGAACCAGAATATTTCATGGTGTCACCTAATTGCTGGAAATGTATTCCCTCCATGCTAAAATGTAAAACCATTTTTGACACTTGCATTTTGGGACGGATGGAGTACATTATGAAAATAAATCAGAGATATTATCAATAGGCTTATATGAACAGCTCTCATGGACGGTACGCCGACGATGGACAGTGAGACAAAAATTTCTAAACTCAAGCATCCACAAAATGAAATCAGCTGGTGATGATGATGAATGATAACCACTGGACTTTATTACAGAGACCCAACAAGGAGTCAAGATTCCTCGACTAAAATTCTGAATCAAAAAAGAGAATCATAGCAAGCCTATGATCTGAACTACAACCAAGGAGTGCTTTGCTCCTTCTTTCTCTGAATTACAAACTTTAGCAGTCAGAAGCGCTTGCATCTGCATATACCAAACAAAGATATAAATCATTGAATCGATTTAACTGAGGCGGGCAGTATGAGCCTCCTTAGTCCGGCATTTGAGAAAAAGGAGTGTGATAGGAGAATATATATATAGCCAATAGGTATATAATTGGACAATACCATAGATCTCGATTGAAAATCACAAAATGGAAACCATAATGCTATAATTTGCAACACACAGCATAATGCTATAAGTAAGATACCAGGTTTAGTTATTCCATGTTAAGATAAAATGGTTTTTCTAATTCATGTGGCCCCATGAAAATCTAATAACGACTCTCATATTCTGCCTGCCTTAAATCTTAAAGGATGCAGAGGATAAAAATCTACAGATTTCTAGAAAACCAGATAAAAATGTAAATAAACCCAATGGTACTCATCACTGTCATGAAACCACGTCCTCAATGTCATTTCACATCTCTCAACAAAATAGACATAACCAAACACAACAAGGAACTACTCATTTGGATCCTTGAGCTATTTGGCCAGGTTAAGTTAGGTTAGGTGCTGCTTTGGTTCAAAACAAACATGCATGACATCAGTCAAAAAATACTGTGGATATTTACCATGTCCAGTGAATCAGCTCTAAGGCCAGAGAAGTTGGTGCTACCGCAAACTTCAGTGCCTTCAGGAACAACAATTTCACAAACCTTCTCCATTGCATTCTGTTTTGTCTGTTGGCATACATATTCAGAAAGAAGAATTTGTGAGAAGGAATTCCAAAATTTTAGCAAGCAACTATAGAAATGTGACACTGTTTAGTGGCCGACACACAGCTACTCTAGAGAACAGAGACATGAGCATACATGTACGCAAGGATCAAACAAAACGCGAGGATGACGAAGCAGAACCAAGATGAGGACGGACTGAGAGAACCAGACACATCATGACAGCAAAGAGGGCACATATAGCCCTTCCGTGCATGGATACCTAAAATCAAAAGTATGCCACAGTTGCACAGGGTCAGATTAGAGCTCACCTTACTGTGCTTAGTTTCATTGGACCAGATCCAAGTCTTGAACTGGTTCCCATGCCACTCCACCTTGTTGCCCTTCTGGTTAGCACTCCGTGTTGTAAGCCTGTGGAGAACACATAGGGGAAAAGATTCACAAAACTCATATAACTGAAAGGGAACAATTCGTATATGCCTTGTTCCAGCCCCTAATAAGATATCGGTAGTTTAGTACTATTTTCTGGCCATCGAAACAGAGCTAAATTAATTCAACACACAATAGATCAACTCAATCCTGTGTGAATTCAGTCTCTTTGGCCACTCTAAAAGCTACTCCCTCTGTAAACTAATATAAGATCGTTTAGATCACCTTCTAGTGATCTAAACGATCTTATATTAGTTTACAGAGGTGCATGGGGGGGGGGGGGGATTTGGCAATGGTATTTGTAAGAAATTGTAATAGGCTATCAACTCTAATTATTCAGGTGACAAATCCAAAAGTACCAAAGAAGGTAATAATAAATATACTCCACATAGCTTAGTTTCAATCACATGAAGAAGAAAAGACACCATAGACGGAGGCAAAGCAACCTATATTGATGAGCAATAGGAAACATCAATCTAAAAAACTGCACAGGTTTCTACTGATATTTAAAGAGATGTTTCCCAGTATTAGTTTTCCTAAGATTAGCACCTAAGCAACACGTTGTTCAGTGACAGCCGGCGTCAAATTGGCAATGGACAACAACAGGTTATAAGGAAAAGGCTGCTTGCACTAGTAGAAAACAGGGCTTTGGTCCAGGCCAGAAAAGAGCATCAGTCCCGGTTCTGTTACGAACCGGGACCAATGGGTGCATCAGTCCCGGTTCGTGAGGCCAGGGCGCCGGCCGGGCCACGGCAGGCACCAGTCCCGGTTCGTCTGACCCCTTTGGTCCCGGTTCCAGACAAGAACCGGGACTAAAGGGCCTCGCTCCTGCTCGCTCCTGGCACAGCCCCTTTAGTCCCGGTTGGTGGCTGGAACCTGGACTAAATGTGTGTCTTCTGTCCCAGTTCTAGCCACGAACCGGGACTAAAGAGATGCCTATATATATGCTCTCCCCTGCCCGCTCACTCATCTGTTCTTTGGCCGGCCTGTGTGGGAGGTGTGTGCTGCTCTGCTCTCACCTCCTATGCACATGAGGTGTTCGATGAAATGCCCGAGTCACACTTAAGCTTTCTCCTCTCCAAGCTCGACCTCCAAGCTCCATTTTCCCCAAGATTTGTCTAGGTTTGGCGGTGCACCATTGTCTCCAAACTCAGACTTTTGAAAAGTAAATCCACTTCCTTCAAAGTCTAGAAAAGAGAACATGGGCCAGCATGACATTTGATGAAATTCAAACTGAGAATAACAAGATGCGGCTTTCCAAATAACACCTTATGTCATCAATGCATGTGACCCTTTTGATGGAATGCTTTATTGGCTTCAGACACTGAGCACATATTGGAACAGACTTGCTTTCTTTGGGCTTTCAGTTCATTAATCTCTTCAATGAAAAAAGCTTCTCTTTTTCAAGTAAATGGTCTCATGTTCCAAATATTCTATTTCCTCTTGAGTCATGATCTAAAACATGGGAATAGCAGTTTTAAGATGAGATGCCAGATCAAAACCATAACAATGTAACACGAGAAGGGGAATATAATCACCTTTTCAAAATTCTTACGAGCTCCTCTATTTCTTCAACTGAATTTGCTTGATTCAGCTAAACAATCACTGAGCATCCACTATCTATACCATTCTTCTTATCAGCCTACAATATGTTATTCCAAAAGTCAGAAACATTCCAAGGAAGGAAAAGGAAACATGAACACTTTGAGGTTTGTTACGTTTTTTTTTTCTTGCAAACATTGCATCTCTTTCTTGAGTCAGACAATCCAGATGAACTTGGATCTTTTACCCTTGCCCAAACATCATCACTCGCAAGTTCTGGCACCATTCGTATAAAGTAACTACATGGCCTAATGAACCTGCAGATTTACCATGAAGAACACCATTAGAGTAGCAGAGATGTCACCTTAAGAACAACGGACTAAAACGCGCCAAGGTTCCCGACATCTTGGATGCCTCCTTCGCGTCAGGTTTCTCCGCCTTGCCGGGCTTCATCCAGGACTACCAGGTCACCGCGACAGGGCCACGGAAAGCACCAGGAGCACGACGACTAAGAGGGTCCAAACGACCTCGCCGCCGCTATGATGCTGGTGAGTTCGGAAGCCAGGAGGTAGATCGCTATGGCCAGCGCGACTGTAGCCACAAACCGCCACGCATCGGCCTCTTGCCCGCCCGTTTCAGCGCCAGTAACGCGCTCCTCACGGTGGAACACCATGGCGACGCGATGCACACGGCGGCCAGTTCTGATGGCGGCGGGAGCGCGGCCGCAGGCGGCGATGGGGAGCTTAGGGCATTTTCAATGCTAGACGCCTACAGAGGCGCTTACAACCAAAAAAATAAACATAAAAAAAGATAAAAAAGTCTGTAGCGCTAACCCTTGCAACGGCAGGCGCTAACGAGCGCTAATAACGGGCTTTCCACAGATTAAAAGCAAGGCCCAGCCATCTCGTGTAGGGAGAAAAGAGCCGAGCACTCGGTGCCCAGGTTGGCATCGATGCCGGACCAGGCGCTGGGAATTAACACGGTAACTGCCGACCTATCAGGATAAAATTCCTAGCGCCCTCTGCTAGCGTCTCCGATTGGAGATGCCCTTATTGGCTCTAGCAGATCATGGGTGTGTCGTGTGGCGGTGTGGGGAGGATTGGATGGGCGCACAAGGGGAGAAACCAGAGAAGTAACGACGTGTGCGCTCGTCGGGCGACAGTTGGGGATCGTGAGTTGTGCGTGCCGTGGGCAGGGCTCTTCCCTTTTTTCTTCTTTTTTTTCTGTATAAAACCGGAGCTGGAAGTGGGGCTGAAAAAAATCAAGGGGTGAGGAGGTCGAACGATAACAACGGAGGTTGAAAGAAAACGACTTCCGATTCTGCTTTAATAGTAGAGACTAGTCGAATGCCCGTGCGTTGCCACGGGATAACAAATTTAGACAAAGAAACATTTATCGAATCATCACTATAATTTGCATCATGTATGTCGCATGCAGCTTAGAGCATCTCCAACAGATGCGCTTCGCTTCGGCACGCTAAAATAATTTTACAGCGCCACTTTAGCAGTTTTAGTGCGCCGCGGTCGAAACCAGTTTTTTCATATGCACAAAAATTCGGCGCCCAATCCGGCAGGCCCACCTGCAGCAACCCAGATTTTGCAGCGCGCACAATCCGGCACCCAACATATGCAGCACGCGGTCCAGCGTTTGGCCGCGCGCTGAATAACTTTTACAGCGCTCTGAATTATGCAGCGCCTGCTGGAGCGCTGTTTTTAGCCCCACGCGCCCTACATTGACGTTTTTTTGCGCATGCTGCATATATAGCGTCTCTGTTGGAGATGCTCTTATGAGTGTCTTCAAACAAATATTATCTTATACAAACCCAGCCTTTTGGCTCTTGGGCACTCCTGGTGCATGCTACAAAAAAATCATCCGGAGAATCATGCATGCATATTTGAATCTTCTTTACCATCTCAAAAGGTTAAAAATAATAATATTGAGATTTGCATTCTGTACAAAAATAACAAGCACCGGTGAACGAAATGCAAATAGAAATCTGTAGAAACACCACCAACCCTCTTATTTGTGCACAAGCTGCATTCATTTCAATTATTTTATGAAGATTTATAGGCTCGACAAACAAGCAGATTACTACATGTGTGAATTTTGTGGTGTTTTTTTACAAATGGAAATTTTTTAAAATTGGCAGCAAGAACATAGGTGCCCGAGGGCCAAATTGAATTTTCAGTCTTACACTTACTAATTTAACAAAATAGTAAGGTGCACTGCTACGGGAGAGTTATGTATGACTCAGCAAACACCAACATCATCTTGCTCCCTCCTTCGCGATCTGGCCGTCATGTCACCTTCAGCTCCATTCCTCTTTGTTCTACTTGTCATCCAACTCGTTCCTCCATTAGTCCCGCTGTGCCCCTCGACTCTACCTTCCTTCGGCTTTCTCCGCGTGCCTAATTCTCTTTAGCTCCTCTACACTTCTCAATATGTTTTGAAACCTGCAACACCTTACCTCAATCTGACCGACGGCCTGGTTCGTCTGTTTCTTTCTTCATTAATTCTAGCAACCTTTACCTTTTTTTTTAGAATCAGCAACCTTTACCTTTGTTATATCAGCATCAAGGAAAATAGAATGTGCGACCACTTGTGCAGGTGCGACGAAGCGTTGTGCATCTCAACGGTTCCAACACCAGACATGTTAGACTGAGCAGAGGAACCAACATTGAAGCGAGAGACAAGTAACAGAGCAGTTGCTATCCGCTTTAGTTCTGATCGCAACATACTTAAGAAGCATAAATTAGATTTATAACACGAGGAATTATGGCAGGCAGAAGTTGACATAGTGATCACAAAGTCAAATCAGCCCACACGATATTAAATCAAATGAATAGGAATTAACCCCTCCTATGTCCAATGGCCCAGGTTTGTACTTCAAATCTTGCACAATATGCTTACTTTTGCAATCAAGTTGAGTTTAGCCTATTAATCTATGCCCTGTTTTTTTATCAAATAGTAATATATTTCCACACTTTCAGAACAAAAAAATGCATATAATCCAAAGTACAACTGTAAACTCAACCTCGGTATTTGGTTATAAGTATGCTTGGTACAGTTATTGAGAAATAATGCATCACAATCTGCGGAGATACAAAACTTCCTCAAGGTGAAGAGCACGGCTGAACATAGCATTTTATAACATATCAGTGCTCTCAAGTTTACAGTTTAATTTTAAGGATACCATTTTATACACGTAACAATAAAATTTCCATGCCTACTACCTCAAGATCTTGCGTGTAACATCGGGTCATTATGGTGTGTCTAATTACATGGTCAGACCAATTCTTATAAAGATTTCTCAAACTCCAGGAGAATTTCTTGAACATGTTAATACAAATAGGTCTTCATATCTAACCAGCTCATTCTACAAGTGCATTTAAAACCACAAAGCTAAGTGATACATCTACATGGTCATGCACTGATCCAGACAGCCATCTAAACACTTTTGTCCATGCATGTTTGCTACTGAACTTGTGAAAAATTCAAAAATCTAAGCCACAAACATGAAACCTTCAGTACAATCTACATTTATGGCACAAACTTGATAATTTTATCAATCAAGCATCAAGTTCCTACTTGATACAATTTGTTGCAGACTTTGTGAAGTACTTATAATTTCCAATGACTATTTTGGTATTTGGTTGATACTACTCAGCAGAATAGCTTTATTTTTCATAGACGCTTAGTACAAGTTTCATGGCAATTCAAAACGGCACCATACACACACATTTCAGTTGCACAAATAAAAGATAGTCTAGAT
Organism: Thinopyrum elongatum; assembly: GCA_011799875.1. Lineage (NCBI taxonomy): Eukaryota > Viridiplantae > Streptophyta > Magnoliopsida > Poales > Poaceae > Thinopyrum > Thinopyrum elongatum. Next base: position 585,756,385 of record CM022301.1, on the reverse strand, counting down.
TCAGATTTTGCAAGTCATGATACCTAAAAAACAAAGAAACAAGTCTCAGCTTTGGCGGATCCAGTGGGGGTGCCACGGCACCCCCTGCAAAAATACAGATTTTTTTAACCTAGTAATTACTCTAATTCTATATGTATTAGAGGTGTAAAAATGCTAAATTGGTATTTGTTTGAGGTATAAACTACGAATCTGTGAGCAGCCCATCCATTCCTAAAGCTCACTAGCCGGCCCATGTTCACGTTTTGGCCTTTTGGGAACTGCTGGACACTACAACGCCACGGCCACAACAGAGCGAGCTGCACGAATCGATTCACCAGTGAGGCATAGACCGAAACCTAGCTTCGCCGATTCGCGGCGGCGGGGACGGCGACCGGCGTGGGGCCGTGGGCACGTGTCGACTGGCGCTGCGGCTGTGCCGCTGGCGGGTGGCCGGTCGGGCAGTCAGCGGTCATCCTCACATCCAGTTGGAGGCTTGGAGCTCTCGCCTCTGACTCGAGGTCTGAGCCTCTCGGCCTCTCGCCTCTTTATGTTGATAACCGGAGTAGTCCTAGTGTAAATTGAGTTAGCTCTAGTGTTAATGCGTATGTATATTACTGGTTGCTCTTGTTGCGCTGTCAGGTGAAAGCAGTTCTCCTGTAATCCTGAGTTTCAGTCATATGGTTCTGAACTTCTGATATTACCATATATGCTTTCTTCTGAACTGGGTGGATGTTGCTTGGCATATAGTATGAGTAGTTCTTATCTTCCTTTTTAAATTCCTTTGAAGTGGTGCTCTGTACTGACTAATGATGATACTAGTTATTTGCTTTACCTAGCAGCAAGCTATTGTCTAATTATTCATCATTTGTTATGTAGATTTATTGAAACATGAAGATAGATAATGCCATAATGTCCCTATGTCGGAAGCATGAAGCAAATGTGCAAAAAAATAGGACCGGCGGCATCACCGGTGGCTACTGCTCTTAATGCTCTAGTAGAAGAGGCTGCTGAAGGGCACACTCAAGAACAGGGGACTGCTCCAGAACAAGAAGCATGTGCAAGTCTGGTGTAGTCAAACAAGGTAATTACCATGTATGTTTTCGACATTTTCGTAGTTGTTACAATATGTGAATTTGCGATGTTTGCATTACACTTAAATTGTGAGCTTTGCAGCAAATTTTTATTTTTTTTTAGTGGCACCCCCCGTAGTGTAATCCTAGATCCGCCACTGACATTGTCGGATGGTAGCAGTTCACTCATTCTAGCATAATCTCTAGTCAGGATGGAATGCAACAACAGAGATACAAATTTATTCCATTGGAGACAAATACTGTGTTGTATTTCCATCAAAATGCTAGTAAGTCCAAGAAAAGTAGAGTTTGTAATAAATACACAGATGTTGTGATTAGCAGTTGACATCCAACAACCTCTGCTGGCATACCTATATATCAAGATTACATCCATAATTGTAATTAGTCCCTGGTTCCTGCAAAAAGAACAATCAGTCACAGTACATGATGTGAATATTTCGAGAAATAAATGTCATATTTGCAGCTCCAAATGCATCGGGGCTTTTGAATCTCTGATAATCTAAGAACCCTCCAACTCTCTAATTTATGTTACACATTTCCTTTGCTCCACTCGGCCCTATATTTCTCATTCTTTCTACTGCACCAAAGCAATTTTAGGTGCACTGAACATTGAGACCAGTAACTTTAGAACTCGGCTGTGTCATGAACTCTTACCCTTATGGCCATACGGGTTGAAGTAGAGGATCCTGTGCGGGTCCTCGCCGTCCAGGCATCTACCGTCTTAAGCCCCTGCAGCTCCATCATGGACCACACGAGTCCGCGTCCGCGACACCATCATCGGCTCATCCCCCGCTCGAGGTGTGCGGCATACTTGATGTATGACCCCAGTGTCAGCCCGTGCGGCAGCCCCACCACCCGCCGCTTGGCCAACTCGACACCCCAGGAATTCCACAAACCTCAGTGCACCATTTGGTGCTTCTTCTGCATTATCAGTGGGTTCTCCATAGCCATATCTGTGGTCAGTGTACACACACGAGAAACAACAGTTTGCTTGAGGTGATTACATTCTTTTGCAGCAAGCAACAATCAATTTCACAACATTATATGGATAAGTGTAATTTGCACACATTGCACCCAAATAAACAGATTCTCTCTTTTTGCTGCAAACAGTGTGTGGGTTAAAAGCACACAGACATATAGGTCCCATTTGGATTATGCCCTAGCTGGCCATGCCAAATCGTGGGTGTGTCAAAAAAAAATGGCAAACACTTCGCCCACCCTCGTCTCACCAGCAATTGACATGAAATTGCACCGGAAAGTTGGGCTAGTATTGGCATGCCAAATAATTGGCCCTAATCCAAGCATTCTGCGAATCAAAGCAGCGAGATAGCATGTGGTCAGTTCAGCAGCGCATTCTACAAATCAAAAGGGCAAGAGCTCACGTTGCTAAGAAGAACAGCACAAACGTTTCCTTCTTCAGCTTCTCCTCACGTTCATCGTCCTCTGCGGCATAGTCATCCTGCACACGTTCGGATTTTCCAAGCATCTCTGAAAATTCCCAAAAGAAGCAGTTAACACACATGTAAACCGATGACATTACCAGATTCACGACTTTGAACAGAGTCATAGTCTGGACCAATTAAATTGATGTATGGAAAATTAAACGACATCTTACCTCTCACCGATCTTGTATGTCTCCCGGTCTCCTGCCCAGCGCCATCCAATCTCAACCCCGATGGCGGCGGTGCGGGCCTCTGGGGCCGCCACGGTCGAGCAAGTCCTGGGGCTTCTTCCTTCTCCAGCGATGGGGTGTACGGATGCTGTCTTGATCTTGATAGGGTACTTGGATTAGAGCCACTGCCACTACCAAGTACTTCAAAAATATCTTGTCAAATTTGCAATTCACAACGTTAAATTGTCACTAAAATCACTACATTGCATATACCTCTCCCATTTGCTAGCCCTTCCCCTTCCCCTCCATCTTCTACTGGCTTGCACTTTTTTAAGAGACGCTAGGCTACAAGCTTATCTTTTTTGAGCATTTTATGAAGAGAACCACCCTGCTTTCCACCTTCTGACAATTTTTTCTGTATAAAAAAAATAAGAAATAACGAAACATCGATCGTGAGTAACAAACAAGCAATGACCAGCAGCATTCCTGTTCTCAAGATAACAACAGAAGAAGAGAAGAACAAACACGAGAAAGTTGCTTGCCTTGCCGGTCGTGAAGGATGCCGAGCTGGCGACCGCCGCGCCGTGCCGCCGTCTAGGCCGCAGCCACAGCCGCCGCGCCTTGCGCGGCTTCGCCCATCCGGCCCTGTCGCTTGCTCGACATCCCCAGCCGCCCTCCGCGTCTCTGCCCGGTCCTGGCCGTCGCCGCCACCGCTCTAGCTAGGGTTCTTGGCTGCTGGCTGCCTGCATGCGTGTACTGGACAGGGGCGCTAGCTGCCTGGCTCAATTCGTTCGTGTCTTGCCGGCCGTGAAGTCGCTCGCTTCGTCGCTTAGGTTAGGCCCAACTATATGTGGCTGCGTGGCCCATATAAAGCAGCGACGGCCTTCTCCTTTTATCAGCAATTTTTTCGAGCTCTAGCCAGCCGTCGATCGAGCATATACATAGGTATAAATTTATTTTTTGCTTGGGATCCGGGGCCTCCGCCAGTGCTTGATCTTGATAGGGTACTTGGATTAGAGCCACTGCCACTACCAAGTACTTCAAAAATATCTTGTCAAATTTGCAATTCACAATGTTAAATTGTCACTAAAATCACTACATTGCATATACCTCTCCCATTTGCTAGCCCTTCCCCTTCCTCTTCATCTTCTACTGGCTTGCACTTTTTTAAGAGACGCTAGGCTACTAGCTTATCCTTTTTTGAGCTTTTTATGAAGTGAACCACCCTGCTTTCCGCCTTCTGACAATTTTTTCTGTATAAAAAAAATAAGAAATAATGAAACATCGATCGTGAGTAACAAACAAGCAATGACCAGCAGCATTTCTGTTCTCAAGATAACAACAGAAGAAGAGAATAACAAACATGAGAGAGTTTCTTGCCTTGCCGGTCGTGAAGGACGCGGAGCTAGCGACCGCCGCGCCGTGCCGCAGCCACAGCCGCCGCGCCTTGCGCGGCTGCGCCCATCTGTCCCTGTTGCTTGCTCAACATCCCCAGCCGCCCTCCGCGTCTCTGCCTGGTCCTAGCCGTCGCCGCCGCCGTTCTAGCTAGGGTTCTTGGCGGCTGGCTGCCTGCGTGCATGTACTGGACTGGGGCGCTAGCTGCCTGGCTGGATTCGTTCGTGTCTTGCCGGTCGTGAAGTCGCTCGCTTAGTCGCTTAGGTTAGGCCAAACTATATGTGGCTGCGTGGCCTATATAAAGCAGCGACGACCTTCTCCTTTTATCAGCGATTTTTTCCAGCTCTAGCCAGTCGCTGATCGAGCGTATACATAGGTATAAATTTATTTTTTGCTCGGGATCAAGGTGTGGCTGCCACACACCTTGCCCACCGGGGGCCTCCGCCAGTGCTTGTTCTTGATGGGTACTTGGATTAGAGCCACTGCCACTACCAAGTACTTAAAAAATATCTTGTCAAATTTGCAATTCACAACCTTAAATTGTCACTAAAATCACTACATTGCATATACCTCTCCCATTTGCTAGCCCTTCCCCTTCCTCTCCATCTTCTACTGGCTTGCACTTTTTTAAGAGATGCTAGGCTACAAGCTTATCCTTTTTTGAGCTTTTTATTAAGAGAACCGCCCTGCTTTCCACCTTCTGACAATTTCTTCTGTATAAAAAAAAATAATGAAACATCGATCGTGAGTAACAAACAAGCAATGACCAGCAGCATTCCTGTTCTCAAGATAACAACAGAAGAAGAGAAGAACAAACACGAGAGAGTTTCTTGCCTTGCCGGTCTTGAAGGACACGGAGCTGGCGACCGCCGCGCCGTGCCGCCGTCTAGGCCGTAGCCACAGCATGGCGCGACTGCGCCCATCCGCCCCTGTCGCTTGCTCGACATTCCCAGCAGCCCTCCGCGTCTCTGCCTGGTCCTGGCCGTCACCGCCGCCGCTCTAGCTAGGGTTCTTGGCGGCTGGCTGCTTGCGTGCGTGTACTGGACTGGGGCGCTAGCTACCTGGCTCGATTCATTTGTGTCTTGCCGGCCGTGAAGTCACTCGCTTAGTCGCTTAGGTTAGGCCCAACTATATGTGGCTGCGTGGCCCATATAAAGCAGTGGCGGCCCTCTCCTTTTATCAGCGATTTTTTCCAGCTCTAGCCAGCCGTCGATCGAGCGTATACATAGGTATAAATTTATTTTTTGCTCGGGATCAAGGCGTGGCGGCTGCCACACCTTGCCCACCGGGGGCCTCCGCCAGTGGATGCGGACATAGACATGGGGCCATCGACGGAGACGGGTACATGGGAGGGAGAGGGGGGCGGCAAGCAGATGATTTGGCTGCTTGAGTGTGGGCAGTGGTCAACGGCGGCGATGAGGACCATGTGGGAGGCGCGGCGGACAGGAGGATTGAAGGGAGAGAAAGGAGAGGGGCGGACAACGCAAGTGCTCCAGATGCCCTTGCGGCGGGTGGTTCGGGAGAGGGAAGGGGAGATCATGGCCTGGGTGATCGTGGCCTGGGGAATGCGGAAGGATCGTGGCTGTTTCTTTTTTTTACCTTGCGGAAGAAGTGCGAGACTCGAGGGGAGGGAGGTCGAACGAAAACGACATCCGATTCTGCTTTAATAGTAGAGATAATACCATCGTTGAGTAACCGCAGCATTGATGACATCGTGGGGGTCATGGTATCCTAGGACGCAGCCGATTGTTGGACGACCGACTCCTCCCGCCTTCGTGATGATCGACTGTTGATGCATGTCCGTCACGGGGCGTAGAATCCGACTGTAGGCACTTGGTCTATTGATGAGGATTCCCCTGGTCTTTGGTGCCTTGGGTTGTGATGGCAATGGGCTCGGTGTGTCACCCCTTGGCCCATAGGTTTCTAGACCGTATCTTTGATGGGCCTGGGCCCTTGGCTGGGCCACATAAGTACTTGGGCCTACCCCGTAGGTATAACCCCGACACTGCTAATGCTCATTTTCCTACTAGTGCGTGCCTAGCTCCAACATCTACTGACGCTAGAGAAGAAACCTCGAGTCTTCAGGTATGCTGGTTTGCTTGTTTGCCATGCTCCAGATTTGTTCTATCAGTTTAGATGAAATTTGGAAAATACTACAATCAGCTAGATGACCCTTTTGTTGTTCCATCATATAAGAAGCTTGAGCTCTGGTGCCACCTTATTAAGAATGAACCATTTTATGAAATTGTAGAAACCATTATTGGTGACCCATTCTATTTGTTGCAATAGGAAAATCACACTTGATTATTTTCAGGACCTCGGAGACCTCTCGTACGTGTGATGGAATATAGATGAAAAAAGCATCAAAACTAATAGTGATGATTCCAGTACACCAAAAAAGAAGCAATCCTTCTCTCAAGAGGTAGCCACGCTGGTCACATATTGTAATACTTGTAAAATGGCCTTGAATAAGGCCAATATTAGTTGAATTCTATTTCAAAATGTATTTTTGTTGTGACACAAATTGAGATCTCATAAGTGAATATAGCATCTAGTTTGCACAAGTCAAGGTGATATCACATTTTTCATGCGAGGTCAGTGGTACTAAACTTGCAATTGATGTTGTAGGGTTCTTTGTATAAACCCCAGTGTGACAAGGTTTGAAGCCTAAAGTAGGATGATATTGGCTCGGTCCTGGAGTTTTATAGGGCATATGCACACAATGTTTGACTTAGTGTATGTCTTGGTCAGCAAAAGGTCATCAATAGCATGCGTCAGTGGAAGCGCTTCTTGTGTGCAAAAGAAGGCTTTTGGCCCGAGAAAGGTATGGTTGTTGTTGACCCTTCAAAGAAAAGGAGAAAGGTGAAATTGACTAGATGTCGATGTGAAGCTTATATCTGTGTCACCCGGGAAAGGGATGGAAAATATAGGATAGCTTCACTCACTGAATATCACAATCTCCCTTTTGTGCCACCTAGACAACAACACTTGATTAGATCCAATCGCCAAGTTAGTGAGAGGCTGAAGACAACACTCCATGATTGCCAGAAAGCTAGTATTGGCACTGTCTTAGCATATAGGTTTCTTCATGTTGGTGCAGGGTTTTTTGGGCATGTTGGGTGCACACAGAAGGACCTACAAAATAACTACGGTGGATTGAAAAATAAAATAAAAAATTGTGATGCTCAAATGCTAGTGGACCAACTTGGTAGATTGAAGTCTCTCAATCCTGCTTTTTTCTTTGAGTATGAAGTTGACGAGGTTGGTACATTGGTCCGTGTGGCACCCCGGCTCAGAGAACCGATTTTCCTGCGTTTCCAACCCAAAGATCATGTCTTCTGAAAACACACAACAACTTGGAACAGAACTGAACTGAACTTTATTGATCTGATACAAGTACATGGTTCGGTGGTACAGGGTACTACGAGGCCAGGTGGCAGATCTCGTGCAGCGATAGTATCTACATTATTTATGTGGCAACTCAGGGGCCTCGATACTAAGGGTGGAATACTATAATGCAGCGGAACAACGGGGTGATGGAACTCCACTCCACAGGGACACTGCTGGGACACGGCCTAGTTCGCGAAGTATGAACCCTCGGGATCTCCATGTATAGCTTCTCCTGCATCTGGCATGATAAGCCAGGTGAGTACTTGGAATGTACTTGCAAGCTCACAGCAGCCAAAAGCATCAAGACAACACAATAGCATGGCAATGACCGGTTAGGCTCCTACTAGAATGACTGTACTTGATAGTGTTAAACTTACTGAAGCATAAACCTCTGTTTAAGGTCACGTGGACCAACTCACCATCGGGATCATCCTGTGATCGCCTCAAGAATTCAAGATTCTTAACCATCCAAACTTGGCAATTCTAAAGATAAGTTCTTCCATCATTAGTGTTGATCAGATAGTGTGACCTAGCACGAACTGTGTCCAATACCGTGGACTTGGCTATTCGAATAGTTTCTTACACTCTGCAAAGGTTGCGCACTTTACCCACCATGGACATTTGTCCAAAAAAACTTGCCTACCGCATGACACCAATACCGTATCACCGACACCCTCTCAGGTCACGTCCTGGGTGGCCCCTTGTGTCACCTCTCGACACGCGCCACCTCGTGGCTAAAATCCATCCCAAACAAGGACCCTTGGCAAACTAACTCGGGCTCACAAGGTTATCGCCGCCTACCGGGCCAGGGTAGCACGCACGCATAACCTTCCCTCTTTGGTGATACCGATAAAAGTGCATGATGATAGCCCAAGTCAGGGCCTTCCCATAAAGGAAAATGTGGCTGCACTGCTAAGCTCGGTTCGGTAGCACCATGACTTGATCAACTGGCTACCTTAGTTAATCAACATCAATTTAACTTAGTGGAGTTGATCTATGTCATAACAAAATCATCGTACAAAAATAACATTCAACATGATCACACTATTGTTCCTATTGTCAACATAACTGGTATAATGAACTCGAGTATGATCAGTATCAAACATTTACCCCTAGTTATCTTAGGTATATGCATTAGTATGTCAGATGTATATGCAAAATATTATGGCAATATTAATCCAAATATCCTCAAATTTGAGTCAACGCGAATGAATTCAAAATTCATTTAAAACCATAACTCTTGCAATGCCTCATGCAAGTGGATGATGTGGCTTGCCTTGATCAAATGGAGTGTCACAGTACTCCTGGTCTTCACAACCAAAACTGTTCTCTTCTGAAAATATTTTTAAATATTCCAAATAAATATCACATAATGCTTTTCTTCTGTCCAGAAATTCTAGACAGTTTGGAAAATGATGAAAATTTGCCAACAGATAAAGGAGCTCAAGACAAAACCAATGCAAAAGTTTCAACTCATTTGGACTTGTTATGAGGGAGAAATGGATGGTCAGATTTTGGGTCAAAATCTGGATTTAACTGGATTAAAAAAAAATCCAGAGGCGGCCACGTCGACGGCGTAAAGTCACGGGGCGCCTCCACTTACATACCCCTTCAGGAAAGAGAGAGAGACTGACAGGTGGGGTCCCAGCTGGGTTTAAACAGAGAAAGAGAGGGGAACAGAGCGGCGCGGCTCTGTCGGTGATGATTCTCCGGCGAGGAGACCTCGGCGGCGGCCGGGGATATGTGGAATAGGGAGAGAGAAGGGTGGCAAGTCTACACGTACCCGCAGTTTGGCCCGAGATGGAAGGACGATGACGGAAGCTTCCTCTCCATAAAAGGCCGACGGCAGTGCACGTCGGAATCACTCGCTCTGGCACGGTCTCGAGCAATCAAGCACAGCAGTGGGGCTAGGAGAAGTAGGAGAGCTCAGGGGAAGCGAGGGCTGGAGCTGGGGTGGACCAGAGGTGTGTGGTGGAGGAGGTAGCTTGGCGGCAGAGCTCCAGTGGGATCCAAGGCCAGAGGGTCTCCCGGCCTTGGCTCGGCTGGCCGGGGTCAATTTGGGACTGGGTGAGGAGGTCTGGATGCTGGGAGGAGCCGGGTGAGGTGCTATTTATTGCTGGGAAGAAGATGCTGGCTTGGGTGCCGCCGTGGAGGAAACGGCCGGAGCACCGCATTGAGCTGGCTGTCGTGGGGCGGGGCGACGTGACAGGAGTGGGGAGGAGGCGATAAAGATGCAGGCTAGGCGCCGGCCGCATTGAATGGGGCTGCCAGCCACAGCGTGGCACTGTGCGGCCCGTGGCGCACAGTTTTTTGGGCATGTTGGGTGCACACAGAAGGACCTACAAAATAACTACGGTGGATTGAAAAATAAAATAAAAAATTGTGATGCTCAAATGCTAGTGGACCAACTTGGTTGATTGAAGTCTCTCCATCCTGCTTTTTTCTTTGAGTATGAAGTTGACGAGGTTGGTACATTGGTCCGTGTGGCACCCCGGCTCAAAGAACCGGTTTCCCTGTGTTTCCAACCCAAAGATCATGTCTTCTGAAAACACACAACAACTTGGAACAGAACTGAACTGATCTTTATTGATCTGATACAAGTACATGGTTCGGTGGTACAGGGTACTGCGAGGCCAGGTGGCAGATCTCGTGCGGCGATAGTATCTACATTATTTATGTGGCAACTCAGGGGCCTCGATACTAAGGGTGGAATACTATAATGCAGCGGAACAACGGGGTGATGGAACTCCACTCCACAGGGACACTGCTGGGACACGGCCTAGTTCGCGAAGTATGAACCCTCGGGATCTCCATGCATAGCTTCTCCTGCATCTGGCATGATAAGCCAGGTGAGTACTTGGAATGTACTCGCAAGCTCACAGCAGCCAAAAGCATCAAGACAGCACAATAGCATGGCAATGACAGGTTAGGCTCCTACTAGAATGACTGTACTTGATAGTGTTAAACTTACTGAAGCATAAACCTCTGTTTAAGGTCACGTGGACCAACTCACCATCGGGATCATCCTATGGTCGCCTCAAGAATTCAAGATTCTTAACCATCCAAACTTGGCAATTCTAAAGATAAGTTCTTCCATCATTAGTGTTGATCAGATAGTGTGACCTAGCACGAACTGTGTCCAATACCGTGGACTTGGCTATTCGAATAGTTTCTTACACTCTGCAAAGGTTGCGCACTTTACCCACCATGGACATTTGTCCAAAAAAACTTGTCTACCGCATGACACCAATACAGTATCACCGACACCCTCTCAGGTCACGTCCTGGGTGGCCCCTTGTGTCACCTCTCGACACGCGCCACCTCGTGGCTAAAAGCCATCCCAAACAAGGACCCTTGGCCAACTAACTCGGGCTCACAAGGTTATCGCCGCCTACCAGGCCAGGGTAGCACGCACGCATAACCTTCCCTCTTTGGTGATACCGATAAAATTGCATGACGATAGCCCAAGTCAGGGCCTTCCCATAAAGGAAAATGTGGCTGCACTGCTAAGCTCGGTTCGGTAGCACCATGACTTGATCAACTGGCTACCTTAGTTAATCAACATCAATTTAACTTAGTGGAGTTGATCTATGTCATAACAAAATCATCGTACCTAAATAACATTCAACATGATCACACTATTGTTCCTATTGTCAACATAACTGGTATAATTAACTCGAGTATGATCAGTATCAAACATTTACCCCTGGTTATCTTAGGTATATGCATTAGTATGTCAGATGTATATGCAAAATATTATGGCAATATTAATCCTAATATCCTCAAATTTGAGTCAACGCAAATGAATTCAAAATTCATTTAAAAACCATAACTCTTGCAATGCCTCATGCAAGTGGATGATGTGGCTTGCCTTGATCAAATGGAGTGTCACAGTACTCCTGGTCTTCACCACCAAAATTGTTCTCTTCTGAAAATATTTTTAAATATTCCAAATAAATATCACATAATGCTTTTCTTCTGTCCAGAAATTCTAGAAAGTATGGAAAATGATGAAAATTTGCCAACAGATAAAGGAGCTCAAGACAAAACCAATGCAAAAGTTTCAACTCATTTGGACTTGTTATGAGGGAGAAATGGATGGTCAAATTTTGGGTCAAAATCTGGATTTAACTGGATTAAACAAAAATCCAGAGGCGGCCACGTTGAAGGCGTAAACTCACGGAGCGCCTCCACTTACATACCCCTTCAGGGAAGAGAGAGATACTGACAGGTGGGTTCCCAGCTGGGTTTAAACAGAGAAAGAGAGGGGAACAGAGCGGCGCGGCTCTGTCGGTGATGATTCTCTGGCGAGGAGACCTCGGCGGCAGCCGGGGATATGTGGAACAGGGAGAGAGAAGGGTGGCAAGTCTACACGTACCCGCAGTTTGGCCCGAGATGGACGGACGATGACGAAAGCTTCCTCTCCATAAAAGGCCGACGGCAGTGCACGTCGGAATCACTCGCTCTGGCACGGTCTCGAGCAATCAAGCACAGCAGTGGGGCTAGGAGAAGTAGGAGAGCTCAGGGGAAGCGAGGGCTGGAGCTGGGGTGGACCAGAGGTGGGTGGTGGTGGAGGTAGCTTGGCGGCAGAGCTCCAGTGGGATCCAAGGCCAGAGGGTCTCCCGGCCTTGGCTCGGCTGGCTGGGGGTCAATTTGGGACTGGGTGAGGAGGTCTGGATGCTGGGAGGAGCCGGGCGAGGTGCTATTTATTGCTGGGAAGAAGATGCAGGCTTGGGTGCCGCCGTGGAGGAAACGGCCGGAGCACCGCATTGAGCTGGCTGTCGTGGGGCGGGGCGACGTGACAGGAGAGGGGAGGAGGCAATAAGGATGGAGGCTAGGCGCCGGCCGCATTGAATGGGGCTGCCGGCCAAAGCGTGGCACTGTGCGGCCCGTGGCGCACAGTTTTTTGGGCATGTTGGGTGCACACAGAAGGACCTACAAAATAACTACGGTGGATTGAAAAATAAAATAAAAAAGTGTGATGCTCAAATGCTAGTGGACCAACTTGGTAGATTGAAGTCTCTCAATCCTGCTTTTTTTCTTTGAGTATGAAGTTGACGAGGTTGGTACATTGGTCCATGTGGCACCCCGGCTCAAAGAACCGGTTTCCCTATGTTTCCAACCCAAAGATCATGTCTTCTGAAAACACACAACAACTTGGAACAGAACTGAAATGATCTTTATTGATCTGATACAAGTACATGGTTCGGTGGTACAGGGTACTGCGAGGCCAGGTGGCAGATCTCGTGCGGCGATAGTATCTACATTATTTATGTGGCAACTCAGGGGCCTCGATACTAAGGGTGGAATACTATAATGCAGTGGAACAACGGGGTGATGGAACTCCACTCCACAGGGACACTGCTGGGACACGGCCTAGTTCACGAAGTATGAACCCTCGGGATCTGCATGCATTGCTTCTCCTGCATCTGGCATGATAAGCCAGGTGAGTACTTGGAATGTACTCGCAAGCTCACAGCAGCCAAAAGCATCAAGACAACACAATAGCATGGCAATGACAGGTTAGGCTCCTACTAGAATGACTGTACTTGATAGTGTTAAACTTACTGAAGCATAAACCTCTGTTTAAGGTCACGTGGACCAACTCACCATCGGGATCATCCTGTGGTCGCCTCAAGAATTCAAGATTCTTAACCATCCAAACTTGGCAATTCTAAAGATAAGTTCTTCCATCATTAGTGTTGATCAGATAGTGTGACCTAGCACGAACTGTGTCCAATACCGTGGACTTGGCTATTCGAATAGTTTCTTACACTCTGCAAAGGTTACGCACTTTACCCACCATGGACATTTGTCCAAAAAAACTTGTCTACCGCATGACACCAATACCGTATCACCGACACCCTCTCAGGTCACGTCCTGGGTGGCCCCTTGTGTCACCTCTCGACACGCGCCACCTCGTGGTTAAAAGCCATCCCAAACAAGGACCCTTGGCCAACTAACTCGGGCTCACAAGGTTATCGCCGCCTACCGGGCCAGGGTAGCACGCACGCATAACCTTCCCTCTTTGGTGATACCGATAAAAGTGCATGACGATAGCACAAGTCAGGGCCTTCCCATAAAGGAAAATGTGGCTGCACTGCTAAGCTCGGTTCGGTAGCACCATGACTTGATCAACTGGCTACCTTAGTTAATCAACATCAATTTAACTTAGTGGAGTTGATCTATGTCATAACAAAATCATCGTACCTAAATAACATTCAACATGATCACACTATTGTTCCTATTGTCAACATAACTGGTATAATTAACTCGAGTATGATCAGTATCAAACATTTACCCCTGGTTATCTTAGGTATATGCATTAGTATGTCAGATGTATATGCAAAATATTATGGCAATATTAATCCTAATATCCTCAAATTTGAGTCAACGCAAATGAATTCAAAATTCATTTAAAAACCATAACTCTTGCAATGCCTCATGAAAGTGGATGATGTGTCTTGCCTTGATCAAATGGAGTGTCACAGTACTCCTGGTCTTCACCACCAAAACTATTCTCTTCTGAAAATATTTTTAAATATTCCAAATAAATATCACATAATGCTTTTCTTCTGTCCAGAAATTATAGAAAGTTTGGAAAATGATGAAAATTTGCCAACAGATAAAGGAGCTCAAGACAAAACCAATGCAAAAGTGTCAACTCATTTGGACTTGTTATGAGGGAGAAATGGATGGTCAAATTTTGGGTCAAAATCTGGATTTAACTGGATTAAACAAAAATCCAGAGGCGGCCACGTCGAAGGCGTAAACTCACGGGGCGCCTCCACTTACATACCCCTTCAGGGAAGAGAGAGAGACTGACAGGTGGGGTCCCAGCTGGGTTTAAACAGAGAAAGAGAGGGGAACAGAGCGGCGCGGCTCTGTCGGTGATGATTCTCTGGCGAGGAAACCTCGGCGGTGGCCGGGGATATGTGGAACAGGGAGAGAGAAGGGTGGCAAGTCTACACGTACCCGCAGTTTGGCCCGAGATGGACGGACGATGATGGAAGCTTCCTCTCCATAAAAGGCCGACGGCAGTGCACGTCGGAATCACTCGCTCTGGCACGGTCTCGAGCAATCAAGCACAGCAGTGGGGCTAGGAGAAGTAGGAGAGTTCAGGGGAAGCAAGGGCTGGAGCTGGGGTGGACCAGAGGTGGGTGGTGGTGGAGGTAGCTTGGCGGCAGCGCTCCAGTGGGATCCAAGGCCAGAGGGTCTCCCGGCCTTGGCTCGGCTGGCTGGGGGTCAATTTGGCACTGGGTGAGGAGGTCTAGATGCTGGGAGGAGCCGGGCGAGGTGCTATTTATTGCTAGGAAGAAGATGCAGGCTTGGGTGCCGCCGTGGAGGAAACGGCCGGAGCACCGCATTGAGCTGGCTGTCGTGGGGCGGGGCGACGTGACAGGAGACGGGAGGAGGCGATAAGGATGCAGGCTAGGCGCCGGCCGCATTAAATGGGGCTGCCAGCCACAGTGTGGCACTGTGCGGCCCGTGGCGCACAGTTTTTTGGGCATGTTGGGTGCACACAGAAGGACCTACAAAATAACTACGGTGGATTGAAAAATAAAATAAAAAATTGTGATGCTCAAATGCTAGTGGACCAACTTGGTAGATTGAAGTCTGTCAATCCTGCTTTTTTCTTTGAGTATGAAGTTGACGAGGTTGGTACATTGGTCCGTGTGGCACCCCGGCTCAGAGAACCGGTTTCCCTTTGTTTCCAACCCAAAGATCATGTCTTCTAAAAACACACAACAACTTGGAACAGAACAGAACTAAACTTTATTGATCTGATACAAGTACATGGTTCGGTGGTACAGGGTACTGCGAGGCGAGGTGGCAGATCTCGTGTGGCGATACTATCTACATTATTTATGTGGCAACTCAGGGGCCTCGATACTAAGGGTGGAATACTATAATGCAGCGGAACAACGGGGTGATGGAACTCCACTCCACAGGGACACTGCTGGGACACGGCCTAGTTCGCGAAGTATGAACCCTCGGGATCACCATGCATAGCTTCTCCTGCATCTGGCATGATAAGCCAGGTGAGTACTTGGAATGTAATCGCAAGCTCACAGCAGCCAAAAGCATCAAGACAACACAATAGCATGGCAATGACAGGTTAGGCTCCTACTAGAATGACTGTACTTGATAGTGTTAAACTTACTGAAGCATAAACCTCTGTTTAAGGTCACGTGGACCAACTCACCATCGGGATCATCCTGTGGTCGCCTCAAGAATTCAAGATTCTTAACCATCCAAACTTGGCAATTCTAAAGATAAGTTCTTCCATCATTAGTGTTGATCAGATAGTGTGACCTAGCACGAACTGTGTCCAATACCATGGACTTGGCTATTCGAATAGTTTCTTACACTCTGCAAAGGTTGCGCACTTTACCCATCATGGACATTTGTCCAAAAAAACTTGTCTACCGCATGACACCAATACCGTATCACCGACACCCTCTCAGGTCACGTCCTGGGTGGCCCCTTGTGTCACCTCTCGACACGCGCCACCTCGTGGCTAATAGCCATCCCAAACAAGGACCCTTGGCCAACTAACTCGGGCTCAC
This sequence comes from Thinopyrum elongatum, assembly GCA_011799875.1. Classification (NCBI taxonomy): domain Eukaryota; kingdom Viridiplantae; phylum Streptophyta; class Magnoliopsida; order Poales; family Poaceae; genus Thinopyrum; species Thinopyrum elongatum. The sequence goes on along the minus strand of CM022301.1, from coordinate 585,740,348 downwards.
AAGGTTATCGCCACCTACCGGGCCTGGGTAGCACGCCCGCATAACCTTCCCTCTTTGGTGATACCGATAAAAGTGCATGACGATAGCCCAAGTCAGGGCCTTCCCATAAAGGAAAATGTGGCTGCACTGCTAAGCTCGGTTCGGTAGCACCATGACATGATCAACTGGCTACCTTAGTTAATCAACATCAATTTAACTTAGTGGAGTTGATCTATGTCATAACAAAATCATCGTACAAAAATAACATTCAACATGATCACACTATTGTTCCTATTGTCAACATAACTGGTATAATTAACTCGAGTATGATCAGTATCAAACATTTACCCCTGGTTATCTTAGGTATATGCATTAGTATGTCAGATGTATATGCAAAATATTATGGCAATATTAATCCAAATATCCTCAAATTTGAGTCAACGCAAATGAATTCAAAATTCATTTAAAAACCATAACTCTTGCAATGCCTCATGCAAGTGGATGATGTGGCTTGCCTTGATCAAATGGAGTGTCACAGTACTCCTGGTCTTCACCACCAAAACTATTCTCTTCTGAAAATATTTTTAAATATTCCAAATAAATATCACATAATGCTTTTCTTCTGTCCAGAAATTCTAGACAGTTTGGAAAATGATGAAAATTTGCCAACAGATAAAGGAGCTCAAGACAAAACCAATGCAAAAGTTTCAACTCATTTGGACTTGTTATGAGGGAGAAATGGATGGTCAAATTTTGGGTCAAAATCTGGATTTAACTGGATTAAACAAAAATCCGGAGGCGGCCACGTCGAAGGCGTAAAGTCACGGGGCGCCTCCACTTACATACACCTTCAGGGAAGAGAGAGAGGTTGACAGGTGGGGTCCTAGCTGGGTTTAAACAGAGAAAGAGAGGGGAACAGAGCGGCGCGGCTCTGTCGGTGATGATTCTCCGGCGAGAAGACCTCGGCGGCGGCCGGGGATATGTGGAACAGGGAGAGAGAAGGGTGGCATGTCTACACGTACCCGCAGTTTGGCCCGAGATGGACGGACGATGACGGAAGCTTCCTCTCCATAAGAGGCCGACGGCAGTGCACATCGGAATCACTCGCTCTGGCACGGTCTTGAGCAATCAAGCACAGCAGTGGGGCTAGGAGAAGTAGGAGAGCTCAGGGGAAGCGAGGGCTGGAGCTGGGGTTGACCAGAGGTGGGTTGTGGTGGAGGTAGCTTGGCGGCAGAGCTCCAGTGGGATCCAAGGCCAGAGGGTCTCCCGGCCTTGGCTCGGCTGGCTGGGGTTCAATTTGGGACTGGGTGAGGAGGTCTGGATGCTGGGAGGAGCCGGGCGAGGTGCTATTTATTGCTGGGAAGAAGATGCAGGCTTGGGTGCCGCCGTGGAAGAAACGGCCGGAGCACCGCATTGAGCTGGCTGTCGTGGGGCGGGGCGACGTGACAGGAGAGGGGAGGAGGCAATAAGGATGCAGGCTAGGCGCTGGCCGCATTGAATGGGGCTGCCGGCCACAGCGTGGCACTGTGCGGCCCGTGGCGCACAGTTTTTTGGGCATGTTGGGTGCACACAGAAGGACCTACAAAATAACTACGGTGGATTGAAAAATAAAATAAAAAATTGTGATGCTCAAATGCTAGTGGACCAACTTGGTAGATTGAAGTCTCTCCATCCTGCTTTTTTCTTTGAGTATGAAGTTGACGAGGTTGGTACATTGGTCCGTGTGGCACCCCGGCTCAAAGAACCGGTTTCCCTGTGTTTCCAACCCAAAGATCATGTCTTCTGAAAACACACAACAACTTGGAACAGAACTGAACTGATCTTTATTGATCTGATACAAGTACATGGTTCGGTGGTACAGGGTACTGCGAGGCCAGGTGGCAGATCTCGTGCGGCGATAGTATCTACATTATTTATGTGGCAACTCAGGGGCCTTGATACTAAGGGTGGAATACTATAATGCAGCGGAACAACGGGGTGATGGAACTCCACTCCACAGGGACACTGCTGGGACACGGCCTAGTTCGCGAAGTATGAACCCTCGGGATCTCCATGCATAGCTTCTCCTGCATCTGGCATGATAAGCCAGGTGAGTACTTGGAATGTACTCGCAAGCTCACAGCAGCCAAAAGCATCAAGACAACACAATAGCATGGCAATGACAGGTTAGGCTCCTACTAGAATGACTGTACTTGATAGTGTTAAACTTACTGAAGCATAAACCTCTGTTTAAGGTCACGTGGAACAACTCACCATCGGGATCATCCTGTCGTCGCCTCAAGAATTCAAGATTCTTAACCATCCAAACTTGGCAATTCTAAAGATAAGTTCTTCCATCATTAGTGTTGATCAGATAGTGTGACCTAGCACGAACTGTGTCCAATACCGTGGACTTGGCTATTCGAATAGTTTCTTACACTCTGCAAAGGTTGCGCACTTTACCCATCATGGACATTTGTCCAAAAAAACTTGTCTACCGCATGACACCAATACCGTATCACCGACACCCTCTCAGGTCACGTCCTGGGTGGCCCCTTGTGTCACCTCTCGACACGCGCCACCTCGTTGCTAAAAGCCATCCCAAACAAGGACCCTTGGCCAACTAACTCGGGCTCACAAGGTTATCGCCGCCTACCGGGCCAGGGTAGCACGCACGCATAACCTTCCCTCTTCGGTGATACCGATAAAAGTGCATGACGATAGCCCAAGTCAGGGCCTTCCCATAAAGGAAAATGTGGCTGCACTGCTAAGCTCGGTTCGGTAGCACCATGACTTGATCAACTGGCTACCTTAGTTAATCAACATCAATTTAACTTAGTGGAGTTGATCTAGGGCATAACAAAATCATCGTACCAAAATAACATTCAACATGATCACACTATTGTTCCTATTGTCAACATAACTGGTATAATTAACTCGAGTATGATCAATATCAAAAATTTACCCCTGGTTATCTTAGGTATATGCATTAGTATGTCAGATGTATATGCAAAATATTATGGAAATATTAATCCTAATATCCTCAAATTTGAGTCAACGCAAATGAATTCAAAATTCATTTAAAAACCATAACTCTTGCAATGCCTCATGCAAGTGGATGATGTGGCTTGCCTTGATCAAATGGAGTGTCACAGTACTCCTGGTCTTCACCACCAAAACTGTTCTCTTCTGAAAATATTTTTAAATATTCAAAATAAATATCACATAATGCTTTTCTTCTGTCCAGAAATTCTAGACAGTTTGGAAAATGATGAAAATTTGCCAACAGATAAAGGAGCTCAAGACAAAACCAATGCAAAAGTTTCAACTCATTTGGACTTGTTATGAGGGAGAAATGGATGGTCAAATTTTGGGTCAAAATCTGGATTTAACTGGATTAAACAAAAATCCAGAGGCGGCCATGTCGAAGGTGTAAAGTCACGGGGCGCCTCCACTTACATACCCCTTCAGGGAAGAGAGAGAGACTGACAGGTGGGGTCCTAGCTGGATTTAAACAGAGAAAGAGAGGGGAACAGAGCGGCGCGGCTCTGTCGGTGATGATTCTTCGACGAGGAGACCTCGGCGGCGGCCGGGGATATGTGGAACAGGGAGAGAGAAGGGTGGCAAGTCTACACGTACCCGCAGTTTGGCCCGAGATGGACGGACGATGACGGAAGCTTCATCTCCATAAAAGGCCGACGGCAGTGCATGTCGGAATCACTCGCTCTGGCACAGTCTCGAGCAATCAAGCACAGGAGTAGGGCTAGGAGAAGTAGGAGAGCTCAGGGGAAGCGAGGGCTAGAGCTGGGGTGGACCAGAGGTGGGTGGTGGTGGAGGTAGCTTGGCGGCAGAGCTCCAGTGGGATCCAAGGCCAGAGGGTCTCCCGGCCTTGGCTCGGCTGGCTGGGGGTTAATTTGGGAATGGGTGAGGAGGTCTGGATGCTGGGAGGAGCCGGGCGAGGTGCTATTTATTACTGGGAAGAAGATGCAGGCTTGGGTGCCGCCGTGGAGGAAACGGCCGGAGCACCGCATTGAGCTGGCTGTCGTGGGGTAGGGTGACGTTTCAGGAGAGGGGAGGAGGCGATAAGGATGCAGGCTAGGCGCCGGCCGCATTGAATGGGGATGCCGGCCACAGCGTGGCACTGTGCCGCCCGTGGCGCACAGTGGCCGTATCCGGCGGAGCTCGCTGCCGGCGACAAGGAGCTTCCAGAGCGGCTACGTGGACGGTGGGGAGGATGTCGACACACTCGAACATGGTATGGCAATGCGGGCGAGTGGCGCTGACGGGACCCGAGGCGGGTCGGCGCTCAGAGCACATGTTTGGCATGCCAAACGTGTGGTCATCGCGTGCACTGGCCACGCGGGGCGACCTGGCCTCGCAGCCCATGTCCAGGGTGTAATCCCTTCACCCAGTGATCCTCCTGTGGCTTGGAATCGACCAAAGCTTGCCTGGACAGCTCATTTCCTTCGAGACAAGTTTCTGGACAGGAACTTGGCCTAATTTTCTAGGGAATCTTGCTAGGTAATTTGAGCTGAATTTTGGTGTGTGTGGGTTATCTGGTCTATCAACTGGAAAAAAATTAGGAATTATTGTGGCCTGAAAAATATAGTTGCTTCACAACATGGCAGATCTATCAAGAAGCTTGCAGGAAATATTTGGCCAAAATTTTGAACTGGACCATGGAATGTTTTTGGATATTGTGGTAAGATAAGATGTCTATGTCATATGGTATTAATTTGAAGAATTGTTGAGCACCAGAGCTATAGGTTGCTTCACAACCCATAAAGAAAATGAATATTCCTTTTGAGAAAAAAGGAATATTTGATAGGAAATAAAATCGGGGTTTGGGTTCAAATGGTTCATGGCATGGTTTTGGCAAGGTTTTGAGAGTCTTGGCTCACTTGGAAAAGAAATGAAAACTTTCCCAAGTCCAAGTCCAATGAGAAGGTTCAAAATTCAATCAAATAGCGAATAAAACCAGAAGTGTTGTGAAAAGGAAAAGTTGCAAAAACCAGGGTGTCACAGTCCATTTGTTTTGGACAGATGGGCCAAGTAGGAAAAATTATGGTCATTTCAATGACGTGCTCTCTTTGGATTCGACATACAACACTAACCAATATGAATACACCTTTGCGCCCTTCACTAGAATAAACCATCAAATGCAAAGTGTCTTTTTTGGGGCGAGGTTTCTACTTCATGAGACAAAAGAATCTTATATTTGTTTATTCAAGGCATTTCTTAGAGCAATGGGTGGGATTGCTCCTAGAGTGATCATAACTGATGAGTGTATTAGGATGAAGAACGCTATTGCTGAAATTCTACCGAATAGCAAACATCGATTGTGTATGTGGCACATTATGGAAAAGCTTTATGTGAAGGGCCGTCTTGAATTGAAGAATGACCTTGTTTTCTATGATAGGTTAAAACATTGTGTCTGGAATTCTAAAATGCCTACTGAATTTGGGGATAGATGGAGGTCTTTCATCATAGAGTTTAACTTTGAGGACCATGAGTGGTTCGCCACAAGGTATCATCTTCGTGCGAAAGGGATACTAGCTTACTTCATGGATATTCCATTAGCTAGTCTTCTTAGGAAAACTTCAACTTTAGAGAGTGCAAAGTCATTTTTTAAGAGTTTAATATGTCGCAAGCTTACCTTTGTTGAGTTTTGATTAAGGTTTGACACTGCTTTGAAATGTCTGAGGCATATTGAGTTGATTGTTGATAACACAAGCGAATACACAACAAGTGAAATGTTGTTCACGTCAAGGGAAATAGAGAAACAAGGCAGGGACGTATTCAGACATGCAATTTTTGAATTGTTTTAGGCTCAGATGCTTACTGCAAGGGATGATTGCGATGTTCAGAACACGACAAATGGTGAGGGTATTAAAATCATGTCTGTCAGCGATAAATACAACAAGATTAGAGAAGTGTGTTATGATACAGCAACCATGGCTGGTAAGTGTTCTTGCAAGCTTTTTGATGAAGACATATTCACGGATTATGCTAATTGTCATGGCTTAAGCTGGAAAGAAATATTGAGCCTCATTGACAAATATCACAAGGTGAATTCATTCCTAGTTGAACATGATACTTTGATTCGAAAGAACTTTATACTATCTAAGTCATGGTATTTTTGTATCACTAGGTTTGAATTAATGGCGAGACAGATGCATGGGCAAGAAGGTATGTGCAAGGAATGGTGGCCAGCACGAGGGAGGTGTGGGAGGAAGTGGCGCCATCATCACATGAAGTGAATAAAAGATGGAAACAAGATATTCCTTGTCAGATTCGGATTGACTGCCTGCAGGCCTGAAATTGAAATAAGTGCAGAATCTGCGTACGTGCTTCAAATAAGGCGTGCAAATACAATTTGGAAAGCTTGTCTCGTGTGCTTTCCGAATTGTATGCCCGCAACCCCCGATTCACGATGACCGAGTTGCAATCGTCAAACAATACGATGGTTGTTTTCTGCCAGTTTCCCAGATAGAGTCATTTAAGTTAGGAAATTTGGAGATATGGTTGATTTTGACCCCACACTAGGTTGGACGTCCAGGGGTCTTGATATACCCTTGTAAGTCATGGCTTTTAGAGTTAGACCACGTTTTGATTAAATCTCTACCAGACTGAATTGCTTTAAGCATTCCTCTGAAATCATATATTCCTCTTTGCATCGATCACAAATATTTATCTACACCAAATTCATTTTGATAGGGTGTATTTGCTACTGAAAATAAAGTGCTATATGTCATTCCATTGGGAATTGGGAGATTGCAGAACCACTTCGTGGTCGACGGCTATGTGCGCAAGTGTGTGGTGTTGCAAATATCCATAGGGTTGAAGATCCGTCGCATTGGCAACGGGGGAACAGTCGGAGAGTTCGGGAGCGTCTCACAAGTTATCCAACAAATTCATCATCGACACCATCAGCTCACTAAGAAGATCAGGCCACCCCTTATCATCTTGGTATCAGATTTCCACCGTTTACTCGGTGAGCAATTTATCCATCCATTAGATTAGTTTTATTTTCATCCTATACAGAAAAAGCCACAAAAAAGATTAGGGTTTAGAGTATTTTTTACCATAGCCTAGATATCATTGGTTCCAAGTTTTAGTTGCTGATCGTAGTCTTTTATTTGCGTAACTTATATTCTGATCCGAGTCATAGTAGATTGTCTACAATTTTCTTTCACAAGTCGGAGTTGTTTGGTTTCTGTCAAGTCGGTTCGTTCGAGTCTGTTTTAGTTTGTTTAGATTATTAATTTGAATCAGATTGTGTTTCCGTTTGATAACCATAGTCAGCCTTTCTTCTTTTGCGTAGTACTTTCCTATTGAGACTAGCATATCATTTGCTCTACGGGCTGCTCACATAGGAATTTGGAGAGTGCATCAATTGGTTTGGCAAATTCAGATTGGTTGCTCATTGCTCAAGTTTCTGTTAGAAAAAAAAAAGAGACAAGAAAAAGAAAAAGAAAGAAAGAAAGAAAAAGGAGAAAAAGAAAGCTACACCTAAAAGTTACATATAATATTGGAGAGTTTGTTCCAGTAATTCTATAGCGTTCATTGCACTAGTAGATTGAGCAATCTTGTGCCCGTATAAATTGAGCGTTTTGCCAGCGTCTCTCCTATCCAATTGCAACATGAGCATTACTCTGACATACCATATGTTTTAGTTCAGTTTCAGAGTTGCATTTGCCCCATTTATCTCCACTGTGTGTGTTTCCGTGGGTCTTTTTGTCATACGATCAGCACTACGATTTGTGAATTGATGTTGTTAGGTATTCCAACCAAGCTCCACCATATACCCTGGTTTGTCATGTGATAGTTTTTCCCTCAGTATTTGCTTCATCACATCCATGCACGTTCTACCTATACAAGTTGGTAAGTGATTATAATTCACTTTGGAATGGTAACATACCTTGTTTCTTTCAGTTTTGAGTGGGTTGAGTGTTTTCCACATATACATATTTTGGTGTTTACTGACCATGGCAGAAGGTGCTAAGGATACTTTGGAGACACGCAAATATGACTTCATCCGCCTCAAATATTGTAGTGCCACTTTTTGGGAGGAAGAACTTGGTACTTTTGATGGCGATGGTCTCTTCCATAGAAATGTGCAGATTGGTGCGCGATGTGTTGCCGCCACAATTGACGAATCCTCTAATCTCAATTTAATCAGCATTGAGGTTGTTGAGAATCTGTAGCTACCCACATATGCTCATATGAAGCCATACCTTATGCGCTCATCATATGGCACATTGCTTATTTCATACAACGCTGAAGTTCCTATTACTATCGGTGAGCATACTGAGATCGTGCGATGCGATGTATCTCCAATGCCCATTGATTCTTGTCACGTTCTGTTGGGATATCCATGGTGCAGAAAGCTTCAAGTTCAGCCTCGCCATGATGTCAAGAAAATTTGTTTCATGTGGAACATGAAGCGGAGTGCTTTGCTGAGTACTCCAGCTGAGATATTTCATGAGTATCATCTTCTTCGCAAGGAGATGACAAAACAATTCTGATTGTCCGTTGAGTACAAGGTTATCATGGATGGTGACATTTCAATTATATGCCATTTTAACTATGATATGCATCACAACCCATGTGAGAATGAGAGCCACATAGCCATATTGAGTCAGAGTGTTATCAAAAGTGAGTTGTGTGATTCCATTAAACGTGAGGTTGAGAGCATCCATTCTGAGAGTATGAGAGAGACAAACAACATGAGTGTAGTAGATGATTACATTTCTACTAATGTAATCATCTCCTCTTATGGTGTTGTTTCTCCTGATTTGGAGGTTGTTTTTGAAGAAAGGGAGCTAGATGTGCAACAACCTACATCATTTGAAGAGGTGTCGATGGTACCTCCTCCTACATTGGAGGATGTTAGTGGACATTGTTTTGTTTTCACACTACCACCAGCCAAGGCAAAATTTTGTGAGTCTCATCATTTGCTGGTTGATTCTCGTGATTTGAGTTGCACCAATGTTGTAGGACCATGTGATAACTTGCAAATTTCGAATTTTGATCATGTGTTACTAATTACACATAAGGAAGTGCTTGCTCGAATTCCATGTCATACTATTTTGTATTCTATCAAGCTAGATGAACCTATTAGTATGAGTTGTGCTATGAATATGATCTCTGAATTTTCATATTTACATTCTAGCACTTATGCTTATTGCTTCACATTCAATTTAATTGGTGATTATAGCATGAATGATAATTTTCTAGTGGATCACATATGCATTACATGTGATAGAATTGCTGACTTAAAACTTGCTGTTTTCCACAATATATGCTATGTGCCAAAGTCTTTTGGCAGTGGGATAGTAGCTAGTTTACGAGCCTTCATATCCATGTTCTCTGGATTCATAAATCGGAGTAACTCTTTTGACATATTTCATGCAACGAAAATAGTTTCACGTCTGTTAGACTATTTTGATCTTGCTAGATTCGAATCTGAATGTTTGCATGCATTGTATTTGTCCCAACAATTGTTGCCTATGCATGCTACTGATCTATACTTCACTTATATTTGCAAATTGAGTTGCCTTTTCAATACCGGGAATCACGATCATGACCTTGTTCCTGATTGTACTACAATCCGGTCATCTTTGTGTTCTATATATCAGAGTAGCGCAGTTGAAGCATGGTATCCAACATCTGTTCATTTGCATACTTTGTGTTGGTTTGATCTTGCTGGCATGAGATTTGATCATAGATCATCCACTCGGACGTTGGAGTTTACACTACAAAATAAGACTTTATATAACCATGATTTCCATTCATCCAGATTTGTTCCACATTATGATCAAGATCATATGTACTTCACTTATACTTGCAATTATAGTTGCCAAGTTCTGAGAAATTCTCTGTTCCCATATGACAATTATATGTGCTATACTTATAATTCCAATTGTATATTGCATATGTGAAATACTATTCATGTCCCTAAAAAGTATACAACATGTTATATATACATATACTCTGCATACTTGTTGTTCTTTTTGTTTCTTCCACTTTTATCTTGCCCAAAGCCGAGGACGTCTTTTCTTGAAGAAAGGGAAGATGATGAAGACATATTCATGGCTTATGCTAATTGTCATGGCTTAAGCTGGAAAGAAATATTGAGCCTCATTGACAAATATCACAAGGTGAATTCATTCCTAGTTGAACATGATACTTTGATTCAAAAGAACTTTATACTATCAAAGTCATGGTATTTTTGTATCATTAGATTTGAATTAATGGCGAGACAGGCGCATGGGCAAGAAAGTATGTGCAAGGAATGGTGGCCAGCATGAGGGAGGTGTGGGCGGAAGTGGCGCCATCATCACATGAAGAGAAAAAAAGATGGAAACAAGATATTCCTTGTCAGATTCGGATAGACTGCCATGAGGTCCGAAATTGAAATAAGTGCAGAATCCGCATACGTGCTTCAAATAAGGCGTGCAAATACAATTTGGAAAGCTTGTTTCGTGTGCTTGATGAACTGTATGCCCGCAGCCCCCGATTCGCGTTGATTGTGTCACAATCGTCAAAATAATACACGGTTGTTTTTTTGCCAGTTTTCCAGATAGAGTTGTTTAAGTTAGGAAAGTTAGAGATATTGTTGATTTTGACCGCAACACTAGGTTGGACGTCCAGGGGTCTTTATATACCCTTGTAAGTCGTGGCTTTTAGAGTTAGACCACATTTTGATTAAATCTCTACTAGACTGAATTGCTTTAACATTCCTCCGAAATCATATATTCCTCTTTGGATTGATTAGGAATATTTATCTACACCAAATTTGTTTCGATAGGGTGTATTTTCTACTGAAAATCAAGTGCTATATGTCGTTCCATTGGGAATTGGGAGATTGCAGAACCGCTTCGCGGTCGGCGGCTACATGCGCAAGTGTGTGGTGTTGTGAATATCCATAGGGTTGAAGATCTGTCGCATTGGCAACGGGGGAACAGCCAGAGAGTTTGTGAGCATATCACAAGTTATCCAACAAATTCATCATCGACACCATCAGCTCAGTGAGAAGATCGGACCACCCCTTATCACTTTTTGAGTCCAAAGGAATCATGTGCCACAACATTATCCGAGTACTAAGGGGTGCAAAATTAAATGAATTACCTAGCCTTTATGTTCCTAAGTGGTGGGAGAAAATTGCAAAAGGTATATTTCATGTCATTTAGATTTAGAGGCGTTAATGCTTATTTACGTTGACCCATGTCATGATATAATATTTTCCTAGGGACATTATGTTCGATGGGGAAGGAAACATGCTTGAAGAGAATTTCATTTACCCAATTGACATTGCTGTGAGCACGAAGATAGCTGTTGTCATGAACAAGCTAGACTCTACAAATGCACGATTTTTAGTGATGAAAATCCTCGTGATGGAGAAAGAACCATCACCTAAGATCATTTTCTGTGATGGCAACCTTCACAAGCTGATACCAGCCTGGGGCAACCACTCAGACATCTTCGATGATGGTTAGGGCTGATTTTAGGTGACGCACTTGAGCATCACTAGGCATGTGAATATTCAGGGACAATTTTGAGAACCACAAAAAATGTTGGATGGGCTAGAGAAAGAAAAGAAAAAGAAATGATGATGTGGGGTTTAGAAACGTGATCTCGGGTTTTCTCTGTCATGGCAGAGTTTTGAACATATTAGAGCCAAATTTGTTTTGCTATGACTTGAGATCCTCATACCGAAATCAAGTGATTCTTTTTCATATGTGCTCTCATTGATACTGTCAATCATGTATCATCAGTATTTTTTGTTGTAAACATTTTCAAGTTTGTGCATCTCAAATTTGAATTTGTATGTTGATGTGCTAATAGAATATGAACAGCCATTCACAGTGAGCTGATTCTTTTTGGGTTTTGATCATGCGTTGCTTTGCTAGCTATTTATGAAACTAGAGATGATACCCTGCGCATTGCTGCGGGAATCGTTGCAATTATTTCAATGAGATTTGGTTGTATGAAATATTAGTATTTAGATTAACTATATGAGAATTGAAACTAAAATACATATATGTTATTGATTGTTGTATAGTTGTAAAATATTTACTGAATATGAGTGGCATGCATGGTGCATTTTAAAGGTGGATCTTTTCATGCATATGTTGCATGGTGATTTGTCATAGTTGCATTAAAGATGTGTGTCTTTTTCCATGCATGATGGCATGGTGAGTTGGCGTAGTTGCATGTTGAGAGAATTGGAGTTAGTGGGGATCAACTATTTAGGTATATAGGATTCTTCCCTCTAGTTTTGGTTGATACTGAAGTATGAAATGACATATTCATACTATACTAAAGCATGGACGGGAAAATATGATCACAAAAAATAGTGTACCATTAAAAGTTCTTAAAACCACTTAAAATAGTGCACCCCAAGAGCAAAGGGACCACCAAGTCTGATAGCAGTACTACAAAAGGACATAATTTGTTAACACTACTTATTAAGATTAACCATAGAACATACATGTGCATCATCAGCACATCAGTACCAACACTAGCATAAAACATGACCAATAGAGGTGGAGGATCACGAGGCAGCACGACAGCAAGACATAACTACTCCTCATCTAGTTCAGTATGCATGAAAGCGAGGAAGAGGAAATTCCTTGCACATCCATGGTGGAGCACGAAGATCATCCTATCTCCGATATCCATTTTGTACACCTTTAGTACTTTCCTACACCCATTAAGGATGATGCATCCATCATCTCCTGGTGAAGTCGAGTATGAAGTCGATTTGATATTGATGATAGGCTAGAGAATAATGCTCAGTTCACTATTTGCATCCATCACCTTAGGCACACCACGTTTTGCGAGTTTTTGGTGCAAGAACACAATTTGAACACAATAAGCAATCTACTTCATTACCTAGAGTATGTGAAGATAATGAAAGTACATACAATTCTAACCATGGGTTTGTTTTCAATGTTTGTCTTTTTCAAAGTGTGCAACAGGGGCACGTAGGAATGATCTCTTTTTCTAGCTTTGTAATGGTCCACTAGCCTCCAAATTTGATCAACAAAGGTGATGACAAACCCCATCTCTTCCCAGCTTACTCTTCTACCATAAGTAACCTCCATGCTATTTACAAAATGTTTCGTTACAATATCCAGTTTGTAATAAGCTGTCCAATTATTTGTAATGAAGATTAGTTAAATATAGCAACAAATTTGTTACTTAAAATTTTTGGGTTTGTGCAAAGAAAACTTACACGGATGCATGATGGGATCATTGCTCAAATGCACCCGGATATGACGTTCAGGTTTTCCACCTAAACTGAGGTACAGTTCCATACATACTTTGAACTTGTACACTTTGGCAAATTCTTTCCAAGTACCGCCAGTGAAAAAGGTCCTATCTTCTTCGTTCCTGACCTTGCATATGAAACAAAAGCCCTCACTAATCTGTAGGTGGGCTTTAACAGTGGTCCTGTCAGATCTGCGATATCTAAAATAACAAAATGTTAGAAAACACATGCAACATAATGCCTAAAACATGTAGAAAAACTCAGGACTATGTTGCTTTAATATATATTTTCAAGCTGCTTTCAAATTCCATTATCAAAATTTTCAAAACAAAGGTCTTCAAAATTATATTAATGGATGTGATGAGCATTATAAATAGTAAGTTAATGTCTTCAATGATCCATCCCATCCGTTAATATAATCTCGAAGAATAGCGACTTCCCAGTCAGACACCCATCCTCAAATTACCCCATGCCATGCACGCTAAACCAAGAAGTTCTTTGGGAATGAGCCTAGAAAGGAAGGTACCTTCTTGATATGAGTTGTCTATCAGGCCTATGAGACATTTTCAAATGTTGAAATCTACACCATTGTTCAAGTAACATGTACAAATTGATCGAATTGTTCACTGCAAACCTCTTATATTGACTTGTGCATACTTTTTTTTGCTTGGGACTTTTGCATATGTATCACATCATAGTAGATCAAACTCATGTGAGACATTTCATCAATGTCATGCACGCAAAATATGACCTCATGCCAAATTTCACATTCTTGAACATTTTAAGATGTGTTTACCTTTTCTTGCTAAATTTTTTTTGGGCCCACTTGTTAGCTGTAGCACAAAAACGTTTGCAAAAATATGCAGCATAGTTTTTGAAATCTAGAAATAAGCAAATTATAAGTAAAATAATAGAAGAGTTCCAAATCACGTATGATATGATTCCTAAAACATGAAGAAGAACCCAGGGCTATGTTAATATTTTTGCAAAATGCTTTTCAAAATTTTCATAAAAAGGTTTGTGGAAAGGTGGAACAAAGTATATGAAATCTAGAAGTACACAAATGATATATAAAATAATAAAAAGTTTGAAAACACATATAATATAATGCCTAAAACATGTAGAAAAACTCAGGACTATGTTGCTTTAATATTTTTTCAAGAAGCTTTCAAAAATCCTTTATCAAAATTTTCAAAAAAAAGGTCTTCGAAATTATATTAATGCATGTGATAGAGAATTGTAAACATTAAGTTAATGTTTATAGTGCAACATCACATCAATTAATAAAATCTTGAAGAATAGTGAGTTCCCAGTCGGTCACTGATACGTCTCCAACGTATCTATAATTTTTGATTGTTTCATGCTATTATATTATCCTTTTTGTATGCTTTATATGCCATTTTTTATTATTTTTATGGACTAAAATATTAAATTAGTGCCCAGTGTCAGTTCATGTTTTTTGCCTATTTCATTGTTTCGCAGAAAAACCATACCAAACTAAGTCCAAACAGGATGAAACTTTACGCTAATTTTTTATGGACTACGAGAGACCCTAGAAACTTCGGGGAGAGACCAGAAGACGCACGAGGGAGCGACAAGCTCACACGGTGCACCCTGTAGGGGTCATGCCATCAGCACTTGTGGGGCCCACGAGGTTACGTTTGACCTAATCTCTGGCCTATAAATTCCCTAATATTCCAAAACTGCTGAAGCGAGACCTGAAACAATTTTATCGCTGCCACAAGCTTCTGTTCTTATATGATCCCATATGAAGGTCTTTTTTGGTACTTTGCCGGAGGGGAAAACCATTGGGGAGGCAATCTTCATCAACCTTGCTGCCACCATGATGATGTGTGAGTAGTTCCTTCAGGACCTAATGGTCCATAGTAGTAGCTAGATGGCTTTCTCTCTCTCTTTTGATCTTTAATACAATGATCTCCTCTGAGATCTATTCGATGTAATTCTCACGGAGTGTTTGTTGGGATCCGATGAATTATGGGTTTATGATTAGATTATTCATTGAAACTATTTGAGTCTGTTGAGATGTATTTATGTGTGATTTTATAGCTATGTATGCCTTTCGATCTATGAGTCTTCTTTGGCCCATTGGATGAGTAGATCTTCAGAGGGAGTGGTGCATAGTAGTTGGTTCAATCTTGGGGTGTCCTTACTCTGTGACAGGAGGGGTTGCAAGGCACATATTGTATTGTTGCTAGTAAGGATAAAACAATGGGGTTTGAACATATTGCTTGGTCTTACTTTGTCTACATTATGTCATCTTGCTTAATTCGTTACTCTGTTTGTCATGAACTTAATACTTTGAGATGCATGCTGGATAGTGGTCTTAGGGTGGAGTAATAGTATTAGACGTCAATAAGTTTAACGGTCTAGTTGCCATGGACGTAATGCCTATATATGAATTATGCCATGAAGAATCACAATCATAACTATGCGCAATTCTGTTAATTGCCCAACAGTAATTTGTTTACCCACCGATGCTATGCTTATGAGAGAGAAGCCTATAGTGAAACTATGGCCCCCGGGTCCATTCTCCATTATTACTAAGAATTCTACAATTGCTCGTTGTTTTCTTTTACTTTATTTTATTTTATTTTATTTTAAATACCCATGACTACCAGATTTGATCCTTGCAATTGGCGAGAACAAAGGGATTGACAACCCCCTTGCCTTCATTGGGTGCAAGCATTTGCTTTGTGTGTGTACATGTACTGTTCTTGTTGTTTGTGTGCCGTCTCCTTCTGGTTCGATAAACCTTGGTTCTGAACTGAGAGAAATACTATCTACTACTATACTACTTCACCCTTCCTCTTCAGGGAAGCCCAACAACTCTACAGAAAGTAGTAGAAGAATTTATGGCGCTGTTGCCGGAGAGGCTTCACCAAACAATCCAGGTGCCTTTGCTCACATTTATCAATTTGCTTGTTTTTACTTTATTTGCCTTTTACCTTTTATTTGCCATCTCTTTTTCTTCATCCTCCTTCTCTAAAAAATGAAAAATACAAAAAAAATTGTATTTCTATCTCTGCTTGCTATTATGGCTAGTTCTTCGCTCGTTGCTTCCACTCACAAAAATGAAGTACTTAATTTTAAATAAAGGGGTGGTGAAAGTTTGAAAGATGCTTGGTATAGGATTTGCAATGCTCAAAATAGATCTACTCGTAAGCAATCCACCACTGTTCTTCTTCGAAATTTTATGTTGGTGTTACTACTTGGTATAGATTTGTCCTTGACAATACTACTGGAGGAAATTTTTTGACTAGTCACCCTTTGGATGCTAGGGGCATTAAACAATAGCGCTAGTTGGGAGGCAACCCAATAGTTATCCTTTATTTTCATTTTGTTTCAGTGAGTCAACATGATTATTGCTACCATAGTAATTATGTTTGTATCTTTGCTTTTAATTTTTGTGCCAGGTTAAGCCTTTAGGTTGATGCGGATGATTGTTTATTTGGTTCTGTGCAAAAACAGAAAGTTCAGCGTCCAGTGCATGAATTGTTTCTCTGTACTGGAACATGATCAATTGCTGAAATATTTACACATTACTTCTATGAAAAAAAATTACATTGTCCTAATTTTCCAGACTTTTTAAAGCTGCAAAATTATGACTAAAAATTGCATCATTATGTACTGTTCTGTTTTAGACAAATTCTGTTTTTATTGCATAGTGTGCTTATTTTAAAGTTTCTATGGATTGTATCGGGGGTATAATTCATGGAGATGATAGAATATAGTAGGTATTAGGTAAGAAAAATTATGAATCTTGCTTTGACAGTACCCAAGTTAATGATTTATTTTATTATATTAACGCTTCTCAAGAAGTTTTGTTAAGTTTTGTGTGGTCGAAGTTTTCAAGTTTTGGGTGAGATGACGATGGAAGAAAGAATAAGGAGCGGAAAGAGCCTAAGCTTGGGGATGCCCAAGGCACCCCAAGGTAATACTCAAGGAAGATCCAAGCATCTAAGCTTGGGGATGCCCCGGAAGGCATCCCCTCTTTCGTCTTCAATCTATCGGTAATATCACTTGGAGCTATATTTTTATTCATCACATGATATGTGTTTTGCTCGGAGCGTCGTGTGTTTTTATTTTTGTTTGTTTGCTTGTTTCCACAATCATTGTTTCCTGATCACACCGATTATAAGAGACACACTTTCATCACAATTTATAGAATGCTCATTGATCTTCACTTATATCTTTTGAGTTGAGGCAATTGCTCATGGTCTTCACTTATATCTTTTGAGCACGGTGATATATATATTTTATAGAAATCAATTGCACTCTCTTGCTTCACTTATATCTTTTTGAGAGTTAAATAGGAAGTGGTAATTTGCATGAGTTATATGTTTAGTCCAAGAATAATAGGTATACAAAGGTGATATAATAAAAACTTGCATGAAGATCACTGAATATGTTGTGTTTAATTTCTTGCAATAGTTTTGTGATATTGAGATGATAATATATGAGTGTACTAGTGGATAATCTTGGTCTAGTAAATAATATTGGTGTTAAGGTTTGTGATTTCCTATTCATGAAAGTGTCAGTTTTGACATAGCTAGGAAGTTGGAGCATGATTTATCCTTGATTGATACCTTTGTGTTGTCCGGATCAGGGGCGCGCGATGGCTAACTCCTCCCAACCTCCTCCCTAGCGGTATGCGAGTCTTACTTTGCTTCAAGGGCTAATAGGATTTCACAATAAGTACTTGAGTTCTTTATGACTAATGTGAGTTTTTGGACTATAAGCACTTCCACCTATCCATATTTTGCTAGCCTCTTCGGTACCGTGCATTGCCCGTTCTCACCTCGAGAATTGGTGCAAACTTCGCCAGTGCATCCAAACCCCGTGATATGATATTCTTTATCACACATAAGCCTTATATATCTTCCCTCAAAACAGCCACCATACCTACCTATTATCGCATTTCCATAGCCATTCCGAGATATATTGCCATGCAACTTCCACCATTACTATTCACATGACTTAAGCATTCATTGTCATATTTCTTTGCATGATCATATAGAGCTGACATGATATTTGTGGAAAAGCCACCATTCATCATTGTTATACATGTTACGCTAGATCATTGCACATCCTGGTACACTGCCAGAGGCATTCATATGTAGTCATATTTTTCAGTTTATCGAGTTGTAAGTAAATTAAAGTGTGATGATCTTCATTATTAGAGCATTGTCCCAGTGAGGAAAAGAATGGTGGAGACTTATGAGTCCTCAAAAAAGTGGGGATGAGGTCCATGAGACTATTCTAAAAAATGAAAAAGAAAAAATGAGAGAAAAAGAGAGAAGTGGTAATGCTACTATCCTTTTACCACACTTGTGCTTCAGAGTAGCACCATGTACTTCATATAGAGAGTCTCCATGATTATTCACTTTTATATACTAGTAGGATTTTTACATTATAGAACTTGGCTTGCATATTCCGATGACGAGCTTCCTCAAATGCTCGACGTCTTCATGAGCAAGCAAGTTGGATGTACACCCACTTAGTTTCATATAGAGAGCTTTCATACACATAGCTCTAGTGCATCTGTTGCATGGCAATCCCTACTTCTCGCATTGACTTCGATTGTAAGGCCTCTCCATTGGCTAATGATCTGCCTCATTGATGCAAGACTTTCTTATACTTTTGTCTTCCCTTATAAACCCCAATCATCATTCTCTTTGATATCCAAAGTGCTAAGTTCACGGCTCATGCTCAAGTATTGCGTGGGAATTGAAAAAGCTATAGCGAGAAAAAGTATTGATTCAATTGCTTGGTTTGGCACCGGGGTTTTCATGACAGATATCTTTGTGTTAGGAAGACCGAGCTATGCCATGCTTACATGATTAAATGAGTAGGGATAACATTCTTTAGCACTTATATTTTGAAGGGTAATGATTGTTTACTAGTATTCATGTGTATTATTATTTTGATATCAAATTGATAGACTATTGCCTTAAATAATTCACTTCCCAATATTCATACCACAAATGAATTACGTGATCAAAGAAACATGCTAGGTAGCATTTCACATCAAAAATTCTGTTTTTATCATTTACCAACTCGTGGACGAGTAGTAATTAAGCTTGGGGATGCTGATACATCCCCAATGTATCTATAATTTTTTTATTGTTTCATGCTATTATATTATCATTCTTGTACGCTTTATATGCCATTTTATATTATTTTTATGGACTAACCTATGAACTTAGTGCCCAGTGTTAGTTCCTGTTTTTTGCCTATTTCTTTGTTTCGCAGAAAAACCATACCAAACGAAGTCCAAACACGATGAAACTTTACGGTGATTTTTTTTGGACTACAATAGACCCTAGAAACTTCGGGAAGAGACCAGAAGACACATGAGGGAGCGGCAAGTTCGCACGGCGCGCCCTGTAGGTGGGGGGGCACCATCAGCACTTATGGGACCCACGAGGCTTCGTTTGACCTAACCTCTGGCCTATAAATTCCCTAATATTCCAAAAAACCCAAAGCGAGACCCGAAACAATTTTATCGCTGCCGCAAACTTCTGTTCTTCCGTGATCCCATCTGGAGGCCTTTTCCTGGACTCTGCCAGAGGGGGAAACCATTGGGGAGGTAATCTTCATTGACCTTACTGCCTCCATGATGATGTGTGAGTAGTTCCTTCAGGACCCACGGGTCCATAGTAGTAGCTAGATGGCTTTCTCTCTCTCTCTTTTTTGATCTTCAATACAATGATCTCCTCTGAGATCTATTCGATGTAATTCTCGCAGTGTGTTTGTTGGGATCCGATGAATTGTGGGTTTATAATCAGATTATTCATTGAAACTATTTGAGTCTCTTGAGATTTATTTATGTGTGATTTTATAGCTATGTATGCTTTTCGATCTATGAGTCTTCTTTGGCCAATTGGATGAGTAGATCTTCAGAGGGAGTGGTGCACAGTAGTGGGTTCAATCTTGCGGTGACGTTACTCTGTGATAGGAGGGGTTGTAAGGCACGTATTGTAATGTTGCTACTAAGGATAAAACGATGGGGTTTGAACATATTGCTTGGTCTTACTTTGTCTATATTATGTCATCTTGCTTAATGCGTTACTCTGTTTGTCATGAACTTAATAGTTTGAGATGCATGCTGGATAGCGGTCTTGGGGTGGAGTAATAGTAGTAGACGTCAGTAAGTTTAACGGTCTACTTGTCACAGACATAATGCCTATATATGAATTATGCCATGAAGAATCACAATCATAACTATGCGCAATTTTGTCAATTGCCCAATAGTAATTTGTTTACCCACCGATGCTATGCTTATGAGAGAGATGCCTCTAGTGAAACTATGGCCCCCGGGTCCATTCTCCATTATTACTAAGAATTCCACAATTGCTCGATGTTTTATTTTACTTTATTTTATTTTATTTTATTTTATATACCTATCACTACCAGATTTGATCCTTGCAATTGGCGAGAACAAGGGGATTGACAACCCCCTTGCCTTCATTGGGTGCAAGCATTTGCTTTGTGTGTGTGCAGGCACTGTTCACGTTGTTTGTGTGCTGTCTCCTTCTGGTTCGATAAACCTCGGTTCTTAACTGAGGGAAATACTATCTGCTACTATACTACCTCACCCTTCCTCTTCAGGGAAGCCCAACAACTCTACAGAGAGTAGCAGGCATCCATCCTCAAATTACCCCAGGCCAAGCACGCTTAACCGAGAGGTTCTTTGGGTATGAGCTTCCAGAAAGGAAGGTGCACCTTGTTGATATGAGTTCTCTATCAGTCCTATGAGACATTTTCATCAATGTCATGCATGCAAAATATGACCCCATGCTAAATTTCACAACCTTGAACATTTAAAGATTTGTTTACATTTTCTTGCTGAAAAATGTAAAAAAATGCATTTGAAACCTGAAAGGTAGGAATAGAGATATAATAAATGATTAAATTTCTGCAAACATCCTTTTGAGAGTTGTTGACTTTGCATTACACACAGATGCTACTAAATTTGATTTATCATACATTAGAAAGCATAGTTCGTCCCAAAGAATTCCAAATATTGTTAGTATTTTCATGGCCATAGTTCCTACATTTTGTAAGTTATTTTATACCATTGTGAGTCGTCGGATCTTAGAACCATGTCTATAGCATGATCTACATCCTCACATCCCTTCCGGCGTAGCCAGTGGCCGCACATCGCCGGCCCAATGCCACGTCGCCCGCCTATCTGGAAGCCTCCTGCCCACGTGTAGCTGCTTCCCACTTTTTCCCTTGTTTTTTGCCGCCCGCCCATGTATAGAACACCCTCGTGCCGGCCATTTCAGCTGAGCAAACACAGCACATACCCCGGTCACTCCCTCCATTCCGTACTATCATCGATCGATCCTATAACCATGGTTCATCGCAAAATCACCACCTGCAACAACATCGATGGCAGATGGAATCACCTGATTTCTAGCCTTCCATGTCCACCCCGCAGCCCCTCTCTGCCTCGCTTGCCATCTCTCCCATTTGATTCATCTCTGGAGGAGGTCAAAGCAGTGTGCCGTGAAGTTGAAGAAGAGGATACTGTGATGGAGAACGACCCTACGGCGATGGAGACTAACGACGAGGGTGAGGAGATGGAGACAGACGACAACGACTACGACGGCGATGACTACCACTACGACGAGGATGAGGCGATGGTCGAGCCGCTGATCCTGGATTTGCTTTCGGCGATCGCGGCCGAGCTGCCTCCAATGGACGAGGAGGACCTGCATCTGTCTGCCGCTTTGTAGTCATCGTTCGAGACTATCATCAATGATCAAGTTGACCGTGAGACAGACTCGGCCGTCCTTTGCCGGTGTTATGAAAACGCCATCGAGGACTTCCTTGGCCCCGACGAAGCAAAGCGTCAGCTCTATGCGGATGGACGGTGTGCCTTCCAGGAGATCCATGACATCGCGGACCAGGCTCGCAGGGAGAACGAGTCGACAGTAATGAAAGCGGGTAACACACCTAAGTACGATGACAGGCCGGGGTGTAGCAGGGCGCTGGTGTCCCCTCTTTCGATGAGGTGGACGACGAGAAGTTCTAGACGACAATGACCAATTGCAGTACGGGGAGTTGTTTTGAGTAGAGGATCAATTCCTCTCTAATATAAATAACTTTTATCTTATGTTATGAGAATGTTGAAGTTCGTGGAATGAATATGTCGTTTCATTTTGTAGTTTGGAGTGAAAATTGCCTGCAAATGTGTTAGCAATTGATCAAATTTGACAGGTAGAGCACAATGCCATCTATTTGTTCTAAATCGGACAAGGCATGTCCACTGTCTGAATTTGCTCTTGAACTTTCCGAGAATAGAACTGATCTTTAGGTTCAAACTTTCACCTGATTCCTTTAGTGCGTTCTAATCAACAAGTAATTGCACTGAAAACTATATGATATGCTACAGTAAAATACAATAATAGCCACCAAACTCTGAATGGCTACATTTGTTCAGGACTTTCAGAAAAAAAAATCAGATCTTTGGCTCAAATTTTCTCGTATTCATTCTATAGTGAATACATAAATAACCAAAAGAAATCAACAAGAGCGTTGACAGCGAAGCTCGTGGTGAAGTCCTGCATGGTGTGCACATAAGAATGAGTGGGAACTTGGGCCGCGTAGATGCGTGTCTCTGGGCGACGTACCATCTACCATTACTACGCTTGACCAACGACTACCATGGGGCAAGGTAGAAGGCCACTGCATGTCTCACTCTCACTAAATCTTCATCTCATTCCTCACTCTCCCCACTCTCCTATCATCTGTGCTACCCCTGATTGTGCCCACTCACCTGTCATCTGTCATGCTACACTTCGATGGATCATGTGCCTCTGTGATCGCTAGCTCCGTGGCCCGATTCAAGCCTCCAGCACGAGCAGGAGCCGTCCGATCGAAGATGGACCAGTGGATGTGCTCTTGCGAGCAGGTGGTCAGAGTAGCTAGGGACATTTTGTGCTACCCTGCTGACGACATTTTGGATCTAATCGCCACAAAAGGACGACGTCTTCGGTTGCTGCAGGAAAGGGAAGTGAAGAGGGCACACATGCTGGCACTGACAATTTTGACGGGGGCAACTGATGAAGAATTAGCACAGATGGATTTCAAAAGGCCTGGTCAGATCATCTGATGGGTAATCAAGCAAGGAGAGTCACACAACCTTGCCCAAGCTTCTTGGTGGGGTTCCCTGTTCGAAAACAAAAAGGATGCCCTCATTTACTTGCCAGGCTCATTCTTTAACTCATTGTGATGTTATTAGCCATTGTACTATTTTGTTAGTAGGTGCAGAGTTATAAGCAGGACTGTAAGCAGTTCAAACAAAGTTGTTAGTTTCTTTGAGACAGTGTTTTCGGTGGCAGTAAAACTACTGGTAAAGAGTGTTGATATCAGTTTTTAAAAAAAACAGTGCATGCTAGTTAATGGGAAGCTCATGTTAGTTCATTTTTTATTTATTCAATATGTACCATAATAATAAACTGAATGCACTGACTGACGATCGAAGCATGGTACGGAGCAGACAACAATAAAAATTTGGGTTCGAAACCTAGGCTCCCTTTTGTTTTAAATTTATGTTAGCAATTTCTTTTCATGATGTGGACTGATCATCCTAACTCCTCACCACATTTGTACGTAACAAAGAAATTTATTGTGCATCACAAACCTCCTTTATCGACTATTATTCTTACAAAGTGCTTCAAAACGTCATATCAAATTTGACATGTACAAGGAAAAGAAGTATCCATTGCAAACATCTTACATCCACTTGTGCACAATACACACATCGTGGTACATCCACTCATTTCAAAAAGTAAACCACAAGCAAACATTTCACATTGATACTACAATCAATTTTGATGAAATATTTAAAAATGGACAATAAACCCAAACAAAGTCAAATAATTGATACCAATTTCCAAATAATCTCCAATATGTTTCCTAAATCAGGGACAACAACTGTACACTATGTTTGACTATTATTCTTACAAGGTGCTTCAAAACGACCTACCAAATGTGACATGTACAAGGAAAAGGATTATCATTGCAAACCTCTTACATCCACTTGTGCACAATACACACATATGGTACATCCACCCGGTTCAAACGGCAAACCACAAGCAAACATTTGGCATTTCTTGTGTGGATTTTTTACCTTCATAATATACCGATAATAAGACCATCACCCAACTTTGTCATGACACATAGACTTTTTCAAAGAAAACCACCACCAAACATTTGCTATTTCTTATCACACTTTTTCACGTACGTAATACACCCATAATAAGACCCCATGCCAATTTTCACATGTTTTTTTACCGTAATTTGGTTGGATTATATTTATTTCTGATGGAAAATGCAAGAACTACATATGGTGCGTAAGTACACATAATTTATATACGTTGCACGTTCCTTCAATATTTTCCCTAACTCCCTTTTTTTTGTTCCCTCCACACGCTCGTTCCCTCACTTTTTTCATTCTCTCCAACTAATTTAAATATCGCTCTCAATTTCCCCCTACTCCTCATATAAAACTTCTTTCTGAATCAGCAAATTTACCCACAACCTCAGTCGCACCGCCCCCTCATACCTCTCTTCTTCCCCAGATCTGGTCCCCTCTTGGTGGCATATTGGTTTCCTCCGCGGCGGACGGAATGGACGGCATACTTCGAAGCAGCAAATTCCGTAAACCTCCTCCGCCTTACCCAAAACCTAATCCTAAACTACTAGCTAACAACTATATTCCCCTCCCGCCCTACCCCTCCCTCCCTCTAAGATTTGCACGTGCGTCTAGATTATCACATGTTGTTTGTTCTAATTAGTAGATGTACAAGGGATCAAATTGTAGGTTTGTATTAGGGTTCGTACTGCTAGTCATTCTATCTAGGGTTATAGTAATTTAGTTTGCATGTTCTTATTAAAATTGTTGTACTATGATTTATTTTATTTTAGGAAATGAATGACTATTTCTTCTTTAGATAACATGTTATAGTTCAACCAATCTGTCGTTATATCTTCTTCTAGTTCAGGCAGTACATGATTATATATTCATACAATGTACTTATGGAGTCTGTGAAAACCTCTGAATTTATGTTGACATTAATGATGAGTGTGCATATTAACAACTCGTGTTGTTTTATACAGCTGTTTCTACCAAATTAGCATATCAATACGAGAGTATAAAAGAAGAAACAGTGGAGGATGATGCTCTTATAGCCGAACATGTGATGATGAACGGTGATTGCACACCTGCTCTACCAGATTTCACATATATAGTACGTACTTGTGTGTATGGTGCTGGACAAGAAGATGCTGTCTATGAAATTGATATGGATTCAGAAGTTTCAGATGATGCTTGTGAGATTGATATAGCGGAAGTACACGAAAGTCTTGAAAACTCTATTTGTCAGGTACAGATTTATTGTACATTATCTTAATTACTGGCACTGCTGAATTGTTGTTTCTAAACAAATGTCTTCGTGCATTCTAGCAGGCAATGTATGGTTGTACACTGGCACTACAGAAGAAGCGTCCCACAACTGATGTATCTTCATCTTCAACTGCAACAAGATCTACAGTAAACAACCCATCTAATGACATGGTAAAACATTCTTTCCTGATTGCTAATGCATCTTTATGTTATACTTGTGCCATAAAACATATATTAAACCTTGATGTGCATATGTTGTAACATAAATGAGTATATGATTTGTGTAGGAAAAGTTAGATATTGACTTGAAGGATGCATTTGCCATAGATATGTGCATTGGTATTTTGCAGAAACATGATCGTCAACATATATATCGCACTAGGAACAATTACTGGAACAAGGTAAAAAAATACACTCATGAATAGGCTGCAGCGCTGAAGCCTGCTTACGTAAATGAAGAAAATTGGGAAAAACTTGTTAACCAGGGGTGTGATGATCACTGCAATGTATGTAATACATAATCTTTGTGCTTCAACTTGACATTTCGTACTTATGGATGCCACATAATACTTAATTTGAGCTTCATATCGTAGGAAGTTTGTGTCAAGAATAAAGCAAACTCAGGTGCACTGAAGCTACACCATAACACTGGACATAGAAGATGTGATGCCCACTACAGAACTATGGTAAGTATTTTAACTACATGACTTGCACTACTAATGTTTTGCAATTGATAAATCTGATATAAGGCTAGGGAAAACATTGAGAAACGATCCGCTGGTGACTTTTTTGAACATACGCACACTCGAAAGAAGGATCGTACATTCAGTCAGACTGCACGAGAACCATACGTAAATACTGTCAATTATCTACACTTTAAATATACTGTCCGACCATAATAATTCAAACTATCAAACACTACACTAACAATGATATCAATCATATTGCAGAATGAAACGAGAACAAAAAAAGGCACCAGAAGTACATGATGGGCCGCCAATACCTAATGTACAGATTATTGACGAAAAGAGCTCATCGAGCATGTTACTTTCAAGCATGGGAGTCTCATCCGCCTCCAGGAAGAATTCAACCTCTCATGAACGCATCCGAGAGCTAGAAGACAGGATTGTTACTCAGGAGGCAGACGCAAAAGAGGCAAATGATAGGTTTCAGCAAGACCTCAATGCAGTACTTCTTGCATAGATACAAGAAGTTGGAGACCTCAAAAATAAGCAGCTACTAGAGATTGAAGCTGTCAAGATGGATCAGCAAAAGAAAACCATTGTTTTTGAAAAAAGGCAAAAAGATATGGAGGTAATACTTACTCACATGATAAGGAAGTCGACGCAGTCATCCCAGGACAGCGTCTCACAAACACCCATGGCCTGATGATGCATTATAGTTCGTCAAGACAATTTTTCTTATGTCTTCTTTGTCGTGTTCAATACTTTGTCCCATGGTTGCTCATTGTAATTGTAAGGTTTCACTGTTAATGAATCTGATGGCAATGTTTGAATTCACATCTTGCAGCGATTTAGAATTTAAATTTATTTTTTCTAAAATTTAAATTCAAATTCAATTTTGGTTGCAAATTGTAATAATATACGAATTGAAGCTGTCTTCAACCTGTGACGGTAATTATGACGGAAATGCATGTCGTCACTACCGTATGGACCCACATGTAAGTAGCCACTTTAGCATCTTCTGGGCCCATATGTCAGGATCTTTGACCGGTCAAACCTGACGAACCCTAATTGTTAGTGACGGCCACCGTCACCGAAAAACCCAAGGTTGGACCCACATGTAAGAAGCCACGTTAGCATCTACTCGGGCCCATATGTCATAATTGTTGACTGGTCAAACATGGCGCATCGATTGTTACTGACGGATTATCGTCACCGAAAATGGTATTAGGTGAAAAATTGACCTATCAAAGATGACAGTTTTGGCCATCACCAAAAATGGACCTTCATGACAAAGTCAGAACTGTCACCTAAGATATGATCTTAGATGATAGAGAAAGTTTTATCGTTCGGAATTTATTTTTTGTGACGGCGCTTTTGTGACGAACCAGGTGACGGTCGAAAACCTTCACTAGCGCTTTTTTGGTGACAAAAATCGGGTTTACGTGATAGAAGTGGTTTGTCACAAACAAACGTTCGTTTTGTAGTGAGAAGATCTCATAGGGACTGCTAAAGGCTCGAAGGAAGAAATTGAATTTCTCCACACTAGTTTGTGAAAGGTTGAGTTGGGTTTAGGTCAGCTAGTACCAGCCATACCATGCAATACACAAGAAAATGAGGAGTCGTTTATTGGTAGCATCATTCCAAAGGACGCCATCATTCTCACACCTATTGATATCAATACAAGGGGCACATGCTCTAGAATAAAGGGGCACAGGGATGGCGTGAGGAGTGGATCTGGTGACAAGAAAAGAAGGTAGGGAATTCATCAAAAAGTCGCACACAAATGCAACATTTGCAAGAAAGTAGTGCTCCACGATGCAAGGACATGCTCTATGATAATATGATACAAGAGTAGATGTTCGTGCTTCTTCTTGCTTAGAAGAGAACCACTTTTTCGTCTTTATAATGTATGCCATCAAATTCTTTGCTTACACTATTAATCTGCATCTACAGAATAGTAATAAAACTCCCTTTAAATTATTCGAAACCATTTGTTTATCCTTACTATTTATGCTTTGTTATGTAGATGTAGGAAACTATTATGTTATTCTGTACATTGGAGTAATAGTGAAATGGGACCTCATCAAACATACCACTCTTCATTGAACATCTCGAGTTGTATACGTGTTCACTGTCATTTTGCTCTATGCTCACAAAATTTCCTGCAATATGAGATTTTGGTTCTAAAATGTTTTGAGCTGTCAACATAATGAGACATTGAACAAACACAGATTTATTCTTAAACGAAATGTGGCTACATGCATAGTGATGGTTGGCAATATCAAATTCAGGAAGCAATTTATATGGTCTCTATTTGAGGAAGAAATGTTATATGAAACTATGGGTATTTTCCCCTTTATTTCTTTGATGCAGTCTAAACCCTTGAACTAAATGCAGCTTTGATGGTTGTTCATTTGAGTTTTTTTTATTGTGACATGTCGGTTTGATGTGTAATATGCTACTATGAGATCGATACTACTTAAGAGTTTCATGTATGAATGAGTATGTCTACCAGCGTATCAGGTATCTCGATCAAGTGGTCGAGCTAGTTTGGGGAGTAGAAATTGTAGGTTAGTTTGACCCTTGCAAAAATGAATCGCCCAGGAATACATATCATGTTTGTTCTAGATAGTAACAATATCCAAATTATTTAGCCTGTTTATATTGAATTCGAATCATCTTTCCACTCACATATTCGAGAGAACGTTGTAAGAAATTTCATCTCCCCCCTATAGCAGAAATTATAGCTGGTCAAATTGTTTATTGCAAGTTTAGTGATGATATTAAGTGTACAAATGACTATATGCAGCGTACAGTGCTCTTCCTGCTAGTCAAATGGTATTGCTAATGCATACTCATTATATTAGCTCAGGAGCAAATATTTAAGTACGGATGTGTGACACTTACACGGTCTTGTGCTCAGAGCCTCAGACTGATTTGTATTTGTTTGGTGTCATCTTTCCAACACATGAACCTCGATTTGCAAGAAGCACTAGCACCGGAGGCAAATGCTAGAACTTTCCTGTTTTGTGCATTCAAGATAGCACAACACTAGAAATGCTCATGTCATGTTATGTATTGCATGTCTCTTGTGTATCCTGTGGTGCTCCAGATTGATAATGTACTCAGTAATCGCAGATGCTCACATACACGCACATACACCCACCCCTATGAACGCACGAACGCACACCATACCCCTATAAGCACCTCCGAGATACTGAGCCGACACAATATCTTGATATTGACGAAGTCACCACAAGCGCTTCGTAGTCGATGGGAACGTCTCCTCCCACTAAACAAACATCGCCAGAAAACCTGAAATAAATCCAGGTGAATGTGAG
This sequence comes from Thinopyrum elongatum, assembly GCA_011799875.1. Lineage (NCBI taxonomy): Eukaryota > Viridiplantae > Streptophyta > Magnoliopsida > Poales > Poaceae > Thinopyrum > Thinopyrum elongatum. The sequence goes on along the minus strand of CM022301.1, from coordinate 585,710,645 downwards.
TACCAGCGTCTAGTCTAGGACTTAAACCCTGGTGGGCTGGTTCCACCACAAGGAATCTAACCATCTGAGCTACGCTCAGTTCGCCAAATATTTGTGTCTGAGATGGTCCAGAGTGACATGTACTCAAATATTTGTGCCTGGGATGGTCCAGTTTCACATGTACTCAAATCTTTATGCCTGGGATGGTCTAACTTGATGTGTATGGGTGGCTTAAATTTCATGTGTACACAAATATTCGATAGATATTGACAAAAAAATTAGTGACCAACATGTTTAATTTATTTGGTAATCAGTGATCTAGTAGAAGCCACTATTGTACTTAAATATACATGCAATAGATATGTGCAAAGATGGGGCATCAACATTGAGAGGATTTGAAAATTAGTCTTATTTACTGAGGACAAAACGTTTGAGTATGAGAAAGTTGAGGTGACTACTGTAAAAGTCATGTTTTATATCTAAATATTAGCAGGATTGTTTCATAAAATGTCCATTAAGTGGCCTGGGATGTCTCCACTAGAATCTGTACCATCCATGTTTGATCCGACGGTCCAGATTGTTTTTTCTATTTTTCTACCACAAGCCTGTTTTCTAATGTAGTTGCTCCCGAGTGTGTGTGTCTCGCCTGCTCGTGAGGCACAGGGAGCGCTCGCCTCTAGGCCTCTAGCGACGCTGTAGAGGTCCGGCCTATTAATTGCAACCAACGTTAGAGCAGTTCGTGCATTTTGTTACTTTCATTTTTTTTAATTTTATTTTTTCTTTTGTTTATATTTCAAAAACTTTTAAATATAAATATTTGAAAAATTATTTTAATTAAATTTTAAAAATGTTCACCACGTATTTAAATAGTGTTCACGCAACTTTTAAAAAATGTTCGTACAATGTTTAAAAAAAATGTTTGTGACATTTAAAAAAAACTATACTATGTAAAATATGGTTGCGTAATTGTTCGCGGAATTGCCCATGCTGGAGGGAGGAGCGACAATCCCCCTCTCTGCATTGCCCTCCTCGATAATGGGAAAGCTTAGTACAACTCTTGTATGTGGGGGGAGGGGGGGGCCTTCATTAAAACTATGAGGAATGTTTTATGCGGGCCCCCAATGTCATATGTTAGTTGGGCCCCCCCCCCCCCCCCCCCCCCTAAACAAAAGATTGCCTTCTAGCTCCCCTAGTGTTCCTCGAGTCTGTCGTGTGCTCAGTCCACGGTGAACCCGTCAGCCCCGAGCCTGTTCGACCTGGCCCCACTCACATATCTCCCTCAACCGTGTGCTCGTACCACCGGATCCTCCCCTCTTCGCCTCTGAGCTTGCCTTGGGCCAGAGAGCTCCGCTAAAATTAGATATCCATGAATAAACTTGGTAAAATGAAATTTTCACCAATGAGTATTTTCAATTCGAGTGCTCTTGTTTTTCTTTTTGATTTTTTTGAGGGAATTGTTTTTCTTTTCTATGAGAGAGAGAGGGGATGTCGAAGTGAAGTGAAGTTAGAAGTTTGTAGTCTGGCCCAGCGATCTGACGGCCCAAGCGCTTGTCCACGGAGGCCCATATACACCAGATCATGATATTACTACACCACATCACTCTGCTTCGTTGTCTCAAAAAAAAAATATCACTCTGCTTCGACCACTCGCAGACGATCACCTATGCTTCTTCTTGAGGACTGCGTGTAGCGCAGTGGTGTGAGTTGCCGGTGGGCACTCCACCCGCCCAGGTTCGATCCCCAGCGGGGACGGATTTTTGGGCGTCTCACCTTGCGACACTGTTCAGTATAAACAGTGCACGCGGTACTATTCACTATGAACAGTTCAATAAATTTCACAGGTACCTCACGGCGTCTGTGAGCCACAGGCGAGGACGACGTTCCCGGAGTTCAGGACTTCGGAAGTCTTACTAGACGTATTAGAGATATAGAGCCACAGGCGAGGACGATGTGCCCGTCGTTTCCAGAGTTCAGGACTTCGGAAGTCTTACTAGACGTATTAGAGATATAGGTTGTAGGTCTTGTTTAGGCGCATAGTCGGAGGGTGTGTGTGTCTGTGCGTCAGAACAGATCATACAGCTTGTATACTCTGTTGAGGCTAAAGAAAAAAAAAACACTATGCGTTCTTCTTCTTCTTCCTCAGCAGAAGCGGTAGCGTAACACCACCACCTCCTCCGGCCCTCTGCTCCAGGCACGCGCCTCGCTCTCTACGCACGGTAACCTCCTCACCTTCGTTGCTCGGTGAATGTTTTATACTCTCAGTGCCTTCTACTGTAGTGCCCGCAACTTGTTCGTCGATTTGCTGGCGATAGTCTGGCTGGCCAAGATAACACTAGTTTTCCCTTGTGGCACTTACTACATCCGCCGGGCAGCTAAAGCTATCAGAAAACAGTGCAGCCGCAAACGCCGGGGACGCGCTGGCGGACGGCACGACGCTCCAGTTTCGCAGCCGATGACGATGTGCGGCTGGCTACACAGTGGGGCACAATGGGGGGAGATGTGCTGACGGAGCTAGGGGGGGGGGGGGGGCGGAGCGTGGAGGCGGAGGATGGCTGCCGGCTCTTCCGGGCGCCGCTATGGGCTAAATCGGGCAGGGGCATGACCGCATAGGAGACGGTGGGCTCTGCTCTAGACTAGTATGCTGCAACTGATGAATTTGTGTGTTAATTGCTTTCGAACACGGCTTAACTGAATATGCTTGCTAGTTTGCGTTGTCCAATATTGGTCATGATTAGAACATAAGAGTACCTAGACTACCTACCTTGCAATCTTTGATCGATCATGCTAACGGTGAAGCCTATGTTCATATCCACCTTCTTCTATTCCATGTGCCAATCCAAAGTTTCTTTAGTCTCACAGGAATCGCCCAGGCGACATGTCATAGCACGGTGTGACACTTCACGGAACATGCCAAGAACATCTGAAACTGAAGCTACGCTTGCTCAACCTTCAGCAGCTGTCCAAGGTGGTACTGCCCCTCTGGTTCAGGCACTGAAATCAACTGCAGCCGAAGACGTGTCCTGCTTTCACTTCCCTGGACACAACCAAGGGAAAGCTGCTCCGTCTTTGTTGTCACCTTATTGGCGCGGATGATCGAAGGATTTGGCGGGTACGGTTGGGTGACGTTTTTGGGTCCGGACATTTAGGGAGAAAGTGGGGGGTCCGGTTGTAGATGCTCTTACTCCACGACTTCATACTGGCAAGAAGATAATGACCTCGCTAAAATTGTTAGCGCAAGAAATCTCCATCAAATCGGCAAGCATGAATCGAGCCCCACGCCTTTCCTTTCTCAGCTAAGATCCTATAATTGAAAGCTCTGTTCATGAATGTTAAGATACCTACCTGAAAAGGTCCAAATGCATTCACATGCCTTCTTTCCCTGATGATTTGTCATTAGCACTGATAAGGTGCACGATGATTCATTACTTCCACCAGCCAGTGGGTTATACATCTGTAAGGGTTCAAACGTCCATGCAAGGTTAGTGGGTCTGAAGAGTGCAGCACCAAAGAAATGCATGCATTTTTCAGATGATCTGTCTCTATAGTGGGTGCTCCAGGTGTCCATAATTTTGCTGTTAGGATCTTAGTGTTGAAATAATCTCAAAAGCCAAACTGGGTTAGTTGGATGTAATGGCAGACATAATGTTTCAAGCACATTTATCTTGATTCCCATGCCAAGAGAATATTCTGTTGCTACGCTCCAAATATCTATGCCAACTTAGCTAATCAACCAGAAGCAACCTGAGTTAAGAACATCCAAAGATCTCCAACCCAACTTGGCACCTATAAATAATCCTCATGATGGAATACTTGATCCCATCAGTTTCTGCACCAACAGCACATACTAAGAAGGCATTCTTCTTCTTGCACAAATGGCCTCCATTGTGCTCCTTTTCTCTCTACTGTCATCATTATTCTTGTGTTGTATTGCCAAGGGAGACATGAAAGTGGTCCCTTTGACAAATAGGGCTGATCATAGAGGCCTGTCTCTACAGTCAAATCATGTTTTCAGTGTGCTCAGATATGGGGCTTACGGGGATGGATGCCATGACGACACAAAGGTATGTATAGTGCAAAACCACCTCAAAATACATAGCATAATTCGTTTTATTAGAAATGGAAATGGATACGGAAGGCTTACCATGGGTTTCTTGCGCATCCACTTCTTGTAGGCATTGTCAAAGGCGTGGGCTGCAGCTTGCTCCTCCTTGAATCCTAGCATTGTGCTCATCCCCAAGGGCAAGAAATACCTAACGAAGCATGTAACCTTCTCTGGCCCGTGCAAATCCAGTATCAAGTTAATGGTGAGATAGATGAATAACAAGAACATGCATACATTATTTTATTTCATAAAATTTTGCAAACAAAGATGACAAGTTCTACCAAAAGGGATGATGGCATGTTGGTGTCAGGCTGGGGCCCCACGAGCCCCTTTAGTCCCGGTTCGTGTCACAAACCGGGACTAGAGGTACACCTTTAGTCCCGATTTGTTACACGAACCGGGACTAAAGGTGTCACTATATAAACCCTTCGTCCAGCCCGAGCCGAAGCTCTCTGTTTTTCCCCTTTCCTCTCCTCTCAGTTCTTCCCCTCTTGCTCGAGCTCATCCTTCATTTTTGCCAAAATTTGTCAAGATTTGAAGGCACCCCATCCATCCAAGTGTTCACAAAGGTTAGCAACTTTGTCCTTTCATCTCTCATTGCTAGATTAGCTCTTGCAATGCTCTATAAGTATAGTGATTTGTGGGTTTTAGTTTGAGAGTAATTATATGTGGGAGTTTATTTTATTTATATGCAATTTGAGCTCAAATTAACTTCTTAGTTTGCATGTGTAGGTGTGGTTTACTTAGTGCCTTCCTGTCCCCGTCTTAGCCACCATCGATCGCCCGCACCGTCCCGTCGCCGGCACCACCTTGGTGAGCCTCTTGTTCTTATCTTTTTTATAAAAAAAAATCATGTTTGTTTGATTTAGATAGTTATACTTGTATAGTTTTCTTACCTGTATGGTTGTTTGTTATAAATAGTGGCATGGTTTTGATATCTGTCCCCGTCGGCCCTCGTCCAGTTTATGATTCGGATGTGGTATATACTCTCTTTTATAACTATTTGTTGCATTTTGTGTTTATGACAATTATGCCCATCAAGTTGACATAGATATTTTTATCTAGGAGGTATGTGAACCGGAAATTGCAACCGACCCTCTTGTCGAGAAGTTAAATTTAGTTGAAAAAAAAATGAGTATTTGAAAGAAAAATTGAAAAGAATTGAAGAAGAGAAGATGAAACTGGAGTTGTATGTTGCCGATGTCGTCGATGATCACAAGATCAAGATGGATGCAATGCGCTTGAAGATTAGAAAATTTAAAAAATATGCCGTTAATAAAGAGGCTTGGTATCACTATGCTGTTGGATCAATTGTTACCTTAGTTGCGATCTTGATCGTATTTGTTGTTGCATTTAAATGCTTTAGCTAGAGAGTTTGTATGTTGTTTTATGAGAATAAGTGTGTATGAACTTGTATTAATTTGGTCTTTTCGGTGTTGTGTAATGAAGATGAGCCGGCAATGGATGTACGATGACCGATGCTCTCCCCAGTTCATTAATGGCGTGCATAGTTTTTTGGTTGCGGCTGAGCTAAACAAGCGGACGGATGGTTTTATGTGTTGTCCATGTGTTGTCTGTAAGAATGATCATAATTACTCTAACTCAAGAACCATTCACGTCTACCTGTTTACGTCCGGTTTCATGTCCGGCTATAACTGTTGGACCAAGCACGGAGAAAGAGGGGTCCTAATGGAAGAGAATGAAGAAGAAGAGGATGATGACAGCTATCCTAGCCATGGGTTCCCTGAATACGATGGTACAACAATGGGGGAAGAAGCTGAGCCGGCAATGGGGGAAGAAGCTGAAGAAGAGGCATCAGATGAGCCCGCTGATGATCTTGGTCGGGCCATTGCCGATGCAAAGAGAAACTGCGCAAGTGAAAAGGAGAAGTTGAAGTTGCAGCACATGTGAGAGGATCACAAGAAATTGTTGTACCCAAATTGCGAAGATGACAAGAAAAAGTTGGGTACCACACTGGAATTGCTGCAATGGAAGGCAGAGAATGGTGTATCTGACAAGGGATTTGAAAAGTTGTTGATAATGTTAAAGAAGATGCTTCCAGAGGACAACCAATTTCCCGACAGTACGTACGAAGCAAAGAAGGTTGTCTGCCCTCTAGGATTAGAGGTGCATAAGATACATGCATGCCCTAATGACTGCATCCTCTACCGCGGTGAGTACGAGGATTTGAATGCATGCCCGGTATGCGGTGCATTGTGCTATAAGATCAGCCGCGATGACCCTGGTGATGTTGAGGGCGAGCGCCCCAGGAAGAAGATTCCTGCGAAGGTGATGTGGTATGCTCCTATAATACCATGGTTGAAACGTTTGTTCCAAAACAAAGAGCATGCCAAGTTGATGCGATGGCACAAAGAAGACCGTAAGAAAGACGGGAAGTTGAGAGTACCCGCTGATGGATCACAGTGGAGAAAAATCGAGAGAAAGTGAAAGGACTTTGCAGATGACGCAAGGAACGTATGGTTTGGTTTAAGTGTAGATGGCATTAATCCTTTTAGGGAGCAGAGCAGCAATCATAGCACCTGGCATGTGACTCTATGTATCTATAACCTTCCTCCTTGGTTGTGCATAAAGCGGAAGTTCATTATGATGCCAGTGCTCATCCAAGGCCCCAAGCAACCCAGCAATGACATTGATGTGTACCTAAGGCCATTAGTTGAAGAACTTTTACAACTGTGGAGTATAGAAGGTGTACGTGTGTGGGATGAGCACAAACAGCAGGAATTTGACCTGCGAGCATTGCTGTTTGTAACCATCAATGATTGGCCTGCTCTTAGTAACCTTTCAGGACAGACAAACAAGGGATACCACGCATGAACGAACTGTTTAGATGATACCGACAGTATATATTTGGATAAATGTAACAAGAATGTGTACCTGGGACATCGTCGATTTCTTTAGATCAATCATGTCTTAAGAAAGAAAGGGAAGCATTTCAAAGGTGAGGCAGATCACCAGAAGAAGCCTCGCCACCATACTGATCATGATATACTTGATATGGTCAAGGATTTAAAAGTAATCTTTGGAAAGGGTCCTGGCGGACAATCTGTTCCGAATGACGCTGACGGACACGCACCCATGTGGAAGAAGAAATCTATATTTTGGGACCTACCATATTGGAAAGAACTAGAGGTCCGCTCTGCAATCGACGTGATGCATGTGACGAAGAATCTTTGTGTGAACCTGCTAGGCTTCTTGGGCGTGTATGGGAAGACAAAAGATACACCGGATGCACAGGAGGACCAGCAACGTATGCACGAAAAAGACGGCATGCATCCAAAGCAGTATCAGGCTCCTGCCAGCTACGCTCTTACCAAAGAAGAGAAGGAAATCTTCTTTCAATGCCTGCTCAGTATGAAGGTCCCGTCTGGCTTCTCGTCGAATATAAAGGGAATAATAAATATAGCAGAGAAAAAGTTTCAGAACCTAAAGTCCCATGACTGCCACGTGATTATGACGCAACTGCTTCCGGTTGTATTGAGGGGGCTTCTACCAGATAACGTTCAATTAGCCATTGTGAAGCTATATGCATTCCTCAATGCAATCTCTCAGAAGGTAATCGATCCAGAAATCCTACCAAGGTTACAGAATGATTTGGTGCAATGTCTTGTCAGTTTCAAGTTGGTGTTCCCACCATCCTTCTTCAATATCATGACGCACGTCCTAGTTCACCTAGTCGAAGAGATTGCCATTCTGGGTCCAGTATTTCTACACAATATGTTCCCCTTTGAGAGGTTCATGAGAGTCTTAAAGAAATATGTTCATAACTGTGCTAGGCCAGAAGGAAGCATCTCCAAGGGCCATGAAACAGAGGAGGTCATTGAGTTTTGTGTTGACTTTATTCCTGACCTTAAGCCGATTGGTGTTCCCGAATCGCGGAATGAGGGCAGACTTGGTGGAAAAGGCACGCTAGGAAAGGACCAAGTAATAAGTATGGACGGGCATTCTTGGGCGCAAGCACACTACACAGTTTTGTTGGGAAACGTAGCATGCAATTTCAAAAAAAAAATCCTATGCTCACGCAAGATCTATCCATGGAGATGCATAGCAACGAGAGGGGGAGAGTATGTCTACGTACCCTCGTAGACCGAAAGCGGAAGCGTTTGACAACGCGGTTGATGTAGTCGTACACCTTCACGATCCGTCCCGATCAAGTACCGAACATACGGCACGTTCGCGTTCAGCACACGTTCAGCTCGATGACGTCCTCGCCTTCTTGATCCAGCAAGAGGGGCGAAGTAGTAGATGAGTTCCGGCAGCACGACGGCATGGTGACGGTGTTGGTGAAGAACAATCTCCGCAGGGCTTCGCCAAGCACAACGGAAACTACGATGGAGGATAAACTAGAGGGGACGGGGTTGCCGGCACACGGCTTGGTGAATCTTGATGTGTCTTGGGTGCTAGCCCTGCCCCTCTATTTATATGTTGAGCCCTGGGGTTGAAAGTTGGAGTAAAAGCCTCCTCAAAGTCGGTTTTGCCGGAAAGGCAAGAGTCCTACTCGGACTCCAGGGCTAGAGGCCAGGGTTCCCGGCGTCTACCCCCTAGATGCCAGGGTTCCAGGCGTCTAGCCTCTGGTCTCCGCAAAACTCCTTTTGCACTTTCCAAAAGCCTCGTGGGCTTTCCCCTTTGGCCCAAATAAAGTGTTCTCGTACCCAAACATTTCGGGAAACATCCGGAACCCCTTCCGGTGAACTCCGAAACCCTTCCGAAGACCAAACACTATTATCCCATATATCAATCTTTACCTTCGGACCATTCCGGAGCTCCTCGTTATGTCCGTGATCTCATCCGGGACTCCGAACAACATTCGGTCACCAACATACATAACTCATATAATACTATATCGTCAATGAACGTTAAGCGTGCGGACCCTACGGGTTCGAGAACTATGTAGACATGACCGAGACACCTCTCTGGTCAATAACCAATAGCGGAACCTAGATGCCCATATTGTCTCCTACATATTCTACGAAGATCTTTATCGGCCAAACCTTATGAAAACATACGTAATTCCCTTTGTCCATCGGTATGTTACTTGCCCGAGATTCGATCGTCGGTATCTTCATACCTAGTTCAATCTCGTTACCGGCAAGTCTCTTTACTCGTTCCATAATACATCACCTCGGGACTAACTCCTTAGTCGTTTGCTTGCAAGCTCATGATGTGTATTACCGAGAGGGCCCAGAGATACCTCTCCGATACTCGGAGTGACAAATCCTAATCTCGATCTATGCGAACCCAACAAACACCTTCGGAGATACCTGTAGAGCATCTTTATAATCACCCAGTTACGTTGTGACGTTTGATAGCACACAAGGTATTCCTCCGGTATCCGGGAGTTGCATAATCTCATAGTCGAAGGAATATGTATTTGACATGAAGAAAGCAATAGCAACAAAACTGAATGATCATTATGCTAAGCTAACGGATGGGTCTTGTCCATCACATCATTCTCCTAATGATGTGATCCCGTTATCAAATGACTACTCATGTCCATGGTTAGGAAACCTTAACCATCTTTGATCAACGAGCTAGTCAAGTAGAGGCTCACTAGGGACACAGTGTTTGTCTATGTATTCACACATGTATTTAGGTTTCCGATCAATACAATTCTAGCATGAATAATAAAAATTTATCATGAATAAGGAAATATAAAATAATAACTTTATTATTGCCTCTAGGGCATATTTCCTTCAGTCTCCTACTTGCACTAGAGTCAATAATCTAGTTCACATCACTATGTGATTTAACACCCATAGTTCACACTGCCATGTGATCAATACCCAAAAAGTTTACTAGAGTCAATAATCTAGTTCACATCGCCATGTGATTAACACTCAAAGAGTTTACTAGAGTCAATATTCTAGTTCACATCGCCATGTGATTAACACCCAAAGAGTACTAAGGTGTGATCATGTATTGCTTGTGAGAGAAGTTTAGTCAACGGGTCTGCCACATTCAGATCCATGTGTATTTTCCAAATTTCTATGTCTACAATGCTCTGCATGGAGCTACTCTAGCTAATTGCTCCCACTTTCAATATGTATCCAGATTGAGACTTATAGTCATCTAGATTAGTGTCAAAGCTTGCATCGATGTAACTCTTTACGACGAACTCTTTATCACCTCCATAACCGAGAAACATTTCCTTAGTCCTCTTTAAGGCACCTAAGGATAATTTTAACCGCTGTCCAGTGGTCCACTCCTGGATCACTCTTGTACTCTCTTTGCCAGATAAGTGGCAAGACACACATCAGGTGTGGTACACAGCATGGCATATCGTATAGAACCTATGGTTGAGGCATAGGGAATGACTTTCATTCTCTCTCTATCTTCTGCCGTGGTCGGGCTTTGAGTCTTACTCAACTTCACACCTTGTAATACAGGCAAGAACCCCTTCTTGGACTGAACCATTTTGAACTTCTTCAAATCTTATCAAGGTATGTGTTTTGTGAAAGTTCTATTAAGCGTCTTGATCTATCCCTATAGATCTTGATGCTCAATATGCAAGTAGCTTCACCGAGGTCTTTCATTGAAAAATTCTTATTCAAGTATCCTTTTATGCAATCCAGAAATTCTATATCATTTCCAATCAATAATATGTCAACCACATATAATATCAGAAATGCTACCGAGCTCCCACTCACTTTCTTGTAAATACAGGCTTCTCCGGAAGTCTGTATAAAACCATATGCTTTGATCACCTCATCAAAGCATATATTCCAACTTCGAGATGCTTGCACCAGTCCATAGATGGATCGCTGGAGCTTGCACACTTTGTTAGCACCTTTAGGATCGACAAAACCTTCTGGTTGCATCATATACAACTCTTCTTTAAGAAATCCATTAAGGAATGCAGTTTTGACATCCATTTGCCAGATTTCATAATCATAAAATGCGGCAATTGCTAACATGATTCGGACGGACTTAAGCATCACTACGGGTGAGAAAGTCTCATCGTAGTCAACTCCTTGAACTTGTCGAAAACCTTTTGTGACAAGTCGAGCTTTGTAGATAGTAACATTACCATCGGCGTCAGTCTTCTTCTTGAAGATCCATTTATTCTCTATGGCTCGCCGATCATCGGGCAAGTCCACCAAAGTCCACACTTTGTTCTCATACATGGATCCTATCTCAGATTTCATGGCCTCAAGCCATCTGTCGGAATCTGGGCTCATCATATCTTCTTCATAGTTCGTAGGTTCGCCTTGGTCTAGTAACATGACTTCCAGTACAGGATTCCCGTACCACTCTGGTGCGGATCGTGTTCTGGTCGACCTACGAAGTTCAGTAGTAACTTGATCTGAAGTTTCATGATCATTATCATTAGCTTCCTCTCTAGTTGGTGTAAGTATCACGGGAACGGTTTTCTGTGATGTGCTACTTTCCAATTCGAGAGAAGGTACAATTACCTCATCAAGTTCTACTTTCCTCCCACTCACTTCTTTCGAGAGAAACTCCTTCTCTAGAAAGGACCCATTCTTAGCAACAAAGATCTTGCCTTCAGATCTGTGGTAGAAGGTGTACCCAATTGTTTCCTTAGGGTATCCTATGAAGATGCACTTCTCCGATTTGGGTTCGAGCTTATCAGGCTAAAGCCTTTTGACATAAGTGTCGCAACCCCAAACTTTAAGAAACGACAGCTTAGGTTTCTTGCCAAACCACAGTTCATACGGTGTCGTCTCAACAGATTTAGATGGTGCCCTATTTAATGTGAATGCAGCTGTCTCTAATGCATAACCCCAAAACGATAGTGGTAAATCGGTAAGAGACATCATAGATCGCACCATATCTAATAAAGTACGGTTACGATGTTCGGACACACCATTACGCTGTGGTGTTCCAGGTGGCGTGAGTTGTGAAACTATTCCACATTGTTTTAAATGAAGGCCAAACTCGTAACTCAAATGTTCACCTCCACGATCAGATCGTAGAAACTTTATTTTCTTGTTACGATGATTCTCCACCTCACTCTGAAATTCTTTGAACTTTTCAAATGTTTCAGACTTGTGTTTCATTAAGTAGATATACCCACATCTGCTCAAATCATCTGTGAAGGTCAGAAAATAATGATACCCGTCGCGTGCTTCAACACTCATCGGACCGCATACATCGGTATATATTATTTCCAATAAGTCATTGGCTCGCTCCATTGTTCTGGAGAACGGAGTTTTAGTCATCTTGCCCATGAGGCATGGTTCGCAAGTATCGAATGATTCATAATCAAGTGATTCCAAAAGCCCATCTGTATGAAGTTTCTTCATGCGTTTTACACCAATATGACCTAAACGGCAGTGCCACAAATATGTTGCACTATCATTATCAACTTTGCATCTTTTGGCATCAATATTATGAATATGTGTATCACTACGATCGAGATTCAATAAACCATTTACATTGGGTGTATGACCATAGAAGGTTTTATTCATGTAAACAGAACAACAATTATTCTCTGACTTAAATGAATAACCGTATCGCAATAAACATGATCCAATCATATTCATGCTCAACACAAACATCGAACAACATTTATTTAGGTCCAACACTAATCCCGAAGGTAGAGGGAGTGTGCGATGGTGATCTTATCAACCTTGGAATCACTTCCAACACACATCGTCACCTCGCCCTTAACTAGTCTCTGTTCACTTTGCAACTCCTATTTTGACTTACTAATCTTAGCAACTGAACCGGTATCAAATACCCAGGGGCTACTATGAACACTAGTAAAGTACACATCAATAACATGTATATCAAATATACCTTTGTTCACTTTGCCATCCTTCTTATCCGCCAAGTATTTGGGGCAGTTCCGCTTCCAATGACCATTTCCTTTGCAATAGAAGCACTCAGTTTCAGGCTTGGGTCTAGCTTTGGGTTTCTTCATGGGAGCGGCAACTTGTTTGCCATTCTTCTTGAAGTTCCCTTTCTTTCCCTTTTGCCCTTTTTCTTGAAACTAGTGGTCTTGTTTAACCATCAACATTTTGATGCTCTTTCTTGATTTCTAACCTTCGCCGATTTCAGCATCGCAAAGAGCTCGGGAATCGTTTTCGTCATCCCTTGCATATTATAGTTCATCACGAATTTCTAGTAGCTTGGTGATAGTGACTAGAGAATTATGTCAATCACTATCTTATCTGGAAGATTAACTCCCACTTGATTCAAGCGATTGTAGTACCCATACATTCTGAGTACATGCTCACTGGTTGAGCTATTCTCCTCCATCTTGTAGGAAAAGTACTTGTCAGAGGTCTCATACCTCTCAACACGGGCATGAGTCTGAAATACCAATTTCAGCTCTTTGGAACATCTCATATGCTCCGTGGCGTTCAAAACGTTTTTGAAGTCCCGGTTCTAAGCCGTAAAGCATGGCGCACTAAACTATCAAGTAGTCATCATATCGAGATTGCCAAACGTTCATAACGTCTGCATCTGCTCCTGCAATAGGTCTGTCACCTAGCGGTGCATCAAGGACATAATTCTTCTGTGCAGCAATGAGGATAATCCTCAGATCACGGACCCAGTCCGCATCATTGCTACTATCATCTTTCAACTTAGTTTTCTCTAGGAACATATCAAAAACATAGGGGAGCAACAATGCGAGCTATTGATCTACAACATAATTTGCAAATACTATCAAGACTAAGTTCATGATAAATTAAGTTCAAATCAAATTACTTAAGAACTCCCACTTAGATAGACATCCGTCAAGTCATCTAAATGATACGTGATCCAAATCAACTAAACCATGTCTGATCATCACGTGAGATGGAGTAGTCATCAATGGTGAACATCTCTATGTTGATCATATCTACTATATGATTCATGTTCGACCTTTCGGTCTCCAGTGTTCCGAGGCCATGTTTGTACGTGCCATGCTCGTCAAGTTTAACCCGAGTATTCCGCATGTGCAAAACTGTCTTGCACCCGTTGTATTTGAACGTAGAGTCTATCACACCCGATCATCACGTGGTGTCTCAACACGACGAACTGTCGCAACGGTGCATACTCAGGGAGAACACTTATACCTTAAAATTTAGATAAGGGATCATCTTATAATGCTATCGCCGTACTAAGCAAAATAAGATGCATAAAAGATAAACATCACATGCAATCAAAATATGTGACATGATATGGCGATCATCATCTTGTGCTTTTGATCTCCATCTCCAAAGCATCGTCATGATCTCCATCGTCACCGGCTCGACACCTTGATCTCCATCGTTGCGTCATGGTCGTCTCGCCAAATATTGCTTCTACAACTATCGCTAACGCATAGTGATAAAGTAAAGCAATTACATGGTGTTTGCATTTCATACAATAAAGTGACAACCATAAGGCTCCTGCCAGTTGCCGATAACTTTTACATAACATGATCATCTCATACAACAATGTATATCACATCATGTCTTGACCATATCACATCACAACATGACCTGCAAAAACAAGTTAGACGTCATCTACTTTGTTGTTGCAAGTTTTACGTGGCTACTACGGGCTTCTAGCAAGAATAGTTCTTACCTACGCATAAAAACCACAACGGTGATTTATCAAGTTTGCTGTCTTAACCTTCAACAAGGACCGGCCGCAGTCAAATTCGATTCAACTAAAGTAGGAGAAACAGACACCCGCCAGCCACCTTTATGCAAAACTAGTTGCATGTCTGTCGGTGGAACCGGTCTGATGAACGTGGTCATGTAAGGTTGGTCCGGGCCGCTTCATCCAACAATACCGCCGAATCAAAATAAGACATTGGTGGTAAGCAGTATGACGATCACCGCCCACAACTCTTTGTGTTCTACTCGTGCATATCATCTACGCATAGACCTGGCTCAGATGCCACTGTTGGGAAACGTAACATGCAATTTCAAAAAAAAATCCTACGCTCATGCAAGATCTATCCATGGAGATGCATAGCAATGAGAGGGGGAGAGTATGTCTACGTACCCTCGTAGACCGAAAGCGGAAGCGTTTGACAATGCGGTTGATGTAGTCGTATACCTTCACGATCCGTCCCGATCAAGTACCGAACGTACGGCACCTCGGCGTTTAGCACACGTTCAGCTCGATGACGTCCTCGCCTTCTTGATCCAGCAAGAGGGGCAAAATAGTAGATGAGTTCCGGCAGCACGACGGCGTGGTGACGGTGTTGGTGAAGAACAATCTCCGCAGGGCTTCGCCAAGCACAAGGGAAACTACGATGGAGGATAAACTACAGGGGATGGGGTTGCCGGCACATGGCTTGGTGAATCTTGATGTGTCTTGGGTGCTAGACCTGCCCCTCTATTTATACGTTGAGCCCTGAGGTCGAAACTTGGAGTAAAAGCCTCCTCAAAGTCGGTTTTGCCCGAAAGGCAAGAGTCCTACTCGGACTCCAGGGCTAGACGCCAGGGTTCCCGGCGTCTACCCCCTAGACACCAGGGTTCCTGGCATCTAGCCTCTGGTCTCCGCAAAACTCCTTTTGCACTTTCCAAAAGCCTCGTGGGCTTTCCCCTTTGGCCCAAATAAAGTGTTCTCGTACCCAAACATTTCGGGAAACATCCGGATCCCCTTCCGGTGAACTCCGGAACCCTTCCGGAGACCAAACACTATTATCCCATATATCAATCTTTACCTCCGGACCATTCCAGAGCTCCTCATTATGTCTGTAATCTCATCCGGGACTCCGAACAACATTCGGTCACCAACATACATAACTCATATAATACTATATCGTCAACGAACGTTAAGCGTACGGACCCTACGGGTTCGAGAACTATGTAGACATGACCGAGACACCTCTTTGGTCAATAACCAATAGCGGAACCTGGATGCCCATATTGGCTCCTACATATTCTACGAAGATCTTTATCGGTCGAACCTTATGATAACATACGTAATTCCCTTTGTCCATCGGTATGTTACTTGCCCGAGATTCGATCGTCGGTATCTTCATACCTAGTTCAATCTCGTTACCGGCAAGTCTCTTTACTCGTTCCGTAATACATCACCTCGTGACTAACTCCTTAGTTGTTTGCTTGCAAGCTTATGATGTGTATTACCGAGAGGGCCCAGAGATACCTCTCTGATACTCGGAGTGACAAATCCTAATCTCGATCTATGCCAACCCAACAAACACCTTCGGAGATACCTGTAGAGCATCTTTATAATCACCCAGTTACGTTGTGACGTTTGATAGCACACAATGTATTCCTCCAGTATCCGGGAGTTGCATAATCTCATAGTCGAAGGAATATGTATTTGACATGAAGAAAGCAATAGCAACAAAACTGAACGATCATTATGCTAAGCTAATGGATGGGTCTTGTCCATCACATCATTCTCCTAATGATGTGATCCTGTTATCAAATGACAACTCATGTCCATGGTTAGTAAACCTTAACCATCTTTGATCAACGAGCTAGTCAAGTAGAGGCTCACTAGGGACACAGTGTTTGTCTATGTATTCACACATGTATTTAGGTTTCCGATCAATACAATTATAGCATGAATAATAAAAATTTATCATGAATAAGGAAATATAAAAGAACAACTTTATTATTGCCTCTAGGGCATATTTCCTTCAAGTTCTACAAAATTCCAGCTTGGTGGGTCCGTATATCGACGAACACAAGAATATTCTACGCTCCAAACACCCGGAGCAGTCTGACGACTAGATTACACGTGAACACACGGGGACTTTCGGCGGTTGGCTGCAGACACGTCTCATGCATGACGACAGTGTTGGAGATGAGTTGTACTTGCTTCCCAAGTTACCATCTTCGACTATATTGACTTTCAAAGGGTATGAGATAAATGGGAATACATTTTACATGATTGCCCAAGATAAAAAGAGCACTAACCAAAACAGTGGTGTCCGCTTTGATGCAGCAAACACCAATAGGCCAAAGGACACATATTATGGTTACATAGAGGAGATATGGGAACTTGACTATGGACGTGAATTGAAGGTCCCTTTGTTTCGCTGCGAATGGGTCAATCTGTCAGGAGGCGGCGTAAAGGAAGACCCATGGTACGGAATGACAACAGTGGATCTCAACAATCTTGGATACGCAGACGAACCATTCGTCCTAGCCAATGATGTGGCGCAGGTTTTCTATGTAAAGGACATGTCTACCAAGCCGAGAACAAGATAAGATAAGGAAGCGAATACATCATACGATGAGCCAAAGCGCCACATAGTTCTTTCAGGGAAAAGAAATATCATGGGAGTGGAGGACAAGAATGACATGTCAGAAGATTATGAAAAGTTTCATGAAATTGCTCCCTTCACAGTGAAGATTGACCCAAGCATCCTGTTAAATGATGAAGATTGTCCATGGTTACGGCACAAAGGGACACACGCGAAGAAAAAGTTTTATACCCAAAGGTCCCACTCTGGGATGTGACCGGCTTCACCGTCATCACTTTCTTCTCTAGTGAGTTTTCGGACTTATCTCGAAAGTCCCACTTCGGACAAACCGGATGGAATCTTTGTAATAGTTAGGGTATATATGTGTTTTGGCATTTGAAGCTGAGAGGGTTATGATGCGGCTTGAAGCTACGTCGGTATTTCCCCAAAGAGGAAGGGATGATGCAGCACAGCGGCGGTAGGTATTTCCCTCAGTGATGAAACCAAGGTTATCGAACCAGTAGGAGAACCAAGCAACACTACGTAAACAGCACCTGCACACAAATAACAAATACTCGCAACCCGACGTGTAAAAGGGGTTGTCAATCCCTTTCGGGCAACGGCGCCAAAAATTGGCAAACGGACATGAGAGAGTAGTAAATATTGATAGATCGAACGCCAAATAAAATAAAGTGCAGCAAGGTATTTTTGTATTTTTGGATTAATAGATCTGAAAATAAAAGTTGCAAATAAAGAAAAGAGCGAATAGCAAAACAGATCTTGAAAGCAAATATATTGGAAAAGAGACCCGGGGGCCGTAGGTTTCACTAGTGGCTTCTCTCGAGAAAAATAGCAAACGGTGGGTGAACAAATTACTGTTGGGCAATTGATAGAACTTCAAATAATCATGACGATATCCAGGCAATGATCATTATATAGGCATCACGTCCAAGATTAGTAGACCGACTCCTTCCTGCATGTACTACTATTACTCCACACATCGACCGCTATCCAGCATGCATCTAGTGTATTAAGTTCATGGAGAAACGGAGTAATGCAATAAGAACGATGACATGATGTAGACAAGATCTAATTATGTAGAAATAGACCCCATCATTTTATCCTTAGTAGCAACGATACATACGTGTCGGTTCCCCTTATGTCACTGGGATCAAGCACCGTAAGATCGAACCCACTACAAAGCACCTCTTCCCATTGCAAGATAAATAAATCAAGTTGGCCAAACAAAACCCAAATATCAGAGAAGAAATACGAGGCTATAAGCAATCATGCATATAAGAGATCAAAGAAGACTCAAATAACTTTCATGGATAAAAAGATAGATCTGATCATAAACTCAAAGTTCATCGGATCCCAACAAACACACCGCAAAAAGAGTTACATCATATGGATCTCCAAGAGACCATTGTATTGAGAATCAAACGAGAGAGAGAAAGCCATCTAGCTACTAACTACGGACCCGCAGGTCTACAAAGAACTACTCACGCATCATCAGAGAGGCACCAATGGAAGTGGTGAACCCCTCCATGATGGTGGCTAGATTGGATCTGGTGGTTCTGGACTCTGCGGCGGCTGGAATTGATTTTCGTCGACTCCCCTAGGGTTTCTGGAATATTGGGGTATTTATAGAGCAAAGAGGCGGTTCGGGGGGCACCCGAGGTGGGCACAACCCACCAGGGCGCGCCTGGGCCTCCAGGCGCGCCCTGGTGGGTTGTGCTCTCCTCAGAGCACCCCCCCCCCCCCAGGCGCTTCTCCGGCCCACTGGGTGTCTTCTGGTCCAAAAAAATCCACAAAAAGTTTCGCTGCGTTTGGACTCCATTTGGTATTGATTTCCTAAGATGTAAAAAACATGCAAAAAACAGCAACTGGCACTTGGCACTATGTCAATAGGTTAGTACCAAAAAATGATATAAAATGACTATAAATTGATTGTAAAACATCCAAGAATGATAATATAACAGCATGGAACAATCAAAAATTATATATACGTTGGAGACGTATCAGGTTACGGCAAACACTGGATGCACTTCGTGTACAAACTGGACTATCTCTTTCAAAGTATCAGGCTTTCGGACGAAAACTCATATGTTACAAAGGCATTTCATTTTTTTAAACTTAATTCAACTCCAGACTTTTTGTGAGTTCAACATGCACCATTCAAAGCCACATCATCAATTTTCAACCCTTTCTGACTTCATTCGCTATTTTTCTTGCATTTAATGATTTTTTTGAGCTAAATGACCCTGAAATTGAAAAGCACTACAAATGAGCTCTAAAAAGGTTGAAAGTTGGCATGGTTTCATCATTTCACCCACATAGCATGTGCTAAAAAGTTGAGAGGGTTACGACAAAAACTGGATGCACTTCGTGTACAAACTGGACAATCTCTTTCGAAGTATCAGGCTTTCGGACGAAAACTCATCTGTTACAAAGCCATTTCATTTTTTTTTAAACTTATTTCAACTTCAGACTTTTTGTGAGTTCAACATGCACCATTCAAAGCCACATCATCAATTTTCAACCCTTTCTGACTTCATTCGCTATTTTTCATGCATTTAATGATTTTTTTTAGCTATAAAATGAAAAGAGCTAAACAGAATCTGTTTTTGATTAAAACACCTATTTAAAATAACCTAAAAATAATCAAATTGAATATAATGATAAAACACACTAATATTAAACAGCAGGAAAAAGAATCACTGAAAAATCTATTTTTAAAGTAAAGTTATTCACAAACTAGTGATTCACATAAATTTCAAATAATTCAAATTTAAACTATTCAAATTTGAAAACTACTGGCACTAACAGAAAGTTTATAATTTTTGTGACCTAAAGCAAAAAAGATTCACTCAAAAACTCTAATAAAGCAAAAAACAACTTAGAAACGAAAGAAAATAAATAAAGCAGAAAACATAAAAAACTAGAAAATAAATAAACTAAAAAAAGCCCGCCTACTGGGCCGCCACGGCTTGCATACGACTAGAAACCCAACTATTAGTTGGGCCACGACGCAGGCCCGCACGGCCCAGTAGGCCCCACAGGGCAGGACAGGTTCGTTAGGCCCACACAGGCCTGCTTTAGAGAGGAGCTCGACAGGGAAGCCGCGGCGGGGCTTATAAACCGCTGCGAGCTCCTCTCAACTAGCGAGGTGGGACTAAACTTTGGACACGGGAAGCACATGCCTTTAGTCCCGGTTGGTGGCTCCAACTGTGACTAAAGGCCCCCCTTTACTCGTGGTTGGAGCCACCAACCGAGACTAAAGGCCTGGCTTCCTGCCGCTTGGCCTGGTGAAAACCCACCTTTAGTCCCGGTTGGTGGCTCCAACCGCGACTAAAGGGCACCTTAAGTTGCGGTTGGAGCCACCAACCGCGACTAAAGGTCTTTGTATATAAGCGAGGACTTACAAATTATTCCAAACACTCTCTCCATTCTCTCGACGCGCCAAACCAGAAGACGCCGAGGCTACTGCGCCGAAGATCGTCGTCGTCTCCCCCGACACCGTCGCCTCCCCCGACGCTGGAGATCGTCGCCGCCCCCGACGCCGGCCGCCCGTGCCTCCTCCCCGAGCCCCGACGCCGAGCCGATCATCGCCGTCCCCGATTCCGGCGAGCCTGCAGCTCCTAAGCTGTCATCGGGCCCTCTTGCGCCTCCCCGGTGAGCTCCGCCTGCGCCATTCCCCTTCTCTTCCTCGCCTTGCCACGCGCGTAGCCGCCGTTTTTGCCATGGCCAATGTAGTTCGGAGGAGTTGCAAGATTCTGCCATGCACATGAGGTGTTTGGTGAAATGAAAGGGTGACCTAGGCACTTTGGTTGGATGTGGAAATTTCTAGGATGGTGTATCCTTAGATGATAAAGATGGTGGTGGGGCTAGTTTGAGAGAAAGAAAAACTTGCAAGTGCAAGTTTTACCAGAATTCAGTTCTGGACAGAAACTACAAGGAATTATTTGGTGAACTTAAGTTATGATAATGGAGTTGGTCTTCTAGAGTTAAGGGTTTTGTTGGAAGGACTATAAGTGGGAAAAGTTTCAGAATTTTTGGAGCAAGGAATATTAGGGTTGTAGCTATAACCTAGGAATGGGACATAATTGAAAAGAGGATATTTTGCTCAAAAATTTTAAAAGACCAAGTTGGATTTTTGCATAAAAATGATCTATATGCATCACATGACCCCTCATAATTTCTTGTGGGATTTTAAAAGAATTATTTAAAATAGTTGTACTGCAACCGAAGCATTTCAAAGAGTGCAAATGCTATTAAAAGAATTATTTCTGGCAAATTTTATTATGAAAATATTTCCTACTGTTATTTATAATTTAAATGGATGTTAAATGGATGAATAGAAATGTTGTTCAAGTGTGGGTTCTCTATAAAAAGAATTGTTGGATCAATGGATATTAAATGTTGTTCAAATTTTCCCATCTACTATATATATAGATGTAAAAGTTTATTAAATATGAGTAGCATAATAAAATGATAATTATTGCACAGGAATTTGTTTTCATAAGACTTTGTTCTCGACGTCGACAATGCCCGGCCCGCATCCTCGTCGTCGTCTCGGTGGCGACGACCTGCTTGAGAGGCGCCATGTCCGGGACTGGGCTCCGCCGGGCTGGCACTGGGAGGTGCTACCTTCCGGGGCGCGCAGCTTAGTGAGGAACCGGGCTCCCGTCGTCGACCCGGAGCTTCTTTGGTGGCGTTCGTGTGGGCCACATTCGGTGCGGAGGCAGCTGGCCCCGCCGGAGGTGGTACGTCGCCGTGTTAGGGAGGAGGACGAGCACGTCCGTCGCTACATGGTTGCATTGGACGTCAGGTTCTCCAATACCTGGCAGGTTCTTCAGGGATCTCACCCGAGCTATGATCCTATGATCGTTCCTTCTCTTTGGGTGTCCACCGCCCGCGCCTCAGGAACCACGAGTGAACTAGATTCTTCGATAATATTCGATCTGTATTAGCTAGTGATGTTATATGATAATATTCGAGATGTATTAGTGATAATTAATACTCGAGATGTATTCAAGATTATATTCGATAATATTCGAGATGATGCATATTATCTTGATTATTCGAGATGTATTAGTGATATTATTCAAGATGCATATTATCTACTATGATTCAGTTTTTCCTTATTGATTGCATTGTAATTTGAATACTAAATTGTTTTGTCTTTCTTATGGATTAGTTAATATAAGCTATGGACAATACTGGCAGAGACGGAGAAGAGACCATGTTCGACATCATATGCTCCCCGAGCCTAGATGAGAATGAACTCGAAGATGACGGCTCGCAATATCTGAACAATTCCGGTGAGGGAGTATTAATATTTGATGAAGAAGAACGAAGAGATGAAGGCCACAACAATGATGACGAAGGAAATGTTCTTCAAATAACAAAGACCGGTGAGGTATATATATATAAGGCCTCTCGTGATCATTACATGTATTAATTGATTTATATATATTAACGAATCAACCTTTCTTCTTTTAGCCCTCCTGATCGAGCAAATCTTCTACAAGCAGGGCAGTACGAGGCCCGGCCAGAAGGTTGCAGGCTGGCATAAAGTACAACATCAATGCCATCAAAGAAAATGGTGAACCGCTTGCTCCTAAAAAGAATGCAGACAAATTTACTCATCAATGCGGAGTTATTGTCAGAGACCAAATCCCGATCTCCGTTCAAGAATGGAATAAGCCAGCAAAGGGAGATCAAGGAATTACTTTTGTCAACGGAAGAGCAAAAGATCTGTTTTGAGAATCGCTCATGGCACATTTCACCCTACCAGATCATTTGACAGATGAAGAACGGGAGAAAATCAAGAAGAGTGCTCTTAAAAAGATGGCGATAGCATTCAACAACCACAAGAAAAGAATATGGGCCAAGTACCAAGCAGACGGAAAGAAGACTCCAGCATTCAAGGGAACACTGGAGAAGGCAAAAGATCACTAGAACGCTTTCGTGAAGTTCAAGGAATCAAAAGAAGATAAGGAACTGTCTAGAATAAACAAGATTAATGCTGCAAAAAAAAAGTGGCACCATACTCTGGGGCCAGGTGGCTACCAGGTCGGCCGGCCTAAGTGGGATCTCGCTGAGGAACAGATGATTGCTGCAGGGGTCACTCCAGTTACATTGAGTTGGCCCCCCAGGTGCAGGACTTGGTTTTATGCGCATGGGGGGAAGTTGGACCCAGAGAAAGGGTTGGTTATGGAGCGGACAAGTCTTAAAGAAGCCTTCGATGCTTTACTTGTTGCAACAGAAGATGCTCGAACGGGAAAGTACAAGCCCGACAGAGAATGACAAGCTTACGCACGCCCTGAAGAATCCTGAACACCCGGGATGAACACAAGGCAAAGGCGTTGTTCCGTGGTTTGAGGGGTTTGCGGATTGGAAACCCACTTACAGAAGCCGTGCGAGAAAGAAGCAGCCAGAGGAGGAGCAGAGGAAGCAGGAAGCAGACCGCCTTCAACTGGTAGAATCAAAGCACGCGGAGTTGGAAGGCGCTTTCCTAAGGCAGCAGGAGCAGATCGAGTCACTTAGCCAGGAAAGGGTATCTCAGCGGCAGCAGCAAGCAGATCCAACATTGGATACAACCGTCCCATCTATGCCGAAAAGCAGCATGGGTTCCACCCCGTCCGATGATGCACTGCTGGATAGATACCCTGTGGATGATATCAAAGATACGATACCTTGTGAGCTACACATGAAAGTGAAGAACATATCCATGAAAGTGGCGGACGGCTATGCTTTAACAAATCCCCCTGAAGCAAACTTCCATTGAAATCCGATTCCAGTTGGCTATACTTGTGTCGGGGTTGATGAAGTGATGTCAGTGTTGGGGAACGTAGTAGTAAATCAAAAAAATTCCTACGCATCACCAAGATCAATCTATGGAGAGACTAGCAACGAGAGAGAGAGGAGTGCATCTTCATACCTTTGAAGATCGCGATGCGGAAGCGTTGCAAGAACGCGGTTGGAGGAGTCGTACACGCAGCGATTCAAATCGCGGTCGATTCCGATCTAAGCACCGAACAGCGGTGCCTCCGCGTTCAACACACGTGCAGCCCGGTGACGTCTCCTGCGCCTTGATCCAGCAAGGAGGAGGGAGAGGTTGGGGAAGACAGCTCCAGCAGCACGACGGCGTGGTGGTGGAACTTGCAGTTCTCCGGCAGGGCTTCGCCAAGCTCAAACGGAGGAGGAGGAGGTGCTGGAGAGGGGGGAGGGCTGCGCCAGGGATCAGGTTGTTGCCTCCCTCCCACCCCTCCACTATTTATAGGCTGGGGGGAGAGGGGGCCGGCCCCCCTAGATCCCATCTAGGGTTGGGGCGGCGGCCAAGGGGGGGAGTAGTGCCTCCCAAGTCAAGTGGAGGCCCTCCCCCTTTAGGGTTTCCCCTCTCCCATGCGCATGGGCCTTAGGGGGGCTGGTGCCCCTAGCCCATTAAGGCTAGGGCGCCCCCTTACAGCCCATGCTGCTGTATTGGATGTGGTGGAACCCTTTCCAGACTTCCGGACCCCTCCGGAATCCTCCGGAACCTTTCAAAAGCTTCCCGGTACAATACCGAAAAAACCGAACTTTTTCCGGAACCCCAATAACAACTTCCCATATATAAATCTTTACCTCCGGACCATTCCGGAACTCCTCGTGACGTCCGGGATCTCATCCGGGACACCGAACAACATTCGGTAACCACATACTATTTCCCATAACAACCCTAGCGTCACCGAACCTTAAGTGTGTAGACCCTACGGGTTCGGGAACCATGCAGACATGACCGAGACATATCTCCGGCCAATAACCAACAGCGGGATCTGGATACCCATGTTGGCTCCCACATGTTCCACGATGATCTCATCGGATGAACCACGATGTCGAGGATTCAATCAATCCCGTATACAATTCCCTTTGTCTACCGGTATGATACTTGCCCGAGATTCGATCGTCGGTATCCCTATACCTTGTTCAATCTCGTTACCGGCAAGTCTCTTTACTCGTTCTGTAATGCATGATCCCGTGGCTAACTCTTTAGTCACATTGAGCTCATTATGATGATGCATTACCGAGTGGGCCCAGAGATACCTCTCCGTCACACGGAGTGACAAATCCCAGTCTCGATTTGTGCCAACCCAACAGACACTTTCGGAGATACCTGTAGTGCACCTTTATGGTCACCCAGTTACGTTGTGACGTTTGATACACCCAAAGCATTCCTACGGTATCCGGGAGTTGCACAATCTCATGGTCTAAGGAAATGATACTTGACATTAGAAAAGCTTTAGCAGACGAACTACACGATCTAGTGCTATGCTTAGGATTGGGTCTTGTCCATCACATCATTCTCCTAATGATGTGATCCCGTTATCAACGACATCCAATGTCCATGGTCAGGAAACTGTAACCATCTGTTGATCAACGAGCTAGTCAACTAGAGGCTCACTAGGGACATGTTGTGGTCTATGTATTCACACATGTATTACGATTTCCGGATAACACAATTATAGCATGAACAATAGACAATTATCATGAACAAGGAAATATAATAATAACCACTTTATTATTGCCTCTAGGGCATATTTCCAACAGTCTCCCACTTGCACTAGAGTCAATAATTTAGTTACATTATGATGAATCGAACACCCATAGAGTTCTGGTGTTGATCATGTTTTGCTCGTGGAAGAGGTTTAGTCAACGGATCTGCGACATTCAGATCCGTATGCACTTTACAAATATCTATGTCTCCATCTTGAACAAGTTCATGAATGGAGTTGAAGCGACGCTTGATATGCATGGTCTTCTTGTGAAACCTGGGCTCCTTGGCAAGGGCAATAGCTCCAGTGTTGTCACAGAAGAGAGTCATTGGGCCCGACGCATTGGGAATAACTCCTAGGTCGGTAATGAACTCCTTCATCCAGACTGCTTCATGTGCTGCCTCCGAGGCTGCTATGTATTCCGCTTCACATGTAGATCCCGCCACGACGCTTTGCTTGCAACTGCACCAGCTGACTGCCCCTCCGTTCAAAATATACACGTATCCGGTTTGTGACTTAGAGTCATCCAGATCTGTGTCGAAGCTAGCATCGACGTAACCTTTTACAACGAGCTCTTCGTCATCTCCATAAACGAGAAACATATCCTTAGTCCTTTTCAGGTACTTCAGGATGTTCTTGACCGCTGTCCAGTGTTCCATGCCGGGATTACTTTGGTACCTTCCTACCAAACTTACGGCAAGGTTCACATCAGGTCTGGTACACAGCATGGCATACATAATAGACCCTATGGCTGAGGCATAGGGGATGACACTCATCTTTTCTCTATCTTCTACTGAGGTCGGGCATTGAGCCGTACTCAATCTCACACCTTGTAATACAGGCAAGAACCCCTTCTTAGACTGATCCATATTGAACTTCTTCTATATCTTGTCAAGGTATGTGCTTTGCGAAAGACCAATGAGGCGTCTCGATCTATCTCTATAGATCTTGATGCCTAATATGTAAGCAGCTTCTCCAAGGTCCTTCATTGAAAAACACTTATTCAAGTAGGCCTTTATGCTTTCCAAAAATTCTATGTCATTTCCCATTAATAGTATGTCATCTACATATAATATGAGAAATGCTACAGAGCTCCCTCTCACTTTCTTGTAAACACAGGCTTCTCCATAAGTCTGTGTAAACCCAAACGCTTTGATCATCTCATCAAAGTGAATGTTCCAACTCTGAGATGCTTGCACCAGCCCATAGATTGAGCGCTGGAGCTTGCATACCTTGTCAGCATTATTAGGATCGACAAAACCTTCCGGCTGCATCATATACAACTCTTCCTTAAGGAAACCATTAAGGAATGCCGTTTTGACGTCCATTTGCCATATCTCATAATCATAGTATGCGGCAATTGCTAACATGATTCTGACGGACTTCAGCTTCGCTACGGGTGAGAAGGTCTCATCGTAGTCAACCCCTTGAACTTGTCGGTAACCCTTAGCGACAAGTCGAGCCTTATAGATGGTCACATTACCATCCGCGTCTGTCTTCTTCTTAAAGATCCATTTGTTCTCTATGGCTTGCCGATCATCGGGCAAGTCTGTCAAAGTCCATACTTCGTTTTCATACATGGATCCTATCTCGGATTTCATGGCTTCAAGCCATTTGTTGGAATCCGGGCCCGCCATCGCTTCTTCATAGTTCGAAGGTTCACCGTTGTCTAACAACATGACTTCCAAGACAGGGTTGCCGTACCACTCTGGTGCGGAACGTGTCCTCGTGGACCTACGAAGCTCAGTAGCAACTTGATCTGAAGTTTCATGATCATCATCATTAACTTCCTCTCTAGTCGGTGCAGGCACCACAGGAACATCTTCCTGAGCTGCGCTACTCTCCGGTTCAAGAGGGGGTACCTCATCAAGTTCTACTTTCCTCCCACTTACTTCTTTCGAGAGAAACTCTTTCTCCAGAAAGGATCCATTCTTGGCAACAAAGATCTTGCCTTCGGATCTAAGGTAGAAGGTATACCCAATAGTTTCTTTAGGGTATCGTATGAAGACGCATTTTTTCGATTTGGGTTCGAGCTTTTCAGGTTGAAGTTTCTTGACATAAGCATCGCATCCCCAAACTTTCAGAAACGACAGCTTAGGTTTCTTCCCAAACCATAATTAATATGGTGTCGTCTCAATGGATTTCGACGGAGCCCTATTTAAAGTGAATGCGGCAGTCTCTAAAGCATAACCCCAAAATGATAGCGGTAGATCGGTAAGAGACATCATAGATCGCACCATATCCAATAGAGTGCGATTACGACGTTCGGACACACCATTACGCTGAGGTGTTCCAGGCGGCGTGAGTTGTGAAACAATTCCACATTTCCTTAAGTGCGTGCCAAACTCGTGACTCAAATATTCCCCTCCACGATCTGATCGTAAGAACTTTATTTTCTTGTCACGTTGATTCTCTACCTCACTCTGAAATTCCTTGAACTTTTCGAAGATCTCAGACTTGTGTTTCATTAAGTAGACATACCCATATCTACTTAAGTCATCAGTGAGGGTGAGAACATAACGATAACCACCGCGAGCCTCAATGCTCATTGGACCGCACACATCAGTATGTATGATTTCCAATAGGTTGGTTGCTCGCTCCATTGTCCCGGAGAACGAAGTCTTGGTCATTTTGCCCATGAGGCATGGTTCGCACGTGTCAAATGATTCATAATCAAGAGACTCCAAAAGTCCATCTGCATGGAGTTTCTTCATGCGTTTGACACCAATGTGACCAAGGCGGCAGTGCCACAAGTATGTGGGACTATCATTATCAACCTTACATCTTTTGGCATTCACACTATGAATATGTGTAACATCACGTTCGAGATTCAATAAGAATAAACCATTGACCAGCGGGGCATGACCATAAAACATATCTCTCATATAAATAGAACAACCATTATTCTCGGATTTAAATGAGTAGCCATCTCGCATCAAACGAGATCCTGATACAATGTTCATGCTCAAAGCTGGTACTAAATAACAATTATTGAGGTTTAAAACTAATCCCGTAGGCAGATGTAGAGGTAGCGTGCCGACGGCGATCACATCGACCTTGGAACCATTCCCGACGCGCATCGTCACCTCGTCCTTCGCCAGTCTATGCTTATTCCGCAGCTCCTGTTTTGAGTTACAAATATAAGCAACCGCACCGGTATCAAATACCCAGGAGCTACTACGAGCGCTGGTAAGGTACACATCAATAACATGTATAGCACATATACCTTTGGTATTGCCGGCCTTCTTATCCGCTAAGTACTTGGGGCAATTCCGCTTCCAGTGACCGTTTCCCTTGCAATAAAAGCATTCAGTCTCAGGCTTGGGTCCATTCTTTGGCTTCTTCCCGGTAGCTTACTTACCGGGCGCGGCAACTCCCTTGCCGTCCTTCTTGAAGTTCTTTTTACCCTTGCCTTTCTTGAACTTAGTGGTTTTATTCACCATCAACACTTGATGTTCCTTTTTGATCTCCACCTCCGCTGATTTCAGCATTGAATATACCTCAGGAATGGTTTTTTCCATTCCCTGCATATTGAAGTTCATCACAAAGCTCTTGTAGCTAGGTGGAAGCGACTGAAGGATTCTGTCAACGACCGCGTCATCCGGGAGATTAACTCCCAGCTGAGACAAGCGGTTGTGCAACCCAGACATTTTGAGTATATGCTCGCTGACAGAACTATTCTCCTCCATCTTACAACTGTAGAACTTGTCGGAGACTTCATATCTCTCGACCCGGGCATGAGCTTGGAAAACCATTTTCAGCTCTTGGAACATCTCATATGCTCCGTGTTGCTCAAAACGCTTTTGGAGCCCCGGTTCTAAGCTGTAAAGCATGCCGCACTGAAACAGGGAGTAATCATCACTACGCGACTGCCAGGCGTTCATAACGTCTTGAGTTGCCGGGAAAACAGGTGCGTCACCTAGCGGTGCTTCAAGGACATAAGCTTTCTTGGCAGCTATGAGGATGATCCTCAGGTTACGGACCCAGTCCGTGTAGTTGCTACCATCGTCTTTCAGCTTGGTTTTCTCTAGGAACGCGTTGAAGTTGAGGGCAACATTAGCATGGGCCATTTGACCTACAAGACATATTGTAAAGATTTTAGACTAAGTTCATGATAATTAAGTTCATCTAATCAAATTATTCTATGAACTCCCACTCAGATAGACATCCCTCTAGTCATCTAAGTGATACATGATCCGAATCGACTAGGCCGTGTCCGATTATCACGTGAGACGGACTAGTCATCAACGGTGAACATCTCTATGTTGATCGTATCTTCTATACGACTCATGTTCGACCTTTCGGTCTTCCGTGTTCCGAGGCCATGTCTGTACATGCTAGGCTCGTCAAGTCAACCTAAGTGTTTTGCATGTGTAAATCTGGCTTACACCCATTGTATTCGAACGTTAGAATCTATCACACCCGATCATCACGTGGTGCTTCGAAGCAACGAACCTTCGCAACGGTGCACAGTTAGGGGAAACACTTTCTTGAAATTTTAGCGAGGGATCATCTTATTTATGCTACCGTCGTTCTAAGCAAATAAGATGTAAACATGATAAACATCACATGAAAATCATAAAGTGACATGATATGGCCAATATCATTTTGCTCCTTTTGATCTCCATCTTCGGGGCACCATGATCATCATCGTCACCGGCATGACACCATGATCTCCATCATCGTGTCTTCATGAAGTTGCCTCGCCAACTATTACTTCTACTACTATGGCTAACGGTTAGCAATAAAGTAAAGTAATTACATGGTGTTTTTCATTGACACGCAGGTCATACAATAAATTAAGACAACTCCTATGGCTCCTGCCGGTTGTCATACTCATCGACATGCAAGTCGTGATTCCTATTACAAGAACATGATCAATCTCATACATCACATATATCATTCATCACATCCTTTTGGCCATATCACATCACACGGCATATGCTGCAAAAACAAGTTAGACGTCCTCTAATTGTTGTTGCAAAAAATTTTACGTGGCTGCTATAGGTTTCTAGCAAGAACGTTTCTTACCTACGCCACAACCACAACGTGATATGCCAATTTCTATTTACCCTTCATAAGGACCATTTTCATCGAATCCGATCCGACTAAAGTGGGAGAGACAGACACCCGCTAGCCACCTTATGCAACTAGTGCATGTCAGTCGGTGAAACCTGTCTCACGTAAGCGTACGTGTAAGGTCGGTCCGGGCCGCTTCATCCCACGATGCTGCCGAATCAAGATAAGACTAGTAACGGCAAGTAAATTGACAAAATCGACGCCCACAACAACTTGTGTTCTACTCGTGCAAGAAACTAGCATAGACCTAGCTCATGATGCCACTGTTGGGGAACGTAGTAGTAAATCAAAAAAATTCCTACGCGTCACCAAGATCAATCTATGGAGAGACTAGCAACGAGAGAGAGAGGAGTGCATCTTCATACCCTTGAAGATCGCGATGCGGAAGCGTTGCAAGAATGCGGTTGGAGGAGTCGTACACGCAGCGATTCAGATCGCGGTCGATTCCGATCTAAGCACCGAACAACGGTGCCTCCGCGTTCAACACACGTGCAGCCCGGTGACGTCTCCCGTGCCTTGATCCAGCAAGGAGGAGGGAGAGGTTGGGGAAGACAGCTCCAGCAACACGACGGCGTGGTGGTGGAACTTGCAGTTCTCCGGCAGGGCTTCGCCAAGCTCAAACGGAGGAGGAGGTGTTGGAGAGGGGGGAGGGCTGCGCCAGGGATCAGGTTGTTGCCTCCCTCCCACCCCTCCACTATTTATAGGCTGGGGGGAGAGGGGGCCGGCCCCCCTAGATCCCATCTAGGGTTGGGGCGGCGGCCAAGGGGGGGAGGAGTGCCTCCCAAGTCAAGTGGAGGCCCTCCCCCTTTAGGGTTTCCCCTCTCCCATGCGCATGGGCCTTAGGGGTGCTGGTGCCCCTAGCCCATTAAGGCTAGGGTGCCCCCTTACAGCCCATGCTGCTGTATTGGACGTGGCGGAACCCTTTCCAGACTTCCGGACCCCTCCGGAATCCTCCGGAACCTTTCGAAAGCTTCCCGGTACAATACCGAAAAAACCGAACTTTTTCCGGAACCCCAATAACAACTTCCCATATATAAATCTTTACCTTCGGACCATTCCGGAACTCCTCGTGACGTCCGGGATCTCATCCGGGACTCCGAACAACATTCGGTAACCACATACTATTTCCCATAACAACCCTAGCGTCACCGAACCTTAAGTGTGTAGACCCTACGGGTTCGGGAACCATGCAGACATGACCGAGACATATCTCCGGCCAATAACCAACAGCGGGATCTGGATACCCATGTTGGCTCCCACATGTTCCACGATGATCTCATCGGATGAACCACGATGTCGAGGATTCAATCAATCCCGTATACAATTCCCTTTGTCTACCGGTATGATACTTGCCCGAGATTCGATCGTCGGTATCCCTATACCTTGTTCAATCTCTTTACCGGCAAGTCTCTTTACTCGTTCCGTAACGCATGATCCCGTGGCTAACTCTTTAGTCACATTGAGCTCATTATGATGATGCATTACCGAGTGGGCCCAGAGATACCTCTCCGTCACACGGAGTGACAAATCCCAGTCTCGATTCGTGCCAACCCAACAGACACTTTCGGAGATACCTGTAGTGCACCTTTATGGTCACCCAGTTACGTTGTGACGTTTGATACACCCAAAGCATTCCTACGGTATCCGGGAGTTGCACAATCTCATGGTCTAAGGAAATGATACTTGACATTAGAAAAGCTTTAGCAAACGAACTACACGATCTAGTGCTATGCTTAGGATTGGGTCTTGTCCATCACATCATTCTCCTAATGATGTGATCCCGTTATCAACGACATCCAATGTCCATGGTCAGGAAACCGTAACCATCTGTTGATCAACGAGCTAGTCAACTAGAGGCTCACTAGGGACATGTTGTGGTCTATGTATTCACACATGTATTACGATTTCCGGATAACACAATTATAGCATGAACAATAGACAATTATCATGAACAAGGAAATATAATAATAACCACTTTATTATTGCCTCTAGGGCATATTTCCAACAGTCAGGATATTACGAGCTAGAGCTTGACATTCCTGGAGGTGACGAGGAGCGCACACTGGGAGAGGCTATACATCGTATCATTCTATGTAGAAAGGATTGCATCGTCTTTCCAAGGCCACTGACTCCTCCTCCAAGTCCGCCGCGTCAGCAAGCTCCTCCTCCAAGTCCGCCGCATCAGCAAGCTCCTCCTCCAAGTCCGCCACCGTGTCAGCCGACTCCAACCCTGCCCGAGACGCAGCGCGGCGCTAGTCCGCCACCGCGTCAGCCGTCTCCACCACCCCACCCCGAGACGGAGCCCATCAGCGCGAGTCCGCCATATCGATCTCGGGCGTGTTAGCCTTCTCCAAAGCAGAAGAGAGCACCAAGCAAGAAAGCCTCTCCTCCTGCCAAAAAGAAGTTGCCTTACGAGATGACTATCGAGGAAAACAACGCCGAAGTGGCTGCCCAAGTGAAGGCCCATTTTGCACGGAAACAGCCCCCGCCGAAGGAGAAAGTACCTAATGAAGTCATACAACACTTTATTGATAATGCTCAACCGGCTGTGAAGAGGACGGACTCAGACTATGAGCTTTCTATTAAGAAGTTATATCAGGCACAAAAAGATAAGGAGTCGAGCTCGAGCCAAGCAAGGAGTAGTAAATGCGGGAAAATTGTTCCCCAGCTGGGAGAACAGGCAGTGCAATCGATCCCCCCGCTCATTGTACAATCACATGGTGTGAGTGCCACCGATCAGCCGGTAATAACCGACGCTCATAGACAGATGGCTAGAGAGGCCAGTGTCATTGTTGAACAACTCCTAGGCATCGAGGAACTCTCCAAGATTCAAGATCACGAAGTAGCATGGAAATATGTCCCCGGCCAAGATCTGGTCAGGGAGGTCGAGAATCTATCAACGAGAATGCGCAATTTGCATTACTGGTACCTGAGAGAAGTCAAGAAGGGGCGAGATTCCCTAATGGTGAAAGTCAAGGAAGAGCATTACTTCCATGCAAAAGATTTGTGGGTTGAGTTTCAAGAAATGTTTTCAGTTATTCAATCAAGACGCACTCAACAAATCTCTCGTCAGTTGCTATTGTCTGTAAGTGATTTCTTTCTGTAATTTAAGTCTCTAGCTATGCTCGTTCGTTGCCTGTAATTATCCTCACTATATTATTTTCTGTGGTATTATGCAGAATGAAGATTTATGAAATGAAAAGAGATGAACGCTATGGCATTGGGTTCATTGACCCAAATACCATTAATGAAGAGGTGTGGTCACGTCACCCAAAAGAGACAGAGAAGAGCTTGCTACAGTTTTTTAAGCAACTAAATACCCAACTAGAAATAGTATTTCCTTACAACTTCGGGTGAGTGTTACTGTCTTGTACTACAAATTTTATTTTGCTTACTAGATGTTAATAAGTGTAGTTGATGAGTTATGCACATGCCCGCTTAATTATACAAACGTGTGCGCATGCAGTTTCCACTGGATCCTGCTAATCATTGAAGTTGACGAGGGAAAAGTTAAAGTACTGGACTCACTACTTAAAGAACCTAAAGAGTACTTAATCGTGAAGGGGATGGTCGACAAGTAATTTCAATCATTATCGCACTATGTCAGCCTCTTTAGTTCATTTCCTGATATCAACTAATTAATAACTCATTTATTCATTTTCTTTGCCGGGCAGGGTTTGGCAAAGCTTCATCAAACAGGTCTCAGGCGCATGGAAACAAGAGCTGAAATGGGTGCGACCCAAGGTACGTAATTAAGTAGTACTAGCTGTGTGTCCGCACATCTCTTTAATTCTAGTTTCAATACCATTAGCATGCTTGATTAATTAGTATCTGATTGAATTCTATTCTCGTAAAGTGCATGAGGCAGGTGCCGGGGAATAATTTATGTGCATACTACGTTTGCGAGAACATTCGCATTATGACGTCCGAAAGGAGCAGATCTGAATGACAACTTTGGGTACATTTGCCAGAACACTATCCACAATTTTTTTATCATGATCTAATATATATACACACAACTAATATATTCATCTTGATCTCCTTCTTTAAAGCTGACGGAGATGCGGGAAAAGCTCCTACCAACGGACCGCATACGAGCACTTCAAGAGGAAATTACGGGATTTTTGGTTGACCAGGTCATACATCCCAAAGGAGAATATCATTACACCTAATGACTGCATGTAATTATCTGTAAATTGTAGAAGAAATTATATATATGTACCAAATTGTATGTATATATATATATATGTGTGTGTGTGTATGCGCATGCATATGGTCGTACGAGAAATTCTATGATATATATATGATTGGTTCTATGAGAAATTCTATTTATATATGCATGACGTGTACATTATGTATGTAGTAGCGTAAAATGTGTTTGAAATGAAAAAGAATTAAATGGAAAACACAAAATTAAAAGGAAAAATAAAGCATAAACCCCTATACCCCTATACCTTTTAGTCCCGGTTCGTGTTACCAACCGGGACTAAAGGCCCCCCAGCCCCCGGCGCGGGCTCGTGCCACGTGGTGGGCCTTTGGTCCCAGGCCGTGACGAACCGGGACTAAAGGGAGGGGGGCTTTAGTCCCGACCCTTTAGTGCCGGTTGTTGAACCGGGACTAAAGGCTGATTCTGCACTAGTGCAAATTCCAGATTGAAGGTACTTTGGTAGCTCCTCCAAAGAGATCATATTGGATAGAGGATACCATTAGGCACTGGATTTTGTTCAGAACTGTGAGAGGTCTTACTGTCACCCGTGGTGGGACCATTGATGGAAATGGAAGGATTTGGTGGCAGAACTCCTGCAAAGTAAACTCAAAATTCGTAAGTATATTGAACTTCTAAGTTGCGCATTAATGAAAACCACTAGAAAAATGTGATGTTTCACTGTCAACTTCAAAGTTTAACTATTACAGCTTCTTCTTTTTTCCTGAAGGCTTTCTAATATGAATTGTTCTTTTCCTTGACAGCCTTGCAGGCAAGCTCCAACGGTGAGTGCACCTTCCAATCATCTTACTTCGCATATTCCAATCGAGTAGCCTTGTTTTCTTGATTACATATTGGCTATCTTTCTTTTCACTTTCCAGGCTTTGACGTTCTATTCTTGTACAAATCTGAAAGTGAATAATTTAGAACTGTTGAACAGCCAACAAATCCACATATCAGTGGAGCGCTGCAGTGATGTAAGGATGTCAGGCCTATCAATCACAGCACCCGGCACTAGCCCCAACACCGACGGCATCCATATCACCCATAGTAAGGATGTGAAAGTCATGGACTGTGCAATCAAGACTGGGGACGACTGCATGTCAATCGAGGATGGAACCGAGAATCTACATGTCAAGAACATCGTGTGTGGACCAGGGCATGGGATAAGCATTGGGAGCTTAGGTGATCGCAACTCTCAAGCTCAAGTTGCACACATCACCATTGACGGGGTGCGACTACGTGGCACGACGAATGGAGCTTGTATCAAGACATGGCAGGGCGGGCGGGGTTATGCAAAGAATATCTTGTTCCAGAACATGATAATGGATAATGTATGGAACCCGATCATTATCAACCAGAACTATTGCGACTCGGCTACACCATGTAATGAACAGGTAAAAGAACATGACGACCCGTTGGTTTTATTCATGGGAGTACCTAGAACTCATCTAGATGAGATATAATATGGTCTCATTCACCTGAAAAACAAGAACAGATACAAGCCACGTCAGCACACACGCATCTTATAGCATCACATCCAATGGCTATAAAAGGTGAATGAGACCAAATTATATCTCATCTAGATGAATTCTAGCAAAACTGTTTATTCATTTGTTTATGTTTTTCGATAAAGGGCATTTCATTGAATTGAAATATCGAGTTGATACAATCGCTTCGTAGAATGCCCGGCCTCTGCATAACTAGATGCACACACCCAACAAATCCAGAAAAAAGAAAAGGCTCAAACAGCCAATACGACAAAAACAAGGTAAAGCCAAGGGCCTGGTGGTGGCGTGGTGGGCTTCACGGGGCGGACTCGCGCCCGTGGCTGCGGTGGCGGCCTGGTCTGGGCTCGGCCAGATCTGGCGGTCCGGTGGCCGCGGGCAGCGCACGGCGCCTCGCCGGCGGGCGTGGGCGCGTCTGCTGTGGCGTGAAGCGCGGATGATGGCGCCTGCGTGCCCGTTCTGGTGCGGCCCGGTGCGGCACCTCATCTGGTCATCTCCGGGGGCGGATCTCGGCCGCTTCGGCGCCCTCGTCATCGGGCAGACGGTCGGGGCGTGCTCCTCGCGCTCCTGTCCTGGCGGCCGTGGTTGGGCATTGCAGGGGGCGATGTATGGGAGGTAGGCAGGAGGGATGGGTGGTGAGGCCACCCGTCACTGGCAGGGGTGCCGGTCGAGGTTTGCGCCGCTCCTCCTCCTCTCCCTTTCCCCGATCTGGTGCCCCCAGTTCCAGTCCTGGCACGGTGGAAGCGTGCCGGCCGTTGGCGGCTCCGGCTTTGTAGGGGTCTGCTGGTTGGTGGAGGCCCATCCCTTTCGATGGCCGATGGGGTGTCAGGATGCAGGGCGGCGGCTCTGTGGTGGGAGTTGCGGTGTTTGTGGGCGGTTCTCGCAGCTCGGGTTCGGACTGACAGCCTTTATCGTGTGGGCGGCGGGGTGGCTGGGGCTCGGCGGTACGTGGTGGTGGTGTGGCAGGTCTCTCGTGACCCGTCGCCCTCTGTACGGAGGTGGAGCGTGTGTGCCGGGGAGAATTCCTTGTCTGGTGGTGGTCAGACCGACGGTGGCGATGTCCGCGGGTGTCGTCCTCTTCCTGAAGACGCCGTCGCGGCTGCTCCTAGTCCTCCATTTGCTCTGGGTGAAAATCTTGATCCTTTGGATCGGGCGGTGGCGGCGCTCCGGAGTGGTACCCTTCGTGAAGGCACCGTCTTGGAGCTCATGTGCGTCGACGGTCAGCTTGGGTCCTCTCGGTGGCTAGTTCACGGTGGAGGGCTCTATCATCCCCGTAGTGGTGCTTATTGTTCATCCTTTGGTCGCTTGGGGTTGATCATGTTGATCTCCAGTACCCTTATATCTTGTCTTGGGTGTGTGCGTTGTGGGTTTGTGTTGTATGGTTAGGATGTATGTGGTTCATTGTTGTATATATAAAGTGGGGCGAAAGCCTTTTTCGGTAGAAGTGGAATGTCTAGCAGGCCATAAATTTAAAAAGCTTCTCTGAGCTAAATTCATAAAAGTTCATCAGGAGCACGATTGGATCGTGCTCGGCCAGGCAGCTTACGTGAGGAAGCTGCTGAAGCATGCAGGGGTGGAGGACTGCAACCCCTGAAACACCCCCATGGAAGCACGACTTAAGCTGAGCAAGGAGAGCACCGGGGACCCGGTGGACGTGATGCTCTACCGCAGCGTCATCGGCGGGCTACGATACTTGGTGCACGCCAGGCCCGATATCACCTTAGTTGTCGGGTACTTGAGCAGGTTCATGGAGGCACCTACATTTGATCACTACGCCGCAGTGAAACATCTGCTGAGGTAGGTAGCAGGGACGCTAGATCTCGCCTGTGTGTACGCGCATGACAAAGGAGTTCAGATCACACCGGGGACACGGATGGCCGGAAGAGCACGGGGGGCGTGATCTTCTTCCTCGTTGGAAGCCCAGTGAGCTGGCAGTCCCAGTAGCGAAGAGTGATGGCGATATCATCTTGCGAGACCGAGTACATGGCGGCCACCACAGCTGTCTGTCAAGGCATTTGGTTAGCGCGGCTACTCGGCAAGATGCTGAACAAGGAGCCCGTGCAACCAAAGCTGCTCATCGACAACAAGTCGACGATCTCTTTATCGAAGAACCCTATCTCCCACGATCGAAGCAAACACATTTTGATCAGGTACCATTTCATCTGTGAGTGTGTGGATCTTGGGCATCGAGCAATCGGGCTCAAATGGGTTTACAAACTGAAGAAAGATGCCCAAGGCGAAGGCATGAATGGTGGCAAAGGGCTACGTCCAGCGTGAGGGGATGGACTTTGAGGATATGTTGGCGCCGATCGCACGCATGGACTCGGTGCGCATCCTCATCGCGCTCGCGGTGCACCGCGGCTGGCATGCAGGTACACCATATGGATGTAAAGTCCTCTTTTCTGAATGGTGGCCTGCTTGAGGAAGTTTACGTGCAGCAGCTGCCGGGATACACCAGGCCCGGCAAGGAAGGGAAGGTGTTGCGCCTCTGGAAGGCCCTGTATGGGCTTCGCCAGGCCCCGAGAGCCTGGAATGCAAAGCTCGACGACAGCCTGTGCATGCTGGGCCTTGAGCGCTGCCCTTCGGAGCATGTCGTATCGGCGTGGCGCGGGCTAGACGTTGTTGATCGTCAGGGTCTACTTGGATGACCTCGTCATCACCTGAACGAGGAGCCCGTGCAGCCAAAGCTGCTCATCGACAACAAGTCGACGATCTCTCTATCGAAGAACCCTGTCTTCCACGATCGAAGCAAACACATTTTGATCAGGTACCATTTCATTCGTGAGTGTGTGGAGCAGGGACGGATTAGCATCGACTACGTGAGAACCAATGATCCGCTCGCCGACATCCTTACAAAGGCACTTGGGCGCATCGTTTTCCAGGAGCTGCGGAGGAGAATCGGCATGATTGAAATAATATGCCAACGACAAGATTAGGAGGATGATTTGTTAGCTGTCTAATCTGGTCGTTAGCGATTTGTTTTTCCTTGCTTATTTTCAACTGAAGATAGTTACTCAGATATCACACGGGTTCACTAGCTACATCTTCGTAGGAAACCCTATAGGTGACGGGATAGGCGATCGACTGGCGATTGCGAGGCCGCCATCTGGCTAGGGTTTTTGCGAGCAAGGGTGGTGTTCTTCTGGTGATCTGCTTCATCGGCGACGGCGCTGGCCAGCGGATCGATCAGCAACGGTTCTGCTTCTTGTGGCACGGCCATGGAGAAGCGCTTGGGGAAAGAGGAGGCTACCCCGAGTGCTAAAGCGGCTACGGGCACAACGAGTCGGGGATTTACAGCGTCTCCGGCTGATGGAAAAACTTCTGAGGCTGCCTCAAGCCTGTCGGCGAGATTGGGCGATCTAGCTCTCACCAAGAAGGAACAGAAGGGGTTCGTCTTTGAGGATTCAAAAACTATGCCAGAAAGGGCTCCAAAGTGGTGCGTCGTGGGGAAATCCTTCTCTCTGCGACCACTGAACAAAAGCACACTTGAAAGGTCGATGTAGAAGGCGTGGGGACTACACCGGGAAGCAAAATTCAAGGACATCGGCGACAACATCTTCGTGGTGAGATTCGGTAGCGAGGGGGACTAGAGGCATGCACTGCAAAATGGCCCTTGGCAGTTCGATTTTCATGTGCTTGTCCTGAAGGATTACGTGGGTAATATCCGTCCTCGGAGATGATTTTTTATACGGCGGAGACTTGGTTGAGAATTGCTGACCTAACCCTAGACAAACGAACTGAAAAGTTCGGTATTGCTCTTGGAGATTGGTTGGGGAAGATCGTTCGTGTGGATGTGGAGAAGGATGGTTTTGCAAGAGGCAAATATTTAAGAGTGAGGGCAAAGATCTCTGTGTTTGAGCCATTGGTAAGGCGTTTTCGTCTTCGATCTTCACTGGAAGATCAAGAGGGCACTTGGTACGATTTCTACTACGAGAAGATTCCGCATTTCTGTTTCGAGTGTGGCAGGCTGGTTCATAGGCATGGTTTTTGTGACCCTCCAGTGGAGTTGGCAAATCAGTGGGGTC
The DNA here is from genome assembly GCA_011799875.1 of Thinopyrum elongatum. Lineage (NCBI taxonomy): Eukaryota > Viridiplantae > Streptophyta > Magnoliopsida > Poales > Poaceae > Thinopyrum > Thinopyrum elongatum. Next base: position 585,670,085 of record CM022301.1, on the reverse strand, counting down.
CATGGCTATGTGCTTCCCCTGGCCGGAGTGGTTCATCTCTAAAAGACAGTTCGTCCAGGGGACCGACTAATAGCAACAGCAGGGGCAATTCTTGGATGGAAGATAGTGATTGCGGGAAGAAAGGCAAAGCTTCTGTCCGGGACTGCCCGGTGAAGCATAACCTCAATCGTGATTTCACTCCCTCGGCGGACTCAGGCACTGGCGGTGAGGTCAGATCCAAACATCAGGAGGTCTCAAGCCCAAACAAGCAGAAGAATCAGAGTTCAGAGGGGAGAGGAAAAGACCTGAGGGATAGTCTGGAGCAGAAAAGGGAGAACGAGCTGAGACGAGCTTAAGTATAAACAGGAACTTCGGCGCCAGGAACTGAAATATCAGTATGCTAGAAACTGGTTTGAAGATGGTCGCCCGGGTCACTGGACGGCGGGGGGTGAACAAAGTAATGAAAGGTTTGGCCACAGAGAAAGCAAAAGAGGCATGTATATTAGGAAACCGAGACACGAAGGGCATAGAGATAGAGTGGTTGAGCAGAGCTGCCAGGAGAGAGAGAAGAAGAGAATGTCTAAGCAGCAATGGGTTGTGAAGGGAGATGTTGAAAGACAGGTTCAGAACGATTCGTTCATTCGCGACACGAGGCAAAAAACCTCCAATGTGTTTGATCGTCTCGAGGAAAATATGCAGAGATCGGCGGACCACGAGGCTCGGGGCCGCCGGGACCAATGAATTGCCTGGCCTGGAACTATCAAGGATTGGGGTTGGACTCGACAGTTGGCGAACTCAGGGACCTGGCTAGGTCTTACAACCCAGCGGTGATGTTCCTTAGCGAGACAAAGAAAAAAGCAAGGGCTATGGAGAGGATAAAATGGAGTTTGGGTTTCCGGAACGGTGTGGCAGTGGACTGTAAAGGACAGAGTGGAGGACTTGCATTATGGTGGCGAGATAATGTTGCAGGCCACGGTTAGGCCGTGGTCTCAATATTTCATTGACGCAGAGCTTGTCGTGGATGGGAAAACCCTTAGATTCACTGGATTCTATGGGGAACCCAAAACAGAACTGAGAAAGAAATCGTGGGATGCTCTGCGATACATTTTGATCCAAGCAGAGCAACGCGGGGGGGGTAATCCTAGAAGTTTTATCCAGATGGAAGATTTCAAGGACTGTCTAGCCGACAGCGGACTGGCAGACTTGGGAATATACAGGGTATCCTTTTACCTGGGACAATAAAATAGAGGATGATGAAAATGTGCAAGTTAGGTTGGACCGGGCGACGTGCAACAGCTCTTTCATGGCAATGTACCCGGACAGTACGGTCGAAAATCTGATTACGGAGGAGCCAGACCATATGGCAATTCTGATCCGTGTACTGGAGACTGCTTCAAGTGCACGGACAAAGGGGGTGAGGCCATTCCAGTATGAAGAGATGTGGGCTAGACATGAAAATTACGAGCCAATGATTGCTGCAGCATGGGAGGAGACGGGTAGAGCTGAGGGACTAGCTGGAGTGTGCGGTAAACTGCACCACATGACCCGCAGCATGCATGCATGGGAACGGGATGTGTTTGGCTCTATCAAGCGTCAACTGGCATCGCTGAAGGTGCAGCTCCGGGATGCAAAGGAGAGGTCACTAGTTACTGGGTATATGCAGGAGGTCGGAGATGTGGAGAGCCAACTGAGAGATATATGAGAGAGAGGAAATCATGCATAAACAGCGGTCAAGGGTTGGATGGTCACAAGAGGGGGATCAAAACACTCAGTACTTCCAAAATCGCGCTTCCCACAGGAAACGCAAGAACACAGTCCGATCGCTTCGCAGAGAGGATGGATCCAAATGCATGGTTGACGAGGGGATGCGAGAGATGGTGGCGGGGTTCTATGAAATGTTGTTTAAGTCCGAAGGGTCGGCGGGGGCGGAGAGGATCCTGGACATGTTTGAGGGGCTCGTTACACTAGAGATGAATAGTAAACTCACGGCACCCATATCAGATCAGGAGATTGAGACCGCACTTTTTCAGATGGGACCGACAAAGGCTCCAGGGCCGGATGGGCTTCCGGCACTCTTCTATCAATTGCACTGGTCGTTGTTGCGAGTGAATGTGTGTACGACTGTGCAGGAGTTTCTCGGGGGAGCAGCAACGCCGGAGAGTTTTAATGACACTATCATTGTAATGATCCCGAAGGTGAACTTACCGGAGCTCCTCTCGCAGTTCCGCCCTATAAGCTTGTGTAATGTCTTGTATAAGATTGCGGCGAAGGTGTTAGCAAATAGGCTAAAGCAGATCCTTCCAGTTCTCATCTCAGAGGAGCAGAGTGCTTTTGTACCTGGGAGGCTCATCACGGATAATGTTCTCGTGGCCTATGAATGTGTTCATGCTATTAGGGGAAGGAAAAGGAAAAAACCACTATGTGCGGTCAAGCTTGATATGATGAAAGCCTACGACGGGGTGGAGTGGATCTTTCTGCAGAGGACACTAGAGAGGTTTGGTTTTGACCAGTTCTGGATAGAGATGATCATGAGATGTGTTAGGACTGCACGATTCTCTGTCAAGCTGAATGGAGGTTTTTCTCGCAGCTTCTTACCTTCCAGAGGGCTCCATCAGGGTGATCCTCTCTCACCTTACTTATTTTAATTTTGTGTGGAAGGTTTTTCAGCTTTGCTCAAAAATGCTCAATATGAAAATAGTATTAAGGGTGTTAATTTTGGGAGCACTGGCCCCCATGTTACTCACCTTTTGTTTGCAGACGACAATGTAGTCTTCCTAGAAGGATCACAAAGTAATCTTCAGGCTCTCAAGGATATTTTGAATATATATCAAGAAGCTTCTGGACTGAAAGTGAACCTCCAAAAATCATCTATCTTCTTCGGGAAGGGGTGTAAGGAGGAGGAGAAGAGCATGTTAAAGCAAACCATCACTAGTAGAAAACAGGGCTTTGGTCACAGGGCAATATTCACATTAGTCCCGGTTCAGTCACAAATCGGGACTAATGTGAGCATTGGTCTTGGTTCATGCGGCTAAGGCATTAGTCCCGGTTCACCTGAGCCCTTTAGTCCCGGTTTGTGACACGAACCGGGACTAAAGGGTGCGATGCCCTTTAGTCCCGGTTCGTGCCTCAAACCGGGACTAAAGATTAGACCTTTAGTCCCGGTTTGAGACACGAACCGGGACTAAAGGGTGCCATGCCCTTTAGTGCCGGTTAGTGTCTCAAACCGGTACTGAAGGTCCCATTTTCAAACTCCCCCCCCCCCCCCCTATCGCCTTTTCAATTTTGTAAAAAGCAAAAGAAAATGATAAAAACTTCAAAAATTAAAATCCTTCGAGATGTAGTTATGTTACTACATCTACTAGTTAGGAAAATTTAAAAACTTAAATTTGGACATGTTTTGCAAAAAGTGTAGGGAAAATGTAAAACGGCTATAACTTTTGCATACGATGTCAGAAAAAAACGTATAATATATCAAAATGTTCAGCACGAAAATCCGCATCCGACAGCCTACGGCCTGTTTGCAAATTTTTAGAATCCTCAAATTCTAAAAGGGAAAAAAGTTATGCTCAAATTTCAGTTTTTTTTTAAATTTTCATTAACTACGGTCAAACTACCTATTCAAGAAGTATTAGTGTTACTAAATAATTATTCAAGAATATTAGTGTAACTAAATAATTATTTCAGTTTTTTTGAATTTTGGTCAAATCTGGTCAAACAATGGTTAAACTACTATTCAAGAAATATTAGTGTTACTAAATAATTATTGTTTTTGAGAACAATAGTTTCAAACTCAAACAGTGAAATTTGTCACTTCATGCTCAAGCTAAACTCCTGAGGGTTAATAGGATTGACATCTTACTATTGTCAGGAAAACAACAAGTGCAGACTTGGAAACGAGGGAGAATAGAACCCGGAAGTTAAGCGTGCTCAGGCTGGGGTATTGATAGGATGGCTGACCGTCCGGGAAGTTAGATGATTTGGAATGATGAGGGGTGATTAGAGATTAGAGGTTAAATTGAGCAGTGATGAGGGGTGATTAGAGATTAGAGGTTAAAATAATTCAGAAATTTGAAAATCGGGAAAAAATTCAAAAAAAAATTCAAAAAAAATCATAAAATTTCCTTTAGCGGGACTAAAGGTGGAGCTCTAGGCAGCGGCCACGTGGACGGCCTTTAGTCCCGGTTCGTGTAAGAACCGGGACTAAAGGGGGAGGCTTTAGTCCCGACCCTTTAAAGGGGGAGGCTTTAGTCCCGACCCTTTAGTCCCGGTTCCAGAACCGGGACTAAAGGCCCTTATGAACCGGGACAAAAGGCCCTTTTTCTACTAGTGCATAGGTATTGATTCAGAAGCGCTAAGTGAGCGGTACTTGGGTCTGCCAATAGTGGTTGGTAGATCAAAGGATGGTGTATTCAAATATGTAAGAGAAAGTTCTTCTGGGAAAGTTTCTGGATGGAAGGGACAAGGATTATCTAAGGCCGCGAGAGAGGTACTTGTAAAATCAAGCCTCCAATCAACACCAACTTTTACTATGACCTGTTTTCAACTCTTAAAGAAAATGTGCTGGAACTTGACTACGATCTCCTCGAAATTCTGGTGGGGGACAGCTCAAGGTGGAAAGAAAGTGCATTGGATCTCCTGGGAAAAAATGTGCTTGGGCAAGAGAGATGGAGGGATGGGGTTCAGAAACTATGAAGCTTGGGTTAGAGCAACTTGGGTTCACTTTCCTTTGTAGAGTTTAGAGCAACTTGGGTTAGGAGATCAAGTAATAAGGGGGCTCATGTGTTGGCCCGAGAAGGTGTTCACTTAGATGCTGATAGGTTTTGGTTTCTGCAGCCTCCAGACTGCATTTTACATGTTTTGTCAGACGAGATCCCTGGTGTTGGAGCTTAAATAAAATGCGTGGTTGATCCTCAAAATTCAAAAAGATAGTTACTTAGATAGTTAGGCACGAGGTCGCAAAACTAGTTGTGCGCGCCGTGTGCACGTAGCGTCGTGGCTGGACATGATCTCGGACTTGTGGGATGGCTCTAGCACATATCGGATCGTGCCGCCAAGGTAGGATCACCACTCCTTTTTTTTTCTCAAAAAAAAAAAACCACTCCTTTTTTTTTTCTTTTGAGTGGATACCGGCCACTCCTTTGCTTTTTTTGAGAATCCCCACTCCTTTTCCTTGTAACCTTTTTTTTTAGTGGTCTTTGCTTTGTAACCGAATAAATAGCGACGAGGAAGCAACAGAAAAGTTGCAGCGTTTGACGGCCCAAAGGAGGCCCATATACACCCGATCAGACCACACTCCTCCCCTTCCTCGCTCCGCGATGGTTCTGGTCTGAGTGCCCGCAACCTGTTCGTCGAATTGCTCGTCCCCTTCCTTTGTGGCATTTACCGCATCCGGCGCAACCCCGCCCCCCGCGTCGCAGCTACAGCTAGCAGAAAACAGTGCGGCCTTCCCCCAAAGCAAACGCCAGGGCGGACGGCGTGCTGCTACAGTATGGGCACAAGGGGGAGAGATGTGCTCACGGGGCTAGGGGGAAGGGCGGAGCGTGGAGGCGCGGCGGGCGAGGATGGGATACAGAAGGTGACCGCCGGCGCTTCTGAGTGCCGCTATGGGCTGAACCGGGCAGGGGCATGTCCGCGTGGGAGCCGGTGAGCTCTGTTCTAGTGTTACTTCTTTCAAACACCGCTTAACTGAAGATTTTTTTTTAAAAAACAACGACCACCTAGTCGATTTCCATTAAAGAAACCGCTAGCACCAGTTATACAAACTGAAGATTCTTTCTAGTTTGCGTTGTCCGACATTGGTCATGATTACAGCATATATAGAGTACCTACTTTGCAATCTTTGATCGATCATGCTAACGAGTGAAGCCTATGTTCATATCCACCTTCTTCTATCCCATGTGCCAACCCAAAGTTTCTTTACTCTCGCAGGAATCACCCAGGCGACATGCAATAGCACATTGTGACACTTCACTGAACACGCCAAGAACATCTGAAACTGAAGCTACGCTTGCTCAACCTTCAGCAGCTGTCCAAGGTGGTACTGCCCCTCTGGTTCAGGCACTGAAATCAACTGCAGCCGAAGACGTGTCCTGCTTTCACTTCCCTGGACACAACCGAGGGAAAGCTGCTCCGTCTTCGTTGTCGAACCTTATTGGCGCGGAGACGTTCTCGCACGACTTGCCCTAGCTACCTGAGCTCGACGACCTCTTCTACCCTAGTGTGATCCTGGATGCTCAGAACAGGGCAGCTCAACTGTTTGGAACTTTGGATCGTCTAAAACGTGGTTCCTGTTCAACGGGAGTACCTGCGGAATCCAGGCCGCGGTGATGGCCACCTGCTGCCCCGGTGACTACATCGTTGTGCCTCAAAACTGTCACATTTCAGTGATCTCTGCCCTGGTTCTGTCCGGTGCTGTGCCTAAGTATATAGTACCAATTCTCAAAAAAAAAAGTATATAGTACCAGAGTACAATTCTGCATGGGACATTGCTGGTGGTGTTACGCCGTCACAGGTGGATAGAGCACTGAAGGAGCTCGAGAAGGATGGGAAGAAAGTAGGCGCTGTTCTTATTACTTCACCGACCTACCACGGCATATGCAGCAATGTACAAGGTATCGTCGATGTTTGCTATCCGTTACGCATTCCGGTTATAGTTGATGAGGCTCATGGTGCGCACTTCAAGTTCCATGACAGTTTTCCAAGCACGGGGATTGAGCAAGGTGCTGATTTGGCTGTGCAATCCACCCACAAGGTTCTCAGCTCTCTTACACAGTCCTCGATACTTCACATGGCTAGCTGGAGGTCTGGTTGATGCAGATAAAGTGAGCCAATGCCTCCAGTTGCTCCAGAGCTCAAGCCCGAGTTACCTGCTACTGTCGTCTTTAGATGCTGCAAGAGCTCAGTTGAGTGAGAATGGAAAATATTTTGATGACTCGGTGGCTATGGCTTTAGAAACAATAAAAATACGCAGCAGAGTCCTGCTGTTTCCCTCAAAAAAAAAAAAGATCAGCTGAGGGTAATCCCTGGAATATTGGACTTGTCAAGCTTTGTTTCTGACTTCCCTGCAATTGATCCTCTTCGTATCACACTAAGTGCTTCAGATCTACATTTATCTGGATACGAAGCAGATGACATTTTTGCTGAAGAGCATCAAGTTGTATCTGAGCTTGTTGGTACACAGGCAGTGACGTTTGCAGTCAACTTGGGGACCAGAAGGCAAGATGTTGAAAAGCTTGTACAGTGTGCAAAGCATCTGTCAGAAAAATACTTCTCTTCAAAAGAATCCAGATTGAGAAAGCATAATTACGTTCGTAGCCCATTAGATAAGTTCTCTGTCAAGCTGACTCTCCAAGAGAGGCCTTCAAACACATGGTGACACTACTGGAATCTGCTGCTTTAGCAGACGGCAAAGGCATGCTTGGCGGACGGCAAAGCCTTTGCCGTCCGCCAGCAGACGGCCAACACTCCGGCTGAACGACTGCCGGCAAAGGCCACTTTGCCGTCTGCCAGCGGAGACGGCAAAGAAGCAAGGTCTTTGCCGTCCGCTGGCAGCTTCTTTGCCGTCTGCCAGCAGACGACAAAGAGGCCAAATAGGCCAAAGTGGCTATATAGCCCCTGTTTCCTCTTATATCAATTTATTTTCACAGAAAATTATATATATGACCAATATAGCATATCCAACACATATTACCAATAGTCATGAACACATGTAAATTAAAAACTTTATTAATAATTGGAATAGGTAATACAAAGTCATATTATAAAGAATCAGAAATGATTAAGTAATTAAATTTACATTTCGGAAATTACAAGAAATGACCTAAAACTAAATATCTATTTTCCTAAAAACTATCTTATTACTAAGATCTTCTCTGGATCTTCTTCTTTTCTTCCAACCTGCATAACAAAAACACTAAGAAAGAGAGAATGGGTTAGGAGTAGAAATGTAGCATTTCACTTGGTGAAATGCAATGCTGTAGGAGCCAGCACTTGAGATCAAGACAATCTTAGTTAAGATCCTGATTTTCAAAGTGATCTTAATTAGACCATGTGCGGGGCGTCGTCATGGCGGTGGATGCCCTGGTTGTCGTCATCGTCCACAAAGGATGCCTGCTGCTCTGAATCTAACAAACAAGTAAGAGCTAGTGTTGTTGATCTAGTACAGAAATTAAGCAAGCTAGTATAGGAGACACACGTGCTGCTGCTAGTATCTACAGAAAGCAATCAAGATGCCTGTGTGTGTGCTTGAGCTAGCTTAGTATGTACAGTCCATGGTTGGGCTCTAAAACTAACAGAGAATGCTAGCGTCAACAGAATCAATCACAAGGTTATTTTGTTGTTGTTGCTAGCACTGCTAGCTGTATGTGTTGATCCATCCATCCATGGATCTAACTAATGTTGTATCTCTAGACTAAGTGCAGCAACACAAGAAGAAGAACTAAAACTGTGGAGCACATGTGTACGTATACTCATCCATGTCAAACTGTACCAAACCATCCATACATGGCCAGATTGCAATGGAGCGGATTTAACACAAGACATAAACAGCAAGGAATATAAATTCCACATGGCATATGAATCAGTAATTAAAAGGACTACATCCAGTACATAAGCACCCACAACACTTGGGTATATATCCAGTACATAAGTACAAAGCACTCACAAGCACTTGGGCAAATAAACAACTAAGCAAGCATACACAGCAAATAAACTACATCACCAATATCACGTGATTCCAAAAAAAAGATACCAATATCGAGGATATTTTCATTCAGCAAAACTGGGATACAAACGATAAATTTTGATCAAGATTTGTAATTCTTTCAATTAGCTGAATTTTGAATTTAACTACTAATTAATTTTTCTACATCATGTCATTTGCTTGGGTGTTGGGGTGGTGTGGTTGTTCCTTTACTATTGTATCCGGCCCTGGGTGTCTTATTTGCTGCATAATTGAATTTTCTTTGAGCATTATTAAATGCATGTACATGAACTGCCCATGCATAGCTACATGAAAGGCCTCAAGTTTTAAGCACCAAATACAGTCTAACTATATATTATACTAAAATCTAACCTCTCCTGATCAAATTAGTGTTCGTACTCTTAGTTTCAGTAGCTACAGCTACTCAGATACATCTCCTTCACTGAATGCCAATAGAAGCCAATATGGAACGTTATTTATGAAGAGTCGAGGGTCCACAAATTACGTGAACCACATAACTAAGGAAAGACACAACACATTATATAAGTCGGAGCTTCGCATGCATCCTAAAGAGTTGGCCAGCAGAAAGATCTAAATTTACTTCCATGTTCATTGGACGAATAAGAGTGTTACCTGCATGAAAGGAAGATAGGAGATACTGCTTTCATGAAACTGAAAGGTACCAAGAATCCGACATATATTGATCTTAAGTGTGATTACGCAGAACTAAAAAAAGTTGACCGATTGAATAGAAGGCCAAAGCTCTAACGTACTATAAGTTTTTTATTTATTGTAATAGTTTCTCGGCTTACATGCATGACCCATATCTAAGCGGAAAAAAAATTCAAATCCTAACACTTCACATATTTTTTTTTCGAAGCACTACAACAATAATTGCACCATACAACTAAACATCTGATAGAATGAACGATAAGAGCTCAGATTAACAAGTTAGGATGACACCTACCAGGTAGAGAACCGAAGGCCCCTAAAATTGTGTGGAAGACCTATTGCTCATAAACTTCAATCTCTTCTACGTAAAGACCGGTGATCTCACCTATTCGGAATTAACACATGGATCAAACAATGAAAAGAACACATTGCTTACTTGAGATGGGCGAACTTGTTTCAAACAGAGTACTTGGTTCCGGCCAACACTAACGCCGATGGCTCATTAAAACTAACCATTGCAGCTACCTACTATGGAGCCGTGGAGCCCCAATTTTTCTATGTGATGCGACAGAGAGGCCATGGGGCGGCACACGCAGCGTCTCCACCATGCACTGGCTGAGTCAATCGGATGCATGTAGCAAACTAGGAGGAGATGGACGACATTAAGATTTCTTTCCGAGCGACCAGGTAGGGAGGGAGGGGGGGTTACCTTGGGGGATGAGAAGAGACGGGGGAGGAAGAGGAGCGTCTCGTGGAGTCCAAACACCTGCTCCCCGGCGGCCTCTTCCTCCTTTCTCCGCGTCTCTTTAGTCCTTCCTACTCCATGGGCGTGGAACAGAAGAGCCGGCGCGCGAGCATCTCCGTCGACGCGCGAATCCTCGATCTAGCCGCCCCTGGGTTGGCACGGACCATCGAGACCGAGGCGAAGAGGCCCTAGGCGACCATGGCGGATTGAGCGCGCATGACCGCCCTAGACCTGCTCGCTCGCGATCTCCCTCCCTCTTGTCTTCTCTTGTGACGAGGGGAGGGGAGGGAGGGGAGGGGAGAGGGTGGGGTGGGTGCGGCGGCCACGGCCGGTGGCGGCGGCGGCGAAGTATGAGGGGGGGGGTGGGAGGAGGGGCGGTGCGGGTGGCGGCGCCGATGTGGGGGATTGGATCGGGGAGCGGACTGATTTCGGTGGGTGGGGGTTCCTCTCCTCTCGCCAACAAAGTTAGTTTTTTTTTACCCGCAAAAAAAAATAGCCCACTTCTTTGCCGTCTGCCAGCAGATGGCAAAATTCTTTGCCGTCTGCTAGAGGACAGGCAAGAGGTGGGGCTGATGGGCCGTTACAGCGCTGGACCCTACCCACCTCTTTGCCGTCTGCCAGCAGATGGCAAAGATTCTTTGCCGTCTGCTGGCAGACGGCAAAGAATTGGCTGATGGCAACCAGGTTCTTTGCCATCAGCCAGCTCTTTGCCAAAGAGCTGGCAGATGGCAAAGTAGCAGATTCCAGTAGTGTGAGGTCATAACATGGGATTCACATGGAGAGGCCTTCTTTACAAAGAAAAGGAGAGTGTGCATTGAGGACAGCCTTGGGGAGATTTGTGGTGAGCTTATCTGCCCGTATCCACCAGGTATCCCTGTGCTGATCCTGGGTGAAGTCGTAACACGGGATTCGCTGTCTTACTTGATAAACGTCAGAGACCAGGGCATGACAATCAGTGGAGTAGCTGATGGTGAACTCAACTCGATCATGGTATGCAACTTGTGTGATTATTCTGCCATTTCAAGATAACTATGTGGCAGAGATATTTCGATGGTTCACGGACTCATGAATCATGATTCTTCTATATAGTATATGAGGGACGATTACCACGCATCAGCCCAAGCAGAGCACATTTGGCTTCTTTTCCAACATATGGAGAAAACTTGTCTAACAGAACAACTGACTGACTGCTTGGCCAGACATCGAGAACACATCTCGTGAAGAAAGAGTTAGCTGTCAAGCCACGAGAGGATGCCAAATTTAAGTAGGGTCTATGGCATGTGGCCTCCTGTGAGTCTGCAGCATAAACCACTGCAGTGGCAACCTTTTCCTGTGAAGTGCCTTGGAATGTAATGATATTCTGCTTTTGTCCACAGTTCTCTTCAAGAAAACAAATGAATTGGCTAGTAAGTAACAGTTCCTGTGTGTTCCTTTCTTTTCCAGCTTAACCCCCTTTGGTTCTCCTCAGAATGGCTCTCTCGATCTGAATCGACTGTGACTTGGCTGCAGTTTGTACACCTTTGTGGTTTTCCTGAAGCATGTTGCAAGGTTGTCCAAGCAGGTACTCTAGCTGCTTCTGTAAGTCCCACATCAACTCAAGAATTCATTAAATATTCCACTGAACGTGTACCAAAAGATTTTATCATATGGCGCATCATTGCAAATGCAACCACCATTTGTTTAATTGTGCAAGAAAAACAGGCTATATTGACAATACTTCCAAACTAAGGTCTCCACCAAAACATGGAGCTGGAAACAGTGACCAATGCAGTAGATTTCGGTTGAAAGAATTAGATTAAGGGACTAATCAACTCATACATTTCAATCACCAACCAGAAAAGTAATGTTATGATGCAGTTAGGTTTGTCACGGGCTGGTTTGGTGCCAGAAACAAAGCTCACCCTAACAACAAGGACATGGGAGCTAACACTCTGTTGCCCCCACTGTGCTGCTTGTTTCCTTCCCAGTTAATTAGGCACATAAATAAAAACAATTTTTTGGCTGATCCTTGGCACTAATCCAACCCTGTTATGGTAAACAAGCATGCCACCATCATGACAGGTGATGCTTATCTATTCTAGGCCATGAATAAGCCACAGATCATGCGAATACCTCCTAGAAATGGGTGCATGGAAATACTTGTATTTATATTATTTTTAAAAATGCCTGTATTTTCTCATAACGATAATAATAATACTGTATATGTTTGTATCGAAACACAAAAACAGTGTTTCACTGTTCATATCCTGAAGGAGTCGCCGCAAATATTGTGCAGAGCCATGGTGCACCCGCACCTACGCTCAAAGCCACACATCTGCCGGGCCCCTTCCCTGGGATTTGTGCATGACATCCATAGTAAAATAGGGCGGGAATCATCAAGAGACATTTAGAAGGCCTAGAGGCACTGATAAAACCTATTGCATGCTAATAGTACTAGGAATAAAATAGCTAACTCTGCTCCCTGTGTATGTACTGTTTCACATTCTTTATTGCTTGGTGATGCACAACGATGGTGGCCCCAGGACACACATGAAGAATGCTTGCATGGATGCATATACTACTAGTAAAAATGAATAGTACTCCTGCCGTTATTACATTATATAAGCCGAATTGTTTTTAAGTGCTTCAATTAGCCAGATTTCTGCAAACTGCAGCAAAGAGAAAATGCAGCAGCAGTCTTCCAGAGAAAAACAGAAACAATACTAAGATCATATTAGTTTTTTGTTTCATAAGAAAAAGATCATATTAGTTTTTCAATTTTTTCTGTCAAATTATGCTCTGGCGCCACGGGATGCTGAAAAGCGTGTCAGGTTTTACTACTCCACTGCCAGCTTCAAGTGCTTACTATTTCTTCTGATTTTTTTCCTTTTTGTTTGTTTGTTTTCCTTTGTTTCTTCTCTTTCCTGTTGTGTTCCTACTTTTGTCACGTTCTCTTTTTTTTGTTCTCTGAATACTTATTATCGTGAGCTATACTATTATTGGGAGGCCTGATTGCCTGAACAAAAAAAATATTTTTATTCTCTTTCTCCTCATCCTGAAATATGTAGTACTAGTCTGGAAGATGAACAAAATATTGTTTTTTATTCTCTAGCCTAATGGGCTCCTCATCCTGAAATATGTAGTAGTCTGGAAGATGAACAATACTACAAATGGATAAACAGAGGAATGCGTTTTTTATACATTGGGCATTGGCTCAAGTGCTAAAAGTGTCTAGATACGTGTGCCAGCCATCATAACGAAGAAAAAAGAACTAGCCCCCGCAGGCCTAGGGGTGTACCAGCCGATCAGTATAATCAAAGAGAGTAATGCAGGCCTCGGGCTGTTAAGCCTTAATCGTTTTTTAATTCAAATGATACACGGATCCACATGCAGAAGGCTGGACAATCGTACGGCGTGGACCATAGGTTCGGCCGAACCATGGTCCAGAATCACGCCTCTCAGGAGTCGCACTGGCTAGCTGATCAACCAAACTGTCAGTGCAATCCACTCAATTGTGGTACTACATAACTAGCTTGTACCACGTCCTAATCCCAACTAATGAAACTGTTAGCAACAAAGCATTACATCAAAAATATGTTCCCTGTTGCGTGAGCTCTGATTCATATTTCAGACCCTCCCTCAGGGCTGCTAATCTGTCCGGAACTTGAAGTGGGGTTAAATGCCCATGATAATAAAGAAGCTAAGTAGTGATTCACGTTCCAACAGTAGTGGCACATTATTGTTTCTTATGAAGATACAGTACCTTATTGTGAATTAGTGGCCACGGATCAGAATCCACTGTTGACATGATTCTACCTGTGTACATAGCAGCGGCTAGTGAGTGAGTTTTCTGGGACTTGTGACTTTGTGAGTGAATTATTATTTGGCCGAACATTGAGGATACATCTCATGAAGAAAGTGTTAGCTATCAAGCTACAAGACCATTGGATAATCCGGGATTACACTCCCGGGGTTGCCACTCAAAAGAGAGAAAAAAAATTGAGAGCTCACAATTTAAATGGTGGCGACAGCCTGTTTCCACCGCTCCTCACGCGCACAGAACCGTGCCTCCGGCGACCCAGAAGTGGCGCCACGGGGGATCAGCGCGAAGGTGCGGATCCGACGAGAGGTCGGGCCCAGCATAAATAAATGTAAATCTCACTTGCAAGGATTAGTGGCCAAGTTTATCTCTCATCATATTGTGTATAGCAGGTAATAATTTATGCTCTCCCCATATTTATTTTAATGGTATAGAAGAGGTTTACAAAATAATAGTTTTCCTCAGTGAATGATTACAGTTGCAAGCAAAGTTTTACAACTTTTTTGTTGTGTTTTATTTATGAAACAGTTATCTACTATGAGTTATTGTATTTGACAACTTTTTTGTCTGGAACAAATGCAGAATGTTAGTATCACCACAATTTTGTTCAAAAAGTTAAGCAAAGTTTGCTACAAGTTAAAATAGATAGGATTTCTGTAAGAGTATCTGCAGGTGCAAATTCAAATTCAAAAAATAAAAATGTCTGAGCCCAGGTTCGAACTGGGGACCTTTAGTGTGTGAGACTAACGTGATAACCAACTACACCACCCAGACCTATCTGCCAAACTATTGCCAGTACTGTATTAGTACAGAAGTAGGCCTAGTTTGGCAGAGGCTTATCAGAAACAGTTATCACGTACTCTGATTACCTCATGAGTTTCTTATTTCAGACTAACGTGATAACTGACCATGGTATTTTTTTTTTATTAGACTAATAACGTGATAATCAGAAGTAGTTCTAGATTTTTACAACTTTTTTGTTGTATTTTGTTTATGAAACAGTTATCTACCATGAGTTGTTGTATTTGACATCTTTTTTCGTCCAATCCGCATAAACACAAATTATTAGTATTACCGCAATTTTGTTCAAAAAATGAAGCAAAGCTTGCTACAAGTTCAAATAGATGGGTTTTCTGTAAGAGTACTTGTAAGTGCAAATTAAAAAAAAAATGTCTGAGCCCAGGTTCGAACTTGTGTGAGACTAACGTGATAACCAACTACACCACCCAGACTCATCTGGCAAGGAATTTTCAGTTAGGCAGTTAGACTAATCAAGCATCGACTATTTTTCTGACACAAAACGTGCTGTTGTGAAATTATGGAACAAGATTCCAGTAAGATCTTCCCTGTGGATAAACTAAAGGTAAATTTTCCCTTCCCTGTTCGCCAAGTTGGGGGGCATGCAGCTTCTCACAAGAATGTTCCTTGCAGCATTGCGCCGCGCAATTTGAAAAGGTTTCTGAAGAGGATAGTCATAGGAGGGATTTCACAATTTGAAGAGGTTTCTGAAGAGGATAGTCATAGGAGGGATTTCACAATTTGAAGAGGTTTTTGAAGAGGATAGTCATAGGAGGGATTTCGAAGGAGCTGGTGGTTCTAAGTTCAGGTGACAACAACTGACCGTGTACACACAAACACCTATGCACATTGCAACATATGAATAAAGGTATGTTTCCGTCGGTTCTGGAGTGAATAGGATTGTTGATCAAACAACATATTTTTCTGGTGGTTCTAAGTTCAGGTGCCAAGCAATAAGCATAAACCAAAATGAAATTTCTTTCAACAACTTCTATATTTTTCTCACCGTTGTATCGACTCGAAGATCCCGGTGTGCACCAATCTCGCGCAAGATTTTCGATTTCGTATGGCATAATATAATAAAATCAAAGGCCTCCAAAATGGCGGATTTTTGTAAATTCAGACGAATTAGCCAAATAAAAATTGATTTTTTAATGAAATTCCACTATTTTTTGGCTAACTTTTTTTACTTTTGGTTATTTTTCTGTTTCTCTTTCCTTTTTCCTCTTTTCATTTTTTTCATTTTTTGTTTTTTATTACTAAAAAATGTTCTCAAAATTTTTAATCAAGAATATTTATTAAACTGCAAAATTATTTTGAATGTGATGACATTTTTCACATTTTGATAAAAAAATTAAACTTCACGAATTTTTTATTGGATAATATTTTAAATATTCGAGAACATTTTTAAAAATTCAAGATCAAATTTTTTATTTGAGAACTTTTTTAAAACATTTTTTAGAATCTGGCAACATTTTGAAAATTTTCTTAACAATTTATCTTAAAATGTCTTTTATGTGTAAAAAATCCAGCTATTGGTTAGAAAACAGCTGGAAAAATCAAAGAAGAACAAACAAGCAGAAGGAAACTTGCTAGAGGAGCGTTCATCGTCATATTAGACCCGCCCACCGCAGCGCTCTTTGTGCTTCAACCCGCTATTTGACGCAGAGGGAACGCAAAATATGTGCTCCCATCAAGGGATGCCGCTTCTTTTTGTGTGAGAGAGAACATGAGAATTTTATGCTCAAGTTGTTTATTGCAGGTTTAGTGATGATATTAAGTGTGTACAGATGACTATATGCAGCATACAGTTCTCGTCCTGCTAGTTAAATGGTATTGCTAGTGCATACTCATTACATTATCTCAGTAGAAAATATTTAAAGTATGGATGTGTGACACTTACACGGTCTTGTGCTCAAACTGATTCGTATTTGTTCGGTGTCATTTTTCCAGCACATGAACCTTGATGAGCAAGAAGCACTAGCACTAGAGGCAAATGCTAGAACCTTTAATTATGTTCTGTGCATTCAAGATAGCACAACACTAGAAATGCTCCTGTCATGTTATGTATTGTCCTATGGTGCTCCAGATTGATAATTTACTCAAAATTTATGCCTGAGATGGTCCAGAGTGACATGTACTAAAAAAATTTGTGCTTGGGATAGTCCAGTTTCACATGTACTCAAATTTTATGTCTGGGATGGTCTAACTTGACGTGTATGGGATGGCTTAAATTTCATGTGTACACAAAGATTGTGATAGATACTGTCAAAAACTTTAGTGACCAACATATTCAGTTTCATGGGTGATGAGTGATCTTGTAGAAGCCATCATTGTACATAAATATACATGCAATAGATATGTGAAAAGATGGGGCATCAACACTGAGAGGATTTGAAAAGTAGTATTATTTACTGAGGACAAAATGTTTGAATATGAGAAAGTTGAGGTGATTGTTATAAAAGTCATGTTTTGTATCTAAACATTAGCAGGATTTTTTCTCCATAAAATGCCCATTAGGTGGCCTGAGATGTCTCCACTAGAATCTGGACCATCCATGTTTGATTTGACGGTTCAGATTGTTTTTTTTTTCTACCACAAGCATGTTTTCTATTATAGTTGCTCCAGAGCGTATTTTTTCCTTTTGAGAAATCTCAATCATTTATTACTCAAAGTTCACAATGTTTGAAATGCAAATAGGATCATGGGGTCAATGTGGCGCCTCTGTCCTAAAGAGTGAGAAAATTTGGCAAGCGAATGGGCTTCACTATTCGATGCAGCAATGCAGGACCCTCAAAAAGAAAATTACAATTAAAATTCGAAGCTCGCAATTTGATACTTGCTTTGAATCCGTGGCGATCACAATGTCATGGAGAAAAAGATCATCGGCCCAAGATAGTGCTTCCCTGCAAGCAATTATTTCGAGAGTAACAGTTGAAGAGGTAGGTTTAGGGTTTTGCGTGGGTGGCTAACATCCAGCCTCACGGCTCAATATATAGATGATCAGAATACAATTACATACGTATACAAATACGTGTACATGTACAATATGATAGACCCTATTTTACATGTCCGCTCAATCTGAACTACATACAAGATTCAGATTGGTTCTAAAGCGGTCTAGCATCTGTCGAGTAGCGGGTTTAGTAAATACATCCGCTAGCTGATCATCAGTTGAGATAAACCTGACTTCCAGTTCACCAACAGCTACTCGTTCTCTCACAAAATGGAAATCAATCTCAATGTGTTTGGTCCGAGCATGAAACACTGGATTCGCCGTCAGGTAAGTTGCCCCTAAGTTATCACACCACAATATGGGTGTGCGCTGCCGTGTGACTCCAAGTTCTGTGAGAACTATGTCTATCCAAATGGCTTCAGCCGCGCCATTGGCCAATGCCTTATACTCTGCCTCGGTGCTAGACCTCGAGACAGTAGGCTGCTTCTTGGAACTCCAAGATATAAGATTGGGTCCAACAAATACAGCAAAGCCATCAGTAGAACGCTTGTCATCAACACAACCTGCCCAGTCTGCATCGGTGAATATACTGACTCCAGTAGATCTGGACTTACGAATCCGTAGTCCCGTGTCTAGCGTACCTTTGACATACCTCAGAATACGCTTAACTACTTCCCAATGAACCTCCGTAGGCTGAGACAGGAACTGGCACACTTTGTTCACGGCAAAGGAGATATCTGGACGAGTAAGTGTCAGATACTGAAGTGCTCCAACTACACTGCAATACCTGAAAGAATCATCGGTACTCAACAATGCACCACTATGACGCGAGAGGCTCTCGGATGTAGCAAGTGGAGTGGAAGTGGACTTGCAGTTCTCCATGTTGACCCGATGCAGAAGATCAAGTGCATACTTCTTCTGCGTCAATGTCATGCCCCCTAAATGAAAGGACGCTTCCAATCCAAGAAAGTACTCCAGTCTTCCCAAGTCTTTGATGGGAAAACTTGCAGACAAGGATTGCACAAGGCGATCCACCACAGTAGGTGTAGAACCAGCAATCACAATATCATCAACATACACCAGCATGTATATCTGAATAGCACCATGTGAAAATATGAACAAGGACGCATCTGCCTTGGAGGGAACAAAGCCAAGCTGTGAGAGACGCTTACTCAACCGAGCATACCAGGCACGCGGCGACTGTTTGAGCCCGTAGATGGACCTCTGGAGTTTGCAGACATGAGAGGGATAACGAGCATCCTCAAAACCAGGGGGCTGCTGCATGTAGACATCTTCGGCCAAAAAACCGTGGAGAAAAGCATTACTCACATCAATCTGTCGAAGACTCCACCCGCGGGAGACAGCGAGAGAGAGGACCAGACGAACCGTGGCAGGCTTCACCACGGGGCTAAAAGTATCTCCATAGTCGATCCCTTGCTGTTGAGTAAAACCACGAGCAACAAGGCGAGCTTTGTGCTTGTCAACAGAACCATCCGGACGATGCTTGGTCTTAAAGATCCACTTGCAGCCCACAATATTAACACCAGGAGGCCGAGGCACCAACACCCAAGTGTTCGTGTGACGAAGGGCAGCAAATTCCTCAGACATGGCGGCACGCCAAGCCGGTTCACCAAGAGCATCATGATGAGAAGTGGGTGCGGCGAAGAATGCACGCCGACGAGTGTCGTACCGCACCGTGCCATCTGTGTATGTCTTGGCCTTACGCGTATGATCGCGGTGACGAGTGACCATAGTGCTCGGGAGCTGGATCGCCGGTAGATGGTGGCGGCGACGACGTAGACCCGACCAGTGGTGTCGCGGCTGAACGATCTTCAGCAACAGGCGACACGGGCCAGGGTGACGCGGCGGGCTGGGCCGAACCAGGCGATGAGGGGAAGCCAGGAGGAGACGGCAACCCAGGGGACGCGGCTGGCGACGCCCGACAGGCGAGGCGGGCTGGGCCGACCCAGGCGAGGCGGGGGACGCAGCGCGACCCAGTCGGGCCCGCGGTCGTGCCAGCGGGCGAGGCCGACGGGGCCGCGGACGCACCAGCGGGCGAGGCCGACGAGGCAGCCTCGGGAGGCGTGGCATCCACGTCGGGGCCATGCACATCGATCACGCCGGCGGATGCAGGTGTGGCGGCGGCTTCCTGAGAAGAAATTAGAGCAGCATCTGCAGAAAACAAGTCAGGTGACAAATATGACAGGTCGTATTTCCGCACATGGACATCCGAAACCGGTTCATTAGATGGAAAAGTGAGGGCATGCTCAATAGAAGCAATGTCAACCGAGACACCCGGGCTGGAGTAAGGGAAAACTGACTCGTCGAAAACAACATCACGAGAAATGTAGATCCTACCCGAGGTGCGATCAAGACACTTATAGCCCTTATGCAGAGGGCTATAACCAAGGAAGACACACATCTTGGAACGGAACTCCAGCTTGTGAGCATTATACTTGAGGAGACTAGGCTAGCAAGCACACCCAAAAATCCTAAGAGAGGAATAATTGGGCTGAACATGAAACAGGCGGAACAGGGGCGTGTCCTTGTTGAGAACCGGAGTGGGCATACGGTTGATGAGATAACATGCCGTAAGAAAGGCCTCATCCCAAAACCGGAGTGGGAGGGACGAATGCGCCAGTAAGGCGAGGCCGGTCTCGACCAAATGACGGTGTTTGCGCTCGGCAATACCGTTCTGCTGAGATGTATGTGGACACGACACACGGTGGGAGATGCCCGTGCGTTGAAATTAGCGATGTAGCTTGTGGTATTCACCACCCCAGTCGGACTGAACAACCTTGATTTTGCAATCCAGAAGGCGTTCGACATGAGCCTGAAAGTTATAGAAGACTTGCTCAACATCAGACTTATGTTTGAGCAAGTAAATCCAAGTAAAGCGCGTGTAGTCATCAACAAAACTAACATAATACTTGTACCCCCCCCCCCCCCCCCCCCCCCCCCCCCGAAGACGCAATAGCGGGACCCCAAACATCTGAATGAATTAATTCAAGAGGTACAGTAGTGACATGATAAGACGTAGAATACAGTAGTTGATGACTCTTAGCACGCTGACATGCATCACACACTAATGGTGAAGTATTTGAACTAGAACAGGGAAGGTCATGGCTCCGAACAATGGAGGTGACCACATTATTGGTAGGGTGACCTAGACGTTGATGCCATTGCGACGATGAAACTTGGACACTGGATGAAGCATGGCGAGATGACGAGGACGATGCACGAGCAAACGGAATCGGGTAGACCCCACCCCGACTGCTACCTTGAAGAATGACGCGCCTGGTTGTTTTGTCCTTAACAAAGAAAAGACGACGGTGAAACTCAACAAACACGTCATTATCACAAACAAGGCGATAGACAGAAAGAAGATGCTCTCTGATGTGTGGAACATGAAGGATGTTACACAGTTTTAGAGATGAACCGGGTAAACGGGAATGACCAATGTGTGAAATAGACAAACCTGCACCATTGACCACCTGAACCTGGTCCTTGCCATCATAGTGCTCGTGAACCTGGAGATGTTCAAGATCACTCGTCAGGTGATCCGTAGCCCCGGTGTCCAGTACCCAAGGATAGTCGACAGTGTTGGTGGAGGCCGAGTTGGCGGAGCGAGTGTTGTGGTCCTGGTCATAGCGCTTGCGACAATCATTGGCCTCATGCCCCCAGTTTTTGCAAATTTGACACCGGGGGCCCCAGCGATTGTTGCGACGGCCACCACCGCCGTTGTTGCCGCCGTTACCCCCGCCACCTTGCCGACCATTGCCGGCGTAGGAGGGGTTGCGGTCACGGCCACCGTTGGGGCCGCCGTTGCCGCCTTGGCGGCCTTGCCCGGGCTGGCCGTTGCCATCGGCCGGGCGACCCCCACCCTGGGAGGGGGAGGGCTCCGAGTAGGGAGCACGTCCGCCCTGGCCGTAGGGGCCCGAGCGAGTCACGGCGTTGGCCGAGGGAGTCCACCCCTCCGACGCACTCTGCTGAGCCTGCAACGCTTCGAACGAAAAGACGAGCGAGTAGAAGCTGGAGTAGGGCATAGGTGCGTTACTCACACCCAGGGAGGCGGCGATGGGGTTGTAGGCGGAGCCGAGTCCTGTGAGGATGTGATCAATGAGCTCATCATCACGAATCGGAGAGCCGGCGGCGGCCATGGTGTCGGCGAGGGCCTTCATCTTGTGCATGTACTCAGCCGCGGACATCTCCTCCTTCCTCAGCGTCTGAAGTTGACGCCGGATGTGACGGACGTTGGCGCGACTCTGCGCGCCGTACATGGCACCGACGGCCGTCCATACCGCCTGCGCCGTCTCGCAGCTGATGAGCTGACAGGCGATGTCCTCCTCCATGGAGGTGAGAAGGAGGCCCTTGACCTTCTGATCCTGAGTCCACCAATGGTGGTACGCCGGATTAGCGGCGGTCGTCGCGGCGTCGCCAGTCCCGACGGCGATGGTCTTGTCGGGTGCCGCCGTGGTGCCGTCCAGGTAGCCATGGAGGTTGGCGCCGGCTAAGACGGTGCCGGCGATGCCTCCCCACAGCATGAAGTTGTGGCGGGCAAGGCGGACAGAGATCGCCGGAACGGCGAGTGCGGCGGGAACGGTGGCAGCCGCGGGCGAGGTGATGGTGCCGACGCTGTTGGAGAGCGAAAGGGCAGCGGACGACATCGCGGCGGCGCGGAGGAGGGCGGCGCGCGGCGGCGGAGAAGGAAACTCGCGGCGACGGCGGCGCGGAAAGGCGGCGCGCGGCGGCGGCGGCGGATGGATCGGGCGGCGGCGTAGGGTTCGCGTGACAACCCGGTGGCTATCTGATACCAAGTTGAAGAGGTAGGTTTAGGGTTTTGCGTGGGTGGCTAACATCCAGCCTCACGTCTCAATATATAGATGATCAGAATACAATTACATACGTATACAAATACGTGTACATGTACAATATGCTAGACCCTATTTTACAGTAACCACATCTCGAACACCATGGATCACCAATGTAGATGACCCTAATACTTTTCATTTGAATCCCAGCAAACCGTTGTCGCAGAGCCCCCCGATGCCTGATCTAGCAAGGCCCGCATCTACATGGACTTTGGCATACCCTGCTGGTGGCGCCACCATACGAGTTGGACCCTGCCGACCATCCCTTGCAAGTTGTGGCTGATTCGTGGTCTCCCGAGTGTCTGTGTCTAGCCTACTTGTGAGGCGCAGGGAGCCCTTGCCTCTAGCGACATTGTCGTGGGCCGGCCAAATCCTCACCTTTGAGCTTGCCTTGGGCCATAGAACTCTGCCTTGGCCATCGTCATAACTCTCCTGAGCTGGCATCCTACCTCTCGATTTCTTATATTCTTGGGGCCCTTTAGATCCCTCAAAGCTAACTCTGTCACTAATTTCAGTTCTGGCTATGTAGCGCCGTCGTACGGTTCCAACGCCATTGTCGAGTCTGTCACCACCGACGACTACTTCCACCTCTCCTAGGTCCGCGATGTCTTCCTCAACATGTCGGTGCCCTTGGATCACCTTGCTGTTGACTACATCGCCATCGGTGAGAATTGCTAAAAGGTCGGGTAGATTGATATGCGGGCTCTGGCGGTGGAGGCCTTTAGTGAAACTGAGAACGCTAGATGACTACGGAAAATTAGATATCCATGAATAAACTTGAAAAAAAAATCAAGTGCTCTTGATTTTCTTTTTGAGAGAGTTACCTTGTAGTCTGGCCCAGCGGTGTGACGGCCCAAAGGCTTGTCCGTGGCGGCCCATATACACACCAGATCAGATTACGCTCCCCCTTCCCGCACATCACTCTGCTTCGACCACGCGGCGACGACCATGTCCATGCTTCTTCTTCCTCCCAGCAGAAGCAGCAGCAGGAGGACCATGCCACATCCTCCGGCCCTCCGCTCCCCGCGCGCGCCTGCCTCTCCACGGACGGTAAACTCCTCACCTACACCTCCCTCTCGCCTCCTTCGCTGCACTATGGTTCTGGTTCTTGTCTCAGTGCCTTCTACTCTAGTGCCCGCAACCTGTTCGTCGAATTGCTCGCCCCCTTACCTTGTGGCATTTGCCGCATCCGCGCACCCCCACACCGGCCTCCGCCTCTGAGCTACTCCCTCCGTTCCAAATTAGTTGACTCAGATTTGTCTAGATACGTCCCGTATCTAGACAAATCTGAGTCAACTAATTTGGAACGGAGGGAGTACATCTGACAGAAAACAGAGCAGCCTTCCACCAAAAAACAAAGAAAGAAAGAAAGCAGTGCAGCCGCAAACACCGGGTCGGACGGCTGCTCCGGCACGACGCTCCACCGGCGCAGTCGACGGCAGCGTGCTGCTACTGTAAGTGCACAAGGGGGCGCGATGTGCTCACGGGGATAGGGGTTGGGTGGAGCGTGGAGGCGTGGCGGGCGATGGTGGGATGCAGAAGGTGGCCGCCGGCGCTTCTGAACGCCGCTATGGGCTGAACCGGGCAGGCGCATGACCGCGTGCGAGCCGGTGAGCTCTGTTCTAGCTAGTGTGTTCTTCCAACTGATGAATTAATGCGTCATTACTTGCTTCTGAACACTGCTTAACTGAAGATGCTTTCGAATTTGCGTTGTCTGACATTGGTCATGATTACAGCATACATTCAGTATCTACTTTGCAATCTTTGATCGATCATGCTAATGGATGCAGTCTACTATGTTCATCTCCACCTTCTTCTATCCCATGTGCCAATCCAAAGTTTCTTTAGTCTTGCAGGAATCACCCAGGCGACATGCCATAGCACGGTGTGACACTTCACGGAGCACGCCAATAATATCTGAAACTGAAGCTCCGCTTGCTCAGCCTTCAGAAGCTGTCCAAGGCGGTACTGCCCCTCTGGTTCAGGCACTGAAATCAACTGCAGCCAAAGACGTGTCCTGCTTTCACTTCCCTGGACACAACCGAGGGAAAGCTGCTCCGTCATTGTTGTCGAACCTTATTGGCGCGGAGACGTTTTCGCACGACTTGCCCGAGCTACCTGAGCTCGACGACCTCTTCTACCCCAAGGGTGTGATCTTGGATGCTCAGAACCAGGCAGCTCGACTGTTTGGTTCATCTAAGACGTGGTTCCTGGTCAACGGAAGTACCTGTGGAATCCAGGCCGCAGTGATGGCCACCTGCTCCCCGGGTGACTACATCATTATACCTCGGAACTGTCACATTTCAGTGATCTCTGCCCTGGTTCTGTCCGGCGCTGTGCCTAAGTATATAGTGCCAGAGTACAATTCTGCATGGGACATTGCTGGTGGTGTAATGCTGTCACAGGTGGATAAAGCACTGAAGGAGCTTGAGAAGGATCACAAGAAAGTAGGTGCTGTCCTTGTTACTTCACCGACCTACCATGGCATATGCAGCGATGTGCAAGGTATCGTCGATGTTTGCCATCCCTTACACATTCCGGTTATAGTTGATGAGGCTCATGGTGCACACTTCAGGTTCCATCACAGTTTTCCAAGCACGGCGATTGAGCAAGGTGCTGACTTAGCTGTGCAATCCACGCACAAGGTGCTGACCTCTCTTACACAGTCCTCGATGCTTCACATGGCTGGAGGTCTTGTTGATGCAGATAAAGTGAGCCAATGCCTCCAGTTGCTCCAGAGCTCAAGCCCAAGTTACCTCCTACTGTCATCATTAGATGCTGCGAGAGCTCAGTTGAGTGAGAACGCGAAATATTTTGATGTACCGGTGGCTATGGCTTTAGAAACAAAAGATCAGCTGATGTTAATCCCAGGGTTATCTGTCCTCGACTTGTCATGCTTTGCTTCTGAGTTTCCTGCCATTGATCCTTTACGTGTCACACTAAGTGCTTCAGATCTACATTTATCTGGATACGAGGCAGATGACATTTTGGAAGAGCATCAAATTGTATGTGAGCTTGTCGGAACACAGGCGGTGACGTTTGCAGTCAACTTAGGGACCAGAAGGCAAGATGTTCAAAAGCTTGTACAGTGTGCAAAGCATCTCTCAGATAAATACATATCTGCAAACGAATTGAGATTTAGTAAGCATAACTATGTTCATAGCCCATTGGATAAGTTCTCTGTCAAGCTGACTCCAAGAGAGGCCTTCTTTACAAAGAAAAGGAGAGTGTGCATTGAGGACAGCCTTGGGGAGATTTGTGGTGAGCTTATCTGCCCGTATCCACCAGGTATCCCTGTGCTGATACCCGGTGAGGTCGTAACTCAGGATTCGCTGTCTTACTTAATAAACGTCAGAGACCAGGGCATGACAATCAGTGGAGCAGCTGATGGTGAACTCAACTCAATCATGGTATGCAACTTGTGATGATTATTCTGCCAATTCAAGATAAGCTACTTGACGATGATTATCATGTGGCAGAGATATTTCGATGGTTCACGGACTCATGAATCACGATGCTTCTGTATAGTATGAGGACGATAAGCACGCATCAGCCCAAGCAGAGGCTTCTTTTCTGACAGATATGGACAAAACTTGTCTAACGGAACAGCCGACTGCCTGCTTGGCCAGACATTGAGAATACATCTCGTAAAGAAAGAGTTAGCTGTCAAGCTACAAGAGGATGCCAAAATATAAGTAGGGTCTATGGCATGTGGCCTCCTGTGAGTATGAAGCATAAACCATTGAAGTGGCAACCTTTTCCTGTGAAGTGCCTTGGAATGTAATGATATGCTGCTTTTGTCCATAGCTTTCCTCAAGAGAAGAGGCATATTAGCCACCAAGTAACAGTTCCTGTGTTTTCCTTTCTTTTCCAGCTTCCCCCCTTTGGTTCTCTGCAGCAACGACGCGCCCAATCTGCATCGGCTGTGACTCTGAGCTCGACCATCCGCTGCAGTTTGTACACCTTTTCAAGGTTTTCCAGAAGTATGTTGCAAGGTTGCCCAAGCAGGTACTCTAGCTGCTTCTGTAAGTCCCACATCAACTCAAGAATTCATTAAATATTCCACTGAACTTGTACCGAAAGATTGTATCATCTAATGCATCATTGCAAATGTAACCACCATTTCTTTATTTGTGCAAGAAGAAGAGGCTATATTGACAATACTTCCAAACTAAGGCCTCCACCAAAACGTGGGGCTCGAAACAGTGACCAAAGCAGTAGATTTTGGTTGAAATAATTAGATTTAGGGACTCATCAACTCCTACATTGCAATCACCAACCAGGAAAGTAATGTGATGATGATGATGCAGTTAGGTTTTATCACGGGTTGGCTTTCTGCCAGAAACAAAGCTCACCCTAAACAACAAGGACTTGGGAGCTAACACTCTGCCCCCACAGTGCTGCTTGTTCCCTTCCCAGTTAATTAAGCACATAAATAAAACAAAATCTGGGCTGATCCTTCCCACTAATCAAACCCTGTTATGATATCCACCATCATGACAGGTGGGGTTGGGTCATGTTTATCTATTCTAGGCCATGAATAAGCCACAGATCATGTGAACACCTCCTACAAATGGGAGTATATATTTTTATAAAAAAAAACGTGTTTTCACTGTTCATATTCTGAAGGAGTCACACTGGCTAGCTGATGAACCAAGCTGTCGCTCGAATCCAGTTAATTGCCGTACTGCATAACTAGTACCACGTACTAATCGCAATTAATAAAACTGTTAGCAACGAAGCATCACATCAGAAATCTGTTCCCCGTTGCGTGAGCTCTGATTCAGACAGAGGCCTGCATGCTGCTAATCTGTCCTGAACTTGTAGTGGAATTAAGTGCATATGATGATAAAGAAGCTAAGTAGTGAGTCACGTTCCAACAGTAGTATTAGTGGCACATCACTGTTTCTTATTACAAAGATACAGTGTCAACATTGTTAATCAGTGGTTGGTGATGCTGACTGATTAAGGAGCGCATCAGCTCGGCTCAGTGGCCACTGATTCACACATAGCGACTAGTGTGTGAATTACCCTATCAAAAGTAGTTTTAATTTGTATTTTTCTAAGGCTACCTTCCATGTGAACACTTTAGTTTTATACTGCTTACTGTTGAATTATCTGAATTTTGATCCGGTCGACGTTTGACTTTGTCTGAATTTTTTGTTCCTTGTCTAAGCTTAAAGCAGATTTGATCATGATTCTGCACTCATGGACTGCAAAAGATTATTTTTCATTTCCTTGAGACAAGTGTCCCATTGGCAGTACTGCATGTACCATCTAGGCATCTGGCTAGGTCTATGATGAACAAACGAGTTAATTGGCCTTAACCATTATGCAGTACCAGTAGTAGTACTAGATGCGTGCACGCATGGCGGCATGCATGTAAGTAGTCCAACAAACATGAAGACTTGAATGATTTGCACGACTATTATTGTACCAGCAGCAGCAGCAATTAATCACCATCACTCCTGACAAGATTTTACCATCTGGTTTAAGAGCAACTTCAATGGAAAAGATGAGAGGGTCCCCATAGAGATGTAGAAATAAGCTGGAGCTCCCACAATTTATCTATACACAATGCATAATATATACACAAACCTATGCATATGCTCTTCTCATCTCACCCAAAGTTAAAAAGGAAAAGAAATTGTACCAAATGACAAGGTAATTTATCAATCATCAGCAAGCACGTGGAATAACTAAAAGATGAGATCACTCGTCTGAACCTTTTTTTTACTAGCACTAGCGATGGTGGTTTCTCGAGCTCGAGGAGCATGACAATGGTAACAGATATTGGTCAGTTGATGCAGGTAGTGGTTGCGGCCCCGGGGTCCATGGCGATCTCGAGCTGGCGGAGGGAGAGGGAGGATGGCAGCGAGAAGGCGCCGCCCATGCCCGCGCCCACGCCCATGCCGTCCACTTTGTTGATCCCGTCCCAGCCGATGTGCCCGACGTGCTGCACGTCGGTGGGGTACCCGATCACGATCTCCCTCTCCTCGTCGTCCTCCTCCTCGCCGTCGTACGCCGCGAAGAAGGTCTTGATTCCCCTGAGCAGCCGCTGCACCCCCGCCGTGACGAGCCCCGAGGCCGCCGTGGTTCTCGCCTTGTCCTCGCTGCTTTCTTCTCCGGCGCCTCTCTCTGAAATGGATGTTCTGCTTGCTGTTAGTATGTGCAGTGCCTGTGGCATGGATCTTCATATGAATTGTGATGAGGAAGTACATACCCTGTGCGGTGGCCGTCGTCGTGGTGGTGGAGGAAGAGGGGTTGTCGGCCTGCTGCTGCGGCTGCGGCGCCGGTGCTGGTGGCTTCTTGTCGAGCAGGTCGGCGACGGCTACGGCGGACTGCGACATGCAGCCGATGGAGAAGGGGAAGCCTGCGCCGCCGCGGCGGTCCTTCATCGGAGCCGGAGACGATTGACAATGAGACTACGGAGGTTCTGACGGAGGGTACAGAGGATGAGACGAGGAGGGATAAGAAAGATGCAGAATGGCGTTGCGTTCTTGGCCCAGCGTGTCTTATAGGCAGTGCACGGGGAGCAAAGGAGGGAAAGCAGGGCAAGGTTTGGTGAGAGAGAAAGACAGAAAGCAGAGAGACGGAGACGGAGACAGGGCATCATCATGGAGGTTAATTTTGGTAGTATGGTATCGTGGAGATCAATCAGGAACGATCTCCGTGGACTAATTGCTTTTGTCCATGGTGTGTTTCCTTTCTCATGTTGCTGGTGCCGGGGCTGCGACGTGCACATCAATTGCGTTAAAATTCCTTTCAAAAGGGTGGGGTGAGCTTGATTTGGCGCCATCATTTCGCTAGTGGATGCAGCACGCACACAAAGAGATATCTCTCCTCCGCCCTCTTTTTTGTGTCATCCTTTTGGCGGGCACAGTGATGTGAATTACAGAATTTGGGGGCGTGTCAATTCCTTGTGGAAGTGTGGTTTCCGACCTAGTTTCTCATATAAACTGGACCAAGTTTATTTTTCATTATGAAATCGCAGGAGCACCCTACTCTCCTGACGAGGTCCCGTCCAAAAAAAAGTTGTGCTTTTGTAAAAATAATTTGTAAAAGTGCGACCACGTGACTTGAGATTATGCTTGAATTCTCCCGGTCTCTGCACCCGAGAATGCACGCGGCTAAAAAGTTATCGCAGAGAGTCTTCATTATAAGAAACCGAAACAAGTATGTTTCATATGAAGGCTTCTTTGGTTCATAGGATAGGAATATCATGAGAACAGATCTATAGAGAAAGGGATGTCATTTCATTCGTAGGATAGAAACTTTTTCATTGGGTCTAGGCTAATGTTTTTCTTTCTTTGAAATGTGAAGGATTTGTTCCTATCATACGAAATTCATTTCTACAAACCAAAGGTTCTAAAAGAGTTTTTTCCTACAAAATTTGTATCCTTCAAAATTACTACAAAATTCTGGTAAACCAAATAGGCCGGATTTTGCAGATAACAGGGCATGCTCTGGACGTGTCATAATGCGCGAGTAAAATGTTTGTGCGGCAGGTCCAGCGTGACGCGTACGTACAACCATGAGCCGCGTGCAGGTTGAATAATTCAGAAAAACTAATTAATGGAAAAGGGAAATAAGCCTGCCTGCTTTTGAGATTCTTGAGGGGGGCCCTTTTGACCTTATTTTTGCTTGTGCAAAATGAAAAGGGCAACCTAGATGATGATCTGATCCGAATGAAATCTACACCAGCAATTTGATAATAGGATTTTGGTGAGGTTAAACAGTCGGCCTCTCTGCTGCTCCAACCCAACCAACCACCTGTGTCTCA
Organism: Thinopyrum elongatum; assembly: GCA_011799875.1. Classification (NCBI taxonomy): domain Eukaryota; kingdom Viridiplantae; phylum Streptophyta; class Magnoliopsida; order Poales; family Poaceae; genus Thinopyrum; species Thinopyrum elongatum. The sequence continues at coordinate 585,639,781 of CM022301.1, read as the reverse complement.
ACGGAAAACAGGGGAAATGGCGCGAGAGGGGTCTTCTATCACATGTACTCTAATCATCAGAAGAAAACAGGAGAACTAAATTAGTCCAACTCTGATAATGTAGTGCTAGTACAATATCGAAAAGCAATGCAATTTGGTAATATTAAAAGCGTGAAACATGGCCAACTGAAATATTCTCTGTGGCAGATCACTTGCATTCAACACCAGGCTCGGCCGGCCATGCGGGATCCGGAGGATAGAAGGAGGAGATTAAACACGAATGGCCTTCGATTCGTGGACTAATTGCTTTTTCACCTGCAAAAAGTTGCTCTCGAATAAAAAAAGGTTTGGCCCTCGCGTCCTCCTGTCGGGCGACTAGGTTTCCCCTTCCGCTGTCACCTCCACATCCTCTCCTCCATCGCTGCCACCCGAGACGGTCGGCAAGCCCATGCAGGCACCGATGACGGTGGAGGCAAGGATCTCGTCGCTCTGCCCTCATGTGGAGGACTACGGGCTCTGGGCGGCGGTCCCAACAGGTGTGGCGGTAGCGACTTCGCGGTAGGCGACGATCATGGGTGGTGAAGCTGGTCGATGCGCTCGACCGCGTGGGCAGTGAGTCGTCGATAGAAGTCAGTCGTGACGCGGAGCTCCTCCTCTTCGCCGGATTTGGAGGTACTCCTCTGTTGTCTCTCTTCCGCCGGTCTTGGCTGCTAGCGGGCTTTATCGGAGCTAAATCCGGCAGATCCCTCGCTAGGGTATCCTAAGCTAGTCTACTTGGCATGATGGTAACAGAGACGAGGTTTCTCCCAGGTTCGGGCTCTTCATGGCAGATAATACCCTACGTCCTGCTTGATTTTATTGCATTGAGGTGTGTACAAAGTACAAAATACTGAAAGATTGTAAGTTGTCTATCTATGAGCCCGGACCCCAGTTTATATAGCATATCGGGACCCTAGGTTATATGGATCCTAGTCGGCTACATACAAGGAGGTAGAATCATCCACGAATCCAGCTTCTTGTCTTGTACGTCAAGTTGCCTAGAATCTTTCGTTATCTGTCATGGGCAACCCTATGTGGCCCAGGACAAAACCGACAAAGGGGTTCCTCAGCCCGGCCTACCAGCCGAGAGTAGTCGTGGTGAGAGCCCCCTTAGCCGGGACACAGCCAGTAGCCCTGAACCAGTCTTCAAGCATGGCTGCACCTTGAGCCATCCATGTTGCATGTCGTTTTCGGGCGCCAGTCTCGATACAGGTTCAATGAAGTGTCTTCCGAACAGTGCCTTCACGCATCCGAGCTCCAACACTGGACTACATACACGCTGATGTAGAGCACCTCGGTTCCAAAAATGTTGAAGGAGTTAGGAGTATAGCTGAGACGCATGCCAGAACTACTTCCCGCGCAGCCGGTCAATTTGGTGGAAGAACTCCTGCGCTCCATCATGAAGGTTACCCGGTCTGGTTTTGACAAGCCAGGCCAGTTTGCATCCGCGCTGATGTAGAGCACCTCGGTTCCGAAAATGTTGAAGGAGTTAGGAGTATAGCCGAGACGCATGCCAGAACTGCTTCCCACGCAGCCGGTCAGTTTGGTGGAAGAACTCCCGCGCTCCATCATGAAGGTTACCCGATCTGGTTTGGACAAGCCAGACCAGTTGCATCCGCGCAGATGTAGAGCACCTCGGTTTCGAAAATGTTGAAGGAGTTACAAGTATAGCCGAGACGCATACCAGAACCGCTTCCCGCGCAGCCGGTCAGTTTGGTGGAAGAACTCCCGCGCTCTATCATGAAGGTTACCCGGTCTGGTTCTGACAAGCCAGACCAGTCTCATCCACGGACCCACCTGGCCACATGGTGTTTTTGACCTATTGGTCAACGTGACATGCGGGAGTGGGTTAGGGGCCCACCAAGGTCACGTCCCACCGAGAGGGGTCATGCGCCTTGATCCCGCATGACGATTAATGGCAATGCCTCAATTTTCGTGCATAATCATCACTTAAACATGGGAAAACAAAGGGATTTGTTGCCGCATGGCGGCATTAACCTGCCCGCCATTGCACATTTACCCCCTCCTATAAAAATGAGGAGGCAATATGGGGGAAGCTTTACGCTCAATCCTCACAATCATCTTCTTCCTCGCGCCCAAACCTCCAAACGCTCAAGTGCTCCATAGTCCACCTCCAACAAGCATCATTCCTCGCGCATCGCAGCGCCGCACCACCACCGGAGCCATGGTCGGAGAGCGCAAGGTGCGAAAGGGAGGCAAGGCGGTCAACGCCGGCAAGGGCACCGCAACGCAGCTGAAGCCGAGGACCCCCTCCTTGACAAAGGAAAAGTGGAAGCCCTCCATCAGCGGGCAAGCCCACATATGCGCTGGGTATGAGAGGTCCCAGTCAGCCCATACGTTTGGACTGGCTATGCACAGTCTAGTTGGGTGGCGATTTGCTTTCTGGGCAGCGACCGAGCAAGCCTTCCGGATATTTGGGAAGGATATGGGTCTGAGATATGGGGCCTCCGGTTGTAGACGCTCTAATTCATGGCCAGTTGATGATTTTGTTAATTCAAAACCGGATTGATCTAGAGCCTTCTTTGTAAAACAAATGCATGGTGATGGCGAGCTGGGCAGGGTTACAGGGAGTGTCGTGAGCTTGATTTGGCGCCAACATCGGTTAGCGGATGGAGCACATCGATCTCTCTCGCTCTTTCATCGCGTCATGCTTTTGGGCAGGAACGATTTAGGCGTGTCTAATAGCTGTGAGTAGACCCAGTCATGGACAGCCTGGCCCAGACAGCCCGGCCCGAAAGCCCGACATTCAGGCCGGGCTCAGGCTCAGTTTTTCTGCCCGAAAGCCCGAACAGTGCATAAATCATTATTTTATTAGAAATATAGGTATAATATATATTTTAAATATCTCAAAAATCGTTATTTTAATTTAAAAATGGCATTTTTCATGTGTTTCGGGTTGGGCCAGGCTTGGGCTTGGTATTTTGAGGTCGGGCTTTGCAAAGCCCGGCCCGGAGAATGCCCAGGTTTAGTTGTGAGTATATATGTTTCTGAATCATTATTTTTGGGTAAACTCAAAGAAGAAAAATGAGAGGGATTTTTTTTGCGTATCAAGAGGGAAGTTCAAAAGAGATACTTTTTGGGCCTCTGCATCCGAGAATGCACATATTTAAAGGTGACCACAAGGTTCCGACTTACTATCATCGCAAAAAAGATTGTCAAGCAAATTTTACCAAAACTAAATAAATGAAAATAATCGTTTTCGGATGTATTGCTGCAATTAGCATGGCATGTGTTCATCATGCTTGGATGTGCCGCGGCTTCCGGGTGGCTTCTCTAAGGACGCGTACAACCGTTAGCTAGCTGCAGGCCGAATAATTCGTACGTACCATCCCAGAAGAACCTGGGAACGAAATGAAAATGATAAGCGTGTTGCTTTTGAGATTCTTTCTTCGATCAGGCCTTCACTTTTGATTCTTTTTATATTTCTGATTCTGATGAAAAGTCGAACTCATAATCTGAAATCTAAGCCAGCAATTAGATACTGGTAAGGGTGGATTCGGGCGAGGTGAACCACCTGCATGTCTCTGCCGCTCAACGAAAAACAGGGGATGAGAGAGGAATCCCTTCACATTTACTCTACTTTAATCAGGAAAAACAGGTTAACAAATAAATAAATAGAGTACAATATGGAAAGAAGTGGTGCAATATGGCAATATTAATGGCGTGCAACATGGCCACATGCATGAAACATTCTCTCGCGATCACTTGGCTTGGACACCAACCAAGCTCGCCCGGCCGGCCATGCATGCATGCTTCATCAGGATGTGGAGGAGAGGATGCAGTGCAAAAATGGTCTTGTCGGCCGGCTGAAGCAGTGGTGCGCGCTGCCTTGGCTTCACGCATTCGAGAATTGGACAGGGAATCTTCACACAAAAATCTTGCAAGTTGAAAATAATTCACTATAATTTCTAAAAACAACATGATTGGTTTCCCAGAGAGAGAGAGAGAGAGAGAGATATGGCCTGAAGACCAAATTTGGCCATGCATGCAATGCAATGCAATCCAGGGTGGCGAGAAAGGCGTCGGCGGTCGTCGAGAGAGAATGAATAATCTGCAACAAGCCAACAACCACTTGCTTTACTTGCAGTTTCCCGGAAAAGAAACAACCAATCAATCAAACAATCGTAGAGGAAGGGAAGGGGCCATAGCATTAGCATAGCAGCAGATCAGTATCCACATGGATGTGTGGGTAGAGTGGGGTGCAAGCGATTCATCCGTCCCATCTTTCTCTCGTCTTCCCCTGCTCTGCTCCGGCCCCGGCCCCGGCCCCGGCAGGCAACCCTACACTCCAAATACATCTAAGAAGCAAGCAAGGAAAAGGAGATAAAAACTAGTGCAAGAGGGAGGCATCAGGCCCAGAGCCGGAGGGTCGTCGTAAAGGAAGCAGCACTGCGGTGTGATGCTGCTAGTCTGCTACTCTGTTGGCGACTACAAATGTGCCTGTATCAAAGTAGTTGCAGTGAGCACGTCGACCCCGATCGGTCGTTCGCCGGCCAACGGAGATACCCCCGCCGAGGCCGATCGATCAAATTGAAATGTATCGGGAGCAGCAGCTGACTGATGCATGCATGCTTGCTACTTATGTCAACGCATGCATGCAACATGGTGCACGTGTTTTGCCGGATTGAGAAACATGTGTTGTATGTTAGCAGGTGAAGCAGAGTTGGTCGCTGCATCTCACTCTGCATGCGCCGACGCCGATTGCCATTGCCGGCATGTAGATGTAGTGCGAGCAACTGAGCCTGAGCCCTGAACTGAACTGAAGCCGGCCGTCAACGCCACACCCCACGAACTTGCACTAGTGCGGTAGTAGTCTTTAATTTAGTGGTGGAGGATGATCAACCTATCTACTCCTTCCTTCCGTCTCAAAATAAGTGTCTCAAATTTGTACTAGTTTTAGTACAAAGTTATACTAAGCTTAAGACACTTATTTTAAGACGGAGGGAGTATCTATCTATCTATCCAACGCCAGTGCCAGCACCATCGATAATCATTAGTGCATCATTATGGATGGCATGGTGGTGCCCACCACGCAAGCGCGCCTATCTCAACTGGTTGGGGAAGTGGATGTATAAGCCCAACACCTGGGTTCAAACCAGGCTTTCCTGATACTCGCGCATTTATTAAGAACTAGGCTCGGTGCGTAACGGTGATTAAAAACTCTAAAAAAAATCACGCACGCGCGCCACCGTGCCCAGGTCCAGATTAAGCACGTCAGCAGCAGCAACAACAACAACGATTTCCCTATATATCTGCACGCACGCGGGCTCGCTGAAAAGCGGTGGTTGTGGTGGGGGATCAACACGTACATTACATACACCAGCACCATCATTGCGTTGCACCGGTGACATGACACTCAGTGAGTAACCACCGCCACCACTTCCTTTCTTCCTTATGTGCGCAGGACACACAAGCCACAGAAGCCTTTTCATTGCATGTACACACTTTCACTTCCATCCATCCACATATATGTTTTTTTTTCTTTTGCGAAAACATCCACATATATGCTGCAACACTTGATGACGTCCGTGCTGCCGTTTCGCTTGTCCTTTGCGCGAGGAAACTACTCCCTCCGCCGCTTGCAAAAACATCTTACATTGGGACAAAGAGAGTACATTCTAGCATCGTAATCCACGCCTGAGCCGAGCCTAGTACTCCCTCTGTTTCTTTTTAGTCTGCATATAAAATTTGGTCAAAGTCAAACTTTGTAAGTTTGACTAACTTTATAAGAAAAAATATAACAATCACAGTATGAAATCGATATTATTAGATGCATCGTGAAATGAATTTTCATACCATACAGATTTAGGTTGTGTTTGGTTCAGCTTTTTTTACCAACTTCTGCTTTGAAAAGCCAAAAGCTAACCAAAGGGGTAAATGTTCAAAGCAGCTTTTAAGAATCTGTAGCTTTTTTCTAGTGTAAATTTCAAAGCTGGGGGTACCCCAACTTTTCAGCTTCCAGCTTTTCCACAGCAGGTTTTTTAGAATCTGCAGCTCAACCAAACACAGCCTTAGTATTGTAGATGTTGATATTTTTTGATATAAATTTGGTCAAATTTTGTGTAGTTTGACTTTGACCAAATTTTATACGCGGACTATAAAGAAACGGAGGGAGTATCAAAATTCATGTGACATGTCGGCCAAGTTCTCAAGTTAGTACTACTATATGTGGCGCATAAATTGTCCGTAAATAGAAAAACTATTTGAAGGACGACATTTTTTCTTCTTCTCAATTGCACCTCTATGCATGAGGCGGTGTTAGTGGCCTGATGTCGGGCCTGAAACTTCAAGCTCTGACTAGTTTCTAAGAAACAGACATTTTTACTCTTCACTCGCACTCACTTACCATTTTGCAGTGGTCAACTGCCGTGTCAATGTTCATCTCCAATCAGATAGTTTGCAGTGCTCGATACTTCTTCACATCGGTGACTCCGGGGCTGTTTGGTTTCAAGCCGCACTTTGCCACACCTCAATTTAGATAAGTTTTCCCAAGTTAGGCGTGTTTTTGTTTCTTGCCACAACTGAGACAAGAATTTTCTTTTTTGTGAGCAATAAGGCCCATATGTCATAGATACGAAAAGTATGACAAAATTCCCTAAGGCTGGCTAAGAATTTGAGCACCTCAAGTAATAAAAGTGTGCCAAAATAGTATGGCAATATGTGGCAGAAATAGTCACAATCCAAACATGCCCTTAATATCGTTGTCGTGATCAACGATTCAGATGTTTACCGCCCAACAGCGGCACAATAGCTCACCTTCTTTTATTTACTCTAAAAGAATATTAAACCCTATTGGCCAAGGTTGTGTGTAAGAGCATCTTTAGTTGCAATGGTCACCCCAATTGTCCATGGATATGTCTGCGCACAACAGGGGTCGATCCTCATTTCTCCCACCACGCAACGACGCCTCATTTGTCATGTCCCACATCCGTACAAAACCATGCAACATTGATCACATACATTTGATAACATACATTCAACATAGTTCGTATATACTAGAACGACAACAACATAGTTCATACATTTATGCTAGGAAAAGCATCACAGGTGTTTGCTTTCCCCTAAGCATCTCCGCCGCAGTAGAGATGTTGAAGATGGTGTAGGGGTTGTTGTTGGAGTCAGAGGAGATGTCGGAATGCATGGGATCGTCCAAGTCCTGTAGGCCGGCGAGGGACTGAATTGCAAGAGCTTGCTCCTTGGCGACATGGGCACGGGCTTCATCCTCGGCCTTCTTATCGACATTGCAGTGCGAAGCCTTGATGCATATGCCAGGAGCTTGGCATTGATCTGATGGCAGCGGCCCGCATCCAACTCCTTCGTGGCAAGGGAGCATTGGTTTATGTCGCAGACCATCAGGTCATCGTCGTCTGACGGCACAAGCACCGGTAGTCCTGGGCATTCGGTGTTTTTGGTTTGTTCAGATCGGTCTTTTCGGTCTTGCAAGAATTCGGTCTTCCATAACTGAAGACCGAAATAATTTCGGTCTTTTCGGTCCTCCACTATTCGGTCTTCGGTCTTTACAGGGCAATGTTCGGTCCCGACCAAACAGACCAAATTTAATGCAACAACTCATATTCATATATGCTACTTCCCAATATACTAGTACATGTTTATATAAGAAAAATTGAGAAAAAAAATGTTTACAGAGGTGCATGTGTATATTAGAGAATTCAGACAAGTGAGAACATAAGTATATAATCACCAGTGACGCGTTGTCACACACCGGTCTACAACAAAGCTCACTCCGTCGGCCTCCGTCTCCATCTTGGGCAGAGCGGTTGCTCGCTCGAGCTGAGTGAGGTGGATTGTGATGCATGGCAATGGAGAATTATGGATCAGTTGATGCAGGTGGTGGTTGCGGCGCCGGGGTCCATGGCGATCTCGAGCTGGCGGAGGAACCATGCCGCCCACCTTGTTGGAACCGTCCCAGCCGATGTGCCCGACGTGCTGCACGTCGATGGGGTACCCGATGACGATCTCCCTGTCCTCCTCGTCCTCCTCTTCCTCGCCGTCATAAGCCGCGAAGAAGGTCTTGATCCCCCTGAGCAGCCGCTGCACCCCCGCCGTGACGACCCCTGAAGCCGCCGCGGTTCTCGCCTTGTCCTCGCTGCTTTCTTCTCCGGCGCCTCTCTCTGAAATGGACCACCGGTAGATGTTTTGCTCTCGTTAGTACGTACCTACCTGTGGCAGGCATGGATCATGGCATGAATTTTGACCAGGAAGTACTTACCCTGTGTGGTCGCCGCCGTGGTGGTGGTCGATGAGGAGGGAGTGTCGGCCTGCTGTGGCGCCGGCGTCTTCTTGTCGAGCGGGTCAGCGATGGCCACGGCGGACTGCGACATGCAGCCGATGGAGAAGGGGAAGCCGGGGCCGCCGCGTCGGTCTCGGTCCTTCATCGGAGCCGGAGAGGATTGACACTGAGACAACAGAGGGCACAGAGGATGAGACGAGAAGAAAGAAAGATGCAGGCAGAATGGTGTTGCGTTCTTGGCCCGGCGTGTCTTATAGGCAGTGCACGGGGAGCAAAGGAAAGCAGGGCAAGGTTTGGTGAGAGAGAGAGAGAGAGGTTAATTTTGGTAGTATGGTATCATGGAGATCAATCAGGAACGATCTCCGTGGACTAGTTGCTTTTTCCTCGGTGGTTTCCTTTGTGTTGTTGCTGGTGCTAGGGCTGCATTAAAATTCCTTTCAAAGGGGGTTGGGTGATTTGGATTTGGCGCCATCATTTCGCTAGTGGATGCAGCACACAAGGATATCTCATTTCCTGTTCTTTTTTGTCGTGTCGTGCTTTTGGGCCGGGTGCGGTGATGTGAATTAGGGTGTGCATGTCAATTAGTTGTGGGAGTAAGTTTTTCCAGGTCATGGTTTTACTTTTACACCCAAGAGGGGAACTCTTCCGGCCTCTGCATCCGAGGATGCACACATCCAAAATTTTCGCGGAGCCCGGACTAGCAGAGTCTTGGTAGTCCTTGTACTGAACTTATGTCTGGTTTCTCTAATGGAAATCGGAGGGAAACCCTCTTTTGCTCAAAAAAAGCAGAGTCTTCGTAGAAGAGTTGAAACATGCATGTTTGGGATGGTTTTTTTGGAAGACTAACAGGGCATGTCCCGCGTTCCTGCTCTGGACGCGTCATGCAGGTTGAATAATTCAGAATAATCTATGGATGGAAAGAAGAAATAAGCCTGCTTGCTTTTGACCTTATTTTTTGCTTGTGAAAAAGGAAAAGGGCAACCTCGATCATCACCTCATCTAAATGAAATCTACACCAGCAATTTGATAATGGGGAGGATTTTGGTGAGGCTAACGAGTGGCCCCTCTACTGCTCCAAGTCTCCAACCCAACCACCTGCGTATGTATACGCTGTTCAACGAAAAAACAGGGGAAAAGGGCGCAAGCAAGAGAGGGGTCGTTCACATGTACTTTAATCATCATCAGAAGAATTAAATTAGACCAAGGATGTCAATGAAGTAGTAGTACTACAAGTACAATATCGAAAAGATGCAACAATTTGGCGATATTAAAAGCATGCAACATGGCCATGAAACATTCTCTCCTTGGCGGATCACATGCCTTGAACCCACCAAGCTCGCCGGACATGCATGCGGGATCAGGAGGACCGGAGGAGGAGCATGCACTCTACGTGGAGATTAATCAGGAATGATCTCCGTGGACTAATCAATTGCTTTTTCCTCTGGATTTTCCTTTGTTTTTCTGATAGTGCAACTCGGGCTGGGACGTGCGTTCAAAGTTGCTCTTGAGAGGAATGCATGGCGACAGCGAGCTGGAGCAGAGGTTATAGGGAATGGAGTGCCGTGAGCTTGATTTGGCGCCATCATCGGCTAGTGGATGGAGCACATCGATCTCTCCCGCTCTACCGTCGGATCATGCTTTTGGGCAGCAACGATTTAGGTGTGTCTAATATTATAATTTTATGGAAAGGAGTGATTATATTAGCCAGCAATAGAGATACAATTAGAGTTCACGGCCTCAGCAATTTCTAGGGAAAAATGATGGTCATACTGTTGTTTTGATCTGTTCTCTACCTAGCTATGCTAACCTATGACTCACAGAGTTGGCTTCACAAGTAATCTTAACAATCAACACATGTCTGTCGAGTACAATGATGAATTTGGGGTAAAAGTATCCTCCGGTGTGATGGCCTCGGCACAATCTGTCTCCAAGGTCAGCGGGAGAGGCGTCCGGTGTTGGCCCGAGAGATGCTAGACTTACGGATATATTCTCACAGGATTTCTGTTACAGACTCACGGGTAGAATTGTGGTTGGAGAAGATTAGGGAGGAGAGGTCCCACCAGCGAAAATCAGGGGAGTTTGTTGGTGAGAGAGCAGTCCGTAAAACCAGTCCGTGCTAGAATTCCGTAAGTGTAGCATTTTTGTGTTGCCCCAGGGTATACCTGGGGAAAACTCGGGCCGGGCCGGGCCTGACAAAGCCCGATGCAGAAAAGCTAGGCCTAGGCCCGGGCCAGCCCGGCCCGGTCGTCGGGCCTAGATTCCAGGCCCAAGCTCAGCCCATCAGCCAAAAATCCCACCGGGCCTCGGGCCGGGCCTCTTCAGTAAATAGCAAATATGGCGGGTGTTGGGGATATTATTACTGGGTGTAAACCGGCCAGGAGAGGCCGGGTTATCCCCATAATGAGTTATTTATATTTGAAGCCCATGAAGACAAGGAGTATGGCGCTTTATGAAGGCCCAGGGCCCAAAGGCGGATTAAGGGCTTGTAGGTGTAAACCGCCATATTATATGTAACTTGTAAGATAAGAAAAGAGTAGAGACCGAGCCGGACACGTTTATGAGCCGGCCTCGGGATTCTGTAAACCGCCGGGCGTCAACCTGTGTATATAAAGGGACGACCCGGCGGCGGTTTGGGAACAACAACTCGAGAGCCAGGCTTAGCGGATTCGCTCCCTGGTCATCGAAACCCTAGCAATTCCACAACAACTGGATTAGGCCTTTACCTTCACCGCAAGGGGCCGAACCAGTATAAACTCTCTGCGTCCCTTGTCCGCTTTAACCCCTTTAAGCTAACCCGTCGCGATGGCTCCACGACTAAGTCCTTTCTCTAGGACATCTGCCGTGACAAGACCACGACAGCGGGCCCAGGCCCGGCCCGGCCAGGCCATCGGCCCTAGATCTTTTTCTGACCGGGCCGGGTCGGGCCGTCCGGGCCGGGCTGCCCATGGCCAGGACTAGCCCAGGGCCAGACCTTCCTCCGTTGCTGCTAGCTCGGCATCCCCCGCATCTGCAGAGTCGAAGAGGTATCCGCATGCAACAAAAATAGAGGAACATGTATGGTCTCTTAGTGCCATCCCTATCCCAGTCGTGCCGTCAGATTTAAAGGACCTATCAACATTCAACTTCACCCTCTCCGTCAGCTGTGGAGTTCACCGCTGACATGCCCTTTTGACATGTGTAATAGTTGTGGGGATTGTGTTTCGAAGCAGAAGTGTTCGAATTATGGTCTTTTTAGGAAAATTCAAATTATAGTTTTTTTATCCCGAAGGAGAATGTTTTTCAATCTCTGCATATCAGCATGCACACATTCATGAGATTCTGGCTAACTATCGCAACAAGAAAATTGTCAAAAATATTCGTCAAGAAGAGGATAATAAATTTAAAAACACGTTTTCAGATTGATTGCCAGTTAGCAGCGCATGTGTTCTCCCCGCCTAAAAAAGAAGCAGCATGGCATGTGTTTTTCTCTTTTTGCGGAAAAAAACCCTCCTAGATGTGCCGCAGCTTCAGCGTGGCTTCTCTAAGGACGCGTAGAAGCATTAGTTATGGACGCTGATAACGCCCACATGTGTGGTGGGAGCGACATCCGCCCACACGTTTTATAATACACAGACTGCGTCACGTCACCGTATACATGCATGTGGGAATCTTTTTTGATTTCCAGTTTTTAAAATGTTTTATCTCTTAAATGAAAAATCCGATTGAAGATCCATTTTCACCATTAAATCCATCGCGACGAGATCTTCGAAACTAGATCTCATATCAATATGTTTCGACGACTTTTTTTGTTGTTAAAAGTTGTCATGTCTATTGCACATGAATTGCGTGTTTACACTGAAGTTGCCATGGTATGTTTCAGCTATTTTCTTCTACATTTAAAAGTAAATTTTGACATATTATAAAACGGAGAATTAAGAAACTAGACTTGCCATGAACCATAAACTAAAATTGCCATGATACATGCATTTAAAATTGCCATGATTCATACAAAAAATAATTTTAATAGTCAAAGTACTGAAATTGCCATGGTCAAAATACTAAAATTGCCATGCTCTATCAACTAAAATTGCCACATGGCAACTGTAAACACTATGGCAACTACGGTGTAAACATCATGGCAACTTTTGGGCAAAAAAAATTCATCGAAACATATCAACATGGGATTTAGTTTTGAAGATCTTATCGAGACGGATTTAATGGTGAAAATGAATCTTTAATTGAATTTTTTAATTAGGAGATAAAAAATTTTTAAGCCGAAAACCAAAAAGATTCCCGCTAATATCATCTGTTTTGACGTGGCAAAATGAATGGTAATAGAGACGTTTGGGCCATGTTACTTCGTGCCACACGTGTGGACGTTAACATTTGCGTTAGTTATTAGTTGCATACGCGGTATGCAGCATCCTAGAAAAACCCCGGGAACGAAACCGAAATGATAAGCATGTTGCTTTTGAGATTCTTTCTTCGACCAGGCATCCACTTTAGATTCTTTTTGTATTTCTGATGAAAAGCTCAACTCATAATCTGAAATCTACGCCAGCGATTTGATACTGCTACTACTGCCTGCATGTCTCTTCTGCTCAACGGATAACAGGGGAAAAGGGGAGTGAGAGAAGAATATCTTCTTTTTTTTTGAATGAAAGGGGGTTGCCCTCCCCCCCCCCCCCCCCCCCCTGCCCCACTTTATAGAATGAAGCAGAAAAAGCAACCAGTCGCAAGTTTAAATGAAGAAGAATATCCCTTCACATGTTGTACTAATATCGAAAGAAATACAACAATTTGGCAAATTAAAATCGTGCAACATGGCCACATGCATGAAACATTCTCTCCCTGTATGGCTCGATCGCTTGCCACAGTGGACACCAAGGTCGCCGGACATGCATGCGGGATCAGGAGGAGGGAAAGCATGCATGCAGTGCAAAAATGGTGTTGTCGGGCCGGCTGAAGCAGTGGTGCGCGCTGCCTTGGCTTCACGCAAGCCAGAATTGGACAGGGAACCTTCACATGGAAGACGCTACTTACTATCGAGCACCTATAACTTAGTTTCTGAAATTCAACAAAAAAGGCCGAACATATTCATACAAGATGAAATTTATCCAATTATCCTTGTAGGTTCGGGGAAACAAGATTTTAATTTGTACTCATGGTTGGCTTATAACTTCATTTTGTGATTTATACTCGTAGGTGAGATGATTCTCGTGGAAACGTACCATGGCAAGTTTCTATCGTTTGCTATTCAACAATACGCATGCGTTATTTTTGTTTTATATTTTTTGAAAAGAAAAATACAAGGACAGCTTTTCATAAGTTGCAAAATAGTGGGTCCATACGTGTGTGTGCTCGGGTTCTAGAAATGCGCCGTCTCCTTCATATGTCGTTCAATTAGACCTACTACTGAAATACAGTACAAGAGTTGTCGTGGTAACCCATATTTTTGCTGCATGTGCATGTACAAGGTGTTGTTTATATTCAGAGATTGACCTCTGAAGAAGAGGGGGGCCGGGGAATACAACATGAGAATAAAAATATTCTTGTTCTTTATGGAGAGGGATGGCTTGAGAACCTTGAAGACCAAGCTTGGTGACGCATGCATTTGGAATGTGGAGTGTGGAGTCTGCCCTGCCGTCGGTCGGCTGCGACAAGTCAATACTAGTGAGGAATCCATTCTCCAACAACCTTCCTTTTGCAGTTTCCGGGAAAGAAATTAAGAATGAAGCAATCGATCCAAGAGGAAGAGGAAGAGGAAGAGTGGCCATGGGGTGCAAGCTAGCAGTATCCACATGGAGGGAGATCTCTCTGTGGAGTGAAGAGACTGGAGTGGGGTGCAAGCGATTCATCCATCCCAACTCTCTTCTTCCCTCGTTTCGTCTGCAACCCCACACTCCAAATACGTACTCCCTCTGTTCTAAATTAGTTGACTCAGATCTGTCTAGATACGGATATATCTAGACATGTTTTAGTGTTAGATACATCCGTATCTAAATAAATCCAAGTCAATTAATTTGGAACGGAGGGAGTACATCTAAGAAGCAAGCAAGGAAAAGGAGGAAAAACTAGTGCAACAGGAAGGCCCAGCAGAGAGTGATGCATGCTGCTACTCTGCTCGCAAGGTCGTTGCGGTGATCACGTCGACCCGGATCCAATCCCCGATCCCGTCGGTCAATTCAACCAACTCTAAAAAGGAAAATTCCAACATTGCCGATGGATCAATTCAACGTTGCTCTCTGCATGCGCCGACGCCGACGCCGACGCTGACGGCCGGCACCGAGATGGATGGAGAATGCACTCGCCCTGAAGCCGGCCGGCCGTCAACGCCAAACCACAAACTTGCATTGCAACAGTAGTAGGGTCTTTAATAATTTAGTGTTGGTGGTGGTGGTGGAGGATGATCAAGCTATCTAGTAGGAGTACTAGCGTCCAGGGCACCACCGATGATAATTAGTGCATCATTAAGGATGGTACGAGTATGGTGGTGCCCCTTGGACGGACCACCACGACGCACGCGCGCCACCGTGCACCGTGCACCGGCCCGGGATGGATGAATGATTGATTGAGTTTGCGCTTGTTTATATATTATTTACCATTACAGTACTAAGTACGTCGGAGGAGCACGATGACGATGGCTGGGACGAGAGCGCACACCCATTAAGCTGGATGTGTACGTCGGCCGCAGCAACGATATCGCTCTAGATCTGCACGCACGCTCGCCCAAAAGCGGTGGTTGTGGTGGGGGGTCAACACGCAGGTACATTACATGCACCAGCACCATCATTGCGTTGCACCGGTGACGACATGACAGTCGGTCAGCGAGTAAGGCCAGCTCCAGCGCACGATCCCATCCCGTCCGGCCCTGTCTGTTTAGGGCAAAACGGACAAAACCCCATGGCCCAGCGCGCGACGGCCCCTACCTATCTTCTCCGTTTTGTGTCCGTTCGACCCTATTTCCAAACCAAACTTGAGATGGATATGGGTCAAAGCGGACAGCAAGCGGACGGCCGTTTGCGTCCTCGCGCCCGCGCATGGCCCACATGACAGCCACCTACCCCACCTTTTCCCCTTCCCTTCTCTTTCTCATCTGCAGGACGCCGGAGCCGCGTCGCCTTCGCTCGTCTCGCCGGAGCCGCACCGCCATGGCTGCCCTCGCGCTGCCGTCCACCGCGTCGCCTCGCCGGAGCACACGCGCCGCCATAGCATGCTCCAGCTCGACGAGAACGTCGCGTCGCCATGCCGCTGCCCCGCGTCGGCGTGCTCCTCGCCCTCGCCATGGCACTGCCCCGCATCGGCTGCTGCTGCCGCGGCCTAGGGCAAGTGCGGCGGCAAGCATGCGGCGACCTAGGACGGGCACGGCGGGCTGTTGCTGGCGAGCGGGGCCGTGGGTGAGCGTGCCGCGGGCGGGCGTGGCGCGAGCGTCAGGACGAGGGCGCGACGCGAGAGCAGCGGGGAGAGCACGATACGGGCGACGGCGGCGCGGGCGCGCGGACTAGGCGGGGCCACGAGCAGGTGGGAAGGCGGGGCCGCGGGCGGGCGTGGCGCGAGCGCCAGGACGAGGGCGCGACGGGATTGTAGCGGGGAGAGCATGATACGGACGGCGGCGTCGCGGGCGCAGCTGCCGGCGGGCGAGGCGGGAAGGCGAGCAGGCGGGAAGGCGGGGTCGCGGCGGCGGGCGGCATGGCGTGAGCGCGCGGCCACAGCTGCAGGCGGGCGCGCGGGCTAGGCGGGGCCACGAGCAGGTGGGAAGGCCGGGCTGTTGACTTTGTAATCCTGTCGCTCGTAGCTTTTCAGTTTCAGTTTCAGGCTTAGCAAATAAAACGGCAAGTGCATGAGCCTGTTTGTGCCTTGACCGAATCTTTCGTAGCAACTAGGTAGATTAGGCGGCCATGCGCGTTTCGTGGGATGGCACGAACCAAACGTGCATGGTGGCATCGAGGGCGTGGCGAGTTGGCTGTGGGATGGCGCGGCCGAATAGCTCGGGCACGACCCTCTCTTTCGTTGTTTTCAGTATTTTGCTGTTAATAAGAGGAACGACAGAAAACGCTGCAAGGCTGAACGCAGCACAAAACTCTCCCGAGCCTCTCTCTCTGTAGTTCTACGACTGACAGGGGCCGCGGGCGAGCGTGCCGCGGGCGGGCGTGGCGCGAGCGCCAGGACGAGGGCGCGACGGGATTGTAGCGGGGAGAGCACGATACGGACGGCGGCGGCGCGGGCGCAGCTGCCGGCGGGTGAGGCGGGGCCGCGAGCAAGCGGGAAGGCGGGGCCGCGGCGAGCTGCGGCGGCGGGCGGCATGGCGTGAGCGCGCGACCACAGCTGCAGGCGGGCGCGGAGGCGGGCGGCAGGGCGAGAGCATGTGCGCGGGGGTGCTGCGTGTGCTAGCTAGCTAGCTGCAAGTGCGCGGCGGGTGTGCTAGCTAGCCAGCCGCCGTCCTGCGCGAGCCGCTTCATGTGCCGCAGCTTTGTCGCGTGGGCGAGTGCAGCGCGACTGGCGAGCGTGTGGGCTGCGGCGCCGGCGAGCGTGGGCGCACGCAGTCTCGCAGGGGCCAACACGACCGAGGGCGCGAGCTGATGCTGCTGCAGGGCGACCGCGGGGGCAAACGCACAGACGGACATTTTGAAATGGTCGGCTGCGTTGGGCGCCTCCAACAGAAGCCGGACGCGTATGTCCGTTTTACTACCCATTACCACCTCAAACGAACAAAATTTATAGAAAACGGACGTCCATTTGGGATCGTGCACTAGAGTTGGCCTAACCACCGCCACCACTTCCTCCTTCCTTTCTTCGTTGGTGTCATCGTGTGCGCAGCAGGACAGGCAGCCATTTCAAGTACACACTTCCATTCGTCCATAAATATGTTGCACTTGATCCTGTTTTTCTTGTCCTTTGCGCCATGGAAGTACAGTCGACCATCATCGTCTTGCAAAGAAAATTTCCTGTGACATGTCGGCCCAGGCCTCAAGTTAGTAGTCCCTCACTCCCAAATTACTTATCGTGAAAATAGATGTATCTAGAACTAAAATATATCTAAATACATCTATTTTCACAACAAGTAATTCGGGACAGAAGGAATACTAGAGTACTGTTATCCGCCAGATAAATTGCCGTAAATGAAATAATCATTTGAAGGATGGCATTTTTTTCCTACATAGGATTGCGGCGCGGCTGCTATGCGTTATCTGGCTGATAACTTAGCCGCCTCCACAACCATTGGATCACAGCAGCATCACGCCATCAGGATCGTTGCTTCGTCCTCCCGAGCAGCACGCATTGTAACATCCACCATGTTTTGACGCTCTCGAGCAGCACACATTGCAACCCACCCCATGTCGCGGCGCTCCTGAGGACCACACGTTGTAATTTGCAACACCCTCCATGTTACGATGCTCCTGAGCACCATGCAGTGCAGCATCGCCCATGTTGCGACCCTCCCAAGCAGCATGGTCTCCTCCAACCGCAGCAACACAACCGTCGTTGCAGAAGCATGTTGTCGTGCTCCCCAGTGTTGCGACGCTCCCGAGAACCACGAATTGCAACAACCCCGACATTGTAGAAGCACATCGCCGCAGCACCACCGTCGATGCACCGCCAACGTTACTACACAAACGACGTTGCATAAGCCACATCGTAGGAACACGATATCGCCCTTTGCAGCATTGGGTGTGTGCCACCCACGCAACACCGATGGATAGATCTACGCACCAGTTGTTGCAAAGGAGGGAGAAGCAGATACACCTCGCCGGCAAGATCATGAGGTGGACGGAGAAAATGGAGAAGAGAGTGATAGAGAGGGGAGGAAGGGGGGGGGGGGGGGGGTGAGTCGCTCTCTCGGGATGGACATGTAGCTGTCGAAGGGATAAGATCAAGGGATGGAGGCCCACGGGGCACTTGTCGCATGCTGGAGGTAGTGGACTGGTGAGAGAAATCAGTTGGCAAGATATAAGTGTTTCCCTTACGCATGAGGTGGTGCTATTGGCTTAATGTTAATAGCCTAAACCTCTAAATCTCTGAAGAAACAAATAATTTTACTGTTCATCCACGCTCACTGTTTCGCATCGACTGGCGAGAGTATCGGAATTCATCTCCAATCGGACAGTTGACAACGCTTGGTGCCTGACGGTGGGATACCCATGGGGTAGGTCCATAACAAAGATTTATCCTAGCGGGCCTGAACGGCCCGAGTCCATGTCAGGAGATCATTCGGTTGGGCCGGCATCACGAACTCTATCCGGCTGACTTGAAGCATGACGTCCATCTAACTGGACCAGTTCTGGGCAATCACACCATGTGTCTCTAACGACGCCATCCAGACAACTTCATTGCATCGTGGTAAATCATGTAGTAATGGTCATCATCATGGCGTTGTTATTACAACATGGCTCATGAAGACATTGTACCCTTCATCGTCGTCGGCTCCATATAAGGCGAGGAAGATCTAGACAAGTTTTTTGGATGGATTGACAAGACCCAGATAGACACATGCACACGAGTGTTAGGCATCATTGTAACCACATTGTTCATACAAGATCAAAACATCTACCAGGAGTAGGGTGTTACCCCTAGAGCAGGGGATCCGAGCATGGGTATAGCCTCTCTTGTGTGAAATCTCATTCCTATATCATCCACGTGCGCCTCGCCTTATCAAAAAAAATCGTGAATCATGTGTATTGCCGTGCAATCCCCATGACAGTGCTGCTTCGCACCGATGATTAATCTCATGGTCATTGTTCGACGATCAGATGTTTCCCACTCGTCAACGGCACAATAGCTCACCTTATTTTACTCCAATTTCTCGCCAAGTTCATGCTTTCCTTAGCTTTTCCTTATTCTATATTTACTGTCATTTACTCTAAATATTAGTAGAACCTGTCACCCAATCAAACATATATGAGATTGTCCACAGGTCTTGGGCTACAACCTGAAAAAGGTTTTTTTTTCGAAAAGGAGGTTATCCCCCGGCCTCTGCATCAGAACGATGCATACGGCTATATTATTAATAAGCAAATGGTTCAACAAAGTCTTCAGGTCTCAAAAGAGAAAAAAAAATGCTCACACAGAGCAAAGACACAAAAGAACAAGATAGCCACAACCGGCAGGCAAAAAGAAGATAGGAAACTAAACACCTATCCTATTACATGACGGCCATGCAAACCGGTTGAAGATAGCCCGTGCTACCGTCTCCCACCGGATAGACCCAGTAACCATACTCTCCCTGGCATCCGTCGGAGTGAGTAGCGACCACATACGGATCAATGCAGTGGCCCGGAAAATAACCTGCAAGAAATAAAAGTTTGTTGTTCTGTTAAAAACCATATCGTTCCTGCAGTTCCATAACGCCCATAATAAAGCACATACTCCTACACAGATATGTCTCGCCGTTTCTGAATCTATTCCATCTAACCACGTCCCAAATAACGTGTTGATAGTATTCGGAGGAGTAATATTAAATGCTATGTGGACAGACCGCCATAGAATTTTTGCCATTGGACAGTCAAGAAAGAGGTGTTCGATGGATTCATCATGATCACAGAAGCTACATCTTCTAGATCCTGACCAGTTGCGTTTTGCCAAATTGTCCTTAGTTAGAATGACTTGTTTATGGACAAACCACATAAACACTTTAATTTTTAAAGGCACTTTGACTTTCCAAACATGTTTGGATCGAGGTATAGAGCCAGTGTTGATAATATCCAAATACATGGATTTAACCGAAAACTCTCCATTCTTAGTGAGTTTCCAGTGCAACTGATCTGGCTGTTGAGAGAGGTGAACATCCATCAATCTTCTCACAAGATGGAGCCAAGCTTCCCAACGGTTTCCCGCTAAAGTCCTTCTGAATTGAATATTGAGAGGGTTGGACTGTAATACTGTTGCAACGTAAGCGTCTCTTCGCTGAACAATATTATAGAGAGAAGGATATTGGAGTGCAAGGGGCGTCTCCCCTAACCATGTATCCTCCCAGAATCTCGTGGTAGTACCATTTCCAACTATAAATTTTATCCTATTGAAAAAGAATGATTTCACTCTCATCAGTCCCTTCCAAAATGGTGAATCGGTCGGTCTGACCGTCACCTGGGATAAGGTTTTGGAATGTAGGTACTTATTACGCAGAGTCTGGGCCCATGCGGCATCGGTCGCTACAGATAGCTTATACAGCCACTTGCTGAGAAGACATCTGTTCTTCACCTCTAAATTTTCTATGCCGAGACCCCCTTGGTCTTTTGGCCTACAGATTATATTCCATTTAGCGAGTCTGTACTTTCGTTTTAACTCATCGCTCTGCCAGAAGAAGCGCGATCGATAGAAATCTAGTCTTTTCCGAACTCCAACTGGTACCTCGAAAAAGGACAAGAGAAACATGGGCATACTCGTGAGTACCGAATTAATCCGAATTAGTCGGTCTCCGTATGACATAAGCTTGCCCTTCCAGCAGCTTAGTTTCTTTTTAAATCGATCCTCAATGCACTTCCATTCTTTGCTGGAAAGCTTGCGATGGTGAATTGGTATACCCAAATACTGTTGGGGAACGTAGTAATTTTAAAAAATTTCTACGCACACACAGGATCATGGTGATGCATAGCAACGAGAGGGGAGAGTGTGTCCACGTACCCTCGTAGACCGAAAACGGAAGCGTTAGCACAACGCGGTTGATGTAGTCGTACGTCTTCACGATCCGACCGATCCAAGTACCGAACGCATGGCACCTCCGAGTTCAGCACACGTTCAACTCGATGACGTCCCGCGAGCTCTGATCCAGCAAAGCTTCACAGGAGAGTTTCGTCAGCACGACGGCATGGTGACGGTGATGATGATGCTACCGACGCAGGGCTTCGCCTAAGCACCGCTACGATATGATCGAGGTGGATTATGGTGGAGGGGGGCACCGCACACGGCTAAGAGATCAATGATCAATTGTTGTGTCTATGGGGTGCCCCCTGGCCACGTATATAAAGGATGGAGGGGAGGAGGCCGGCCCCCTATGGGTGGCGCACCAAGTAGGGGACTCCTACTAGGAATCCTACTCCTAGTAGGAGTCCACCAAGAGGGGAAGGAAGAGGGGAAGAGGGAGAAGGAAAGAGGGGTGTTGGGCCCCCCCCAATCCCTTGTCCAATTCGGACCAGCAAGGGGAGGGGCGCAGCAGCCCCTGCGGCCTGCTCCTCTCTTTCCCGTATGGCCCAATAAGGCCCATAACTTCCCCCGGTGAATTCCCGTAATTCCCCGGTACTCCGAAAAATACCCGAATCACTCGGAACCTTTCCGACGTCCGAATATAGCCTTCCAATATATCGATCTTTACCTCTCGGACATTCCGAGACTCCTCGTCATGTCCATGATCTCATCCGGGACTCCGAACAACTTCGGTACATCAAAACACAAAAACTCATAATACCGATCGTCACCGAACTTTAAGCGTGCGGACCCTACGGGTTCGAGAACTATGTAGACATGACCGATACACGTCTCCGGTCAATAACCAATAGCGGAACCTGGATGCTCATATTGGCTCCCACATATTCTACGAAGATCTTTATCGGTCAAACCGCATAACAACATACGTTGTTCCCTTTGTCATCGGTATGTTACTTGCCCGAGATTTGATCGTCGGTATCTCAATACCTAGTTCAATCTCGTTACCGGCAAGTCTCTTTACTCGTTCCGTAATACATCATCCCGCAACTAACTCATTAGTTACAATGCTTGCAAGGCTTATAGTGATGTGCATTACCGAGTGGGCCCAGAGATACCTCTCCGACAATCGGAGTGACAAATCCTAATCTCGAGATACGCCAACTCAACAAGTACCTTCAGAGACACCTGTAGAGCACCTTTATAATCACCCAGTTACGTTGTGACGTTTGGTAGCACACAAAGTGTTCCTCCGGTAAATGGGAGTTGCATAATCTCATAGTCATAGGAACATGTATAAGTCATGAAGAAAGCAATAGCAACATACTAAACGATCAAGTGCTAAGCTAACTGAATGGGTCAAGTCAATCACATCATTCTCCTAATGATGTGATCCCGTTAATCAAATGACAACTCATGTCTATGGTTAGGAAACATAACCATCTTTGTTCAACGAGCTAGTCAAGTAGAGGCATACTAGTGACACTCTGTTTGTCTATGTATTCACACATGTATTATGTTTCCGGTTAATACAATTCTAGCATGAATAATAAACATTTATCATGAAATAAGAAAATAAATAATAACTTTATTATTGCCTCTAGGGCATATTTCCTTCAGTCTCCCACTTGCACTAGAGTCAATAATCCAGTTCACATCGCCATGTGATTTAACACCAACAGTTCACATCAGCATGTGATTAATATCCATAGTTCACATTGTCATGTGACCAACACCCAAAGGGTTTACTAGAGTCAATAATCTAGTTCACATCGCCATATGATTAACACCCAAAGAGTACTAAGGTGTGATCATGTTTTGCTTGTGAGAGAAGTTTAGTCAATGGGTCTGCCAAATTCAGATCCGTATGTATTTTGCAAATTTCTATGTCAACAATGCTCCGCACGGAGCTACTCTAGCTAATTGCTCCCACTTTCAATATGTATCCAGATTGAGACTTAGAGTCATCTGGATCAGTGTCAAAACTTGTATCGAAGTGACCCTTTACGACGAACCTTTTGGCACGTCCATAATCGAGAAACATATCCTTATTCCACTAAGGATGATTTTGACCGCTGTCCAGTGATCTACTCCTAGATCACTATTGTACTCCCTTACCAAACTCAATGTAGGGTATACAATAGATCTGTTACACAGCATAGCATACTTTATAGAACCTATGACTGAGGCATAGGGAATGACTTTTCATTCTCTTTCTATTTTCTGCCGTGGTCGGGTTTTGAGTCTTCACTCAACTTCACACCTTAAAACACAGGCAAGAACTCCTTCTTTGACTGTTCCATTTTGAACTACTTCAAAATCTTTGTCAAGGTATGTACTTATTGAAAAATCTTATCAAGCATCTTGATCTATCTCTATAGATCTTGATGCTCAATATGTAAGCAGATTCACCGAGGTCTTTCTTTGAAAAACTCCTTTCAAATACTCCTTTATGCTTTCCAGAAAATTCTACATTATTTCCGATCAACAATATGTCATTCACATATACTTATCAGAAATGCTGTAGTGCTCCCACTCACTTTCTTGTAAATACAGGCTTCACCGCAAGTCTGTATAAAACTATATGCTTTGATCAACTCATCAAAGCGTATATTCCAACTCCGAGATGCTTGCACCAGTCCTATAGATGGATCACTGGAGCTTGCACACTTTGTTAGCATCCTTTGGATCGATAAAACCTTCAGGTTGCATCATATACAACTCTTCTTTCAAAAATCCATTCAGGAATGCAGTCTTTACATCCATTTGCCAAATTGCATAATCATAAAATGCGGCAATTGCTAACATGATTCGGACGGACTTAAGCATCGCTACGGGTGAGAAAGTCTCATCGTAGTCAACTCCTTGAACTTTGTCAACAACCTTTTTCCACAAGTCTAGCTTTGTAGATAGTAACACTACTATCAGCGTCCGTCTTCCTCTTGAAAATCCATTTATTTTCTATGGCTTGCCGATCATCGGGCAAGTCAACCAAAGTCCACACTTTGTTCTCATACATGGATCCCATCTCAGATTTCATGGCCTCAAGCCATTTCACGGAATCTGGGCTCATCATCGCTTCCTCATAGTTCGTAGGTTTGTCATGGCCAAGTAACATGACCTCCAGAACAGGATTACCGTACCACTCTGGTGCGGATCTTACTCTGGTTGACCTATGAGGTTCGGTAGTAACTTGATCTGAAGTTACATGATCATCATCATTAGCTTCCTCACTAATTGGTGTAGGAGTCACAGGAACAGATTTCTGTGATGAACTACTTTCCAATAAGGGAGCAGGTACAGTTACCTCATCAAGTTCTAATTTCCTCCCACTCACTTCTTTCGAGAGAAACTCCTTCTCTAGAAAGGATCCATTCTTAGCAACGAATGTCTTGCCTTCGGATCTGTGATAGAAGGTGTACCCAATAGTCTCCTTTGGGTATCCTATGAAGATACATTTCTCTGATTTGGGTTCGAGCTTATCAGGTTGAAGCTGTTTCACATAAGCATCACAGCCCCAAATTTTAAGAAACGACAACTTTGGTTTCTTGCTAAACCACAGTTCATAAGGCGTCATCTCAACGGATTTTAGATGGTGCCCTATTAAACGTGAATGCAGCTGTCTCTAATGCATAACCCCAAAACGATAGTGGTAAATCGGTAAGAGACATCATAGATTGCACCATATCTAATAAAGTACGGTTATGATGTTCGGACACACCATTACGCTGTGGTGTTCCAGGAGGCGTGAGTTGCGAAACTATTCCGCATTGTTTCAAATGAAGACCAAACTCATAACTCAAATATTCTCCTCCACGATCAGATCGTAGAAACTTTATTTTCTTGTTACGATGATTTTCCACTTCACTCTGAAATTCTTTGAACTTTTCAAATGTTTCAGACTTATGTTTCATCAAGTAGATATACCCATATCTGCTCAAATCATCTGTGAAGGTGAGAAAATAATGATACCCGCCGCGAGCCTCAACATTCATTGGACCACATACATCAGTATGTATGATCTCCAACAAATCTGTTGCTTGCTCCATAGTTCCGGAGAACGGCGTTTTAGTCATCTTGCCCATGAGGCATGGTTCGCAAGTACCAAGTGATTCATAATCAAGTGATTCCAAAAGTCCATCGGAATGGAGTTTCTTCATGTGCTTTACACCAATATGACCTAAACGGCAGTGCCACAAATAAGTTGCACTATCATTATCAACTCTGCATCTTTTGGCTTCAATATTATGAATATGTGTATCACTATGATCGAGATTCAATAAACCGGTTATATTGAGTGTATGACCGTAGAGGTTTTATTCATGTAAATAGTATAACAATTATTCTTTGATTTAAATGAATAACCGTATTGCAATAAACATGATCCAATCATATTCATGCTCAACGCAAACACCAAATAACATTTAGGTTCAACACTAATCCCGAAGGTAAAGGGAGTGTGTGATGGTGATCTTATCAATCTTGGAACCACTTCCAACACACATCATCACCTCGCCCTTAACTAGTCTCTGTTTATTTTGCAACTCCCGTTTCGAGTTACTACTCTTAGCAACTGAACCAGTATCAAATACTGAGGGGTTGCTATAAACACTAGTAAAGTACACATCAATAACATGTATATCAAATATACCTTTGTTCACTTTGCCATCCTTCTTATCCGCCAAATACTTGGGGCAGTTTCGCTTCCAGTGACCAGTCCCTTTATAGTAGAAGCACTTAGTCTCAGGCTTAGGTCCAGACTTGGGCTTCTTCACTTGAGCAGCAACTTGCTTGCTATTCTTCTTGAAGTTCCCCTTCTTCCCTTTGCCCTTTTCTTGAAACTAGTGGTCTTGTCAACCATCAACACTTGATGCTTTTCTTGATTTTTACCTTCGTCGATTTCAGCATCACGAAGAGCTTGGGAATCGTTTCCGTTATCCCTTGCATATTATAGTTCATCACGAAATTCTAGTAACTTGGTGATAGTGACTAGAGAACTCTGTCAATCACTATCTTATCTGGAAGATTAACTCCCACTTGATTCAAGTGATTGTAGTACTCAGACATTCTGAGCACATGCTCACTAGCTGAGCAATTCTCCTCCATCTTGTAGGCAAAGTACTGTCAGAGGTCTCATACCTCTCGACACGGGCATGAGTATGAAATACCAATTTCAACTCTTGGAACATCTCATATGCTCCATGGCGTTCAAAACGTTTTTGAAGCCCCGCTTCTAAGCCGTAAAGCATGGTGCACTAAACTATCAAGTAGTCATCATATCGAGCTTGCCAAACGTTCATAACGTCTGCATTTGCTCCTGCAATCGGTCTGTCACCTAGCGGTGCATCAAGGACATAATTCTTCTGTGCAACAATGAGGATAATCCTCAGATGACGGATCCAATCCGTATCATTGCCACTAACTTCTTTCAACTTAGTTTTCTCTAGGAACATATCAAAAATAAAACAGGGGAGCTAAACGAGAGCTATTGATCTACAACATAGATATGCTAATACTACCAGGACTAAGTTCATGATAAATTTAAGTTCAATTAATCATATTACTCAAGAACTCCCACTTAGATAGACATCTCTCTAATCATCTAAGTGATCACGTGATCCAAATCAACTAAACCATAACCGATCATCACGTGAAATGGAGTAGTTTTCAATGGTGAACATCACTATGTTGATCATATCTACTATATGATTCACGCTCGACCTTTCGGTCTCAGTGTTCCGAGGCCATATCTGCATATGCTAGTCTCGTCAAGTTTAACCCGAGTATTCTGCGTGTGCAAAACTGGCTTGCACCCGTTGTAGATGAACGTTGAGCTTATCACACCCGATCATCACGTGGTGTCTCGGCACGACGAACTTTGGCAACGGTGCATACTCAGGGAGAACACTTTTACCTTGAAATTTAGTGAGAGATCATCTTATAATGCTACCGTCAAACAAAGCAAAATAAGATGCATAAAGGATAAACATCACATGCAATCAATATAAGTGATATGATATGGCCGTCATCATCTTGTGCTTGTGATCTCCATCTCCGAAGCACCGTCATGATCACCATCGTCACTGGCGCGACACCTTGATCTCCATCGTAGCATCGTTGTTGTCCCGCCAACTATTGCTTCTACGACTATCGCTACCGCTTAGTGATAAAGTAAAGCAATTACAGGGCGATTGCATTGCATACAATAAAGCGACAACCATATGGCTCCTGCCAGTTGCCGATAACTCAGTTACAAAACATGATCATCTCATACAATAAAATATAGCATCATGTCTTGACCATATCACATCACAACATGCCCTGCAAAAACAAGTTAGACGTCCTCTACTTTGTTGTTGCAAGTTTTACGTGGTTGCTACGGGCTGAGCAAGAACCGTTCTTACCTACGCATCAAAACCACAACGATAGTTCGTCAAGTTAGTGCTGTTTTAACCTTCACAAGGACCGGGCGTAGTCACACTCGGTTCAACTAAAGTTGGAGAAACTGACACACGCTAGTCACCTGTGTGCAAAGCACGGCGGTAAAACCAGTCTCGCGTAAGCGTACGCGTAATGTCGGTCCGGGCCGCTTCATCCAACAATACCGCCGAATCAAAGTGTGACATGCTGGTAAGCAGTATGACTTGTATCGCCCACAACTCACTTGTGTTCCACTCGTGCATATAACATCTACGCATAAAACTAGGCTCGGATGCCACTGTTGGGGACCGTAGTAATTTCAAAAATTTCCTACGCACACACAGGATCATGGTGATGCATAGCAACGAGAGGGGAGAGTGTGTCCACATACCCTCATAGACCGAAAGCGGAAGCGTTAGCACAACGCAGTTGATGTAGTCATACGTCTTCACGATCCGACCCATCCAAGTACCGAACGCACGGCACCTCCGAGTTCAGCACACGTTCAACTCGATGACGTCCCGCGAGCTCCGATCCAGCAAAGCTTCACAGGAGAGTTTCGTCAGCACGACGACGTGGTGACGGTGATGATGATGCTACCGACGCAGGGCTTCGCCTAAGCACTGCTACGATATGATCGAGGTGGATTATGGTGGAGGGGGGCACCGCACACGGCTAAGAGATCAATGATCAATTGTTGTGTCTATGGGGTGCCCCCTGGCCACGTATATAAAGGATGGAGGGGAGGAGGCCGGCCCCCTATGGGTGGCGCACCAAGTAGGGGACTCCTACTAGGAATCCTACTCCTAGTAGGAGTCCATCAAGAGGGGAAGAAAGAGGGGAAGAGGGAGAAGGAAAGAGGGGTGTTGCGCCCCCCCCAATCCCTTGTCCAATTCAGACCAGCAAGGGGAGGGGCGCAGCAGCCCCTGCGGCCTGCTCCTCTCTTTCCCGTATGGCCCAATAAGGCCCATAACTTCCCCCGGTGAATTCCTGTAATTCCCCGGTACTCCGAAAAATACCCGAATCACTCGGAACCTTTCCGACGTCCGATTAGAGCCTTCCAATATATCGATCTTTACCTCTCGGACATTCCGAGACTCCTCGTCATGTCCATGATCTCATCCGGGACTCCGAACAACTTCGGTACATCAAAACACAAAAACTCATAATACCGATCGTCACCGAACTTTAAGCGTGCGGACCCTACGGGTTCGAGAACTATGTAGACATGACCGAGACACGTCTCTGGTCAATAACCAATAGCGGAACCTGGATGCTCATATTGGCTCCCACATATTCTACGAAGATCTTTATCGGTCAAACCGCATAACAACATACGTTGTTCCCTTTGTCATCGGTATGTTACTTGCCCGAGATTCGATCGTCGGTATCTCAATATCTAGTTCAATCTCGTTACCGGCAAGTCTCTTTACTCGTTCCGTAATACATCATCCCGCAACTAACTCATTAGTTACAATGCTTGCAAGGCTTATAGTGATGTGCATTACCGAGTGGGCCCAGAGATACCTCTCCGACAATCGGAGTGATAAATCCTAATCTCGAAATACGCCAACTCAACAAGTACCTTCGGAGACACCTGTAGAGCACCTTTGTAATCACCCAGTTACGTTGTGACGTTTGGTAGCACACAAAGTGTTCCTCCGGTAAACGGGAGTTGCATAATCTCATAGTCATAGGAACATGTATAAGTCATGAAGAAAGCAATAGCAACATACTAAACGATCAAGTGCTAAGCTAACGGAATGGGTCAAGTCAATCACATCATTCTCCTAATGATGTGATCCCGTTAATCAAATGACAACTCATGTCTATGGTTAGGAAACATAACCATCTTTGATCAACGAGCTAGTCAAGTAGAGGCATACTAGTGACACTCTGTTTGTCTATGTATTCACACATGTATTATGTTTCCGGTTAATACAATTCTAGCATGAATAATAAACATTTATCATGAAATAAGGAAATAAATAATAACTTTATTATTGCCTCTAGGGCATATTTCCTTCAAATACGTGAAGGGCAAAGACCCCAATTCGCACCCGAACAATTGTTTGTAAGCTTCTTGTTCGTCTGTAGCTCTTCCAAAGCAGAACAATTCACTTTTATGGAAGTTAATCTTTAACCCCGACAACTGTTCGGATAAGCATAACACAAGCTTCATGTTTCTTGCTTTTGCCAAATCATGCTCTATAAAGATGATAGTATTATCAGCGTACTGTAGGATGGACACTCCTCTGTCTACTAAATGCAGGACGAGGCCGCCTATCTGGCCATTATCCTTGGCTCTTCCTATTAGGATCGTCAACATGTCTATCACAATGTTGAACAGAATCGGTGACATCGGGTCTCCTTGCCTCAGACCCTTGTGTGTCTGGAAATAATGACCTATATCATCATTCACTTTGATTCCTACACTCCCTTTTTGCATGAAAGAATCCACCTGGTTTCTCCAGGACCGATCGAATCCTTTCATTCGCAAGGCCTGCTGAAGAAATGGCCATTTTACCTTATCGTACGCTTTCTCAAAATCCACTTTAAAAACCACCCCATCTAGTTTTTTCGTGTGGATTTCATGGAGCGTTTCATGTAGGACCACAACCCCTTCTAGGATGTTTCTATCCGGCATGAAAGCAGTTTGAGATGGCTGCACCACAGAATGCGCAATCTACGTAAGCATGTTAGTTCCAACCTTGGTGAAAATCTTAAAGCTGACATTAAGAAGACAGATCGGCCTGAACTGCTCAATCTGCACGGCCTCTGTTTTCTTCGGAAGCAACGTAATCGTTCCGAAATTCAAGTGAAATAACTGCAAATGTCTAGAGAACAAATCATGGAACATCGGGAGTAAATCACCCTTAATGATGTGCCAGCACTTTTTATAAAACTCAGCCAGAAAACCATCCGGTCCCGGCGCTTTATTATTCTTCATTTGTGAAATTGCCTAAAACACCTCTTTCTCCGAAAATGGGGCGGTTAAAATATCGTTCTCATCCGCAGCTAGTTGAGGGATATCCTCAATCCTCAACTCATCTAAGGACACGAAATTATCCTCAGGTGGCCCAAAAAGCTGCTTATAGTAATTGGTGATGTAAAGTTTTAGGTTCTCCTGTCCTAAAATCGTCCCCTCATCTTGCTCGAGCTGAAAAATTCTCTTCTTTCGATGCTTGCCATTCGCAATCATATGGAAGAATTGAGTGTTATCGTCCCCTTGGACGATTTTGCGAACTTTAGCTCTTAGTGCCCACTTCAATTCCTCCTCTCGAAGCAGTTCTTTCAGTCTCATTTCCGCCTCCACTTTAGCTTCCAGCTCCCTAGTATCTAGAATGGAGGATTCGGCTTTTAATTCGAAGGAATTAATAAGGATAAGGAGCCTTTCCTTTTCAGCCTTATATATCCCACTCAAATGTTTGGCCCAGCCACGTAAGAACTGCCTTAGGTGCCTAATTTTATTCTGACATCTTTCTACACTCGACCTCCCTCCTGAATCTTTAGCCCATTCCCGTGCTATCAGATCCGAGAACCCTTCTCTTTCAACCCATGCTAATTCAAAAGAGAAAGTGTTTTTGTTTCCCACATTAGTTGCCTCTCCAGAGTCAACAAGCAATGGGGTATGATCGAAGATCGCGCGTGACAACGCTTGGACCGTCACCAGAGGAAACTTCTGCTCCCATTCGACGCTGGCGAGTACACGATCCAATTTCTCAAACGTTGGATTTGGTAATGTATTGGCCCAAGTGAATTTTCTACCGGAAAGCTCGATCTCTCTAAGATCCATGCTTTCAATGATTGTATTAAATATAAACGACCATCTGCCGTCAAAATTATCATTGTTTTTTTCCTCCCGTCTTCGAATAATATTAAAATCACCCCCAACCAGAATTGGGAGCTGCTCGCTACCGCAAATACGAACTAAGTCGGCCAAAAAATCTGGTTTGAGTTCAGGCTGTGCGGCGCCATATACCGCCACCAGTGCCCATTGGAACCCATCGACCTTCGATCTGACCCGAAATTTAACCGCAAAATCTCCCATAACCACATTCCGGACTTCCAAAGTGTCGCATTTAACCCCAAGTAAAATCCCACCGGATCTACCTCTTGGGGGTAGGCAATGCCAATCGAAATCAACTCCTCCCGATAAAGTGCTAAGAAACTGAGGGGTAAAATTGTCCCTTCCAGTTTCAGAGAGGGCGATGAAATCCAACTTGTGTTCTATAGAAGCATCCGCTAGAAACCTTCTTTTAGCCAAGTCCGTAAGACTTCTGCTATTCCAAAAGATTCCTTTCATATTTCATCATGAAATTTTTTAGTGATCCGGATCCTAGCACTTCTACGCATAGCCGAAACCGGATAAATCTCTCGTTTCCACTTGCGCTTAGGCTTGTTTTGGTCCTCTACCCGGTCCACAACCTGAAAAAGGTGACAGTAATTTTAACATCCCTCCTCTAGAGAGCTAGCCGACCAAAGTAGAAAACTACCATGCCCATTCTCAACAGTTTGGAAGCCATCTTTTAACTTCCGATGGTACCTCATACCGTGCAGCCGACTCTTTCAACACGAATGGCATTCGTTACAAACCTCACCAAAACACCATCATCTTTGTAAAACTACTTAAAGTAGAGTTATATACACAAGGAAAGGTCAAGGTAACTACACGGAGCAGTGCTAGACTAGTTGCAAACTTGATGTGCTGAGTGGCCACTTACTTCACAGGACCATCAGGAGGCATCGTATCAGAAAGGAAGGACATATAGCAGAGCGATCTCTGTCGGCCTGCGTCTCCATCTTGGGTTTCTCTGACTGGGTGCTACAACCTGCAATCATGGAACGGCCACCATGATCGGACTCAATGATCTGAGGTGCTTCAGGGATGCTGTATGTCTGCCCAAGATACTTGCAATCCGGGTGAGGCGACTACCTGGCATGTGCGCCATTCACTCCTCTAATTTTTTTTTTTTATTTACTGAGAGTAACAGCGGTTTCTCGAGCTCGAGGTGGAGTAGGAGTGTAGGACGCATGGCACGATGAGAATTAGGGATCAGTTGGTGCAGGTGGTGGTTGCGGCTCCGGGGTCCATGGCGATCTCGAGCTGGCGGAGGGAGAGGGAAGAGGGCAGGGAGAAGGTGCCGACCATGCCCACGCCCACGCCCATGCCGCCCACCTTGTTGAGACCGTCCCAGCCGATGTGCCCGATATGCTGCACGTCGCTGGGGTACCCAATCACGATCTCCCGCTCCTCTTCATCTTCTTCCTCGCCGTCGTACGCCGCGAAGGTCTTGATCCCCTTGAGCAGCCGCTGCACCCTTGCCGCGACGATCCCCTCTTTTGCCTTCTCATCACTCGGGGGGCTCTGTCTGAGTCTGAAATGGGCCAGCGATAGATGTGCTGCTGCTGTTAGTATGTGCGCGTACCTGTGGCATCGATCGTGGTATGAATTATGATACGAGACTGGTCACTTACCCTGTGTGGTGGTGGAGGAGGAGGGGTTGCCGGCCTGCTGCGGCTACGGCGCCGGCACCGGGGCCTTCTTGCCGAGCGGGTCGGCGACGGCGACGGCGGACTGTGACATGCAGCCGATGGAGAAGGGGAAGCCGACGCCGCCACGGCGGTCCTTCATCGGAGCCTTAGCTGGAGATTGATACGAAGACTATGGGTTGGACGAGGAAGAAGAAAGATGCAGAGTGGTGTTGCGTTCTTGGGCCGGCGTGTCTTATAGCCACGAAGCACAAAGCAGAGAGAGAGGGAGACAGGCATCATCAACTAGGTTAGTTTTGGTAGCATGGTATCATGGAGATCAATCAGGAACCATCTTTGCGTGGACTAATTGCTTTTCTCTGTGTTTTCTGTTGGTGCCGAGGCTGGGACGTGCACATCAATCGATTGCGTTAAAATTCCTTTCAAAAGGGTGGGGTGGCTCGATTTGGCGCCATCATTTCGCTAGTGGACGACGTAGCACAGCGACCTCCATCTCCTTTTTTTTGTGCGGCTTGATCGTGCAGCCTCCTTCCTTGGCCATGCCATCTTTTAATCTTTTTTACTACATGCATATTTAGTGGGCGTGTCACTCTGTAGAAATGTATCTTATTACTGTACGAGGAGAGGAGCTCTCTTGAAAAGTTGCCATTAAGAAGGTCATCAAAGTCGTAACTCGTAAAAGAAGAGTAAAACATATGTTTCCTTCTGATGAATTGCAAATTAGCAGGGCATGCTCTGGACGTCCAAGTAAAATGCATGCTTGTGCCGCAGGTTCAGCGTGGCTTCTCTATCTAAGCACGCGTGCAACAGTTGGCTGCATGCAGGCTGAACGATTCGTACTATCCCGGAGAAATCTGGGAACCGAATGGTATGAAGGCTGTCTGATTTTGAGATTATTGACTGAGGGACCCTCTTCTGACCTTATTTTTCTTCTTCCGAATGAAAAAGGCAACCTCGATCATCATCTGATCTGAATGAAATCTACACCAGCAGTATGATAATGGGATTTTGGTGAGGTTAAACAGTCGGCCTCTGCGCTCTCCAACCCAACCACCCTGCTGCATATGTATATGCTGCTAAGCGAAAAACAGGGGAAAAGGGCGCAAGAGAGGGATCTTTCGCATGTACTTTAAATTTTTCATCATAAGAATAAAACGAAGGCTGCTAATGAAGCAGTAATACAATATCGAAAGAAATGCTACTCCCTCCGTTCCCTTTTACTCCGCATATAAGGATTTGTGTCGAGTCAAACTTTGACCAAAATTGTATAAAAAAATATCAACATCTACAATACCAAATATACATAATATAAAACTACTCCCTCCGTTCGGAATTACTTGTCGCAGAAATGGATGTATCTAGACGTATTTTAGTTCTAGATACATCCATTTCCGAGACAAGTAATTCCGAACGGAGGGAGTACATTCCATAATGAATCTAAAGGTATTCATTTAATATTGTAAATATTAACACTTTTTTCTATAAGTTTGGTCATAATAGTGATACTTTGACTTCAGATAAAAGTAATATGCAAACTAAAAAGAAAAGGAGGGAGTACAATTTGGCAACACAAAAAGCGTGCAAAATGGAACATTCTCTCAATGATGGATCACTTGGCTTCAACACCAAGTTCGCCTAGCCATGCCGGATCAAGAGGATCGCCGGAGGTGTAGCATGCTCTCTGCCTGGAGGAATGGTCTCCGTGGACATCGGCTGCGTAGAAAGTAGCTCTCGACAGGAAACTATGGTGCTAAACGCATGGCGAAGGTGAATTGGTGCAGGTTATAGTGAGTGTCGTGAGATTGATTTGGCACCATCATCGGCCAGTGGATGGAGCACATCAATCTCTCCTGCTCCATTGCGTCATGCTTCTGGATAGCAACGATTTAGGCGTGTCTAATAGTTGTGAGGATATATGTTTTCGAGTTACTATTATGTTTAGGAAATTCGGATTATGGTTTCTTATGCCGAAGGAGAAACTTTCAGTCCCTCCATCCAAAGAATGCACATATTCACAAGGTTCCCACAAACCACCGCAAAAAATAATAGTAATTCTCAAACGACTTGGTCAAGAAAAATAGATTAAAAAATACACGTTTTGTAATTGATTGCCAATTAGTAGGATGTGCCGCAGCTTCATCGTGACTTCTCCCAGCACGCGTATAACCGTTCGGTTGTATAATGCGTAGCCACCGTCTTATAAGAACCTGGCAACCCTGATAAAAAAAAGAAAAAAAAGAACCTGGCAACGAAATGGAAAAATGCTAAGCCTGTTGCTTTTGAGATTCTTCGACCAGGCATCCACTTTTGACTCTCTTTTTTAAGTATATGATTTCTGATGAAGAAAAGCTGAACTCATGATTAGAAATCTGCACCAGTAATTAGATACTACTCCCTCCGTTCCTAAATATTTATCTTTTTAGAGATTTCAAATGGACTACCACATACAGGTGTATATAGGCATATTTTAGAGTGTAGATTCATTCATTTTACTTCGTACGTAGTCACTTGTTGAAATCTCTAGAAAGACAAATATTTAGGAACGGAGGGAGTAGTAAGCATGGTTTTTGGTGAGGTTAACGAGCCGGCCTCTGCTTGTGCTCCGTTCCTAAAT
The DNA here is from genome assembly GCA_011799875.1 of Thinopyrum elongatum. NCBI lineage: Eukaryota > Viridiplantae > Streptophyta > Magnoliopsida > Poales > Poaceae > Thinopyrum > Thinopyrum elongatum. The sequence continues at coordinate 585,604,349 of CM022301.1, read as the reverse complement.
ATTCGTCTTTCTAGAGATTTCAAAAAGTGCTCACTTGTTGAAATCTCTAGAAAGACAAATATTTAGAAAAGGAGGGAGTAGTATGCATAGTTTTTGGTGAGGTTAACGAGCCGGCCTCTGCTTGTGCTCCAACCCAACCACCTGCATGCATGTATCTATCTGCTGCCCAACGGAAAACAGGGAAAATGGAGACCGTTCATGATTAGCCGAAGAAAACGGGGATAATCAAATTAAATTAAGGCTCAAGTAGCACAACAGTATGGAGAGCAATACTACTAGTGCAAATTGGCATAAAGGCGTTCAACATGGGCACATGCGTGCGTTCAACATTCTCTCCCGGTGGGGCTGGCTGGATCACTTGCCTTGAACACCAACCAAGCTCGGCCGGGCGGCCATGCATGTTGAGCAGAGCAGAGGAGCAGTGCAACCGTGGTCTTGTCGGCCGGAAGCAGCCGTGCACGCTGCCTTGGCTTGACTTCACACGGGGGACAAGAGAACTGGACAGGGAATCTTCACATGGAAAATGGTATTGAGGACCTACAACTTAGTTTCTGAACATTAACGAAGGCAAAAACAAAAAAAAAAAGCACTTTTTTAATCATTGTATAAGTTCCAAAAACAAGGGCCAATAGAGACGTCTTCAAGATCAAATTTGGCCCTGCATGCATTGTATTGCAGGCTGGCGAGAAAGGTGGTGGTACCCTACCGTGGGTCGGCGGCGAGAGAGAACGAACATGCAGGAAGCCAACAACCGCTTCATTCCTTTGCAGTTTCTCGGAAAAGAAAGAGCCAATCAATCAAACAATCGTAGAGGAAGCAGCAGAGCATTATCCACATGGATCTGTAGGTAGAGTGGGGTGCAAGCGATTCATGCACCCCATCCTTCTCGGCAAAAATAACAAAATTGACCTGTGAACGAAATCAATTCATAAACTGAACTGCTTGTGAAAAAATTTCGCTCAGCTGACCCTTTTGTGTGGCGCCCGATACGAAGGCGCCACACTTTACAGTGCAACGCCTAGCACTCAGTCGCTGCACTTCTGGCCAGCATTGCACGCCCGGGCCCCACACCCAGCAGTGCTGCGCCAGAGAGCTAGGTGTCACATTTGTGAAGTGCAGCGCCTGCGAGCTAGGCGCCACACTTGTTATGTGCAGCGCCTAGCTGTTAGGCGCTGCACACCCTGTTACTAGTTGGTTGCATATAAGGAGACGGTGGCCGAATCACTAGACAAGGCTCTTGAGTTATTTGTTACGAAGAAGGTTGATTCTAGTGTGCACTAGATCATTGATGACGCGCGTTGCCACGCCTGTCCATTTTGAATGTTGTTTGGCAGTGTTAGAAATTTATGTAAAACATGGAGTTCCTCTTTATTTTGAAAACAGAGAGGGCATAATGGAAGTTCCATCGAGTCTCCATTGGCCTGGTTGTGGGCCGTATTTGTTTATATTGAACATGAACCCCAGTACAAACCTTAATGGCGGGCGTTTTCTCACCCATATTTACCCAATTAGAATGTTATGTAAATTAATCTATCACAATAATAGCATGCAGACCAATAGTGAATCCTAGTGTGGTCCCAATCGATTATCCTAGCTCCATGGTTATTCCAACAGATCGTGACTATACCTAACCTGGGTTGTGAAAGTGCAAGAAATTTTGCTAACAGATAACATAGCAGTTAATTAAGAATAACTGAAACTTGATGCATGCAAATATAGTTGACAAAGGTTGAAAATTGCCATTGGTATTGAAGAAACAGGGGACAAAAAACACTCCATAGACAGTTAGAACTATACAATACATCAGCGATACCAGTTATTAAATTTTTTTTTTTGCCCTTCAAAAAAAGTTAGTTCTTTTTTTCTCATTAAAAGCACAACAAGGGTGTTTCTTACTTACATGGCACATTTATGGCAGGAAAATAGTAGCATATGTAGTCTTGCATCCGCAAGACTGAAGTGCTCCTTGTGTGATGCAGCTGCCTAAGCTTGAAAATGCCACTCCATGAATGCAAATCTCCGTTCGCCACTTATGCTGCCACATACAACCTTAAAGAAAAGAGAGACTGATACATTTGTATACATTTTCAAGTCTCCAACGACACAACTGACAATACAGAGAATGGCATTAAATGACTGTTTTGGATTTACTCAAAACATTTCCACAATGTAAATTATCGTTTCTCATAAATGAACTAAGAAACTATTTCCCCATTGCATACAAAGTGAAGAAGTACTGAAGCAGTTTTGACACAAAAACAAAATGAAGATTCAACTACTGATATGGTGAGACATATAGCAATGGATATTAAGTACGCAAACTACAAATGAAAGATTGGGTTTCGTATGTTCAAAGTATATAACATTAGGTGTCAAGAAATTTTGTGATGATAATCCTTTTATTTTTACAAAACATACTCTGCCTCTGTCGCTAGAAAATTTGAAACATGGCCAAGATGCATAAACCATAACTGAAACATAAATTGTGCTTTAGGCAATTCTAGCTACAGATTTTATTTAATGATAGTAGTAAGAAATAACAGAGGCACAGGAACAAGAGTATCTAGGAGGCTTATGGGAGGACACATATCAACTACCGTTCATGTTGTTTACACATATTCTGTTTGGAACATATATTATGATTGCTTGTGAAGTTGATATGTGAAGTCATATGTCGCACGCCCCACTTTGTCCACCCTCTAGCTCCGCCACTGCATGAAGCATCCTCTCTAGTGAAAATAGCACAAGTAGTCATCATAAAAGAAATTAACGCGTTTTGGCAGGAAATTCAAGGTCCTGACAATTATTATTAATGCCATGGTAATTGATGATTCATTATAGATGCACTGGCAGCTATTTTACAATTAATTATTATCAAAAAATTATTAGCAATAGCAAAGAGTGAGACTGACAAACCAGATCCAGCATTTGTCTTATTTCTGATTTAGTAATGTTGGTGCCAAGCTTCAGTAAACAGACCCGAATTTATTTAAGTGTAAATGTCCCGATGTGGTCAGTACATAAGCATTTGAATACTTTTCATTAGCCCATGGTCTATTTATTTGACAAGCTCTCTAGAATAATATTTGATTATGGCACAAGAAATGAGAAGATACTGCAGTCAAGCAAAAAGGAAAAAGAGCCACAAGTTAAGATCGTCTGAGTATCTTCAAGGCTGCCCTTGCTAATATTCAATTCCAGAAGACCATTGGCAAGTCCTTCGCAAAACAAAATAAATGAAATGAATATCAGAGTATCAGGGACACCATAACATAAACTGGAATACAAAGGACAAACAAAAAATTGAAGGGAGATAAAGAAAAGTGTACCGGTAAGTCTATAACCAAAGACAACAAATCTGGTTCCGGCTCCAAATCTGAAACAGTATACGTAAGTAAGCATCACTCGTCTGTTATTGAAGATACGCATTGTCAGTATGTCTCTTCTTTTGGTACTGATCACACAGTCATGCATAATCAAATAAATAGATCACCAAGCTCAAAGATCTGCCAAAATCAGTTGACCACAGCCAGCATGAACATCACCTGTATGCAATGTTTTTTTCGAATAAGAGAACACCTGGACAAGGCAATTGCTTGGTGGAAGAACTGGTCGTCGCCACTGTCTTACTCATCCTCGCGGACGCACTCGCCCTCGATGCTTCTCAGCCATTCGCTGACGCGGTCACTCGGGGAGTTGTCATCGTAGAAGGTCATCCACTGGTTTAGGACCTGCGGTGGCGGTGGCGAGGAGCTCACCATCGCCTTCCTGTTCCAGCAGTTGGCCGGCTCATCGTGTGTGTCCAACGTGTACCCGCCGCCGGGGTGCCTTCATCGCTCGTAGAGAATTTAACAATGTAAAATCTCTGCATGAGAGGATTAGTCTTTGCCTAAAAATAGAGCGATGGTAAACTCTTAACTCTGAAACTACATTAACCAAGGGATAACCAACATTTACATGTCCAAACAAAGTGTGTCATTCATGGGCATAATTGTATAGAATTTAACAAGGTAAAATTTCTGCATGAGAGGATTAGAACACACCTTGTGCCTACCTCACGGTACATCAGGTGTTGATAGTACAGGTTCTACAGAATGCACATCAGGGAAAAAAATATGCTTATATTGTATATGATCTCCTCCTCCCCTACTCCAACCTTCGCCTGTTACACAGAGAAGGCTTCTTCCTAAACTGTGAGACAAGTTGCATATGGTGAATATGCTAGATTTTGGAATGGGGCAGCCATGACAGTGAGGGGAAAAGGAGATCAGAGGTTGTGGATGCACCTCCGTGAAGGGCCTCCTTCTGATCTGGATCCCACTACATAACCCGTGGAAAGGTAAGAGAAGATGGGTCGCGACGCTGGCTGGGTGAAGATGGAAGCGCCGTCTTCCATGGATGCAAAGGACCCGTTTCTCCTCTTGCGCTCGTATGCCGCCACCGCACCCTACCCTCCTCTAGTGATCTTGTGCTGCCGCCAAGAACCGAAAGCAGGTGGCTTACGGGGGAAGGGGTGGTCATGCCAGCGCTGACGGGGCGGTGGCGGCGGTGATGACGCCTAGGGATCGCCCGATGTCGAGAGAGATTTCCAGGAGGCCAGGTGAAGTGAAACGTCGCTGAATGCCTCCTTCGTGAAGCTGAGATGGGCTTTGTGCGAGAGATGCCCAATCAACCACAGGCCTCAGAAATTTCTCCTGGAGTAGCCTCCTTAGGACAGCCTGCCCATGAAGCGAAAAACATGTGTGTAATGGCTGATCGAATGGCTGGAGATGACTCTCACACGAAATCCAACGGCTTACAGAGCAAATAGCGTGAGATGGCTCGGTTTAGGTTCAGTTTTACTGTCCTTAATTTGGACTTGAACCGGAACCCCACCCATGAACCAAGATGAAATTGGTGAACCTCCTTTGACACAACAAGTGAGGCCTACATGGAGCCTGATTTCAAACAACCACAATGAAGCTTTGCAAAAGGAGAATGATGACTATGAGGACGATGACAATGAAGTTGATCTTCATGACAATAATGTGGGTGATCTCGATAAATATCATGTGCAAGAGACAATGGACCATTACATCCCTTATTTCCGTGGCTATGCATCGGAGTCGGATGACGAAGGTCCGGATGAAGAAGTTGATGAGGAGGGGTTCACGGTGAAGGAGACCGAAGCTTTCGAGAAGGTGTTGGTGCAAAGATAGGCCCCTTATGTTTTGGAGTTTGTTGACATAAACAGTATGGGACTTATGTGTTTGCTAGTGCACACAGAGTAGCAGGTCCCTGAAGTATCGAGGAGTTTGATGCAAACGACGAAGATAATCTCTCTGCATGGCAGCAAAGGTTATCACCGAAGATGAAGCTAACAAGAGTGACCCCTAAAAATTGTTGAAGTTCAAGCAATTGGTTCGGTGTCTGTTCGAAGAAAATGACTGCGTTCGAGGAAGAATGAAGACGAAGTGAAGACGTAGCATTTATTTCGTTATTCTTCTTCTTTCTTTGAGTCATAGGACCACCGTATTATTAAGAGGGGTGTAGCGTTCGAAGCTTTGATTCTCTGATGCTAAACCCAAATCCAATGAAAGATATGAGAGAAATCTCTTTGTGCTCCGAGCAAATACTTGCCAGCAAGAGACTGTGATCTTCTTCGCTGCGAGAGATTTGTCTCAGACCCAGGAGTTAGCATTACTTGTTCCTCAAGTAATGTTACCGTTACTGCAAAATCCGACCGTTGCAAACGTGTCGGTTGGCCATTGGCTGGACCTCGTGTCCAAAATGGCCATTTCCCATCTGGGAAGGCTGTGGCTATAAATAGTCACCCCTCGCCAGCTTTGTCCACGGGCTGCTCCATTGGATTCTGAGAAGATTGTTGAGCAACCCACTCTCTGAGCGATTTGAGTTTAAAATCCACCGAGAGAAAACCCCTAGAGCCAAAGAATTAGATAGGGGTTCAGCATCACTGGAATCTAAGTTTAGTACGCTCCGCCTATTACTCCTGAGAGCTGCAAACTCTTTAGACGGCTAGGTGTCAATTTCTTCAGAGACCAAGAGTGATTGTGGTTCTCGAAGAAGAAGTCTGTAAAGGTTCGGAGATCGCCTTCAAGTATCTACCATGAGTAATCGGCATCGGTTGACGAATCGATTGTCGAGGAGAATAGGGTGAAGAGAGTTTATCTTCCGTGTTAAGTCACAGCCCCTCCAACCAGACGTAGTCCTTGTGCAGAAGGACAAACTAGTCGAACAAATACCTTGTCGCCATCGAGCATCTTCGGTTATCTCTGGCACCCATATTTACCTTTAATGCATTTTCTTTCGCATGATTTGCCTCAATGCATTGCCTAGTTTTCCTTCGGTACTCTGTCTTAGTTCGTTGTAGTTTGTTTTTCCTTCATTCCGCTGCTGGGTTCTGAGAGATTTAACTTTTTCGAAGAAAATTTAAAACTCCCATTCGCCCCCCCCTCTGGTAGACATACTTCTTTCCTACAATTGGTATCATAGCAAGGTACTCCTTGACTCTGCTCATTTTAGTCTAACGACTTTGGAGTTTAAGTATGTATTCAGTGAACTACAAATCGCATCTCAAGATTCCCATATTCGATGGGACGGATTACCCTTCTTGAAGGAGAAGATGAAGATCTGTCTCCGAGCAAGAGATGATGATATGTGGAATGTGGTGCAAGTCGGGCTCCATGTTGCTGTACCTCAAGCCCCTTCCAATGAAGAAAAGAAGCTTATTCAGCTGGATGCTCAGGCCAAAGATGAGATTGGCGGCTATCTCAATCGGGCGCAATTTCTTCGCTACGCCAGTGTGAAACTGCGAAGGTATTGTGGGACGTCCTCGAAAAGATCAATGAAGGAGTTTCATCTCAGAAAGAAGCTAGAATTGATACTCTTCGGGCCAAGTTCAATAGATTCAAGCGCATTGGAAATGAAAGCTGCCAACAAACCTTCGATCGCCTGAGTGATATCGCAAATGAACTTCAAGGTCTCGGCGCCAAAGACATCACTGACCATGAAGTCATAAAGAAACTGCTTCGATCTCTTGACAGTTCTTTTGACACACTTGTTCTGATGATACATGAACGAGCTGACTTCAAGGACCTCAACTCTGCTGATATCATGGAGAGACTGAACCCTCACGAGGAATAGGAAGAAGTGAAGAGAGGTCTCTATGGTTCCAGTCAACACAAAAATCATGCTCTGAAGGCTTTTGTTGAATCCTCCTCCGATGGAAATGCCGAAGAAGATTTAGATGATCCAGAAAGGCTCAGCAAAGATCTCACACTGATCACAAAAAGATTCCAACGCTTCCACAAGAAGAGCCAGTTCCAGAAAAGAAGTTCAAGCAACTTTGGGGGTTCAAAATCTTCATCGAAACCCGCTGGAGAATACAACCGCTTCAAGTGCAAAAAGCATGGACACTTCATTTCGGACTGCCCTCTCTAGGAAGCTAAAATCCGTGCTAGTGGGAGATATGATTCGGGCAACCATCAAGGCAAAAGCAAGAGCAAGAACTACAATTCCGATGATGAGAAGAAAACGAAGAAATTCTTCAAGAAGGACAACTCCACTTCAAAATCCTCGTCAAGATCTTCATCAAGGAATCCTTCCAAGTCCTTCTCCAACTGCAAGATCAACTCTCGCAAGGCCAAAGCGTACATCGGCAAGGAAATGGATTCTGATGAAGAAGAACAGTCTGAATCCGAAGAAGAAGAAGAATCCGATGAGGATTCTGACTCCGGCATGGCAGGCATAGCATGCGCCTCCTCTTCTACGACAAACTTCTTCGGGAATCCATCAAGCGACGATGAATCTCCTGCCTACTGCTTCATGGCAAAAGCTTCGAAGGAAAAGGTATCCTCCAAAAATCACAAGATTCACTCCAGTGATCAATATTCTTCTGATGAGGATGACCATACTAAGTTGATCAAAATTGCTAATATTCAACAAAACTCTCTTGAGAAATTTGAGAAAACCCTCAAGAAATCTGAAGGGTTGTTGGTTGAGGAGATGAAGAAAAATTTGTCACTGACCGAAGAGTATTCCACTCTCAAGTCACTGATGGATAAACTCACAAATTGTCGTGATTTTCTCTCGGCAAACCACGAAAGGTTGACCTATGATTACCTGAAAAGGAAACAGGAACTCGAGGCGCTGAGAGAGGCTCGTGAAGATTTGGTCAGAGAAAATTCTCTTCTCACCCAACAACTCAAAGAGAAACCTGAAGTGTTTGAGCCATCGAGTTTAAAATGCCTTGAACGAACCAATACATATTCAAATGCTGAATCATCTGTGAATGCTAACCACTCGGTCGAGGAAAATGGTTCTGTTTTTGATGAAAATGCGAGGTTGAAGGACCTTCTTCAGATAGGAATGTTCAAATCTCTCAAGGGGCATCAAACCCTATGTGATGTTTTGAAGAAATCCATTCTTCACAAAAATCCCAGGAAAGAAGGTATCGGTTTCGAAAGGAAATTGAGTGAGAATGGCACCTACTGGGAACCTCATCAATACCCTCAAACTGTGTGGGTTCCTGCAAAAAGCAAAACGCTTGATCCAGCATTACTCTCGGGATATGACTCTCTTATCCCTGAATATCCTGATGATGATTCTCTGAACAACTATAAGCTGTTCTAGAATCAACATGGTGAGGTCGTTGCTCGCTATGTTGGACCAAACAGTAGAAATGGCCCCCCAAAGAAAGCTATTAGGGTGCCTAAGAAAACTGTTGATGTCTTGCCTATTTCTGCTCATCTAACCATGCAGGCAGAAAAAGTTTGACAGAATGAGTACATGCATACCTCATACAATCACTATACTCATGCCTCTGGAAGGAATTTCAATGCTTATTCCTTCAATTATGCTCGTACCTCATCGAACAGCAATTATGCTTATCGAAAGAAATCATATCCTGCACGCTCTACTATTTCGAAGCCACCTGCAAAGATGTGGGTGGTTAAGAAAGCCTAATTCTTCTGCAGGACTATGTCTCCGGGTGTACAGAATGGATAATAGATAGTGGATGCACTAGTCATATGACCGGAGACAAGTCGTTGTTTGTCGACCCCAACTTAACTGCTTCTCCTCTGAAGTATGTCACTTTTGGCGACAACAACAAAGGAAAGGTAATTGGACTAGGTAAAATTGCTATATCCAAGGATAAGTCCATTGATGATGTTTTACTTGTCCAGTCTCTTAGATTCAATGTGATGTCAGTTGGCATGCTATGTGATTTAGGCATGCTAGTGCTATTTTATATATCCAAATGCATTGTCTTCATGGCCTCTGACAATTCCTTCGTCTTTGAGGGAATTAGAAAGGGTGATCTTTATATTGTGGATTTCTCTAAGGGTCCCTTGGTCCAAACTTGTTTGCTTGCAAAAGCAACCGAAGGATGGCTATGGCACCGAAGACTTGGTCATGCAGGTATGAGAAATTTGCAGACCCTGGTGAAGAAAAATCATCTCCGCGGCATTCCTGATGTAAAATTCGACAAGAATCGTCTCTGTGCTGCATGTGAGGGTGGTAAATTAGCCAAGAAGCATCACTCTTCCAAGACAGTTATGACCACAACAAGACCACTTGAAATTCTTCATATGTATTTATTTGGTCCTCAAAACTATGCAAGCTTCGGTGGAAGTCATTATGGTCTGGTTGTTGTTGATGATTTCTCTCGATACACTTGGGTATTCTTTCTCAAAGACAAGACCTGCACCCAAGACATCTTCAAAAGTTTCACTAAGAAGGCCCAGAATGAATATGATGTGCGAATTAAGCATGTAAGAAGCGACAATGGAATTGAGTTCAAAAATACTCATATTGCTGAATTTCTCAATGATCATGTATTACTCATGAGTTCTCTGCTGCATACACCCCCCAACAAAATGGAGTTGTTGAACGAAAGAACAGAACTCTCATTGAAATGGCGAGAACAATGCTCAGTGAGTATTGATATGTCTCCAACGTATCTATAATTTTTTATTGTTCCATGCTGTTATATTATCATTCTTGGAAGTTTTACAATCATTTTATAGCAACTTTATATCATTTTTTGGGACTAACCTATTGACATAGTGCCTAGTGCCGGTTGTTTTTTTGCTTGTTTTTTACTTTGCAGAATATCAGTACCAAATGGAGTCCAAACGCAGTGAAACTTTTTGGAGAATTTTTTGGACCAGAAGACACAAGATGAACCAAAGAAGTACCAGAGGGGAGGCCCGAGGGGAGCACAACCCCCGAGGGCATGCCCAGGAGACCAGGCGCGCCCTGGTAGGTTGTGCCCACCTTGGTGGCCTCCCGCACCGCCTCTTTGCTCTATAAATACTCCAATATTCCAGAAACCCTAGGGGATTCGACGAAACACAATTCCAACCGCTGCAAGTTCCAGAACCACGAGATCCAATCTAGACACCATCACGGAGGGGTTCATCATCCCCAGTGGTGCCTCTCCGATGATGCGTGGGTAGTTCATCATAGACCTACGGGTCCGTAGGCAGTAGCTAGATGGCTTCTTCTCTCTTTTTGATTCTGAATACAATGGTCTCTTGGAGATCTATTTGATGTAACTCTTTTTTCCGTGTGTTTGTTGGGATCCGATGAACTTTGAGTTTATGATCAGATCTATATCCATGAAAGTTATTTGAGTTTCTTTGATCTCTTATATGCATGATTAATTATATATAGCCTCGTATTTCTTCTTCGAATCTTTAGTTTAGTTAGGCCAACTAGATCGATTTTTCTTGCCATGGGAAGAGGTGCTTTGTGATGGGCTCGATCGTGCGGTGTTCTTTCCCAGTGACAGAAGGGGCAGCAAGACACGCATGTATCGTTGCTATTAAGGATAACAAGATGGGGGCTACTACTACATGAATAGATCTCGTCTACATCATGTCATCGTTCTTATTGCATTACTCCGTTTCTCCATGAACTTAATACACTAGATGCATGCTGGATAGCGGTCGATGTGTGGAGTAATAGTAGTAGATGCAGGCAGGAGTCGGTCTACTAATCTTGGGTGTGATGCCTATATAATGATCATTGCCTGGATATCGTCATAATTATTTGATGTTCTATCAATTGCCCAACAGTAATTTGTTTACTCACCGTGTGCTATTTTCTCGAGAGAAGCCACAAGTGAAATCTACGGCCCCCGGGTCTATTCTTTATCATATTTGCTTTGAGATCTATTTTTATTTGCTTTTATTTTCAGATCTATTATTCTAAAAACCCAAAAATACCTTGCTGCACTTTTTTATTACTTGTTTTCTTTCGCGTTTTATCGAGATCTATTTATCCAATCTATCACAAATTTTATCCCGTCAACTTGACAATTTCTGGCACCGTTACCCATAGAGGGATTGACAACCCCTCATAAGCGTCGGGTTGCAAGTATTTGTTCTTTATGTGCAGGTACTGTTTACATAGTGTTGCTTGGTTCTCCTACTAGATTGATACCTTGGTTTCATAACTGAGGGAAATACCTACCGTAGTTGTACTGCATCATCCCTTCCTCATTGGGGAAATACCGACGTAGTTCAAGCGACATCAAAAGGAATTTCTGGCGCCGTTTCCGGGGAGACATCATCAACATCTATCAGGTTCCTAATCACAAATCTCATCTCCTTGCAATTTACATTATTTGCCATTTGCCTCTCGTTTTCATCTCCCCCATTTCACAAAAAATTGCCGTTTTATTCGCCCTCTTTTTCGTTCACCTTTTTCTCGTCAGATCTGTTTGCAATCTTGTTTGCCACTTTGTCGTGATGGCTAGTTCTTCCTCTATTGTGTGTACCGCCGAGAACAAGGTTCTTAGCTTTAAACAAAGGGGAGGGGAGACTCTAAAAGATGTCTGGTATAGGATTTACAATGCTCATAATAGGTCTGTTTGTAAGCAATCCACCGTTGTTCTTCTTCGCAGTTTTTACGTTGGCATCACCACTTGGTATAGATTCGTCCTTGATACGATTACCGGTGGGAATTTCTTGATGTGTCCATCTTTGGATGCTTTTAATGCTATGGGAGATTTAGTGGGTGCACCACCTATCACTGTTAATGAAACAATCTTAACTCTTGAACATGTTATGGAAAGGCTAGATGTTATTGAAAAAAAAGATGGTCACCTTAGAGAAAATTGTAAACTTGGATACAAAGATGTAGAATCTTGCTAATAAATTTGGGTCAAAAGGGGGCGATGTTTTCAAATTACAAAGGGAAAAGAAAACCGTAATTAACGAAAGAATTGGAGAGAGTCCTTCTCGGATTGATAAGTTGGAAGAAATTTTTAGTAATTTAAGCTCGGCTTTTGCTTCTGCTAGAATTATTGAAAAAACTCCCGTAAAAATTGGCAAGATTACTCATGTCACTAAGAACAAGGGTGCAACTTCCAATAATAATAAAGAAGATCTTAAGATGATTAGTATTCACCCCGATTTTGTTGAAGTTGTGAGAAACCCTACTTGCAAGAATGAATTCTTCAATCTTATTCCTAGGAGTATTATTATTGAAAATTTATATGCTAAATCTTTGACGAATTTTGGTTGTGTGATTGAGGAATTAGAAACTAAAGATGACAATACTTGAATCTATGCATTATGCCTAGCTAGGGGCATAAAACGATAGCGCTTGTTGGGAGGCAACCCAATGATTAAATTTTATTTTTACCTTTTTCTTTCTGTTCTTGAGTATTTGCACAATTATGCTACTTGTAAGTGCATCTAGTGCCCCTTAGTGATTTTGGTGTATTGAAGACTTATAGGTTAAGGGACTAATGTGTTTGTGAGTGTACACAGGTTATATAAGTCTCTGAGGAGTTTGATAATTCCGAAGAAAGTCGACCCGTAAAAATGAATATCTTCATTTGAAGACTTTGGTTTTCTTGAAGACTTTGAAAATGAGGAAATTGATGTGACCTTGAAGACTTTGATATTGATGCGAGGATCATGAAGCGTGAAGACTTTTGTTTTCGTAGTTTCATTTTCTCTTTCTTGAGTCATAGGAAACACCGTACTGTTAAAGGGGGTCGAGGTAAAACTAAGGAAAAGTTTCCAAGTGATGCTCATCTCAAATCCTACACCTACCCAATCTTTCGAGTGAAGCCTTTGGAAATCTCATACAGTTCAGTCAATTTCTTCAGTGACAGAGATGAAGATCTTCTGTTCTCTAAGGAATTTGTTCTGACTGAGGAGTTAGGAATTCGCCAGTGTGGATTGCCTACAAGTGAGGAACATGATAGCCCTGAGGAATTTGAGAGCTCAAATTTCCGACCATTGCTGTGCTACGTGCCAGCTGTCCCAAATATCTTATCCACCTAACGATCATATCATTGAAGGGCATCTATGTCTTATCATGTCGGGCTGCTCCCCGGCTATAAATAGCCGCCCCCTACAACCACTAGCCGGTTGGCTGCTCCAAGAGAAACTGATACTTGTCATTAAGAGCATCCCATCCTCCGAGGACTTTGAGAGAAAATCATCAGTGAGGAAAAACCCAAAACCCAAACACCTACAACCCAAAGTGATTGAGCATCACTGAAGAGATTGTTCCTGTGTGGAACCGATGCTTGTTACCTTTGAAGACTGTGCATCTTCCAAACGGTTAGGCGTCAAAGTGTAGAGCATCCAAGAGGAATTGTGGATCGCCGGGTGACCTAGTCTATGAAGGTTTGGAAGCCACCTTGAAGACTTACCACGGGTGATTGGGCGAGGTTTGTGTGACCTTAGCTCAAGGAGAATACGGTAAGGACTGTGTGTCTTGGGACTGTGTGTCTTTTGGTTTAAATAACAAGCCGCTCCAACTAGACATACAACTGTCACAGCAGTTGGAACTGGTCTACCAAATCACTGTCTTCACCGAGCTACTGGTTCTATTTCCTCAACCCTTTCATTTCCTCGCTCATGTGTTGATGAATTTGATCGTTACTGTTTGAAGACTTTGACTGAAGACTTTCTCAATTTCCTCAATCCTATTTCTTCAGTCATCTTGTCTTCTGCTTGCTTATCCTGTTTACACGCTACCTGTGCTCTGTGTATGTTTCATTTCATCATTATGACCATGCTACTGTCTTGTTATGCATGCACCTGAGTACTTATTCCGCTGCTTGTATTTCGTCGCTTAGCAAATTCCTCAAGTTGAATTTCCTCAGTGACGAATTTGTAAAAATTGCCTATTCACCCCCCCTCTAGTCGATATAACGCACTTTCAATTGGTATCAGAGCAATGTACTCCCTTATTCTGTGTGATTTTGGTTTAACCACCTGGAGTTTTAGTTATGTCGACTGCAGGCATGATCAAGGTCTCGGCTGGGTGTCCTACGTTCGATGGGATGGACTACCCCTACTGGAAGAACAAGATGCGCATGCATCTTAAGGGAATTGACAATGATCTCTGGTACATTGTGGAAAATGGCGTTCCCTCTGTCACTCCTTCTGTGAATGCTGCTGATGTGAAGAGATTCAAGCAACTCGACTCTCAAGTGAAGAATATCATATGTGGCCATCTGAGCAAAGGACAGTACGGCAGAGTGAGTGCTTTGGAGTCAGCAAAGCTTAGCTGGGACAGGCTGTCCAAGGTCAACGAAGGAATCTCAACCCAACGTGATTCTCGAGTTGACGTTCTTCGCAATCTCTTCAACTGCTTCGAAAGACTCGACAATGAAAATGTTCAGCAAACCTTTGATCGCCTCACTGACATCTCAAATGAGCTTCAAGCACTTTGTGCCACTGACATCACCGACCATGAGGTGGTGAAGAAATTGCTGAGATCACTTGATTCCTCATTCGATACACTAGCACTGATGATTCAAGAACGTGGAGACTACAAGTCACTAGATCCTGCTGATATCCTTGAGAGGCTGAACACTCATGAATTCCAACAAGCTGAGAAGAGAGATCTCTATGGGCCAAGCTATGGAAGATCACGCGCACTGAAGGCCAAGGCAGTTTCCTCATCTGAAGGAGAAGATTCTGATAGCAGCCTTGGTGACCCTGAAGAACTAAGCCAGGAGCTAGCAATGCTCGTGAGGAAATTCCAGAAGTTCTCAAGGCGTGGTTGTCGGTGTCAAAACCGGCGGATCTCGGGTAGGGGGTCCCGAACTATGCGTCTAAGGTCGATGGTAACAGGAGACAGGGGACACGATGTTTACCCAGGTTCGGGCCCTCTCTATGGAGGTAATACCCTACGTCCTGCTTGATTGATCTTGATGAATATGAGTATTACAAGAGTTGATCTACCACGAGATCGTAATGGCTAAAACCCTAGAAGTCTAGCCTGTCTGATTATGATTGCCCCTACAGACTAAACCCTCCGGTTTATATAGACACCGGAGGGGACTAGGGTTATACAAAGTTGGTTACAGAGAAAGGAATCTTCATATCGAACGCCAAGCTTGCCATCCACGTCAAGGAGAGTCCCATCTAGACACAGGAGAGAGTCTTCTGTCTTGTATCTTCATGGCCCATCAGTCCGGCCCACGTCACGTAGCCCGGACGCCCGAGGACCCCTAAATCCAGGACTCCCTCAGTAGCCCCCGAACAAGGCTTTCAATGATGATGTGTCCGGAGCGCAGATTGTCTTCGGCATTGCAAGGCGGGTTCCTTCTCCGATTACTTCGAAGTACCTGACTCAAGGAGCTGTATTCGGCCTTCCATTTAATGTCGTGCTCATTGGCTTCCACGCCTTCATGACTTCAGTTTCCATGTGTCGAGCGAATACGAGAGGTCGGGATATTTTTGCACATAACTCCCTGGCCATGTAAGAAGGGCGTCTATTAAAAGAGATTGGATCTTCAGATCCATTCCACGCCAAGCGGGAAATCCTCAAAGCTTGCTAGGAGAAACCATTCCAACATGGCTAGTGCTCCCAGTTCTTCCACCCGCCCCCACGGCTCCAAAAAAGGCGATTGGGAAAGATGTTCCGTATCCCATGATCAGCTGGTGAGTCTCCAAACACAGGGATTTCTTCCCCTCGTGGATCTGGTCCCTGTTCGAGCAGGTTTGACCTTCTTTTCAGGCGAAGCTTTGGCGGAAAATTTCTCCAATCAACCAGGGGGGAACGGGTGTGCTTCATTTCTTATTTGCTAAGAGGCGTCGGGTTTCCAATCCACCCTTTCCTCCGAGGACTCCTGGAGTATTATGGCCTCCAACTACACAACCTCACGCCGGCCTCTATCTTGCACATCGCTGGTTTTGTTGCCCTTTGCGAGCTTTTCCTAGGCTGTGAAGCCCACTTTGATTTATGGAGAAAACTATTCTGCCTCGTCCCTCGTACCCAAGAGGGATCCATATTCGAGGTGGGCGGTGCCGAAGTTTGGCACATAGCCGGGACCGGATACTTATCCGGCACACCGAAGAAGGCGTCCGAGGAGTGGACCTCAGAATGGTTTTATATTGAGGACGTCGCTCTCCCTGACCTAATCCAAATGGGTCTCCCTGAATTTTCCAGCACTCCCTTGAAGAAACGCCACAGCTGGCGCCCTAGGAGCCTCGAGGAGGAAGATAGTGCGGAAATCCATCAATTAATGAGCAAGATGAAGACGCTCGCCCAGTCCGGATTATCAATAATCGAGGTTATGGTGATCTCCATAGTGCGGGGTGTCCAGCCACTCCAATTTAGAGGGCTCCCTATGTGGCACTACAATGGGGAAGATGATGCCTCACGCTATGGCCAGAAAGGTCCGGACACCCCCGTCGTTCTGGCCAAAATATTGGCCGATCTGTACGAAGGGGAGAAAGAGGAATTTATTCATCTTAAACGCCGAGAGGGTTTTTCCATGTACAATCCTCCCAGCTGGGTGAGTTTTAATCCCACCACCATACTCAATCCTTTCCATGAGTCACTTTTGACTGATACTAACCCGTCCATTTGTAACAGGAATGGCGAAAGGTCGTCACGGGGACCTACAGCCCCGCTCCATAGCCGGAGGACCACAACCGGGATCTTGACCCCGGATTCGAGGAGGATCCGGACATTTTTGTGGAGCTAGAGGAAGGAGTATTTTACCAGGCGAGCTACGATGGCACAAAAGTGGCCATTATAGCAGACTATCCCGGCCTCCTACCTGCCTCACACGTAAGTAATCAGGAGACCTCTCCTCCAAAAGAACTTCCTCATTCTGCCTCACCCACCGCACTATCTCGTGTTCCAAAGGGGAGGTACTCGGCGCGCCATGTTACACCAGAGGCGACTCAAAAGAGGGCGGCGCCTACGTCGGGCAAGCCTTCGAAGAGGAAGGCAAACGAAGTCACGACCGAGCCGTCGTCAGAAAGGTATGGCTTCGTAAATATGCCCCTTGGTAGTCACATCCAACTGTGACATTGTCTGTTTGTGTTTCATCAGGAAGAGCGTTCGCCGGACTATGTCCGGGGGTCCTGTAGGTCACGCTCCCAACAGCCAGACTCCAGAACCTGCCATAAAGACGAGGGCCGGTATGGGAGTGACGTCGGATTTTCCTTCGGCAGAGGATTCAGATGATGTATCCGTCACAAACTCTGAAGTGGAGAGCGCCATGAATCATCGGCGCCGGAGGGCCACTCTTTGCGACCCCGGCTTTACAAAAGAGGCATTCAATGCCTTCAGCTCGGCTGATGCATACATTCGAGCCACTCGAGATGGGCTTACCAGAGCCACAGACCAGCATTTGAAAGATATGCGGGTAAGTTCACATCGCACAAACCTGATAATTATATACCAGTAGCCCCCGAGACTTGAAGCAGTTGATACAACTGATTTAAGGATCATTGTATAACCAGGTGCTTACAGAGAAGAACAACCTGCTGTCTCAAGAACTGGAAAAGTGTCGGACTCAGCTAACTGCTGCCACCGCCGAATTGGAGAAATCCAAGAAGGCGTCGCCTGGTAGTGTTTCCCTCCATCGAGAAAATATAATCATATACCAGCAATGCTAACATTGTTGCATATCTCATGGCAGGATCATCACATCAACTGAAGGAGGCACTTGAAATCGCGCAAGCGGATAAACAAGAAGCCAAAAGGCTACTGGCCGCGGGCGAACGCGTGCTAACACGGGTCAGGGAGGATAAAAACAAGCTGCAGGATTCCAACACCCTGCTGGGCGAAGAACTGAAAGATGTGCGAGCCCAGCTAGCTGACTCCGTGAAGGAAAATAAGAGGCTACGAGGCGACATATTCAGTATGCCTTCGAACTTACCTCCGTGTAATTTGGCGGGGAAAAGAACTGACAGATTTATGTCTGCAGGTATGCTGACCGGCCGTCCCGAAGAGGAAATGTCCGGATCTTCAGGCGATCTGCTACAAGAGCTGTCGCAACTGCACGAGCGAGCTCGGCAGGCAATGCGGAGTGTTGCCAAGGCCTTGTGGCCATCTGCCTCCCCTCCAGGAAATATGGAGGAACTTGTGCAGCTATTCAAAGGAGCGCGGAGGCGCTTTCGATTATGGAAGATATCGGCCTGCCGAGAAGGTGCGCGAGAGGCCTGGGCCATGGTCAAAACACGGTATACCAAGCTTGATCCGAATCATATGGCTCGGGTCGGACCTCGAGGATCAGACGGAAAAGAAGTTCCAGTTAGTTTAGTATATGACCAAGTAAAGGTAGCCCCCGAATTGTCCCAACAGGATTGTAGGCTAGACAGCCTGTTGGATGGCATAGAGGAAGAAGCTTTTGAGTCTAAGTGACTATGCGCTTCGATTGACAAATTTGTCCCTAGCCGGATTGTAAAACGATTGTCATGGCGGACCTTTTCGCTTTGACCTCCGGACCCGAAGGTGCGGAGTGTTTCCGAATACCCGCACGGTAATATAAACCGGGGTATGCGTGGAAACCAGGCGCAGGGGTCATAGTTGCTTGAACAGACAAGTTGTATCCGGCTAGCTATGTTATATTACATGTAATTGTAAGAAACATCTTCCAGAGAGAATAGTTCCGTCAAGGGTTTCTTTCTCTGGGTGAACATGCGTTAATGTTCATGTCCGAACTGTGATTAAAAAATCGCAGTATACATAGCATCTAGGGGTTCATGGTGTAATGAGTGAAAGGAAAACATCTTTAATCCGCCGACCGAATATTCCCTTAAGAACGCTAGCTTTCGGCTTCACCCAGTCTGAGGTACACATCCGGATGACCCGGCAGTAACAATCGCAGATGTGCTCCCTTTATGCCATAGCCGAACTAACGGGAACGTAGGGCATAAGCACAGGAGCCAGGCAACCCAGCTTGGCCAAAACTTAAGTCATATCGATGCATATAATGGCGAAGAAAAGGTACATATGAGGAAAAGACACATAGGTGGTGAGCTTAATGCTCGGAAAATAATAATAATAATAATAATAAGCTTCTGTACAAAAAGCCCCCAGGTATTATGGACGTACCTATTTAAGGATGTGTATGTCATAGGTGCGCGGTTTAGCCGCTCAAGAGCTTAAAGCTATGAAAAAAACGAAAGAGAGGAAAAAAAAGGTAATGGACAAAAAAGGAGAAGAAGACGAATAAAGAGTCCGGCTCTAGGCGTAGAATCTTCGGAGTCTGGCGGCGTTCTATGGGTTCGGCTCCAAGCGATTGTTTGATGCATCACGCAGTCGATACGCTCCTCCAGTGAGAACTTCATCAATGATGAAGGGACCCTCCCATTTGGGCTTGATTTTGTCCTTTTTCTTCTCTGGTAAGCGTAGAACGAGTTCGCCAACATTATAAGTCTTGGCCCACACTTCTCTGCTTTGATATCTGCGAGCCTATTGTTGATACAATGCGGAACGAGCCTTTGCGACGTCGCGCTCCTCCTCCAGGGCGTCTAAGCTGTCCTGCCGATCAAGCTCGGCCTCTCTCTCTTCATACACGCGCACTCGTGGTGAGTCATGCATAATGTCGTAGGGCAACACGGCCTCTGCGCCGTACACCATGAAGAATGGTGTGTATCCAGTAGTGCGGTTGGGCGTGGTCCGCAGCCCCCAGAGTACGGAGTCGAGCTCCTCAACCCAGTGCTTGTCTGATTGTTTCAAAGACCACACTAGTCTGGGCTTAATGCCGCTCATAATAAGACCATTGGCTCGTTCGACTTGACCATTTGTTTGCGGGTGATAGACGGAGGCATAATCGAGCTTGATGCCCAGGTTAGCGCACGAGGTTTTCACCTCGTCGGCTGTAAAATTGGAGCTGTTGTCTGTGTGTGATGACCCCGGCTTAATCGTGCACTAACCATACACGCAAATGCGCATGATCAAGCCTAAGGACTCACTTGAAGATATCACAACACAACTCTAAAATATAAATAAAGTCATACAAGCTTTATATTACAAGCCAGGGCCTCGAGGGCTCGAATACGTAGCTCGATGGCATACAAGCGTCAACGGAAGCATTAGATATTTGGGTACAGATATATTACAAAGAGAGAGAGAGAGATAAGCCTTCACAGAGGCGGGATAAAATAAAATACTACGATCGAAAGGCGTAGGCCTCCTGCCCTGGACCCTCCGATCCTACTCCTGGTCGTCGGACGGCTCCTCGTAGTAGTAGTAGTACTCGCCAGGCGGGTAGTAGTACTGGTCGTCGGCTGGGGCGTCTGGCTCAGGGGCTCCGTCGTCTGGTGGCATCAAATGGGATATGGGGAAAAAAGAAAGTAAAGCAAACGTGAGTACTCATCCGAAGTACTCAGCAAGCAAGGATCTACACTACATATGCAACATTTTCAAAAGGAGGCTGTATATGTGGACTGGGCTGCAGAAATGCCAGAATAGAGGGGGAAAGCCTAGTCCTATCGAAGACTAGCATCTTCAACAATCTTCAGCAGTCTTGCAGCATTAGAAGAGAGCAGAATAACATAATGTAAAGTAGTAGTAGTAGTAGTAGTATCATCAACCTCGACCTGAGATCCTTTCTCGACTCCCTGCGAGAAAGCAATCCCAGAGCCATACTATCCAGTTATCATCTCATCATGTTCTAGTTGTACCGATCGGGATACAACTCCGAGTGTCCGTTACCGTAGGACAGGCTATCGATAGAAGTTTCTTCCCTGCAGGGGTGCACCAACTTACCCACCACGCTCGCTTAACTCCGGCCGGACACACTTGTCCGGGTCATGCCCACCCTCGGCCAAACGATACGCCGCAACCCGACCGAATACCTAATAGAGAGGTCAGCACGCCGGACTAACCTATGCCCCTAGGGGTCTTGGGCCATCGCCCCGGGAACTCCTGCATGTTACGTGCACCGCCGGTGAGCAGACCTAGCAACCCCTTATACAAGTGCGGTTGCGTTCCCAGTCCAACCGAGTGTGTGCCGCTCAGTCGCTGACGTCTATTAAGCTCCGGCTGAAGTATACGACGCAGAACGCCCATACTATGCCCACGTGATGGTTAGTGCTATCGGGCCAGAGGCCCCTCGGATCAAATATCCAAACCGTTTAGTGGTTTAGGATCGCGCGGAAACGAGCAGAGACTCACGATCGATGTGACCCCGTCGCCCCGTCTCGAGGACTTGCGGCAAGGGCTAGGAATGCCCGGCCACGCCTCGTGTTCAAGTCTCGGGTACCCTTCAGGTACACCCGATCACATCACCTCGCATAAAGCTCGCGCGGGTACCCCTTAGGACCGACCCGTCTTTAGTAACATGTAGCAGTGCAAGTCAAATCAACAACAGTAACTGTGTGTCTGACACCAAGGGAACCCTGAGGAATCACCCTCGATGGAATCCCACCTGATGTTAAAGTCAAGGTGAACGAAGGAGGAATCACCCTCGAGGTCCACACTAGAGAAGTTGCACGACGATGTCGTTATTGGGGGTGGTGTAGGAGGAATCACCCTCGCTTACCATGACCGATTAACTAACCTACAGGGTTAACATCAGAAGTGCTGACGAGGTATCACCCTCGGCACTCGACGGTAACCCAGCAGTGTCGGCAACTAAGGGGGAAGTGATGTGCGGTGCCAGGGTCTGGTCTTCAATCCCAATGATCGGGTCTTCTGATATCCAGCGGGGCAGTCGGGATCAAGTGGGGGGGGGGGTCTCTGTCGTGTCTCTACCCAGCCTATTCTAAACAGTCTAGGATAACCAGTAAGGTAGCAAGGCAGGTTACAATAAACAGGCTATGCAGCAGATATAGGATACAGTAACAACAGCAGTTCTAATGCAAGCATAAGAGAGAAGAGAATAGGCGATATAGGCATGTTCAAAATGGGGGTGCTTGCCTGTTTGCTCGGCAAATGAAAAGGAATCTCCGACGGTGAAGTAGTCGAGCTCCAAGGCATCGTCAGCGGTCTCGGGGTCTGCCGTGAAGAAAGGGGGGGGGGGGGAAGAAACAATATAAATACATAGCAACAACAGCAATCATAAAACATGGCATGACTATAAGCTATGTTGGGGGTGATCTAACGCAGTGTTATACGATACCGAGGAAGGGGGAACCCATCCGGGAAAGTTTTCCCGGTTCCGGACAAATGTCGGACAGATGACCGGAGGGGAACGGTTGCAGGTTTACGGTGGTAGAGGTAGGTGACAGCTAGGTTGCAGTGCAGAGTTACCTAAATACCTATCTAAACTATTTTAATTATTCTAGAATTAAAGTTGGAATTTTTCACCGGTATGAGTGCACTATTCATCTGCCGGAAACAGGCAAAAAGTTACGGGTTCTCCTACGTAGAGGATCCCGTCATGGCAACGGATAACACGGTTAGATTCGTATCGTCGTTCTGAGCAACTTTCATGTAGAAAGTTTTTCCATCCGAGCCACCGTTATTTTTCTATGATTTTCCAAAGTTTTAAATGATTTTTCTGAGATCACTGAAATTTGCCAAGTCCTCAGGTTTTAACATCATTTGGCTGCTTTGCAAAGCTTGTAGCTAGTGTTCTGTACATCCTATGAATTAGTGTCTTACATCAATCTTGATCAATTTTCTGTGGTCTACAAGATGGTATCATTTGCATCACTGGTAGATTTCATTTGCTTAACCAAAATTTTGCTTGAAAAGTGCCACTCGTTGTTATTTCCAGAAACTAGATAATTGTCTGTCCACTAACAGAACATAGCATTTTGTCATTTTCGTAGAAATTTATCCATGCATTATCTGAGTATTGTCCAATGGAGTAAGTTGGAGCTTGTCATGTGTACTATCAACAAAAATTAATTTCAGCTAAGTTAGACTTTGTTTAGTTGCTGTTTTGAGGCTGTCAAGAGGGCTGATCAGTCTGAATTCGCAAAAGCTAGCGCACGCTACAGTAACTGAATGTTACTGTAGCGCGGCAGCATCAGTTCAGAGTAGGCAGCAGCGGCGGGCACGGCGAGGCCGGGGGTGGACGCAGCCAGGCAGAGGTGTGGCGCGCGCACACGCACACACACACACACGCTGCACACACACAGCGCACGCTCATACACACACAGCACACATGCCGCTCGGCCATGGCCACGGCCATGGCCAGCAGTAGCAGCAACATCAGCAGAGCAGCGCGCAACAGAATCAGCAGCGGCGGCACGCGCGCGCAGCGGCGGTCTGGGGCGAGACAAGGCGCGGTGAGCGCGCACACGCACGGGGAGCGGAGCTCTCGTCACGGCGGCGATGAGTGGCGGCGACCGGAGCTCGTGGTCAAAGGATTCGAGCACAGGGGCTCGTGCTTGATGGTCTAGCGGCCCAGACGGCATCACATGAGTGCCCTGAGCACAACCGTGTGCCCAGCTGGCCCCGATATGGCCGGTAGCCACGGCGGGGAGCTCGACAGCGGCGGCGCATTTCTACCGGAGCAGAAACAAAGACGACGACGGCGCTATGGCTACGGATCGAGAGCGGCTAGAAAGGGGAAACGCGTGGATGCTCACCGAGGAGCACATGAAAGGCTCGGTGAGGGCCGGGAGCAGCAGACGGCGTCGAGAACATCGACGAACGCCGGCGACAGCACGGGAGGGGATCGGCTCGATCCGGCGACGTGGTGCTCCCCGGATCAATCCGAAGAGCAGAGCTGATGTAGACGACGACGGTGGTCCTCCTGGGCGTCTCCGTGTGGCGGGGGTGCTCGGTGGCCGTGGTGGTGGCGAGCGGCGGTGACGGCAGCGTTTGGGTGTGCGCAGGGAGAGACAAGCGAGCGAGGGGAAATGTGAGGCTAGGGTTCGGTCGAGGGGACGCCGAGGTGCTTATCTAGCCGATCCAGACAGCTACGGTGCGGCCGTGTCGTCCATCCGGCGGCTTCGGCTGATCCGAACCATGGCCATGGCGACACGGGGATGAGAAGGACGACGACTGTGGACGCAGGCAGGCTGGGCCGGCTTTGCGCTAACGGGCCGAAGTGCACAGTGGGTTGGTTAGCTCATTTCCTTCTTTTTTTTTCCTTTTATCTTCTGTTTTATATTTCTGGCACCGTTTTCTATTTTCTTTTTGTACCAATCGATTTTTTTTGTGAACAAGAAATTTGGCACATAAATAATAGGGATTATTTTGAGCTAGCACAAAAAGTTTGGGGCAATTGGAGTTAAATAAATAATCGTTTATTTTCAAAAGGCCATTTTATTTGTTGTTGGACCACTTAATAATTTCCTAGAAATTTATTTGTGAGTCAATTGATGTTGGTTTCAACCTTACAATGATCAGGCGAATTTATAGAATTATTCGAACATTTTAGTTGTACCGATCGAAGAAATAATTATTTCACTTGCAATTTAAATTTGAATTTGACTTTGATTTTGGACAAGTGGCCATTTGCATAGTGATCATGATGACATGGCCACTATTAGAGGGGGATTACTGTAGTGAGATGCTGGGGATGTTACAAATCTCCTCCACTACAAGAAATCTCGTCCCGATATTTAAGTGGGGAAGTAAAAGGTGACTTCGGGAGAACTGACCCTTATAGGGTTAATTATCTGGTGAACAATTCGGAGAATGTGGCAGAAGTATCTCTTGAGTTGAAACTTAGGGAAACATCGAGAGCAAGGTAAGAAGTTACAATAAGAGGTTTCAAGCGGGTGGACATCCGATCGTTACCTGAACAGTGTGTAAAAGGGTTTCAGAGCATCAAGAATAGATCATCTTTCGGAGGGTGGCTCGTGATGACACACAAAGCCAAGAGCAAAAGATACTTCGGAATCAAGAATATACGGGAGGGTCAGGTTCCTATCCTGTGGAACTGTGATGAGGGTCGATCAAAAATGGAATGAACGATGACTTCTTACCGGTTACGACAACAAGGTATGGCAGAGGGTAGCCTGTCAGTTATGTCGGCGACAACATCGGTACCAAGGGCGAGGGACGAAGAGAACCATTTTCCTGCTCGTTGAACGAGGCGGACCAATAGGCAAAGTTCTCGTCCACCGGCGGTTACCGGAATATCATCAACAATAGTAACAGGATCTCTCTGACAGAGTTGTAGACCGAGGTGTAATCATAAGCAGGAAATTATTTCTGATTATATCATAAAGATCGCAAGAAAGGTTAAGCAAACCAATGGAAAGAAAAATATGTCTATACACAAGAATGGGGAGTATATCTTTCCCAAGGAAAAGCGGAGTAAGATATACAAGATAGGACAACAGGTTCAAAAGCATTTATATAAAGGGGCGAGGGAAGAATCATGATATTACCCTCACATCGGTGTTTGGATAATAGATCAAGAAACATTTGGCAATGTGCTTCCAATGTTCTTGTTGATATACGGAATTCCACAGTCATGCTTCGAGGTAGCATTAACATAGTGTTTCAGGCAAAGGTTGAATTTGCAGATCTCAAAAGACCCAAAGGAACAATTACAAGAATAGAAGGAAACTAAAGGTCAGAGCAAAAGATGACCAAGTCTGTATTGGTAGGAAGTCAAGGATGGTGTCGATGATAACAGAAATCATCGAAGGGCAAAGATGGTATTTCTCACCATGAATTCAATTGACATCTCTGAAGAAGCCAAAGTGTTGACAGTGATCACGACAAATTTTGTGGAGAGGCTCTATGAGGATGCCATCGGACAACGGCGGCATCCGGCAAAAAGGAATGATGAAGTGAAAGGTGATTTAATCCACGGATACGACACAAGCTCAAAGTCAAGCTTGTTGTTCGAGGTGAAGTGATAAAATGAGAAAGATCGACGTAAGCTTAGCTCATCGTCGGAGGTTGCTCCAGGCATAAGGACCAGGTAGTATAATAAAAAAAAGCGACACGATAATGATATAGCCTAACAGGCTAGTAATGACGTGATGTAGTATCAACTCCCTAGCAACAAGGTACTGGGAGTACTGAATCTCAGAGCGGAATCGATTCATTGTTCGGTGGTCTCGGTTGACGACAACCTAGAACCCGTGGAGTGACTAAGACAGAGAAAGGTATTACTCCATCGGAAAAATTCATAGGACTTAGTACAATAGGATAATATCCTCGAGATAGTAGAGGGGTAATACTCGAGGTAGTTCAGTAAAGAGGTTGGACAGGCATATTGATTTGCAGAAGACAAGTGCTTTAGCTTGTCTGCGAAACGGGATCAAAGAGGAACATGCATGGTCGGGACCACGATTGTAAAGGATCAATTCATGCATACAAGATGAAATTTAGATCAAGGGATTATTATTTTTACGAGCAACGTCCATGATAAGTTCTTCATCGGGTCCATGGGCATGAACACAAAGGTTCAAGGTCGACTCCCACTTCTCCAATGCATAACCTTTCATTCACTGCTCTCTGTTAAGAATGTTTAGAGTTTGAAAGTTTAACTAGTGGAATACCAGAAGGTATGGCACAAGAAGACTTTTGGGTTCTCTTAGATAGCGAAGGCATAGACGCAACCCATAGGGCATTTTACGGATCTATACCACACGCTTATAGAAGCAACATACAACATCTCGAAATAGGATATGGACGAAAAGAATTAAATGATACCACATTGCCGAAGGCAACTATAACAGGGAAAGAACTCACAAGGATAGAAGATGAAGGACATTGTCGGATAATAATCCAACAATAGATCATGGTGGTCGGCAAAAGATCTGATGGGAGTATCGGTACTCAACCAGAAGAAGAAGAAAATGTAACGGCATCAGTTTATAGAAACATCGGAATAATCCGACGTTTAAGTACAATGGAGTTATGGTTTAGAAACGAAAGATTAGAAGCAAAAGCTCTGATCAAAATACAAGTAGTTGAATAGAACTAGATGGACAACTTTAGCGTTCCGTCTTGCAGAGATTTCCACCCATGGTTACGGGACATGTCCTGGTCAGTAGTCAGTTCCAGGTCATTATGGAGAAAGCATGGGCGGTCTTCCCTTGCCATGCAAGCACGGTGGATATGCTAACAGCAGCAAGTGAGGGATGCCTTAGTGTCAAAGGCATTTGTATCGGGAAGGTACCGATAGGGTTTTTAGAATAGGGAAGAATCGGTCGGATAATTATCCACGGAAGGAATCAAGTGATCCGTGAGAACTAGCGGGGTAAGGTGTAATCAACTGGTTCCACATGAGAGTCCTTCGAGAAAAGACATAAGGCAAGCACATTGGATTAAGGTAGTACTTGAACAACCCAAGTATAAAATTCAGAGGGTTTACGATTTTCCAAAACCAGGAGTGGCAATTAGCTCACCTGGGCAGAGGGACGAGTGATTTGTACGTGCTTAGTTGGACAATCAATCAATGCTTGATTGGCCGAGAACCAGCTCATGTTCGGAATGGTGACTGAGCCGGAAGGACAAATTCTAGGAATCGGCGGATGATAGAAAGCATTCGCAGCAGATTGAATCAAGGGACGCAAATGTCATTGACAAGGACTGTCAACGAAGATTACTAGACATAGGGAATTAACCATAAGGCAAGCAGGTAAGAATTTCAAAGGCAATAGGGCGCAGAGAATTTTTGGAAGATCGGTTGTCAGTGGGAAGGATGTTGCGAAGCACATGATTAACTAGGGATGAACGAATCCCTGATAAGTGTGGGGAATTATTCGTAGATGTGTTCAGGCGGAGAAGAACTGCAAAGCAGCAAATTCAGAGAATCCTCGAAACGTCAAATAGTGTTTCGACATGTCGGATAGAACCCAAAAGTAACTGGAACGAATATATGATCGACAGTTGCAATTAGTTATCCATCGGAGTTCATCGGTGGTCGAAACTGCAAAGCAGTGGGCACAGGGTCTCGAAAATCATCGAGGAGTATCTTCAGAGTCTTCTGATGAAACAGTCGATCATCTATGGTGAAGGGGCTCTCCGGGAAGAAGTGGTTACGAGAACCTAATGCCAGAGTTAGTAAAATCTTTAACCCGAATAGATGAGAGATCAGAATCCCAGAGTAAAGACGAGGAATAAAAGATCCTAATACCACCCAGTTGGCGACGTGGGCCCGTAAGCCACACAGCCAAGTTAGTAAAACAGTTTTGGACCTCTAGACTCAACTTCGGCCAAGGAGTTGGAAAGGGAGATTCCTACAGGCAGTCGGCTCTGATACCAACCTGTGACGACCCCGGCTTAATCGTGCACTAACCATAGACGCAAATGTGCATGATCAAGCCTAAGGACTCACTTGAAGATATCACAACACAACTCTAAAACATAAATAAAGTCATACAAGCTTTATATTACAAGCTAGGGCCTCGAGGGCTCGAATACATAGCTCAATGGCATACAAGCGTCAGCGGAAGCATTAGATATCTGGGTACAGATATATTACAAAGAGAGAGAGAGAGATAAGCCTTCACAGAGGCGGGATAAAATAAAATACTACGATCGAAAGGCGTAGGCCTCCTGCCCTGGACCCTCCGATCCTACTCCTGGTCGTCGGACGGCTCCTCGTAGTAGTAGTACTCGCCAGGCGGGTAGTAGTACTGGTCGTCGGCTGGGGCGTCTGGCTCAGGGGCTCCGTCGTCTGGTGGCATCAAATGGGATATGGGGAAAAAAGAAAGTAAAGCAAACGTGAGTACTCATCCGAAGTACTCAGCAAGCAAGGATCTACACTACATATGCAACATTTTCAAAAGGAGACTGTATATGTGGACTGGGCTGCAGAAATGCCAGAATAGAGGGGGAAAGCCTAGTCCTATCGAAGACTAGCATCTTCAACAATCTTCAGCAGTCTTGCAGCATTAGAAGAGAGCAGAATAACATAATGTAAAGTAGTAGTAGTAGTAGTAGTATCATCAACCTCGACCTGAGATCCTTTCTCGACTCCCTGCGAGAAAGCAATCCCAGAGCCATACTATCCAGTTATCATCTCATCATGTTCTAGTTGTACCGATCGGGATACAACTCCGAGTGTCCGTTACCGTAGGACAGGCTATCGATAGAAGTTTCTTCCCTGCAGGGGTGCACCAACTTACCCACCACGCTCGCTTAACTCCGGCCGGACACACTTGTCTGGGTCATGCCCGCCCTCGGCCAAACGATACGCCGCAACCCGACCGAATACCTAATAGAGAGGTCAGCACGCCGGACTAACCTATGCCCCCAGGGGTCTTGGGCCATCGCCCCGGGAACTCCTGCACGTTACGTGCACCGCCGGTGAGCAGACCTAGCAACCCCTTATACAAGTGCGGTTGCGTTCCCAGTCCAACCCAGCGTGTGCCGCTCAGTCGCTGATGTCTATTAAGCTCCGGCTGAAGTATACGACGCAGAACGCCCATACTATGCCCACATGATGGTTAGTGCTATCTGGCCAGAGGCCCCTCGGATCAAATATCCAAACCGTTTAGTGGTTTAGGATCGCGCGGAAACGAGCAGAGACTCACGATCGATGTGACCCCGTCGCCCCGTCTCGAGGACTTGCGGCAAGGGCTAGGAATGCCCGACCACGCCTCGTGTTCAAGTCTCGGGTACCCTTCAGGTACACCCGATCACATCACCTCGCATAAAGATCGCGCGGGTACCCCTCAGGGCCGACCCGTCTTTAGTAACATGTAGCAGTGCAAGTCAAATCAACTACAGTAACTGTGTGTCTGACACCAAGGGAACCCTGAGGAATCACCCTCGATGGAATCCCACCTGATGTTAAAGTCAAGGTGAACGAAGGAGGAATCACCCTCGAGGTCCACACTAGAGAAGTTGCACGACGATGTCGTTATCGGGGGTGGTGTAGGAGGAATCACCCTCGCTTACCACGACCGATTAACTAACCTACAAGGTTAACATCAGAAGTGCTGACGAGGTATCACCCTCGGCACTCGACGGTAACCCAGCAGTGTCGGCAACTAAGGGGGAAGTGATGTGCGGTGCCAGGGTCTGGTCTTCAATCCCGATGATCGGGTCTTCTGATATCCAGCGGGGTAGTCGGGATCAAGTGGGGGGGGGTCTCTGTCGTGTCTCTACCCAGCCTATTCTAAACAGTCTAGGATAACCAGTAAGGTAGCAAGGCAGGTTACAATAAATAGGCTATGCAGCAGATATAGGATACAGTAACAACAGCAGTTCTAATGCAAGCATAAGAGAGAAGAGAATAGGCGATATAGGCATGTTCAAAATGGGGGTGCTTGCCTGTTTGCTCGGCAAATGAAAAAGAATCTCCGACGGTGAAGTAGTCGAGCTCCAAGGCATCGTCAGCGGTCTCGGGGTCTACCGGGAAGAAAAGGGGGGGGGGAGAAACAATATAAATACATAGCAACAACAGCAATCATAAAACATGGCATGACTATAAGCTATGTCGGGGGTGATCTAACGCAGTGTTATACGATACCGAGGAAGGGGGAACCCATCCGGGAAAGTTTTCCCGGTTCCGGACAAATGTCGGACAGATGACCGAAGGGGAACGATTGCAGGTTTACGGTGTTAGAGGTAGGTGACAGCTAGGTTGCAGTGCAGAGTTACCTAAATACCTATCTAAACTATTTTAATTATTCTAGAATTAAAGTTGGAATTTTTCACCGGTATGAGTGCACTATTCATCTGCCGGAAATAGGCAAAAAGTTACGGGTTCTCCTACGTAGAGGATCCCGTCATGGCAATGGATAACACGGTTAGATTCGTATCGTCGTTCTAAGCAACTTTCATGTAGAAAGTTTTTCCATCCGAGCCACCGTTATTTTTCTATGATTTTCCGAAGTTTTAAATGATTTTTCTGAGATCACTGAAATTTGGTAAGTCCTCAGGTTTTAACATCATTTGGCTTCTTTGCAAAGCTTGTAGCTAGTGTTCTGTACATCCTATGAATTAGTGTCTTACATCAATCATGATCAATTTTCTGTGATCTACAAGATGGTATCATTTGCATCACTGGTAGAGTTCATTTGCTTAACCAAAACTTTGCTTGAAAAGTGCCACTCGTTGTTATTTCCAGAAACTGGATAATTGTCTGTCCACTAACAGAACATAGCATTTTGTCATTTTCGTAGAAATTTATCCATGCATTATCTGAGTTTTGTCGAATGGAGTAAGTTGGAGCTTGTCATGTGTACTATCAACAAAAATTAATTTCAGCTAAGTTAGACTTTGTTTAGTTGCTGTTTTGAGGCTGTCAAGAGGGCTGATCAGTGTGAATTCGCAAAAGCTAGAGGCAGGCAATGTCGGGGGTGGACGCGGCCAGGCAGAGGTGTGGCGCGCGCACACGCACACACACACACACACACACACACACACACACACACACACACACGCCGCACACACACAGCGCGCGCTCATACACACACAGCACACATGCCGCTCGGCCATGGCCACGGACATGGCCAGCAGTAGCAGCAACATCAGCAGAGCAGCGCGCAACAGAATCAACAGCGGCGGCACACGCGCGCAGCGGCGGTCTGGGGCGAGACAAGGCGCGGTGAGCGCGCACACGCACGGGGAGCGGAGCTCTCGTCACGGCGGCGATGAGTGGCGGCGACCGGAGCTCGTGGTCAAAGGATTCGAGCACAGGGGCTCGGGCTTGATGGTCTAGCGGCCCAGGCGGCATCACATGAGTGCCCTAAGCACAACCGTGTGCCCAGCTGGCCCCGATATGGCCGGTAGCCACGGCGGGGAGCTCGACAGCGGCGGCGCATTTCTACCGGAGCAGAAACGAAGATGACGACGGCGCTATGGCTACGGATCGAGAGCGGCTAGAAAGGGGAAACGCGTGGATGCTCACCGAGGAGCACATGAAACGCTCGGTGAGGGCCGGGAGCAGCAGACGGCGTCGAGAACATCGACGAACGCCGGCGACAGCACGGGAGGGGATCGGCTCGATCCGGCGACGTGGTGCTCCCCGGATCAATCCGAAGAGCGGAGCCGACGTAGACGACGACGGTGGTCCTCCTGGGCGTCTCCATGTGGCGGGGGTGCTCGGTGGCCGTGGTGGTGGCGAGCGGCGGCGACGGCAGCGTTCGGGTGTGCGCAGGAAGAGACAAGCGAGCGAGGGGAAATGTGAGGCTAGGGTTCGGTCGAGGGGACGCCGAGGTGCTTATCTAGCCGATCCAGACAGCTACGGTGCGGCCGTGTCGTCCATCCGGCGGCTTCGGCTGATCCGAACCATGGCCATGGCGACACGGGGATGAGAAGGACGACGACTGTGGACGCAGGCAGGCTGGGCCGGCTTTGCGCTAACGGGCCGAAGTGCACAGTGGGTTGGTTAGCTCATTTCCTTCTTTTTTTTTCCTTTTATCTTCTGTTTTATATTTCTGGCACCGTTTTCTATTTTCTTTTTGTACCAATCGATTTTTTTGGTGAACAAGAAATTTGGCACATAAATAATAGGGATTATTTTGAGCTAGCACAAAAAGTTTGGGGCAATTCGAGTTAAATAAATAATCGTTTATTTTGCAAAGGCCATTTTATTTGTTGTTGGACCACTTATTAATTTCCTAGAAATTTATTTGTGAGTCAATTGATGTTGGTTTCAACCTTACAATGATCAGGCGAATTTATAGAATTATTCGAACATTTTAGTTGTACCGATCGAAGAAATAATTATTTCACTTGCAATTTAAATTTGAATTTGACTTTGATTTTGGACAAGTGGCCATTTGCATAGTGATCATGATGACATGGCCACTATTAGAGGGGGATTACTGTAGTGAGATGCTGGGGATGTTACACTGTGATAATGCTGTGTGGAACACCATAACGATGTACGACACCGGATATAAAGTCTATCACTGGTCCGGCTTCGGCCGTTTTAACCGGTTTGGCTTCAATCCACTTAGTGAATTTATCTACCATGACCAGCAGATATTTTCTCTTGTGGCTTCCCCCTTTAAGGGGTCCGACCATATCAAGCCCCCAGACCGCGAAAGGCCATGTAATGGGGATTGTTTGTAGCGCAGTAGGCGGCATATGGCTTTGATTAGCGAAAAGCTGGCATCCGACACAACGTTGGACAAGGTCCTGTGCATCTGCTCGGGCCGTAGGCCAAAAGAAACCTGTACGGAAGGCTTTACTCACAAGGGCCCGAGCCGCGGCGTGGTGACCGCCAAGGCCAGCATGGATTTCGGCCATGAGCTGCCGCCCCTCTTCTTCGGAGATACATCTTTGAAGGACTCCGGTAGCGCTTTTCTTGTAGAGCTCACCATCATGGACCTTGTAGGCTTTCGAGCGCCGGACAATGCAATGAGCCTCGTTAGGATCCTCAGGGAGCTCTCGCCTATTAAGGTAGGCCAAGAAGGGTTCGGTCCATGGGGCAATTACTGCCATTATGAGATGAGCCCCCGATGATATCGGTATTGTGCTCGGACTCAGGCGGTACGATCGGGTCCGGGCTAGTGTTGCCGCTTTCATCCTGCCACACCACGGATGGCTTGAAGAGCCATTCCAGAAAGATGTTAGGCGGGACGGGATCGCGCTTGGCTCCCATGCGAGCAAGGACGTCCGCTGCTTGATTGCTTTCTCAAGCCACATGATGAAACTCGAGTCCCTCGAACCGGGCTGATATTTTGAGTACGGCGTTACGATAGGCCACCATTTTCGGATCTATTGCGTCAAAGTCTCCGTTTATTTGGGATATTGTGAGATTTGAATCCCCGCGCACCTCCAGACGTTGTATGCCCATGGAAACAACCATTCGAAGACCATGCAGTAAGTCCTCGTATTCGGCTGCATTATTGGAGTCTGTATATAAGATTTGGAGTACGTATTGGACTGTGTCTCCCGTTGGGGATGTTAAGACGACGCCCGCTCCCAAACCGGCCAGCATCTTAGAGCCATCGAAGTACATGACCCATTTGGAATATGTGCCGTACTCTTTAGGGAGTTCGGCCTCTGTCCATTCGGCGATGAAGTCAGCCAACACTTGGGATTTAATGGCTTGGCGCGGTTTATACGTTATGTCGAATGGCAGGAGCTCAATGGCCCATTTGGCAATCCGGCCCGTAGCGTCGCGGTTGTTTATTATGTCATTGAGTGGTACTTCGGAAGCCACCGTGATCGAGCATTCTTGGAAGTAGTGTCGTAGCTTCCGGGATGCCATGAAGACCGTGTATGCTATCTTTTGGTAATGAGGGTACCGGGATTTGCATGGTGTGAGGACAGTGGATACATAGTATACCGGCTTCTGAAGCGGGAATTTGTGTCCGTCCTCCTCTCGTTCAACGACGAGCACTGCACTCACCACCTGGTGAGTCGCAGAGATGTATAACAACATTGGTTCGCCGATGTTTGGCACGGCCAGGATTGGGTTGCTTGCTAAAAGAGCTTTTACTTCTTCCAGTCCGGCCGTTGCTGCATCCGTCCACTCGAAGTGGTCGGTGCATCGGAGAAGGCGGTAGAGTGGCAATGCTTTTTCTCCAAGTCTGGAGATAAAGTGGCTTAAAGCTGCCACACATCCGGCTAGTTTTTGGACCTGTTTAAGGTTGGTTGGTGTAGCCAATTGTGACAAAGCTCGAATTTTGGCTGGATTTGCTTCAATTCCTCTACTGGAAACAATGAAGCCTAGCAGCTTTCCAGCGGGAACGCCGAAAATGCACTTTTCCGGATTGAGCTTGATGTCATATTCACGGAGGTTGTCGAATGTGAGGCGTAAGTCGTCTATTAATGACTCGACATGTCTGGTCTTGATGACGATATCATCTACGTATGCTTCAACTGTCTTGCCGATTTGCTTCTCCAGGCATGTTTGAATCATGCGTTGGTAGGTAGCGCCGGCGTTTTTAAGCCCAAAGGGCATAGTGTTGAAGCAGAAAGGCCCATATGGGGTGATGAATGCCGTTGCGGCTTGATCGGACTCCTTCATTTTGATTTGATGGTATCCGGAGTATGCGTCGAGGAAACACAGTGAGTCGTGTCCTGCGGTAGCATCAATGATCTGATCGATGCGGGGGAGGGGGAAGGGATCCTTGGGGCAGGCTTTGTTGAGGTCTTTGAAATCGACACATAGGCGCCAGGATTTATCCTTCTTTGGTACCATCACCAGGTTTGCTAGCCAGTACGGATGTTTTATTTCTCGGATGAATCCGGCCTCGATTAACTTGGCCAGCTCCTCCCCCATAGCTTGTCGTTTGGGTTCGCAAAAGCGCCTCAGTGTTTGTTTGACCGGCTTGTATCCCTTCAATATATTGAGGCTGTGTTCGGCCAACCTGCGTGGGATTCCTGGCATATCCGAAGGGTGCCAGGCAAATATGTCCCAATTTTCGCGCAGGAACGCTCGTAATGCGGCGTCGACCGTTGGGTCCAGCTGTGCCCCGATAGAGGCTGTCTTCTTGGGGTCCGTTGGGTGGAGCTGGAATTTGACGATTTCGTCTGCTGTTTTGAAGGAGGTGGATTTGGGTCGCTTGTCCAGGATTACGTCGTCCTTATCCACCGTGGAGCGTAGTGCGGCTAATTCTTCGGCCGCGAGGGCTTCGGACAATGCCTCGAGGGCCAGGGATGCGGTTTTGTTTTCGGCGCGGAGTGCTATGTCCGGATCACTGGAAAGAGTGATAATACCATTGGGCCCGGGCATCTTGAGCTTCATGTAACCATAATGAGGTATAGCTTGGAAGCGTGCAAATGCATCTCGCCCCAATAGGGCGTGATATCCACTGTTGAAAGGGGCCACTTGGAAGGTTATCTCTTCGGGCCGATAATTCTCCGGCGTGCCGAATACCACGTCGAATGTGATTTTTCCTGCGCACCGCGCCTCCCGACTGGGAATGATTCCTCGGAAGGTCGTGCTACTTTGCTCGATGCGGCTCCTGTCTATTTCCATTTTGTTGAGTGTGTCCTCATAGATGAGGTTTAGTCCACTGCCCCCGTCCATGAGTACTTTGGTGAGCCGACAGCCGTCCACGATTGGACTGAGGACCAAGGCAGCTAGTGCCTGGACTGTCCTGGATTTTGGTTCGTCACTGGCATTGAAAGTTATGGCCGTGTCGTTCCAGGGGTTTATTGCTGCGACTTGGCAAACTTCGGCGAGGTCACGGAGTGCCCTTTTGCGCCTATTGTTTGAAGCGAAGGTCTCGAAGACCGTAAATACTCTGAGGTCGTCGTCTTTCGGGGGGTGTTGTTCTGAGGTGTTTTTGGTGAGGATATCTTTGCCGCTCTTGGCCACTTGCCAGAGTATCCAACATGCTCTAAGGCTGTGAGTTGGTATGGTATCCGGTGTTGTGTGTATTTTGCATGGCCTATCGAGCCATCCCTCCAGAACGGTTCCGCGCCCCATAATGAGCTTAGATTTCTTTACTATTGGGTCGGGCACCCCGTGGGGGTGCTTCCTTTTTGCTCGGACTAGGGGTTGAGTGGAAACCAGTGGTTCCCAACGAGCTGCCTGAGTTTTCCAGGCGCTTTCCATTGCGTAGTACTTCTGTACTATGGTTGCCAAGTCAACGAAGTGTGATACGCGACGGCGGTTGATGGCGTTGAGGATTCCTTCGTCCGTGCAATTGTTGCAGAATGCTAAGATCGCGTCTTTGTCGCGGCAATCTTCAATCTTGTCCTTGACAAGGAGGAATCTGGCCCAAAAGTGATGGACTGTTTCCTGAGACTGCTGTCGTACGTACATGAGATCGCGTATATCTGGGTGGGTGGGTGGCTTTAAATCCGAACCCTAACCCAGTTTAGGATCCGGAGTTTGAGAAACTTCCGAGCTTAATAATTCGGGCTCCGGGATATCGACTGATTTTTCAGGCCCGTCGTCCGATTCTAGGTTCGGAGGATAGGGCGTGCCGTTCCGCAGACAGGTATCCGGCTCTTCGAGTTCGGAAATCCGAACATAGTTCATCCTCAACACAGGGGAAGAGTTGCTGTTTTGCTCTTCTACCACCGCTATCTGATGGGTGATCGGTGGAGATTTGATTTCTCTCTGATCGGGTTTAAGCCCAATCCGATCGTAGTCTGTAGCGACCCCCAAAGCGGTGATGCGATCCAGGAGTTCGTTTAAAGATGACAACTCCGTCGGATCCATCCATTTGGAGTATTTGGAGTCAACGCGGAGGCGATTTTCGATGACCCGAGAAGTCATCGTCGGCTTAACGGCTGGACGGGCGGTCATGATAAAGCCGCCCAGCCGGAGGGTTTGGCCTGAGGCCAGGGCTCCTCTGGAGGTGATATTGTCCTTGATAACAAGGCGAGCCATCAACCCTGTCTTCGACGTCACAGCGGAACTCTCAATGAAAGCACCAATGTCGGTGTCAAAACCGGCGGATCTCGGGTAGGGGGTCCTGAACTGTGCGTCTAAGGTCGATGGT
This sequence comes from Thinopyrum elongatum, assembly GCA_011799875.1. NCBI lineage: Eukaryota > Viridiplantae > Streptophyta > Magnoliopsida > Poales > Poaceae > Thinopyrum > Thinopyrum elongatum. Next base: position 585,566,886 of record CM022301.1, on the reverse strand, counting down.
AACAGGAGACAGGGGACACGATGTTTACCCAGGTTCGGGCCCTCTCTATGGAGGTAATACCCTACGTCCTGCTTGATTGATCTTGATGAATATGAGTATTACAAGAGTTGATCTACCACGAGATCGTAATGGCTAAAACCCTAGAAGTCTAGCCTGTCTGATTATGATTGCCCCTATAGAGTCAACCCTCTGGTTTATATAGACACCGGAGGGGACTAGGGTTATACAAAGTCGGTTACAGAGAAAGGAATCTTCATATCAAACGCCAAGCTTGCCATCCACGTCAAGGAGAGTCCCATCTGGACACGGGAGAGAGTCTTCTGTCTTGTATCTTCATGGCCCATTAGTCCGGCCCACGTCACGTAGCCCGGACGCCCGAGGACCCCTAAATCCAGGACTCCCTCAGTGGTCGCTTTGGAAAATCTTCAAGAGGTGATGACATCAGATCAGATTCCTCATCCCGCGATTACAAGAAGAGGACTTGCCACAAATGCAAGAAACCTGGTCACTACATTACTGATTGTCCTCAGTGGGCAAAGGAATCAAAGAATAAGAAATACAAGGATGATATTTCAGATGACTCAAAGAAAAAGAAGAAATCTTCAGAGTGCTCATCGTCAAAATCTTCAAAGACTTCATCTCACATGAAGAGCAGTTCCAAAAAGGCTCAGGCATTCATTGGAAAGGAAATGGACTCTGAAGCTGAATCTGAGGAAAATGAGGAAGAGGAGGAATCTGAGGAGTCAAACTCTGGTGTGGCGAGCCTAGCTCTCGCTACTGCTTTCGTCAGCAAGTCCATCTTCAACACCGAGGAAAACAGCTACCCCATCACTGCTGACGACGGTGACGATGACTATGCTCCCACCTATTGCTTCATGGCAAAAGGTGCCAAGGTACTCAAATATCCCTCCTTTGAATCGAGTGAGGATGAATCTGATGAAAATCTCAAACCTAGCTATTCCAAACTTGCTAATATTGCCATAAAACAACAAAAGGCTTTGGAAAAGGTTCAAAATCTGCTAGACAAAAGCGATGACCTCTTGGGTGAGGAAATGAGTCGAACTCAAACTCTGACTGATAATCTTCAATGACTACAGTCTAAGTTTGATAACCTTCAAGGTCATCATGAAACACTCCTAGCCGATCATGAGAAGCTTTCTTATGAATTTCTTCAGAGAAAGCAAGATCTTGAGAAGCTAAGGGTGAGTCATGAAGATCTTCAGAAGGAAAATGATTCATTACTTGCTCAACAGATCAGTTCCGCTCAGGAAGAATTTATTCCACCATGTTTGAAATGCGTTGAACATGAATCTACTAATTCTTCACCTGAAAGTTCAAATGCTTCTATTGCTGCAAATTCTTCAACTATCTGTGTGGTCACAAATTCCTCATCTGAGGACACCACAAGTATTACTGACGAAAATGCAGGGTTGAAGGAATTGTATGTGACAGGCATGTACAAAAGCCTCAAAGGGCATCAGACTCTTTGTGATGTGCTCAAAAAGCAGCTCTTGAACAGGAACCCTAGGAAAGAGGGTATTGCCTTTGAGAGGAAACTCAATGCCGATGGAAACTACTGGAAACCTGAGCAGTATCACAAAATCACATGGGTTGCTGCAAAAGGACCTCCCGTGGATCCATCCACTTTATCTAGCTTTACATGTGAATCTTCATATTCATCTGATGAGTCATTTGACTCCAACTATAAGCTGTTCAAAAATCAGAATGGTGAAGTATTTGCTAGATATGTTGGAACTAACTGTAGGAACGGTCCTCCTATGAAGAAAATCTGGGTTCCCAAAAGGTGCCTTGAAAGTCTTCAGGTGAATGTCCTCATGACACCACCTGTGAGGAATAGGAACCCCAGATCAAAATCTTCATATGGATCAAAATCTTCATATGGATCAAAATCCTCATATGGATCCAATTCCTCATATGGATCAAATTCCTCATATGAGCATCATCGTGCTAATGCATCTATTTCGCAGGAAAACTCTAAGAGTTGTGAATATGTGCATTATTCTTCAAATCATTATGTTCATAAGTCCTCGAAGAATTTCTCTGCTTACTCATATGCATACTCTAACCCGGCTTCTGTGAAACGAAGTGCACTGGCTTCAATGCCACCTTTCTCTTATGGAGCTCGCAGAATGATGAACTCTTTGCCACCCCTCCAGATGTGGGTGGTGGAGAAAAAGAACTAATCTCTTATGCAGGGTCAGGTCTCCAGATGAACTTGAACGTCTGAAGAATTTGCTGGAGACCTAAATGAGCTTGAAAGGACGTAAGCTAATCATGAAGAGATGATTTCTCATTTCTCACGTCCTCATACTGCTATATCTATTGCACTATTTGATGAAATTCAATCTGATGAATTTGATGTCATATTCTTCACTCTGAAGTATATGAGTTCGTAAGATGCAATAATTCATCTGCAGGATGACACACCCACAGCTACTGAGTGGGTACTCAATAGTGGATGTACAAATCACATGACCGGTGACAAGAGCTTACTAATGGACTCTGCTCTATCTCCATCGCATCTGAAGCATATCACCTACGCTGACAAAGGCAAAAGTAAGGTATTGGGTCTAGGTAGGGTTGCAATCTCAAAGGATCGACACATGGACAAAGTCATGCTTGTCGAGTCCCTTGGATTCAACCTCATGTCTATCTCAATGCTTTGTGATCTTGATATGGTTGTCGTCTTTGGCAAATATCGCTGCTTGGTGCTCATGGAATCTGACAATTCCAAAGTCTTCGAAGGCTTTAGGAGAGGAGACCTGTATATTGTTGATTTCTCTACAGGACCACAGCCTGCCACATGTCTACTTGCAAAAGCTTCAGAAGGTTGGCAATGGCATCGTCGACTTGGTCATGCTGGCATGAGGAACTTGCACACGCTTGTGAAGAAGAAGCACGTCATTGGGATTAAGGGTGTCAAATTCCTCAAAGATCATCTTTGCGGAGCTTGTGAGGCTGGAAAGATGACTAGATCCAAGCACCCCTCGAAGACTATCATGACTACCACTCGTCCTTTTGAATTGCCTCACATGGACCTCTTTGGCCCTACTCATTATGCCACTCTAACGAATGCTGCATCTCTATATGGCTTTGTTATTGTTGATGATTATTCTCGTTACACCTGGGTGCACATCATCACTTACAAAACTGAAGTGCAGGAAGTCTTCAGATGATTTTCCTCAAGGGCCTCGACAAATTTCGGTGTGAAGATCAAGCATATCCAGAGTGACAATGGGACTGAGTTCAAGAATACTGGTCTTGATGACTATCTTGATGAACTTGGTATTACTCATGAGTTATCTGCCCCATACACTCCTCAGCAGAATGGCGTACTCGAGCGCAAGAACAGGACTCTTGTTGAGATGGCTCGCACTATGCTTGATGAATACAAGACGCCTCGTCGCTTCTGGCCTGAGGCTATTGATACTGCATGCTACATCATCAACAGGGTATATCTTCACAAATTCTTCAGAGACCTCATATGAACTCCTCACTGACAAGAAACCCAATGTGAGTTATTTCAAAGTCTTCGGTGCTAAATGTTGGATTAGAGATCCTCATCACAATTCTAAATTTGCACCGAAAGCACATGAAGGTTTTATGCTTAGTTACGGAAAGGACTCGCACACCTACAGAGTCTTCAACACCTATCACAACAAGGTTGTTGAAACTGTAGATGTGCGGTTCGATGAAACTAACGGCTCGCAAAGAGAGCACCTACCTCCTGTGCTATATGAAATGTCTCCTGAGGAATCCATCAAGTTAAAGGCAACTGAGGATGTCATACCCACTGAAGAATCTGCTGAAGAAGTGATTCCAGATCGTGAAGAAAATCATGCTGGTGCATCTGAAGAAAATATCGCTGAAGAAAATGCTCAGCCCAATCAAAGTCATCAACCTGCTCATCCTCGTGTTGCAAATGAAGTGCAGATTGAGAAAATCATCAATGACATCAACGCACCAGGTCCTCTTACACGCTCAAAAGCTTCACATTTGTCTAACTTTTGTGGGCACTTCGCTTTTGTCTCTATCACAGAGCCCACCAAAGCTGATGAGGCATTTCTGGAGCCTGAGTGGATTCAATCTATGCAAGAGGAACTACATCAATTCGAGCTCAACAATGTGTGGGAACTTTTCAAGCGACCAGATCCTCGCAAGCACAATATCATCGGTACTAAGTGGATCTACCGCAACAAGCAGGACGAAAATGGCCTAGTGGTGAGGAACAAGGCTCGTCTTGTAGCTCAAGGCTACACACTGGTTGAAGAAATTGACTTCGATGAAACTTTTGCACCTGTTGCTAGACTTGAGGCTATTCGCGTATTGCTTGCTTATGCTAACCATCATAATATCATCTTATATCAAATGGATATGAAAAGTGCATTCCTCAATGGTAAGCTTGAGGAAGAAGTATATGTGGCTCAACCCCCAGGTTTTGAAGATCCTAAGCATCCTGACAAAGTCTTCAGACTCAACAAGGCCCTCTATGGCCTCAAGCAGGCCCCTCGGGCGTGGTATGATACACTGAAGGAATTCCTCGTGAAGAAATGCTTCAAACCCGGTTCACTTGACCCAACTCTTTTCACCAAAACATATGATGATGAATTATTCGTGTGCCAAATATATGTTGATGATATTATCTTTGGCTGTACTAACCAACGTTACAGTGACGAATTGGCCTATATGATGAGTGAGGAATATCAAATGTCTATGATGGAAGAATTGAAATTCTTATTAGGTCTCCAAATTCGTCAACAACGCAATGGCATCTTCATTTCTCAAGAGAAATACCTCAGGGACGTTCTGAGGAAATTCGGCATGCAAGATTGCAAAGGCGTCAAAATCCCTATGCCCACAAATGGCCATCTATGCACCAATGAAAATGGTAAAGACTTCGATCAAAAGGTATACCGCTCCATGATTGGCTCTTTATTGTATCTATGTGCATCTAGGCCAGATATTATGCTTAGTGTTTGCATGTGTGCCCATTTTCAAGCTACACCGAAGGAATCACACCATAAGGCTGTGAAACATATTCTTCGATAACTAGCTCACACTCCAACACTTGGATTATGGTATCCCAAGGGCTCGGCTTTTGATCTCATTGGATATTCTGACTCTGACTATGCTGGTGATCGAGTGGATCGCAAGTCAACATCAGGCACATGCCATTTCCTCGGACGATCCTTAGTATGTTGGTCCTCGAAGAAGCAGAACTGCGTATCACTCTCTACTATTGAAGCTGAGTACATTGCTACTGGTTCTTGCTGTGCTCAATTGCTGTGGATGAAGCAAACCCTCAAGGACTATGGCATCAACATGAAGAATGTGCCACTCTACTGTGACAATGAGAGTGCCATCAAGATTGCTCATAATCCAGTTCAGCACTCGAAGACTAAGCACATCCAGATTCGTCATCATTTTCTTCGAGATCATGTGTTGAAGGGCAACATCTCCATTGATCACATGAAGACTGAAGAACAGCTGGCAGATATCTTCACAAAGCCCTTGGATGAGAAGAGATTTAGCAAGTTGCGGTGTGAGCTAAATATCTTAGAATCTTCGAATGTTCTTTGATAGGACACACATCCTAACACTTATGCAAAATTGATGACTTAGATGTGCAACACACGAAGTAACGTTTTTCTTCAATCAATAAAGACTAACCTTCTAAGTGTGAAGAAATTAATGAAGAATTTGATTCTCAGAGCCCTACGACAATTGTACGCGGTGTCTGAAATCATCATTCTTATACGGTGTGTCACGCCACCAACCAAAGTTGAAAATCTTGAAATTTGAGTTTTTCTTCATTTTGCAAATTCCTCAACTTTACAATTTCCTCAAACTTTTCAATTGGTGTTCTTCATTGACTATATATATATTTGAGTTTTCAATGTCCTCAACAACCTTCACTTATTGCTAATTCTTCAAGTTGATTTTCTTCTAAGTGAATGAGATCGGACCTTTTCCCCCTCTATGCTAGACTCAACCTAGTCTGTTCACAAATTCTTCATGTGTGTTTTATTTGAAACGTGTTCCAAGTCTTCACTGTATCCTTGACAGCTGAAGAATTTGTGAATGAAACGCTAAAATTTTCATATCTGAATTTTCGGTTGTTGCCGCTCAAACCGTTCCGCTTCCCACGATGGATTAAACAACTCACCCACGATCCCCCATGATCTCCACCTCTTTGTACATGGGTGACACATGTCGATAGGATAGTAAGGGTTAGGGGCATCTTCGTCCAAAATCTTCAGACGAGCAGTTTTTCACTGTGGCTATAAATACCCCCTCACCCTCCTCATACTCCATTTGCTCCGCTCAACCTCAACTCCCCTCACTCGAGCTCTCAGACCTAGCACCGCCGCTACACTCCATCGATGCCGGAGAGGAAGAGCTTCACTGCCTTGACCTCGTCGCCATCGTACTCGCGCCGGCCGCAGAAATCTTCACTCCGCCGTCGCCGTAGCTGTCTCCCTCCGCCAAGTTAGGGTGTGGGAGATCTGAACTGACGAACTTCTCCATCTCCACTCCCAGTTCGTCGTGTTCTTCGACAAGGGTAATTAACATCTAATTTTACTGCCCTGCTTTGATTCTTATGTTTTCCACAAAATCCTCAAAAGGTGTTTATTCTTCAACTTCCCACTCCTTAAACACCGGAATACTTATGTTCCTTGATTTGTTTCTCTAAGCTATGTTTTTCTTCAAGATTCCACAATTGTGTGGATTTTCTAATCTATACAACTCTGGAACCTAAGTCAAGAACGCTTAGTGAAATTCTTCAAGACACCTATGGTCAAATTCCTCAAACTTGATTCTTTTGAAAAAATTCTGAGAACACATATGACCTCTCCAAATTCTTCGCACCTATACTCTGTTCACAGGTACAAATGTCTGTTGCTAAATCACTAGGTTCTCATCAACTTAACTCATTTGCAGTGTTCCTCAAAGAAAATTTGCATACTTCCTCAGAAACATCCAAAGTTCAAAGTCCTCAAGTGAGGTAAATGTTAGATGGGAAGAGACCTCAGAAGGGAGGCAAAAGGCCAGAAACAAACACTGCTTTTGAAATCCCTGAAGACATATATGATGAATATTGCACGCCAGATGAAGAAATTCATGGGAAAGAAAACAAGAATCAGCACAAAGTGCGCATCCAGAGATTAGAGAGGAGATGGGCTAAGGAATGGAAGGAATATCGCTATGTTACTCCTAATTACATGAAGAAATTCGCTGTAAACCCTCCATGTCCAAGACCACCTTTGGCTGCTGGCCAAGACGCTGATCCCACCAGCGTCAGGCGAGGTGAGGAATTTCCGAAGGAATGGGCCAAGCGCCAAGCCAAACTTGCTAAAGTTGCTAAAGAAGCAGTGAAGAAATTCAATGAGGATTCTCAAGCTGCTGCTGCTGTTGCTGAGGCCTCTGCTAGTAAGTATGCACCAAAGAAGGCTATGCTGAAGAAATTTGCTGTGAAACCAACTTCTTCAAGCTCAATGTCCTCACAGCCAAGTTCCTCAACAGCAAAGCCCTTAGGGCAAAATCCTCAAGCAACTTCTTCAAGGGCAGTGCCAATCCCCTCAGTTTCTATAAAATCCTCAGCTGCTGCCACAAAGTCCTCAACACTTATGCATCTTGCCACGTGTCAGTGGACTGCAGGCTTTTCTATTGCCTCAGGGGCATCTGCATCTTCCTCAGCACCACCACAATCCTCAAGTGGCCCAACTCTGCTGAAGGTCAAGACCACTGTTGGACGTGGAAAGAGGCCAAGTCCTCTCAAGAAGCAAGTGGCTTTTCATGTTCCGTCAAATGACGATGATGATGCTGATGATGAAGAATTAGCTGAAATCATCAGGGATAGACAGGAAAGGGCCGCTAGAGCCAAAGGCAGCGCTGTGCTGCTTATGCTGGATCCAAGGAAGATCCTGAACTTTATTGATCTATGGCATAAGGATCCCAACACTCCATTGCCCGACCTAAACCTCACTCCTGGTCAAAGTCATGTGCTGACCGCCTTCATAGGCGAAGAAAAATGGAAGTTTCAGAAGGCCAGGCAAGTCAAGAAGGCCCAGTACAAAGAAGGAAAGATTCCTGAGGAACAACGTTCTTACACTGACTCCTGATGAACTTGTAACTATTCAGAGGGAGATCAGAGATCTCAGTGATGAATTTGACAGATATCATGTAGATTGGCTAGATGCCAAAGTCAGATTCGTTAAGATCGCCAAGAACCTCAAGGCAGACGTTGCAGCATCATCACAACAGCAAATTCCTCAGGCTGAAGCATCGGCTCAGCAAACTGAAGAAAATGAAAGTGCAGCTAACGAAAATCAGGCTGCTAAAGAAACTGAAAATACAAGGGCTGCTGAAGAAATTGCAGCTCCTGAAGAACATGCCAGGGCAACCACCAATGTTGCGTCTGAAGAACAACCCAGGCCAGCTGAAGAATCTGTTGTGCCTGAAGAAACTGAAAATGCCAGGGCGACTGCATCAGTCGTGCCTAAAGAAACTGAACCAACTTCATCTACTCCTCCTGCAAAATCTTCAAAGGTGAAGAAAATCACTCTTCCTTCTGCATCAGAAGTGAAGAAAATGAAGGCTGCGGAGAAGGAAGCTGCAAGGAAGAGGAAAGCATCAACCTCTGCAGAGTCCTTAGCTCCCAAGAAAGTGAGGACTTTGACTAGCTCTTTCACAGATCCAATTGATGATGTTCCAATTTCAATGGTACCATCAAAGGAACTTGTCCCATTTGGTGAAGAATATGTCATTCCAGATGGCACTAATGAAGAGAATCCTTCTACTGCTTCCTCAGAGCAGTTGGATGAAGAAATCAATGTGGAAGATGTTGTTTCCACACCACTGGTATCATCGCCTGTGCCTCAGTTCACAGCTGATGAGGCGGGCGTTGAAGAAATTGAAGAATACGTGGATATTGGCTCAACCACTCCTATGCTGAATGATGATTATTGGGAAAATCTTCACCACAATTCACCATTGGCCTCACATCTGCATCCAATTCCTCAGTCCCATGTGTAGACTGAAGAAATACTAACAAGGTCTGAAGGACAACAAACTTCTCTCCATTCTATACCTGAAGAAATTCCAGCTACTACAGCTGAAGAAATGAACAATCAAACTGCAGCTGAAGAACCTGAAGCTTCACTTCCTCAGTCAGCAGCACCAGAGATTGTGACTCAAGAGGTTGTGAGATCATCAACTGTAAATCTTCAGCCGAAGCAACAAAATCCTCATGCAAAGAGGCCAAAATTCAAAGCTGCTGAATTCTTTGATGAGCATCATTTCTTCACTGATGTCAATCCATATGACTCAGCAAGACTTCGGCGCAAGAGGTTTTCGACAGCTAGCCAGATGAACTTTTATGCAGCTGTTCTCTTTGACAAGGACAAGGTATTTCAGCACCGTCAAATTCCTCACGTGGATATGGAGTCCATTCCTTGCTTCCAACCTGTATTGAATGTTCTTCATGAAGCTGGGCTCCTAAATTTCTGTGCTGATATCTATGACTGGAATGAAGAGCTTATTCTTCAATTCTATGCTACTGTGCACCTCACTGGAAATGTGACTGATGTGAACTCATGGGTGCTTGAGTGGATGACTAAAAACACTCATTATAAAGCTCCGGCCTCTGAACTGCTTCATGCCATTCCAGTCAGTCCTCCTGTTGAAGGCGCAAGCCTTATGTATGAAGAATCTGAACTTCCAAATCATATGATGCAAGTACTCATGAAGCCTTTGCGGCCTGGACAAGCTCCAAGAACCACCTTCCTAGTGAAGGATTTGCTCTATGTGCCAAGAACTGTATATCGTATCCTCACCAAAACCCTCAGTCCAATCAAAGGCCACAACTCAGAAGAAGAAGAAGTTGTTGGCATCATGAAGAATCTGCTGTTCAACATCATTCATGGGATTCCCATAAATTATCATGATTTCTTCATGAGGACTTTGGCGAATGTTGCTCTGTCGCCGTTTGAATTGAAGCTTTATGCTCCCTGGATAATGAAATTCATCAGAACTAGGTCTTCAATTCACTACAAGGCAGATTTTTAGAATCACCTCAGCTTTCCACCTCCCATTGAAGTCCTCAAAAGGACTATTTCTTCAGCTGATGAAAAAGGCAAAGCTGCTGTTATTGATGAAGGCACTCGTCCATTGGATGGTCAGTTTCGCAAAGCTGCATCGTATTCCACCAATGATGAATCTGCTACTCAAGATTCTGCTAGAGCCCATGAGCAAAATCCTTAAGCCACTGCCCCATGAGTGATGACTGATCATGAGCTTCTCCCAAGTCTTCATCAGAAGGTCGATCGCAACCACAAGTGGGTCAAGCATCAATTTGGCTCAATTCTTCAGAACATGACAGTCACGCAAAACACTGTGAAGACGAATCACTATTATGCTCATGAAATCTTCGATCACACTTGGGCCATACTTTCTCATCTCTACAGTGCTGAAGACCTCAAGCAGATGGACTTTCAGTAGAACTTTGACTAGGCTCAACCTCCCTCGAAGAAATTCAAGAAGGTCAAAGTTCCTCAGCTAGTCACAAGTTCATATTCTTCATCGCGTGAGATGGATGAAGCTGAGGATCTCGACGACACTGCGGCAGTCCCTACATCGACAAATGACCCCGACAACGCTGGCGCTCCTCCATCGACCTCATGATGATATTCTTCAGGGGCGTTAGTCCTCATTTTTTGTCCCTTTTGGTCATTCGATGACAAAGGGGGAGAAATTTGAGTTAGTCTTCAAGCGGGTCTTATGTATGGGCTGTTTTTTTCTTTAAGTTACAACTCTCACTCTTCTGAGGTGTTTGCTCTGATGAGTTGTAAATTTCTTCAGTGACAGAGACGAAGATCTTCTGTTCTCTTGAGGAATTTGTTCTGACTGAGGAGTTAGGAATTCGCCAGTGCGGATTGCCTACAAGTGAGGAACATGATAGCCCTGAGGAATTTGAGAGCTCAAATTTCCGACCGTTGCTGTGCTACTTGCCAGCTGTCCCAAATATCTTATCCACCTAACGGTCATACCATTGAAGGGCATTTATGTCTTATCATGTAGGGCTGCTCCCCGGCTATAAATAGCCACCCCCTACAACCACTAGCTGGTTGGCTGCTCCGAGAGAAACTAACACTTGTCATTAAGAGCATCCCATCGTCCGAGGACTTTGAGAGAAAATCATCAGTGAGGAAAAACCCAAAACCCAAACACCTACAACCCAAAGTGACTGAGCATCACTGAAGAGATTGTTCCTGTGTGGAACCGACGCTTGTTACCTTTGAAGACTGTGCATCTTCCAGACGGTTAGGCGTCAAGGTCTAGAGCATCCAAGAGGAATTGTGGATCGCCGGGTGACCTAGTCTGTGAAGGTTTGGAAGTCACCTTGAAGACTTACCACGAGTGATTGGGCGGGGTCTATGTGACCTTAGCTCAAGGAGATTACGATAAGGACTGTGTGTCTTGGGACTGTGTGTCTTTTGGTTTAAATAGCAAGCCGCTCCAACCAGACGTACAACTGTCACAGCAGTTGGAACTAGTCTACCAAATCACTGTCTTCACCGAGCTACTGGTTCTATTTCCTCAACCCTTTCATTTCCTCGCTCATGTGTTGATGAATTTGATCGTTACTGTTTGAAGACTTTGACTGAAGACTTTCTCAATTTCCTCAATCCTATTTCTTCAGTCATCTTGTCTTCTGCCTGCTTATCCTGTTTACACGCTACCTGTGCTTTGTGTATGTTTCATTTCATCATGATGACCATGCTACTGTCTTGTTATGCATGCACCTGAGTACTTATTCCGCTGCTTGTATTTCGCCGCTTAGCAAATTCCTCAAGTTGAATTTCCTCAGTGACGAATTTTTAAAAATCACCTATTCAACCCCCCCCCCCCTCTAGTCGATATAGTGCACTTTCACTACTGTTATGATTGTTTTTTATGTTTTAATTAGTGTTTGTGCCAAGTAAAGCCTTTGGGATAGATTTGGTGATAGTTGATTTGATCCTGTCGAAAAACAGAAAGTTTTGCATCCAGTAACAGAATTGTTTAAATTCACAGAAGCGACGAACAATTCTAAATTTTTTAAATAAGATTGATATACAAATTACCTCTGTTGTACTAATGTTTCAGGGTTTTTGGAGTTACATAAGTATGAGAACAATTCTCATATTTACAGACTCTTCTTTTTTTGACAGATTCTGTTTTCTTTGCATTGTGTGCTTATTTTGATGAATCTTTGGATTGTATCGGGGGGTATAAGCCATGGTAAAGTTAGAATACATTAGATATAATGCAGTAATAAAATATGAATGGGTTTGTAACAGTACTTAAAGTGAAGATTGGTTTTCTTATACTAACGGATCTCACGAAGGTTTTGTTAAGGTTTGTGTGATTGAAGTTTTCAAGTTTTGGGTGAGATCACGATGGATGAAGGAATAAGGAGTAAGAAGAGCCTAAGCTTGGGGATGCCCCATGGCACCCCAAGATAATATTCAACGAGAAACAAGCAACTAAGCTTGGGGATGCCCCGAGTGGCATCCCCTCTTTCTTCTAACGACCATCGGTATTTTACTTGGAACTATATTTTTATTCATCACATATCATGAGTTTTGCTTGGAACATCTTGTATTATATGAGTATTTGCTTGTTTTGCTTTTTAGTTTGCCACAAGTATCCTATGATTTGTTAGAATTGCTCTTCATGCTTCACTTAAATTTTTTGAGCTATGGAATTGCTCTAGTGCTTCACTTATATCTTTTTGAGCACGGTGAGCTTTGAAGAAATGCTCTCATGCTTCACTTAGATTTATTTGAGAGTTAATAATTTTGAAGAAATTCTCTCATGCTTCACTTATATTATTTTGAGAGATGAAAAATTTATGCTCATGTTCTTCACTTAAATTTGTTTGAGCTTGTCAAAAGCAATTGCAATATATGAAATTAGTCCCAAAGTGATAGATATTCAAGAGGGATATAATAAAACCTTTCATGAAAATCATTGGACAAATTAAACTTGATTCTTTGTAATAGTTTTGAGATATGATGATAGTGATATGTGAGTCATGTTGGTGAGTAATTATGCTTTAGTAAGAATATTGGTGTTAAGGTTTGTGATCCACTATGCAAGCACGAAAGTCAATAGTTATGCAATGAAATTACATCCTACTTGTGGTGCATTATTCGGTGTTAGTTATGCTTAATGCTCGCTTATGTGATTTTTCGTTTCTTGGTTGGTTGCTTCTCAATCTTTTGCTAGCCTCCACTTGTACTAAGTAGAAATACTACTTGTGCATCCAAAATTTTTAAACCCAGTTTTGCCATATGAGTCCACCATACCTACCTAAATGCGGTATTTCCAAGCCGTTCTAAGCAAATTTGTATGTGCCATCTCTAATTTTCAAAAGAAATTTCCTTTTTGTGTGCTCATACCGCTCATGAAGCAGCAGGGGGTGGCCAGTATTTTCCATGCTACATGTGTTATTCTCAAGATGAGTGTTTATTCACTTGTCATTGCACGAGAGTACGGCGGTAATAGGGATGCCCAGTCTTGAATGAAAAAGAAATTTACTTTATGTTGTTAAATAATAAATTCCTTGGAAAGTGTTGGTATGGACGGTACCCGTGGATACGGCTAGCCGTGGAGTGTGAAAGTATGGTGGAAAAAGGAATAAACTTTATTTTCTGTTTGGGAACCGCCTATGATATAACTAGCATAGAAAGTGTTGGTAATTGCTCGGTCATTTTCATTGACGGGAAAAGTATGCATCTCAAAAAAAATTATCTCTCAATTTAAGCTTTGAGCTCTGGCACCTCTACCAATCCCTACTTCCCTCTGAGAAGGGCCTACTATTTACTTTATGCAATTTTTATTTTTTATTTGAGTCTCCATCTTCTCTTATAAAGCGCCAACTAAGGGGCACTATGATCGTACTTGAGCATTGGATGTAGCTAATATGCGAGTGTGTTTCATAAATGGATCAATGGTTGAGCATGATGGGCTAGGGATAAATTTCTTTAGTGTTGATATTTTGAAAGACATGGTTGCTTGTTGATATGCTTGAGTATTTAAATCTTCATGTCAAAAGTAGACTATTGCTTTGAACCATATAAATGTCCAAATGTCCAAGCTACAAAAGAAAAGAACATGTGATGAACATGTTAGGCAGCATTCCACATCAAAAATTCTGTTTTTATAATTTACCTACTCGAGGACGAGCAGGAACTAAGCTTGGGGATGCTGATCATCTCAAACGTATCTATAATTTTTCATTGTTCCATGCTGTTATATTATCATTCTTGGATGTTTTACAATCATTTTATAGCAACTTATATCATTTTTTGGGACTAACCTATTGACATAGTGCCCAATGCCAGTTGCTGTTTTTTGCTTCTTTTTTACTTCGCAGAATATCAGTACCAAATGGAGTCCAAACGCAGCAAAACTTTTTGGAGAATATTTTTTGGACCAGAAGACACAAGATGGGCCAAAGAAGTACCAGAGGGGAGGCCCGAGGGGACCACAACCCCCGAGGGCGTGCCCAGGCACGCCCTGGTGGGTTGTGCCCACCTCGGTGGCCTCCCACACCGCCTCTTTGCTCTATAAATACCCCAATATTCCAGAAACCCTAGGGGAGTCGACGAAACACAATTCCAGCCGCCGCAAGTTCTAGAACCGCGAGATCCAATCTAGACACCATCACGGAGGGGTTCATCATCATCATTGGTGCCTCTCTGATGATGCGTGAGTAGTTCATCATAGACCTGTGGGTCCGTAGGCAGTAGCTAGATGGCTTCTTCTCTCTTTTTGATTCTCAGTACAATGGTCTCTTGGAGATCTATTTGATGTAACTCTTTTTGCGGTGTGTTTGTTGGGATCCGATGAACTTTGAGTTTATGATCATATCTATATCCATGAAAGTTATTTGAGTTTCTTTGATCTCTTATATGCATGATTAATTATAGCCTCGTATTTCTTCTTCGAATCTTTGGTTTAGTTAGGCCAACTAGATCAATTTTTCTTCCATGGGAAGAGGTGCTTTGTGATGGGTTCGATTGTGCGGTGTTCTTTCCCAGTGACAGAAGGGGTAGCAAGACACGCATGTATCGTTGCTATTAAGGATCACAAGATGGGGGATATTCCTACATGAATAGATCTCGTCTACATCATGTCATCGTTCTTATTGCATTACTCCATTTCTCCATGAACTTAATACAGTAGATGCATGTTGGATAGCGGTCGATGTGTGGAGTAATAGTAGTAGATGCAGGCAGGAGTCGGTCTACTAATCTTGGACATGATGCCTATATAATGATCATTGCCTGGATATTGTCATAATTATTTGATGTTCTATCAATTGCCCAACAATAATTTGTTTACCCACCATGTGCTATTTTCTCGAGAGAAGCCACTAGTGAAATCTACAGCCCTCGGGTCTATTCTTTATCATATTTTCTTTGAGATCTATTTTTATTTGCTTTTATTTTCAGATCTATTATTCCAAAAACCCAAAAATACCTTGCTGCACTTTTTTTGTTACTTGTTTTATTTCGCGTTTTATCGAGATCTATTTATCCAATCTATCACAAATTTTATCCCATCTGTCGTGGATTTAACACGGCAGATGCCCTAGTGAAAGGGCTTAGGTGTGGAGCCATCGCAACTAGGATAGCTTAAAGGGGTTGAACGGGACAAAGGACACAAGGAGTTTACCCAGGTTCGGCCCCTCTCAACGAGGTAAAAGCCTACGTCCTGCTTCTAGTTGTATTGCTTGAGTTCGATTACAAGGGAGCGAATACGCTTGACCTAGTTCTCGATCTGTTCTCTCTTGAGTTATCCCACCGCCGGGTCTCACCTTTATATAAACAGGTAGAGACCCGGAGGCTTACAGAGTCTCGGCCGGTTCACACAACGTGACCAGCTCAGTTTCTAACTAATCACGCCTTACTGGGCAATTCTTCATACGGCGATTCATAGGCCCGGGTGTTGGGCTTTCTCCAGGCCTGCTTCATGAGCCGCCATCTTCCTGCCTTGGGCCTCCTTGGACCTTCTTCATAATAAACTGCCAACGGTGTAACCCGACCCCTCCTGGGCGGGTCACACCTCGGAGCTATATCCCCAACATTAGGCCCCAAGTTGATTTGAACTTGTTCATATCAATCTTCACTGATTAACTTAACAAACTGCATCAGCGCCGAATTTTCTACAGACCGCTATAACCCGCCATGACATCATATAATAGAATCATTGTAACGCGCCATGACTTCACGTGCAATAATTCCGCACGAGACCCATGATATCTTAACGGATCTTTATCTTAATGGGCTTCCCGAAAATCGAGGCGCCCGCATGGTTAACATAATCATTTTACCTCCTCGATTTCCGTGCATGCCACCTTATCACCTCTTTATAAATAGGGACAGGGGGTCCTCTTTTTCACTTTTACCCCTACCTCTGCATCTTCTTCTTCCTCGCAATGCCCGACGCCACCGGAGCTCCACCGCTCCCGTCGACAACGTCGCCCTAGCCGCTGCATCAACCTGATTCCGACCAGAAAAACTGCGGCATCGTTCCGCTATCCATCAGCATCACCAGGTACCTATTCCCTTTTCCTTCCAATCTGCATTAGGGTTCCCCTGGTTCTTCGGTGTTCATCAAAGATTCATCGTGCTCGCCCGTAGTTCATCTGCCATGTTGCTTAGTCGAGCCCAGACATGATGTAGAAATCATGCTTCGTTTATATTAGCATCCGCCACCAACTTCAGATCTGTTCCCTTCTGTTAAGATTCGCTCCCCAACATAGTAGTTCGTCCTCAGTGCTTTAGGTTTAATAATTTCCACCTGTTTTTTGAACCGCCGCAGATCCGAAATGAAAAGCAGAACCTGGGAAACTTGTTTACCTAGCACTTAGGGAGATTTCATTCAATTCTAGATCTGTAAACTCCTGCTTGACCACTGTTGTATGGGCGGCTCAAATGATACCTTGTAACCCGCCAAGTGACAGCCCACTTACTCATAATTATTAAACCGCCAGTACTTATCCAAGTTTAACATTATCCGACTGTGCTCTGCTGATTTAATCATTCCTTTCTCATAACCAATTCTGCATAATAGACTTGTTTTCTTAGCCATTGGGCGGCTTATCATTTCGAATTTGACCCGCCAATACTTCCTTTTTAGGCTTTACATCATAAAAAATGACTAAGACCATCACCTCGTGCGATTGGGTTGCTTCTACTGTTACGGAGCAAACTCTGAACGGATATGTTCAAGTGGGCGTCTTACCTGCTAAAGATGTTATCCACTGGCGGGCTCCGGGGACAGAAGTTAGACCTCAGCCAAAGGAAGGTGAAGTCATAGTTTTTGCTGATCATATGAACCGGGGTTTCTCACCACCCGGCTCAAAGTTCTTTCGCGATGTACTGCACTTTTTTCAACTTCATCCCCAAGATGTTGGACCGAACTCCGTTTCCAACATCTGCAATTTCCAAGTCTTTTGCGAAGTATACCTTCAAGAAGAACCCAGCGTGGACCTTTTTAGAGAGTTCTATTATTTGAACCGCCAAATCGAGTTTACAGACAGACCCTGCTTAGAACTTGGTGGCATTTCAATTCAAAGGCGAAGAGATGCTATCTTCCCCGCATCCGCACTTCCCAGTCACCCTAAGGACTGGAATCAGACCTGGTTTTATTGCCAAGACACATCTCCACCAGACGAAAATCCTCTGCCGGGTTTCCGTGACTGCCGGCTTAGCCCAAAGCACCCACTTCCAGACCGGATCAGTACTGCAGAACATGCTAAGTACATGCCTACCTTTTCCAAGGTAAGAGCTTTGTTGGTGAATGGATTAACCGGAGTCGATTTGGTCTGATGCTGGGTCGCTTGGAGGATCATACCTTTGAGCCGCCGAACCGGCTTGATGTGCGAATATACTTGCGATGTCAAAGATCCACAGCGTCACTGTCAAGCGCGTCTAGAAGACAAAGAGGTCAATGAGATGACCAAGATGCTGCTCGGGGAAAGCTTAGAAAGCTACAGCAAGACTGGGTTGAATCCCTTCTGCGCTCTTAACCCGGCTCCAGATGTAAGTGTTTCAAGCCAATTTACTTTATTCATTATTTATGTTACATCGCACACTCCTTATCACCACTTGCTCTCTTCATGCTGATTCTTCTTTCTGGAGCAAAAAACTGCAAGACAAGCCAGCCAAAAAGGCCAGGGCCAAAACCAAGGCTCAAAAGAAAACCAAGAAGAAAACAGATACAACAGAGCTATTTACCTTGGATGATGAGTCGGAGGTAGAACTTGATTCTCTTGGCTCCTTTTTTTATGCATCTTATTGACACTTACTCCTCTCAGGATGACGCGGAGACCAGCCAAGCAGATATTGAAGAGGTAACTATTATTTCCTCCGACTCAGAGCCTTTGCCAAGACAGAAAATTCGGCAAGTGACCCGGAAAGTAAGGTTTTCTCACCCTTTAGCTTACTTGGATCCAAACTTTATTTTGAAGAAACAACAGCATGAAGCCCGACGCACAATCCGGAATAGCGGAGGGGGAGACCTTCATGCCGGCTTACCCAACACACCGGTGCCTCGCAAACGCCAAAAAGAGGTGCCTCAGAGTTCAATCCTCTCCTTTCCAAAGGCGGGTCTTATTCATCAACCCCTTAATCCTTCCGACTCAAATTACCAGGGAACTTCTAATTCATCCTCTGGCGATTCTACTGGAACTCAACTGCCTGCCTTCAAGATTGCCCCTGGGTGAGAACATTGGACTTCTTTGCCTTAACACTTCTATGCTAAAATATTCAAATTATCATGTCTTGTTTTCAGTGGAATAGCCAAACCAAGCAAGAAGCTGAAGATAAACAAGCCGTCCAAAGATCCCAAGGTTAATGAGCTGGAGAAACAGACACCAGCTTCAGAGGTTTCAAATCAGAATCCTGAAGATACTGCTTGTGACCTGCCACCAGAGACCCAGGACACCCCCGTGGATCCAATGAATGTTGATTCGGAGAGTGCTAAGCCACCAAGCCCCACCAAGCCTGCTGAAGAAGATGTTGAGGATGCGTGGTCACTGGTACTGGTTATGCAGAGCCAGGAAACCCCATAGTTCTGGCCAAGCATTCTACCAAGGAGGAGCTGATTGAGAAGATCAAAGCCAAATTGGACATTGCAAGCTACTCCAACTTGGATGTCAATGAGTTGTACTCCGGCTATCTGAGCCGCCTGCATACCAGTCGTGACCTAGAAGCTGACTTAGTGAAGAGGATGCGACAAAAATACGAGGTATAAGCATATGCCTCCTCTGTATATATATAATCATCCAGCCCTCAAGTCTTATCCATAGGAAAAATATGTTGAGTATGGTTAAGACTTTTATCCATGTATCAGTACAAATTTCGAGTCATAGCCCTCATGAGCCGGCTTATCTTGAGAAAGCTAAGCCGGGTCATCCTTATAAAGATAGCTTCAATTCCTAGCCCTCAAGGTCCGGCTTACCTTAAAAAGATGAGCCGGTTCTTCAGAATAATAATTTGAAAAGAGCTTCCTCGTACATTAGCCCCCAAGTGCCAAGTGTATTGCTTGGAATATGCTTGGGACTTGTATGAAAATCATGCTCTGACCGTCATACTTATATTCTTTGTCTCTTATTTGCAGGATGCCTTAGGCCTGAATGAGTCCCAATTGGTAGAATTGAAGAACAGGCATGAACATCAAGAGGCTAAAGTACGCAAAGCTGACTCCAAGCTGAAGCTTAGCCTGGAGGAGGGTGAAAAGCTCAAAGCCAGATTTACCACAGAGAGAGCCGGCTGGGAGAAGGAGAAGGCCACCTTAGTGCAAAGGGCAGAAGCTATTGAAGCGTCCTTGAAAGAGACCACTGCAGAGCTGACCGGCTTAAAACGCCATATTTCTCAGATGACATCTGCTATCTTTGGTAAGTAACCGTTAACATTTTAACCTTTCTCGATCTTTTGAATTTTAACTCGCCTGGCGACTCATCTGAATGTTTACTCAATAGGCCCCAGGAGCTCCAACCTTGGCCAAGATATGATTGTAAAGCTCAAAGCTGGGTACACTCTGGTGGAACAATTATATACTGTCACTTAGCGGACCATAGCGGCTATCACCCATAGCAAACAACCACCCACACTCATCAAGGAGGTACTGGACAAACTGTCTGTCATGCCCCAAAGACTGGAAGAAATAAAGCGATCATCCGCCCGAGCAAGTGCCATTACCGCTCTGAGCCGGGCCAAAGCGTGGCAAGCAGAATTAGACCCGGCAGAGATGGCCACTGGATGTCCGAGCCTTAAAGAAGATGGATCACCTTTTGATGAAACGAACTTTGCCAAGTGCGTGAAAGAGATGCGTCCCTTGGCGAGCAAACTGGCCGAAGAGACTGACCTTTCCAAATATTAGGCAGCATATACCATGGATAATGCCAAAGTTAAAGCACCGGCTTATGAAATCATGGATCTCATCCCTCCAACGGGTAAGCATACTTTTGCTCCTGATGTTGATCCATCCACACTTATCAATGATGAAGCTGTATTCAAGGCCTTAACTGGCATCAATTGGACGTCGCCTGACTTCTAGATGGGCGAAGAAGAAGAGCTGGGGCAGGATGACCCGGAGCCATCAACCCGCCGTGACGAAGGCAACTGACATCCAGCGACTCTTAATCATGGCTTAATTTCAATGTGCTCAAAAACACTTGGTTTCAATTTGCAGGCCCACTATGGCTTTCTAATAGGCTAGATTTGAAAACAATGATCTGCCATGCCATCGTGCATGTTTATCTTTTGAATGCTTAAACCGCCGAACTGGTATTTATGATCCACCACTTGTGCGTACAATATTATCAATCATGTGGATCAGAGCAAATATTGTCATATTCCCTGGACACAAGGTAAACAGTATGTGCCCTGGCGGTTTAAGCCAAGGCGGGTAACAATTCCTGATATAATAGTATTTGAAATATTGCAATGAAAGACTAGAAGAAAGGCCATCTAAGCCGGAAATATGCTGGCTACTTAAAGTCGAAAACCAGTGCGGGTTACCAAATCCCGAATATTCATATAATTATTAAAGGACATACCTGTAGATTGATATCATGATGATACTTTGATAATGAGAATCCAGAGCGGGTATTTGACCCGTAGGTATGAAATATCATGATGTGAATTTGCTCAAGGCAAATATCCTGGCGGCTTATAGTCCGCTATCAGGGCGGGTTACCAAACCCAAAAATGCTCAAATATGAGTCATATGTCCAGGGCTGCATGGCCCAAATTATGAAAACCGTACGGTGATAGGAAAAAGGGATATAAATCCAAAATATTAAGAAAAACAGAAATCCAGATAAATTCGAGGCTTTCATAGGCCGCCAAGCCTAAAACCCGGGTGCTTTCATGGGCCGCACAGCCACTGAGTTAATCCTTGCACACTGTAAGCCGGCCCTCACATGACAAATCTTCGTTTTAACGTTAACGAGTTCAGGGTCTTATTTAAAAGATTGACTGTTAAAAGTACAGCGGGTCATTCAGGATTACCTGGCGGAACAACATCGACATACAGGCAGGATAACCCGAAATTCGGCATGGAAGCCGGTCAAGAGGGTAAGCATAGCTATGCTCATTGAGCAGGAAGGCCCCAAGTGACATATGATATGGCATGTAAGCCGATCAAGAGGGTAAGCAGAGCTATGCTCATTGAGCAGGAAGCCCCCAAGTGACCTTATGAACAAACAATAAAGTCTCAGATACTTAGAAATGAAATGACAGAGGCCCCGAATTATCAGGGATGCCGGCTTTATTATGTTGATCATAATATATACATTAATGAAAGTATGTATAGCACAAGAGCCGGTGGCTCAAGTGTAATAAGGCCGGAGATGAGCGATGTTCCAAGACGGGTCTCCTCCTCCGATGTGCGCGAGTCCTTGTGTTCTCGAATATCTATGAGGTAGTATGACCCGTTGTTCAGGTTCTTGCTGATCACAAAAAGTCTCTCCCAAGGTGGGGATAACTTATGCATATCTGTTTGATCCTGGATCAACCGGAGCACCAAATCGCCTTCTTGAAAGGTCCGGGTTTTAACCCGGCGGCTATGATAGCAATGTAGATCTTGCTGGTATATCGCTGAACGAGCCGCCGCAAGGTCACGCTCCTCATCCAACACATCAAGAGCATCCTGACGTGCTTTTTCATTAACAGCTTCAACATAAGCCGCCACCCGGGGCGAGTCATGACGGATATCGCTTGGAAGAACCGCCTCTGTCCCGTAGACCATGAAGAAGGGCGTATAGCCTGTTGACCTCTTAGGAGTAGTATTAATGCTCCAAATTACTAAGGGTAACTCCTCAACCCAACAACCCGGCGTTCATTGTAAAGGAACCATAAGCCGGGGCTTTATACCTTTCAAGAGTTCCTGATTGGCCCTCTCAGCATGACCGTTAGACTGTGGGTGAGCCACTGATGAAACATCAAGATGAATATGCTCTTGTTGACAGAACTCTCTCATAGTCCCCTTAGATAGATTAGTGCCATTATCAGTTATGATACTGTGCGGGTAGCCAAAACAGAAGATGACCTTGTTAATGAATTGAACCGTCGTTGCCGCATCACACTTACTGACCGGCTCTACCTCAACCCACTTAGTAAACTTGTCAACTGCCACCAAAAGGTGGGTCTTCTTATCCTTTGACCTCTTGAAAGGTCCAACCATATCAAGCCCCCAGACTGCAAACGGCCAAGTAATTGGAATCATCCTCAATTCTTGAGCCGGCACGTGAGCTCGTCTAGAAAATTTCTGACAGCCATCACACTTGCTGACCAGATCTTCTGCATCAGCATGAGCCATTAACCAATAAAACCCATGACAAAAGGCTTTAGCCACAAGAGATTTAGAACCAGCGTGATGGCCACAATCACCTTCATGAATTTCCCTTAGAATCTCATGGCCCTCTTCAGGAGAAACACAACGTTGGAACACGCTTGTGACGCTGCACTGGTGTAACTCGCCATTGACAATAGTCATAGATTTAGACCGCCAGGTTATCTGCCTGGCCAAGTTTCATCCTCAGGTAACTCACCCCGGGTCATATAAACCAAATAGGGAACTGTCCAATCCGGGATGGCATGGAGAGCCGCCACCAACTGTGCCTCCGGGTCAGGAATAGCAAGATCTTCTTCGGATGGCAGTTTACTGAAGGATTATTCAATACATCAAGAAAAATATTAGGGGGTACCGGCATATGCTGCGACCCAAGCCGGCTCAAAGCATCAGCCGCCTCATTCTTCCTTCGATCCAGATGCTCCACCTGATAACCTTTGAAGTGACCAGCGATATTATTAACCGCCCGGCGATAAGCCGCCAAGAGTGGGTCTTTAGAATCCCAAGTGCTAGAGACCTGCTGAGCCACCAAATCTGAGTCGCCAAAGCACCTAACCCGGCTTAGATTCATCTCTTTGGCCACCCTTAGACCATGAAGCAAGGCCTCATACTCAGCTGCATTGTTTGTACAGGGAAACATCAGCCTTAAAACATAACAAAACTTGTCACGTCGTGGGGAAGTCAAAATAACTCCAGCCCCCGAGCCTTCCAATTGCCTGGACCCATCAAAATGAATAGTCCAATACGTATTATCAGGCTTTTCCTCAGGCATCCGCAACTCTGTCCAGTCGTTGATGAAATCCACAAGAGCTTGAGACTTGATAGCTGTCCTTGGCATATATTTCAAACCATGGGGTCCAAGCTCAATGGCCCACTTGGCCACTTGGCCTGTGGCCTCTCTGTTTTGAATAATATCACCTAAGGGAGCAAAGCTGACCACAATAATGGGATGACCAAGAAAATAATGCTTCAACTTGCGACTGGCCATGAACACCCCATATACTAGCTTCTCCCAATGTGGGTATCGCTGTTTAGACTCAATTAAGACCTCACTGACATAATAAGCCGGCCTTTGGACTGGATATTCCTTACCCGGCTCTTTCCTTTCCACTACAACCGCCACGCTGACGGCTCTACTGTTAGCAGCCACATATAAGAGCAAAGGTTCCTTCTCAATAGGAGCTGCAAGGACCGGCGGTTCAGCCAGCTGCTTTTTAAGCGCTTCAAATGCCTCATTAGCAGCATCACGCCAAACAAAACGATCTGTTTTCTTCATCATCTGGTACAGAGGAATAGCCTTCTCTCCTAGGCGGCTTATAAACCGGCTTAAAGCAGCTATACGACCCACCAGACGCTGGACATCATTGACGCACACCGGTTTAGCTAATGAAGTGATAGCTTTGATTTTCTCCGGGTTAGCTTCGATGCCTCTCTCTGAAACCAGAAAACCCAAGAGCTTGCCTGCAGGCACACCAAAAACACATTTTGCTGGGTTAAGCATCATTTTGTAGACCCGGAGATTATCAAAGGTCTCTTTCAAATCATCTAACAGAGTCTCCTTCTTTCTGGACTTCACAACAATATCATCCACATAAGCGTGAACATTGCTCATGTCTACTTGAACTACGTCGGTATTTCCCCAAAGAGGAAGGGATGATGCAGTACAGCGACGGTAGGTATTTCCCTCAGTGATGAGACCAAGGTTATTGAACCAGTAGGAGAACCACGCAACACAACGTAAACAGCCCCTGCACACAAATAACAAATACTTGCAACCCGACGTGTTAAAGGGGTTGTCAATCCCTTTCGGGTAACGGCGCCAGAAGTTGGCGAGATGACATGAGAAAGTTGTAATAGATTGGATAAATAGATCGCAAATAAAATAAAGTGCAGCAAGGTATTTTTGGATTAATAGATCTAAAAATAAAAGCAAATGAAAATAGATCGCGAAGGCAAATATATTGAAGAAGAGACCCGGGGGCCGTAGGTTTCACTAATGGCTTCTCTCGAGAAAAATAGCAAATGGTGGAAAACAAATTACTGTTGGGCAATTGATAGAACTTCAAATACTCATGACGATATCCAGGCAATGATCATTATATAGGCATCACGTTCAAGATTAGTAGACCGACTCCTGCCTGCATCTACTACTATTAATCCACACATCGATCGCTATCCAGCATGCATCTAGTGTATTAAGTTTATGGAAAAACGGAGTAATGCAATAAGAATGATGACATGATGTCGACAAGATCTATTTATGTAGAAATAGACCCCATCTTATTATCCTTAATAGCAACGATACATACGTGTCGGTTCCCCTTCTGTCACTGGGATCAAGCACCGTAAGATCAAACCCATTACAAAGCACCTCTTCCCATTACAAGATAAATAGATCAAGTTGGCCAAACAAAACCCAAATATCGGAGAAGAAATAAGAGGCTATAAGCAATCATGCATATAAGAGATCAAAGAAGACTCAAATAACTTTCATGGATAAAAAGATAGATCTGATCATAAACTCAAAGTTCATCGGATCCCAACAAACGCACCGCAAAAAGAGTTACATCATATGGATCTCCAAGAGACCATTGTATTGAGAATCAAACAAGAGAGGGAAGCCATCTAGCTACTAACTACGGACTCATAGGTCTACAAAGAACTACTCACGCATCATCGGAGAGGCACCAATGAGGATGATGAACCCCTCCGTGATGGTGTCTAGATTGGATCTGGTGTTTCTGGAACTTGCGGCGGCTGGAATTGATTTTTGTCGACTTCCCTAGGGTTTCTGGAATATTGGGGTATTTATAGAGCAAAGAGGTGGTGCGGGAGACCACCGAGGTGGGCACAACCCACCAGGGCACGCCTTGGCCTCCAGGCGCGCCCTGGTGTCTTGTGCTCACCTCGGGCTCCCTCTTCGGTACTTCTTTGGCCCACTGGATGTCTTCTGGTCTGAAAAAAATCCACAAAAAGTTTCGCTGCGTTTGGACTCCGTTTGGTATTGATTTCCTGCGATGTAAAAAACATGCAGAAAACAGCAACTGGCACTAGGCACTATGTCAATAGGTTAGTACCAAAAAAAGTGATATAAAATGATTGTAAAACATCCAAGAATGATAATATAACAGCATGGAACAATCAAAAATTATAGATACGTTGGAGACGTATCAATTGCGTCCAATCTGGTTATGAAGACAATTCTGAACACAATGTTGATAAGTCGCCTACGCACTTTTGAGCCCAAAAGTCATAGACACGTAGCAGAAAGCTCCAAAAGGCGTGATGAAAGCCGTCTTCTCTTGGTCTTTAACTGCCATCTTAATCTGATGATAACCAGAATAAGCGTCCAGGAAGCTTAAACACTCACAACCCGCTGTTGCATCTATGATCTCATCAATACGGGGAAGAGCAAAAGGATCAGTTGGACAAGCTTTATTGAGGTCTGTGTAATCCACACACATACGCCAAGTGCCATTCTTCTTAAGCACTAGCACCGGGTTAGCCAACCACTCAGGATGAAAAACTTCAATGATGAACCCGGCCGCTAAGAGCCGGGCCACCTCTTCACCAATGGCCTTATGTCTCTCTTCATTAAAACGACGAAGGAATTGCTTGACCGGCTTAAATTTAGGATCAATATTGAGAGTGTGCTCAGCGAGTTCTCTCGGTACACCTGGCATGTCTGAAGGCTTCCATGCAAAGATGTCCCGGTTCTCATGGATGAACTCGATGAGTGCGCTTTCCTATTTCGGATCCATATTGGCACTGATAGTGAACTGCTGAGATGAGTCGCCAGGGACAAAGTCAACCTGCTTGGTATCATCCGCCGATTTAAACTTCAACAAAGAATCATGCTCTGTGGTTGGCTTCTTTAACGGAGTCATATCAGCCGGGTCAACATTGTCCTTATAAAATTTAATTTCCTCCGTGGCACAGGCAGACTCAGCATAAGCAGCATCACCTTATTCACATTCCAAGGCTATCTTCCTGTCACCATGTACTATAATGGTACCCTTGCGACCCGACATCTTAAGCTGTAGATACACATAACAAGGTCGTGCCATAAACTTGGCGTAAGCCGGCCGTCCAAACAAAGCGTGATAGGGGCTTTTGATTTTAACCACTTCAAACCACAATGTCTCTGCCCTGTAATCACGGTCATCACCAAAAGCCACCTCCAAGGCAATCTTACCAACCGGGTATGCCGACTTACCAGGTACCACACCGTGAAAGACTGTAGAAGATGGCTTAAGGCTTTTGTCAGTCAAATTCATGCGGTGGAAAGTATCATAATAAAGGATATTGACGATGCTGCATCCATCCATGAGCACATTAGTAAATTTATAACCCCCAACTTGAGGGGCTACCACCAATGCCAGTTGACCCGGATTGTCAACCCGGGGCGGGTGATCCTCACGGCTCCATACAATTGGCTGCTCTGACCATTGTAAGTATCGAGGAACCGCCGGCTCAACTGTAATAACTGCACGCTTATGAATCTTCTGATCTCGCTTGCAAAGGCTTGTGGTGAAGACATGATATTGGCCACTGTTAAGCTGCGTTGGATTACTCTGATACCCTGACAGTTGTTGCTGGTTACCCTGACTGGGCTGCTGATTATAGCCGCCGTGGTTGCCTTGTCCTTGATATCCAGAACTTGAGCCGCCACCCCCAAAGCCAGGCCCGTGTGAACCGGATCCTGACCCACCATGCGGGCCATTATTGTTACCGTGGTCCTGATGAGAGCCGGAACTCTTATATTCCTTCATGATAAAACAATCTTTCCACAAATGAGTCGATGGTTTATTCGGGAGACTATGTTTTGGGCAAGGTTCATTCAACATTGCCTCCAGGTTGAATTTCAGTCCACCAAATTTTGGCATATTCTTACAATGTTGATTATTATGTTGTGTGTTGGTATTGGCCACAAAATCTGACCCGCCATCATTTTGCTTGCGCTTACCATTACCACCCTGGTTATGCCCTGTCATATTTTGCTGTTGCCCTTTTCCATTGCCGTTCTTCTTCCCTTTACTGGACTTCTCCTCATCAGACCCAGGGTCCTTAGTGTTGTCTGAGTCGGCGTATTTGATGAGAGCCGCCATGAGCTCTCCCATGTCATTGCAGTGACGTTTAAGCCGCCCCAGCTTCAGCTTGAGTGGGAGAAAACGGCATTTTTTTCTCCAGAATCAAAACAGCAGAACCAGCATTGATGCTATCCGAAGAATGAATGATAGCTGAAACCCGGCGCACCCAGTGGTGGGCCGATTCATGCTCTCGCTGCACGCAAGTGTCCTTAAAGTTCTGGATAAAGCGCGCCTTCAACTCAGCCCATGAATTGATAGAATTGGCGGGCAACCCTTTCAGCCAGGTTCGAGCCGGCCCATCAAGCATCATTGTGAAATATTTGGCGCACATAGCATCATTAACATCTAACATCTCCATAGCTAGCTCGTAACTCTCAATCCAAGCCTCCGGAGGTTGATCAGCTATGTAATTAGGCATCTTGTGAGGACCCTTAAAATCTTTAGGCAGACGCTCATTACGTAGAGCCGGCACTAGGCATGGCACACCCACCGTCCTGGAAGTCATCCCGGCCTCCACAGACGCCGAAGGGTTTCACTGAAGCTGTTGCTGAGCCGCTAATTGAGCCGCCGGTTCCGCCTCTTGACGTGCTCTCACCTGATCCCTGATGGCTTGAACATTGTTATCATCCCGGGGCGGGTCATGCCCATGGAGCGGGTTACGACGCCGCTCACTGCTGGAAACCGCCGGCGACTCTATGCGCCGGCTGTAGCTTTGACTGTGGCGTGGAGTTGAATGAATTTGCTCTCGGCTGTAATAGTAAGCCGCCTCTTGAGCCACATCTGTCTGAAGAAGTTGCACGGCGTTCCGGGTCTCTATTGCAGCTGGGGACTCGCCTTCAACTGGAAGAGCCGCCCGCCATGAAGCCGCAGCAATCATGTTATCCAGCGGGTTAGAATAATGACCCGGAGGCGACGACACCCGTTAAGGCGGGGTCAAGTTCAAATGAGGCGGGTCTGCGATGCGGGGCTGAGCTGCCGCCCCAGTTGCGGGTGCCTCCACAGCCCGGGTCACACCAGGCGGGTTACTCGGCCCTGCCCCAGGTGTAGTAAAGAGATTTCGCCCCTCAAACTGCGGAGGTAGGTGACTCTGGTGACTCCTTCGAAGAACAGCATTTGACGCATTCTGATCCAAGTTTAATCAAAAAGCTTCTGCTTGAATCCGCTGTGCCTCGGCTTCCAACGCGGCTCGCTCCGTTGCCATCCTGACATTCTCTGCATTGAGCTCCTCTCTAGCTTGGGCTACTCATCCCGCAGTTTTGCAACCTCCACCTTATGCTATGCTTGAGTAGCCGAGGTTACCTCTGCGGCCAATAGAGTTGCCAAAGCATCCAAGAGCTCGGATAGGACCTGAGCTGGCGGGCGCGCAGAGCTGCTCACCCCGGCCATCACAGCAGTCGTTGAGCCGGAGGTCATAGCCGCGGCAGTCGATGAATTCACCATCTGTTGTGTATCAGCCATGAAAACAGCAGCCCTGCTCGGCGGCTCATAGGAGTCCGGAATACTATCGCCATCGGAGTAGCCCCCAAGCCCGCCGTCTTGTAGTTAATAGATTGAATCGGTTTCACCGGTTGAGGACTCATCACCTGAATAGATGGCTGTCTCTCCACCAGACACAGAACCTTCCTCAAGATCCGCCCCATGAACAAAGCCAACGAAAGCACACTTCCGGGTGGGTTAAACCTTGGCGGGTCTCGCGCGCCGAGCCATCTCAATGGTGTTAACGCAGGCATTCGGCTCAGGCTCTGATTCGCAATCTTGCCGATGAAGACGTGAATTCCGCCGAAGGGGACCCGGTACCCGTACTCGATTGAGTCGGCCTCGGGACCCCAGCCAGCGTCGTCGATGTAGATCTTGCCGCGGTGGCTCTTGGTCATCTGGCCTATGGCATATCCCTTGATCCCTGAGAAGCTACCCTTCAAGAACTCGAAACCACCGTGCGAGAGCCCCACGGTGGGCGCCAACTATCATGGATTTAACACGGCAGATGCCCTAGTGAAAGGACTTAGGTGTGGAGCCATCGCAACTAGGTTAGCTTAAAGGGGTTGAACGGGACAAAGGACACAAGGAGTTTACGCAGGTTCGGCCCCTCTCAACGAGGTAAAAGCCTACGTCCTGCTTCTAGTTGTATTGCTTGAGTTCGATTACAAGGGAGCGAATACGCTTGACCTAGTTCTCGATCTATTCTCTCTTGAGTTAACCCGTCGCCGGGTCTCACCTTTATATACACAGGTAGAGACCCGGAGGCTTATAGAGTCCCGGCCGGTTCACACAATGTGACCAGCTCAGTTTCTAACTAATCACGCCTTACGGGGCAAGTCTTCATACGGCGGTTCATAGGCCCGGGTCTTGGGATTTCTCCAGGCCTGCTTCATGAGCCGCCGTCTTCACGCCTTGGGCCTCCTTGGACCTTCTTCATATTAAACCGCCAACGGTGTAACCCGGCCCCTCCTGGGCGGGTCACACCTCGGAGCTATATCCCCAACACCGTCAACTTGACAATTTCTGGCACCGTTACCCGTAGAGGGATTGACAACCCCTCATAAGCGTCGGGTTACAAGTATTTGTTCTTTGTGTGCAGGTACCGTTTACATAGTGTTGCTTGGTTCTCCTACTGGATTGATACATTGGTTTCATAACTGAGGGAAATACCTACCGTAGCTGTACTGCATCATCCCTTCCTTTTTGGGGAAATACCAACGTAGTTCAAGCGACATCAAGTATAAAACTCCCATTCGTTTTTGGGCTGATGCTATTAACACTGCTTGTCATGTTATCAATCGTGTTTATCTTCACAAGTTCCTTAAGAAAACTTCATATGAGCTTATCAGTGGCAAGAAACCGAATGTTTCTTATCTACATGTTTTTGGTGCACCTTGTTACATTCTTGATATGAATCATTCTTCCAAGTTTGCACCTAAGGCACATGAAGGTTTTCTTCTTGGTTATGGCTCATACTCGCATATGTATCGTGTCTATAACTCTCACCACATGAAAGTTCTGGAAACGATAAATGTGCGGTTTGATGAACCTAATGGCTCCGAAAAGGAGCACCTGCCAAATGTGATAGATGAACCATTGATATCGGATGCTATTCAGCAAATGGCCATTGGGAGCGTCAAGCCTGTTGAAGGAAATGCACCTGAGTCCTTTGAAGATGATGCTCCTATGACTCGAAGCAGAACCCGTCAAGCCACTGCCGAAGCAAATGCTCCTCCAAATGAAAATGGCAATCCAAATCAAAATGCAGATCAAAATGGCAATCCCGAAGGGAATGATGATGCAAATGCTAATGCTGATGAGAATGACAATGATCATCATGAAGAAAATGCTCATCCTCGAGTGGCTAATCGAGTTGATCCTTCATTAATTCTCGATGAAATTGAGAATCCTGGTTATCGACCCACAACTCGTTCACGCACTCATTTGGCTAACTATTGTGGCAGTTTCTCCTTTGTTTCATTGGCAGAACCTACCAAGTATGAAGAAGCCATGAATGATCCAGATTGGGTGAATGCCATGCAAGAGGAGTTGGTGCAATTCGAATTAAATGATGTGTGGGAATTGGTTGACAAACCAAATCCCAGGAAGCACAATATCATCGGCACAAAATGGATTTTCCGCAATAAGCAAGATGAAAATGGCATCGTGGTGAGAAACAAAGCACGACTTGTTGCTCAAGGGTACACATAGGTAGAAGGTATTAATTTTAGTGAAACATATGCTCCTGTTGCATGCCTTGAGGCAATTCGCATTCTTCTCGCTTATGCAAATTACAATAATATCCTACTTTATCAAATGGATGTGAAAAGTGCTTTCCTCAATGGTGAAATTGATGAGGAAGTTTATGTTAGACAGCCACCTGGCTTTGAACACCCTGAGTTTCCTAACAAAGTTTTCAGGTTGAAGAAAGCTTTATATGGGATAAAGCAAGCCCCTCGAGCTTGGTATGACACCCTGAAGAAGTTTTTGCTCGACAAAGGGTTCAAGCCAGGATCCACTGATCCCACTCTTTTCACTCGTGCTATTGATAATGATCTATTCGTATGTCAAATCTATGTGGATAATATTGTCTTTGGCTGTACTAACAATGCTTGCAGCTTAGAGTTCGGGAAAATGATATTCGATAAATATCAAATGTCTATGATGGGTGAACTCAAGTTCTTTCTCGGACTGCAAATTCGTCAACAGGCAAATGGAATTTTCATATCTCAGGAGAAATATATGAAGAATGCCTGAAGAAGTTCAAAATGCAAGATTCCAAAATGAAGGGCTATAAAACCCCTATGCCCACAAATGGTAAGATGGATGCTGATGTGTACGGTAAGGATTATGACCAGAAGGCCTATCGTTCTATGATTGGTTCTCTTCTCTATCTATGTGCATCCAAACCTGACATTATGTTGAGTGTTTGCATGTGTGCCCGCTATCAAGCTGCACTGAAAGAATCGCATCACCAAGCGGTCAAGCGCATTCTGAGATATTTGGCTCACACCCCCACCTTAGGTTTATGGTATCCTAAGGGAGCACAGTTTGATCTCGCTGGTTATTCAGACTCAGCTTGGGCTGGTGACTTGGTTGATAGGAAATCTACTTCGGCGACATGTCATTTCCTCGGTAGATCATTGGTCTATTGGTCATCATGGAAGCAGAATTGTATATCTCTTTCCATGGCTGAGGCCGAATATATTGCTGCTGGCGCTTGTTACAGTCAGTTATTGTGGATGAAGCAGACACTGAAGGATTATGGCATCAAGGTCAAGCATATCCCTCTATATTGTGACAATGAGAGTGCCATCAAAATTGCACATAATCCTGTGCAGCATTCTCGCACGAAGCATATTTCCATCAGACATCATTTTATTCGCGATCATGTTGCTCGAGAGGATATTGTCATCAATCACGTCAAGACCGAAGACAATCTTGCTGATATATTCACCAAGCCTCTCGATGATAAAAGATTCTATGTGTTACGGTGTGAGCTAAACATCCTGGACTTCGCAAATGTGCAGTAAGCTGGTCTCGGCACCCGTGCTAACACTTCCACATCTTTGAAGGAATGGGTGCATAACACTCAAAGAGTTTGAAAATTTTGACAAAGTGAAATTTTCTTTCTGAGAGTGAATACATTAATGAAGAACTAGACTAACCGGGTGCCAAGATAATTGTGCGATGCTCGGGGTCATACAGTTCTTATACGGTGGGTCACGCCACCACAATTTCCTTTCGTTGGTTCTCTCTTCGATCGATGGATTTTGTTTTTGTGTGAACGCATTTCTCTCATAGCTATTTGCTCGAGTGTTTGTGTTTATCTGCCTGAGTGAAATGCCTAGGACACTGATATGTCTCTGTCGTATCTACTTTTCCTAACGCTTTTACTCTTGTTTTGGACTCTAATTTGCATGATTTGAATGAAACTAACCCGGACTGACGCTGTTTTCAGCAGAACTACCATGGTGTTGTTTTTGTGCAGAAATAAAAGTTCTCGGAATGGAATGAAACTTTTTGGAGAATTTTTATGGAATAAAAGAAAAATACTAGAGCCAAGAACCATCGGAGGGGGCACCTGGGTGAGCACAACCCACCAGGGCGCCCTCCTCCTGGCGCGCCCAGGTGGGTTGTGCCCACCTGATGGCCCCGCAGACCCTAATTCCAACTCCTTAAATACCTATTTTCGGATAAAAAATGAGGGAGGAAGAATTATCATGTTTCACGAGACAGGGCCACCGTCACCTCCTGTTCTTCATCGGGAGGCCAGATCTGGAGTCCGTTTGGGGCTCCGGAGAGGGGAATCTTCGATCTTCATCATCACCAACCCTTCTCCATCGCCAATTCCATGATGCTCCCCACCAGTAGTGAGTAATTCCTTCGTAGGCTCGCTGGTCGGTGAGGGAGTTGGATGAGATTCATCATGTAATTGAGTTAGTTTTGTTAGGGCTTGATCCCTAGTATCCATTATGTTCTGAGATTGATGTTGCTATGACTTTGCCATGCTTAATGCTTGTCACTTTGGGCCCGGGTGCCATGATTTCAGATCTGAACCGTTTATGTTATCATCATTATATCTATGTTCTAGATCTGATCTTGCAAGTTATAGTCACCTATTACGTGTTATTATCAGTAAACCCCGGAGTGACAGTATTCGAGATACTTTTCGGTGATGACCATAGTTTGAGGAGTTCATGTATTCACTATGTGCTAATGCTTTGTTCTGGTTCTCCATTAAAAGGAGTCCTTAATGTAGATTAGTTTCCTTATGGACCCCGCTGCCACGGGAGGGTAGGACAAAAGATGTCACGCAAGTTCTTTCCATAAGCATGTATGACTATTTACGGAATACATGCCTACATTATATTTATGAACTGGAGCTAGTTTTGCATCGCCCTAGGTTATGACTGTTATATGATGAATATCATCCAACGAATTCGCCGATCCAATGCCTACGAGTTTTTCACATATTGTTCTTGCTAAGTTACTATTGCTATTGCTACTGCCACGACTGCTACAAAATCATTGCTATCATTGTTACCGTTACTATTACTATTACCGCTGCTATCAAAACTATCATATTACTTCGCTACTGATTATATTGCTGCAGATAATTAATCTCCATGTGTGGTTGAATTGACAACTTAGCTGCTAATACTTGCAAATATTCTTTGGCTCCCCTTGTGTCGAATTTATAAATTTGGGTTGAATACTCTACCCTCGAAAACTATTGCGATCCCCTATACTTGTGGGTTATCAAGACCTTTTTTTGGCGCCGTTGCCGGGGAGCATAGCTATATTTGTTGAGTCACTTGGGATTATTATCAATTTATCACTATGAAGATTCTGAAGGATACCAAGACTAAGATTTTTCCCTCTAAGACGAGGGGAGGTAAGGAACTGCCATCTAGCTCTGCACTTGATTCTCCTTCTATCTTGATTAAAATTGCAACACCACCACATGCTATTAATCTTGATATGTCGCAAGTTATTGATGATGCTACTTCTATGAATGCTACTCATGATGATGCTAGTACCTTGCTTGATGATGATGTGCCAATAGGTGAATTTCTTGATGAACAAATTGCTAGAGTTAGGGAGAATGAAATTATTGAAACTGATGAAGTACTTGAAAATGAAAATCTTGAAACACCTATTAGACCTAGCTCTCCTAGATATGAATTGCCTAAGGTACCTGAATGTTATGTTATGGATGAGGAGACAGCTAGAGACTTTTTTGTTGCAATGATAGAGATGATCTTAAGAAATTATTATGCAAATTGAAAGAGAAATCTTTGAATGCTAGAATACGATATGATCCTAAGTTTGCTACTTCATCTATCTTTGTTGATGATAAGGATTATGAATTCTTTGTTGACCCAGAGTTGATTACTTTGGTTGAATCTGATCCTTTCCATGGTTATGAAACTGAAACTATTGTGGCACACCTTACTAAATTGAATGATATATCTACCCTATTTGCTCATGATGAGAAGATTCACAACTATTATATTCTCAAATTATTTCCGTTCTCATTAAAGGGTGATGCTAAGATATGTTATAATACTCTTGCTCCTGGTTGTGTGCGTAGTCCCCAGGATATGATTTATTACTTCTCTAAAAAATATTTTCCTGCTCATAAGAAACAAGCTGCTTTACAAGAAATATTTAACTTTGTGCAAATTAAAGAAGAGAGTCTACCACAAGCTTGGGGGAGGCTTCTCCAATTGCTTAATGCTTTGCCTGATCATCCTCTTAAGAAAAATGAAATACTTGATATCTTCTATAATGGACTAACTGATGCTTCTAGGGATTTCCTAGATAGTTTTGCTGGTTGTGTTTATAGGGAATGAACTGTTGGACAAGCTAAGGAATTATTGAATAATATATTAAAAATTATGATGATTGAACTCTTCCTGAACCACCGCCTAAACCCACTCCAAAGAAGAGGGGCATCTTATATCTCAGTCTGGAAGATATGCAAGAGGCAAAGAAATCTATGAAGGAAAAAAGGTATTAAAGTAGAGGATGTTAAAAGTTCACCTCCTATTGAAGAAATACATGGACTGAATACACCACCTCCATAGGTGGTAGAGGTAAATTCTTTATTGAAGTTTGATGAAGGTGATATTCCTTATAATAAACATCCTAGCCAATGCCTTTATGAGTTTGACAACTACATTAGAAAACAAGATCACTTCAATGCCAATGTTATGAAACAATTGAAATATAATTCTGATATGATTGCTTGCTTGAGTGACTTGTTATTTAGAATCTCCAATGATGTTAGAGGTGTAGGAAAACATGCCTCTATGGTTCAAACTCAGTTAGAACAAGTTGCTAAATCTCAAAGAGAATTGCTTGATGAAATGAATAATAATATAAATGACTTTGTTGTTAGAGTAGCAACTAGAGAAGGTAAAATGACTCAGGAACCACTTTATCCCGAGGGACACCCTAAAAGAATTAAACAAGATTCACAAAGAATTAACACTAATGCACCTAGTCCTTCTAAGAAGAAAAACAAGAAGAAAAATGATAGGACTTTGCATGCCTCTAGTGAACCTGAGATAGAAAAATCTCCTGATAATAATGATGTTTCTATTTCTGATGCTGAAACTCAATCTGGTAGTGAACATTCACCTAGGAATAATGAAAAAGATAATGAAGATGTTCAGGAAGACACTCAACTAGACAAGGATAAAGAACCAGATAATGATGTTGAAATAGAACCAGCTGTTGATCTTGATAACCCACAACCTAAAAATAAAAGATATAATAAAAGAGAATTTGTGGCTAGGAAACATGGAAGAGAAAGAGAACCATGGGTTCAAAAACCCATGCCCTTTCCACCTAAATCAACTAAGAAAAAGGATGATGAACAATTTCAATGCTTTGCTGAAATTCTTAGGCCAGTCTTTTTGCATACTCACTTGACTGATATTTTAAAGATGGCCCCTTATGCAAGGTATATGAAAGACATCATCTCTAATAAAAGAAAGATACCTGAAGCTGAAATCTCCACCATGCTTGCTAATTATTCTTTTAAGGATGGAATACCTAAAAAACTTGGAGATCCGGGAATACCCACTATACCTTGCTCCATCAAAAGAAATTATGTCAAAACTGCTTTGTGTGATTTAGGAGCTGCTGTTACTGTTATGCCTTTCTCCTTATATAAAAGACTTGATTTGAATAAACTCACACCTACTAAAATATCTTTGCAAATGGCTGATAAATCAACTGCCATACCTATCGGTATTTGTGAGGATGTGCCCGTTGTTGTTGCAAATGTTACTATCTTAACTGACTTTGTTATACTTGAGATGCCTGAGGACGATAACATGTCGATTATCCTTGGTAGACCCTTCTTGAATACTGCAGGGGCTGTTATTAATTGCAATAAAAGCAAGGTCACGTTTCCAGGGGCGGAGCCAAGATTTGAACATGAGGGGGGCGAAACACTATTTGACGTAAATGATTGTATATCACCGTATGTTAAACTCTCAATGTTAGCGTCGATGATAAAGCATAAAATTATGGTTCGTAACTACATAAAAAAAGATGATTCTCAAAAAACTGTTGGAACTTGAAGTTGAAGCAATTAGTTTGAAAAAGTATTTACCCCATCAGTTGTTGTTGTCTTTCACTTCATCTTTAACTACTATAAAAAAGATGCATAATTACTAAAATAATTTCTATTTTATATGAAGCATTAATTAAGTACATAAAGTTCGTAAGTTATAAAAAATCCTATTACTATCGTTCCAAAATATTTTGATTTTTAGGTTGATCCTAAGTCAGACTTCTTCAAATTTGCGGAAAAATATACCAATGTCTGAACACCAAATTAGTTTTGTTAGAACCTTTGAAAAAATATTCATGCTATGTACTTTTTTATGTAGATCTTATCATATTTTTTATAAATTTGATCAAATGTACGTTACTCAACAAACGTAGAACTATAATTAATTTGAAACGGTGGGATGTAGTATGTAGTGTGCCTGCATATGTTCTGCTCACCGGCGTCTACCCATATCTGATCCGCCTGCGTCTAGCCCTCCCCGCACGTCGACAACTGAATGTAGATCAATGGACGGTGTTGTTGCCGTGGCGAGTAGAGGCCAGCGGCAATGCGAATGCCCTAGCCCCTAGCAGGACACGCTGATGACAAGCGGCGGCGACGGCGGCGAACGCCCTAGCAGATGTGCAGCACACACGTACGTCCGCACATATCAATCGATCGATCTGATTGATCGATATGAATGGATTAGACACTAGCCCGTGGCAAAATAATAGCCAGCCACAACCACCGTACATGGGCTATTGGGTTATATGGGCTTCTCTACTTCCGTGATGTTTCGGGTAATTGCTAAAATATGGGCTCGGCTAATTATGCAATTAGTTCCGGCCATTAGGCATATACAGTACATACTACTACCTACACGAATTGTTGAGGGGGCGAGCGATTGGCAGGGGTCTGACCCCTGCTCGCCCCTCCCTATCTCCGCCCTGCACCTTTCATATCAATGGTAATGAGCATACGGTGCACTTTCCGAAGAAACAATTCCAAGTGAATGGTATTAATGTTATTGAAAAAACTCTGACACTCACTATTGGAAGTTTACATCTACCTCTACCCACTGCCAAAAAGAAATATGAAATGCTTATTGTTGGGGACATGCATATCCCCATTGAGGTAACTTAGTGTTTTACAAAAGTTCTTCGGTTTCATGCTAATCGAAAGTGGTTGTTAATAAGACCTGATCAACCTTATTAATGGATCATTTTTGAAAAGTATGAAGTTGATGAATTTAGTAAGCACAATCTTCTGTTTCCAACCTTTGTTTTCTATTTTTCTTAGTTAAATAAAACAAATTGCCATGTTTTGTCTGTTTTCTGAATTTCCCGCGTAATAAAAAAATGACCCAAAAATAAAAGTTCTCAGAATGCTCTGAAAATTTAATATGATTTTTTTCTATTTATTTAAGAATTTTTGATGCAAATAACATCAGAGGGGGTGCACCAGGTGGGCACAACCCACCTGGGCATGCTAGCAGCCCCAGGCGCGCCCTGGTGGGTTGTGGTCCCCACGTGGGCCCCCTCACTTATCTCTTTAGCCCATGTCATCACCTACCTCCCGAAAAAATTCACCATTGCTCTCTCTCTCGTGTTCTTGCTCTCAAACCCGCGGATTTCGATCTCTTTGCTTGAAACTCCGTTTCCAAAATTGATTTGGGGGATTGCTACTTGGTATGTGACTCCTCCATTGGTCCAATTAGTTTTTGCTTTAGTGGATTATATTTCGAATAATTAGCTACTCTCGGTGATGTTGTAGATGACCCTGCATGTTGAATTCTTAGAGTTCTAAGTTGTTTGAATGCTCAATATAGCCTCTTTGCATCCCTATGAGTAGTTGCTATCAATCTTGTGAAGTTTTGTTGACAAAAATTTTGTGGACTAAAAATTTCAGAATTTTATTTATAGGAATAAGATGAGTTTCTTTAGGAAGTTTGCTTCCAAGAAGAACTCTAACTGAGTCATTGGGGAGTCGTCGGACAATGATCTCCACACTCGGAGAATGGCGGAGGTGCGGCCATGCGAATGGCCGCATAACCCCTTCATGGATGGAGCCAGGATCCGTCAAGAGTTCCCACAATTTGCTGCTAATGCTGGTCTCACCTACTTCATCGCAGCTGAGTGTGAACAATATAATCTCCTTACAAATTCCTTTGTGCAAAGTTTTCATTTTCTGAGTAGGAATAACCCTCCTGAGGTGCAGTTTAATTTATATGCTGAAACCCGTCAGATACCACTTACTGAATTTTGTGACATATGCTTGATCCCCTCTGACGGGGAAATAAGAGAGCCTAGACCTGCAGAGTTTGAGGACATTTATCGTACACTGTTAGTGGGAGATGAGAGAGGGGTATCGAGTGTCACTACCACTAGCTTGCAGTTTCCTTCTGTGCACTATTTTGCTCTATTTATCGCGAAGTGTTTACTTGCTAGAGAGAAGGTTGGTGCACTTAGTGCCCCCGATTTCGCTGTCTTATGCCATGCACTATATGGCGATAACACCTTTAGCCTAGGGGCTATTATTGCATGTCGTTTGCACCTTAATAGGACCAGGGGCAAAATTCATGGTGGTATTTACGCCACTCGCTTAGCGAGTCATTTTAATGTTCAGATACGCCAACATGATCATCGTTTGCCGAAGGTTCACCTAGATCGTCAGGCGATGGTAGCTCATCAGTTTATTGATGGTGAGGACACTATTAATAATGTTCCTTACAACCTAGTTTTTAGTGTGGATACCCATGATATTATTCCGTTGCCTGCACCTGCTTTGTTTGATTCTATTGCTAGGGGCGGATACAGGATCATGCCTGAGGACATTATCGCCTACCGGAACACCCAGGTAGAGGCGGAGGAAGAGCCTCAGGAGTGGGACGCTCGGGTACCCACACCACAACACTTCAACATAGGACCAGATGGCTACTACGAGTGGTGATTACCATGCTAGGCCTAAGGCCTAATCTTGGGGGAGTACTTATTTCCACTGACATTATATTCATGTTCACACATTTCATTCCAGTTGTCGGTGTTCACACTTTTTCACTGTATTATCCATGCTAGATTTATTTTCTCGCTTTCGTCTTGTGTGCTTGAAAAACTTTGAGAAAACCCAAAAATATTTCTTTCTTCTTTTTGGTTTTTCTTTCTAGTTTAGTTAGCTGCAGTATTAAAAAGAAAACCCAAAAAGAGTTCCTTGTTCATCTTTTGCTTGTTGGGAACTCTCCCGTGTAAATAGTTTTTCTCGTTTTTGTTTTTGTTTTTCTTTAATTTGCCCTCTTCAAGAAAAACTAAAAACTCCAAAAATATTTTAGTGTGTTTCTCTGAAATTCTTTTCTTCTTATTGATTCATACCAAGGAGAAGACCACGATGAAAATGTTGAGTGGCTCTCATATGCATTATTGTTGATCTAACAAAGAGCCCAGATTGCCTTGTCCTCTCCTTTTGAATAAAATGTCTGCAGATTCTAGCTTAGTCCACGGCACTCTTGCGCTATTATTATTTTCATATCATTCGGTCGTGCAAGTGAAAGGCAATAATGACGATATTTGATGAACTGGCTATGGCAGAGAGAAACGGGTATGAACTCAACTTGTTCTGTTTTTGTAAATATGTTTAACCTAGTATCCATGATTCAGCCTATTATGATCAAACATGTTTGCAATGACAATTAGATATTATAGTTTCTCATGCCATGCCTAAGTAGCTAGGAGTGGATAATGATTTATTTTGGATGTCAATATGCATTAAAATGATTGTGATGTAGTATGATGATATGGTATCCTCCTCTGAATGTTCGAGTGGCTTGACTTGGCACATGTTCATGCATGTTATTTCCCTTGGTTGGGATTTGTTACAATATTTCACTCTTAATTAAACAAATGGCAAGCCATTTGCCTTGTTTCAAAGAAAATATGACAGTCACAGCCGAGTTGAAAAGGGCAACAACATCTAACTCTAGCTTACAAACTGTACAAAAGCATGAGGGTTAATTGTTCATCAGGTTTAGACAAAACCCAGATTGAAAAGGGCAACAACATCTAACTCCAGCACTATTTTCGGCAGTCACAGTCAAATGGATCGGTCAGGTCCATAGAATGAACATCCTGAGTCATAAAATTTACTAAATTATGACCACAAGATGTGGTAAATAGAAGCCCGGCACCTTCAGAAGCCCTTTTGTCCACCTG
Source organism: Thinopyrum elongatum (assembly GCA_011799875.1). NCBI lineage: Eukaryota > Viridiplantae > Streptophyta > Magnoliopsida > Poales > Poaceae > Thinopyrum > Thinopyrum elongatum. Next base: position 585,525,109 of record CM022301.1, on the reverse strand, counting down.
AAACTCCTTTTTTTGCTCTTCGACATACCCATCCGTCAAAACCATGTTGCTGATAAACTTAAACCTGATGGATAATAGTAATCTCGCATTTAGCAGGAAGAATGTGACAAATCTAGTGTTTGCATGGTTTGCTACATATCGTTCCAGCGTTATTGTCTTCAATCGAATGTCATGAGAAGTGAGAAAATCCCGGTGCTTATGAATCCACCGATTGGTTATAACTTTCTTACCCCGTCATGTTGCCTAAATAGACATGAAGATTGAAAACAGTTAAGGTCTAAAAAAAGAGTGTCGAAAGAGCAACAGCTGAATGGTTAATTCTAGTACACTATATGCGGGCTTCCAATGTGCGTGAAATTATCACCTTTATATACAACTTCTCCAGACATGGAAAGCATTGCAGCAAGCCAATAATCTTGTTCAGATCAAAACTATTCATTTGGATATATAAGATCTTGAAAGAATCCAGCACCATTGATAGGCTATCCATGGAGAAACTCTTCATTGAGCATAGAACATAATATTAGTACAAAATGTGTAATCCAAGATGATATAGAACTTATGCACAGGAATTTAAAATGCAACTTATGATTACAAGTGTAGATGATAATATACCATACCTGAAGAACTATGGAGCCAAACGCCATCTTGAAATGAGCACAGAGATCATGTATTACACCCAAGGTCTCCAGTTTAGGCGCAGAAACGACAGTTATTTGCGATGGTGAATAACTAGAATCAAGGATCAACCTTTGAAGTGAAGGGGCATCTTCAATGATGAGCTGCCTTCTGTTAAAAGAAATTCCAATTCTTACAAGGTTAGGCAACTTTATTTGGAGACAACCGATTCTAACTGTGAAAACAAGCACCAAGCACTCCAGGGCAGGGCAACTGGAGTGGATGATGTTGTGCAATGAGGCCTCCGATATACGAACCCGCACAAGTGAAAGTTTTTTGAGAAATGGGAGTCGAAGGTTTAGTACCAGATCGTCTGGTAGGTATCACAGCGCAAAGGTATCGGTGTGGAGAGAGGAGGAAAACCACGAGATAGACATCGGTGCTGAGGGCACAAGTACATGGCGTTTGGTATCTGGTAGGTGATTTCCTGGGGAATAGTAGAACCCAAGCAGCTGTAGTTCTGTGAATTTAGGGGATTTCAGCCAGGCGTCCACCGTGCAGGGCATGCCATGCTTGCTCAGGTAGCATGACGGGATGCACAGGCTTTGAACAGAGCACTGGTTGGAGGAGATGATGGCTCTGGGGAGTTCGAAATCATTAAAGAGAGATAGCTGACGACAGTCGAGATTAAGGGGCGCAGCGCGCCATAGAGGGCGCCATCGAGTTGAGAGGACTTGGGTGCGGCAGCAATCCTTGGTGGGGAGAAGCGAGATTATCTCCCCAAGGATGGCGTTCGGGAGATCGCTGATGCGGTCCACCTGAGATTCTACGGGTCCTGGGATCCGGTGGGGGCGGGCTTGCCGCTTCTCCCCACGCTGCCGAATGCGGGATCTACAACAGGCGTCGCCGCTGGTGGGAGCCTCATCTTCTTGGCGCTGGGGTCAGCCGACTCCATTTTCCTCGAGGGCATTGTGTTGAGCTCACGGATTTGAGCAGAGTAACGAATGACGAGCCTACTTGTAGTGCGAGTGAAGAAGAAGGGGAGCTGGGGTTTTCTGTAGTAGTGAGGAAGAAGGGGAGCTGGGGTTTTCTGTAGGAGTGCGGTGAGGAATTTGGGGGTACGAGTGGAGCGAGCTGACGTGAGGTGGGTGGGAGTGAGGAGGAAGAAGAGCACCCAGGTTTTTTGGGGGGGCGGTGTGCTGGGTAGCGCCTCTCATTAAGTAAATATATGGGCTTTTGAATTGATTTTATTATTTACTAGGGTGGATGGGCTGTTTTGTCTTGGGCCCAGAGAAACAACTACTACAAGTACAGTGGAGACACTCTACAGCTACCCAGAAAAACAATTACTACTAGTACAGTGGATACACTACCGCTTCTGGCTCCTCCGAGGTCATCGAAACGTCTCCCTCTACTGAATGTCATTTTACTTTGGTTCACCGACATGCGGGCCATGCAGCGCGTGGACCCAAATGCCATCCACCAAATTAGAAGGCGGTATGCAGGCAGAGAGTCACCCTGGTCGTAGCACGGCAGTAACAAGCTGTCATATCACAAAACCCCACCTCCCCACAGTCTAAGTTTGACGGATGAAGCAACCATCATTTCACTCTTCGCTGAATCCCCTTCTCCCTCACCGTCTTCAAGAAAGCCAACACTCACATCTGCCATTGTTCTTCTCTCCCAACGAAGGGAAGGTAAGCGGATCCATGATGTTGGTATATTTTCTTTCAGAAAAAAAAAAGAACTTTTGCAAAGCAGTAACCGATCCTCACTCTCTTTTTTATTTCATTGTCATTGCGATTGTGTTTTCCTTTCAGTAGTCTCCTAGTATTCGTCAGTTTCATGATGGACCAAGGAGAACTAGGCAAAGATCTGCCGATGTTGGAGTAGACGCGGGAGGCTGATCCCCGCGAGACAGAGAGCTCCAAGAAGATGGAGGCAGCCACTGAGCCGACCCCAGATACGCTCACGGCCACTACTGAGATGGTCAGCGCCCCGTATGAGGTTACAACCCCCGTGGCCCTGCAGGAGCAGTTTTCCCCCATCGAGGATGCCCCCCCCCCCCCCCACTGAGCTGCCCAAGGTGATTTTCTTCTTTGCCGATCTCGATTGTGGTTTTTCATCAAAGTATGTGGTGATAAATAATGCAAAATTTTATTAGCTTCGATGCCATGCTACCTTCCCTGTCATGCATACTTTTGACTCTACATAGTGGTTTATATAACTTGTGTTTCTTATATTGGAAAGTAATTCAGAATTTGTTTTTGTTTCAATTAGAGCCCTGATGCAGACAAGGATTGTGTGGTTGTACATGTCACTCGCTATGAGGCGGATGACCTGAATATACGCACTGGAAAAACAAAGTTCTTAGGCTGTTGGATCCTTGAGGCCATTTGCACTTATACCAATGTCGAGATGTATTCCAGACTCACTGTTGTCAGGCATGTTGTCCAGGGTGTACTGAACCACAAGAAGTTCAAAGCTACTCCTTCATTTGTGAGGCATACTGTTCTTGTCAAGCTTACGCGGGAAGATGATGTGGCATGCCTCCAGAAACAAGTTTATGAGTGGCAAGTCCACAAGGTTATCTTCAGGAAGGTTCACAGGATTGAGCTGCTGCCGGACGTCCTCGATGATGTTCATGGCAAGGTCCATCTTGTGTCCATCCCAAATTAGATCGAGGCATGAAATAGTTGCCCCAGCTAGTGTTTAAAAGTAATTTGGATTTTGTCTAATTATCCGAACCTTGCCTATTATCGAGCCCTCTGGGGCTAGTACTCTGTTTGAATCCGTCTATGGGAACTACTGCTACTTTTGTGTGCCCGTGAATCATGTGAGACCATCCTAATTGTTGCCGAAACAGATGTGTCCTCACTAGTTTTTTCATGTAATATGGCATGGAAAGACATAAGTTGTCACGGTTTATCATACAAGCAGTGTGTGTCTGATGAAATAGAGTACTTGTTCGATAATTGTGCGCCGACATATACATAGGGTACGTAAGGCTGGTTAAGTACTTGTAAACATTGTTGGTGCTACCCCACTTGTAAGCAGTTGTGCAAAACACGGCACATTGGCTCAGCTCGCTTCAACACTAGAAAAGTCGGCTATCGACCAGCTAACAATCAATAATCTGCTGTCTGACATATAAGACCTCTTCCAATGCAAAGGTGCTTAGATGAGGTGCTAAGTGCATTAAATACTTTAGCAACTCTACTCCCCAATGCATAGGTGCTTAACTTGTTGTTGCTAAGCACACTTTATTTAATGAGTTAGCACCTAAAGTCTTTCATGCATTGATCAAATTGTTTCATTTAAGTGATTTGCCTAGGTTCTCGCGCTTGGCATTGGTTCTTCCTGGGGTCACCAAAGTACTCTCTCCCCTCCTTAAATATTGTGCCATGTCATTTTTTCGCTTATGTGGCATGCTTAGCACCTGTCCACGGTGGAGCACTAGGAAGGGCCTAAGCAACTACGTATCTTGTTACAGTGGTTCAAGAAGTTAACTGAGGCCACAATGTAAATTCCAAACGTTCACACGCTAGTCCAGCATTCATGTGGAACATTCACATTAAACTCGGCTTCATAAAATACTTGAAAAGCATAAGTTAAGCAATTTTATACATCTCAATGATTCATATAATATAACAAACATTTACTAGTCTCTACTCTTATAAAAAATAGAGTTGGTGATGATGGTGTGCCTGCCATCCTGCAATATAGGCCGTCCGATTTATATCTGGCGGATAGGAAGGAAACTATGGCAATTTTGCAAAAAGATACCCGCACCCCTCTCCACATTTGCAAATAAAGCCTTCCCTCGTTCATCCTTTTCTCTCACAAGATAAACTACTCATACAAATGCATCTTGATGTTCCGTGCAACGCACGGGCATCTTGCTAGTTCACAACAAAAGACAAAGTTGTGAGAAGGTTTACAAATCAGGAAAAATCAAGCAAGGCTTCTCTGAGCAAAGGGCCTCCCTAGGCAGGCTTTAATTTCCTGGAGTTCACTCTGGTTTTTCTTGTTGCCACCATCCAGGGTTAGGTTCTCTCATTCCAGAATAACCAATTATAATTGTGTTCTCAGTTGGAATGCTGAACTGAGCCATGTAGTGTACTGACCATCTGAACTTCTTGTGCAGTTCCACTAAATTTAAGCACCGCTACTTGCAAAAATAAGCAGACCACAATGCCTCTTGTCCGCGTACCTGTCCCAAAAACCTCCGTGCAACCATGCCAGCTAGTCCTCTGTCCATGGATGAACTGGGAGAAAGTGCATTCCCGACTAGGATGCAGTTGTTTTCGCTCGTCCCTGCACTGCAATCAGGAAGTAAAACATACAAATCAGCTTCTTTTAGATTGCGTTGGTCATTCTACCTAGTTACTACTAATGTAGGAATACCTAGAATATGGGTGGTTAGACGACGGCAGCTAGGAATAGCCATCTCATTTTGTGCAGTTCTACTAAAACTGAGGTGTGTACTTTTGATTGCGCAGATAGAAATGATATGGAGACAGACATCCTTATTTGCGCAAATATGAAATACGGTTATTTAAATAGTGATAGTTATTTGCAGTGGCATATGATTAACAGCAGCATCTATTGTGTTATAATTGGCACTACATTGACAGTATTAAAGTGCCCTTAAGTAAGAAGTAGCATCACATCACATCAGCACTGCCACTAGATTAACATGCAGAACAATAGCGTTAGTATTACTGTCATGAGAGTAGCACATGGTCAGTAAATGTGCAATCAAATTTGTTCAGTTCCACTGGGATGAAGCAATGTTAGCGGTGTGAGATTTAAGTGTAACTGCAAAAACACAATTCATGAGAAATAAAGCAAGAGGGAAGCACTTCATAAAATGGTGGTGGCATAGCTTCAATTTATCGACGGCACTAGACCATTACTTAATAGTGACATTAGGTGGCATTGCTTCAATTTATCGACGGCACTAGACCATTACTTAATAGTGACATTAGGTGGCATTGCTTAATGCTTCATGTGATTTTACATTAACGGTAGCGATATGGGTGTAGGGACAGCAGGGGCATAAAGTGGTGAGGCAGATGAGGTTGCTGAGAGTGGCAAACACTCAGGCAGCATGTCTACATTTGTCCCATTTTTTTATCTCCTCTGTGACATTTTCCTATGTGAGCACAAGAAATCTAGACCTGCTCGTTCTCATTTGCGTTGTCCCCCAACACCCCTCACTTTCTTTCCTTTTTTGACCAAGAGACAGGTCTACCTCCCCCCACCCTTCGCCATCCACCATGCTTTCTTCGCCTTTTCAACCAAGAGACCGGTTGGGTAGCCAGTATCTACTACTTTCCCCTGTTTCCTCTTAGAACCAAGTCCTAGATTCATGCTACAGCTTTCCCACTTTCTTCCCTATTTGAACCAACTCTTAGATTCGACTGTATGAACTAGCTTTACCTCTAATAATAATAAAAGTCTAGGTGGCTTTGGAACAGCCGACGGAAGTAGAAAAAAGATCCACACGCAGCCATGTGGGGAGCTGGGGCAGTAGAGCATGGCATGTTTCGAAGGAATATATACCTGAGGGTCGTCGAGATGTGGCAAATACGGCGTCGGGAGGCCGCATCTTGGCCACAATACCGCAGGGACGAAGAAGGGGTCGGAGGCCCTCCCGAGCCGGCCCTGTCTCGGAGAGAACGGCACGGCCACCGATCGGGACACGCGGGCAGCTGTTGGTCTCCTCCCTTGCCGCCGACGACCGCGTGAATGATGCACCTACACCCCTGCCCCAGCCGAGGTGGTCCGGCCAGATTTGTGACCAGCCGTGAGCAGAGAGAGAGTGTGGCCACCTATGTCTTGATTAGATCTGGAGAGCATGAGAGAGTGAAAGAGAGGAACCCTAGTAAAGCAAGCGCCGAGGCTCCTGCTTATATATATAGTGGAGTGATTTTGTTGTAGCAGCCGTTATTAAATTGAATACGCGTGAACCACTATTTTCATTTAAAGTTCAAGTAAAAATAAAACTCAATCAATAACGTGCCACCGCTTCCAGGTCGCACTATCAAATCACCGCGTCCAGGACGCACTATGTACTATATCATTCACATGCGGTCCCCGACCCTCCATCAAGTTGAAAACTAGACTAGTCAAAATGTCAATTGGGATGCCTCTTTGTAAACAAATGCGCTCCTAGCTTCAAAAAAAATGCGCTCCTACGTGTACCCGCGAGTGGGTGTGAGAGAACTAGTGCGTGTGTGCACCGCTTCTCTTCGTGAGAGTACAATATACTATGCCCAAAGAACGTTCGCCACAAGAGTAATAGTATAAGTGTGTGACGTGTGAGTTAAAATAAAAGTTGCGCGGCGTCTTTTATTTTTTAGAAATTCTGAGGGTAGGGTGTGAAGAGCACATATGTGTGTGACATCTACCTACAGATAGACGGTGGGTGCAAGAGGACTCGGGAGAGTCGTGACTCGTGAGGGTGTGTGTGTGCGTGACAGAGAGGGGGCACCGGGCACGTATCAATGCAATGCATGTGTCCATAAATCATATCTGACAAACGTTCGCCACAAGCCGTTTCCTGACGAACGCCATAAGAACCGTTAGATCGGCATCCGATAGTGTTAGTTTTGCCATGGCATTTAACAGAACAGCCACTCCTCCGACACACAAATCTTCCACGTGAGTGTCAGCAACTGATGTATGCTCCTCCCTCCGTTCCAAAATGTAGTGCATATAGCTTTATTGAAAATTCAAACCTCGGAAACTTTTACCCAGTATATATCATTTCATTCATCTTCGAGAGGTAACTATAAAGATAGGGGAGGAGTGTACAAAGAAAGACCGTCGTATCACCTGCAGCAATTTCAACCATCCTTTGGCGTGGAGGAATATCATAAGAACTTTATACGATATGATTTTTATAGGATTTTTTCCTTTAGAGCCAATTGGTTCATAGGAATAGATTAATATACTCCACATTTCAAAGGAAACTAAACATGATATCATTTTTATAGCTTTAGAGCCACTTGGTTCATATGAATGGATTCCTATACTCCCACAATTTCAAAGGAAAATAAACATTAGCGTATGTTCAATAGAAAAGTTCCTATGATGTGAACCAAATGACATCTCTTTTCTAATCCCTCCTCATAGGAATTGAGATACATGTCATCTCTAGATTCAATAGAAAAGTTCCTATGATGTGAACCAAATGACATCTCTTTTCTAATCCCGCCTCATAGGAATTGAGATACATGTCATCTCTAGATTCAATAGAAAAGTTCCTATGATGTGAACCAAATGACATCTCTTTTCCAATCCCTACTCATAGGAATTGAGATACATGTCATCTCTTTCCCTAGAACTTCCATATATACATCTTCTATTCCTAAATAGCTAGTTCAACCCACTAGTAGCTTTTTTCTTGGACATGCAACTATGGCACATGAACACGTCATGCATGCAAGCCATAAATCACATTGTTTTTGTACTCTATGCATGCAAGCACCACATCATCAATTCGTGCATGTTACTCATAAGTTATTTCTTGCATTAGATTTTGTATTGACAATGTATGTGTTGGTCATGTGCACACATATGTAGTTCACATTCACATTTTTGTTAGAAATGTCATTCTTTTAACTGCAATTCATTTTTTCTCTTTGTATTACATTTTCATTTTAAGCATACATTCACTTCCCATTAGTTATAGATGTTTTTGGAGGAACTTTTATACATTATTTTGAGTAGCAAATTTCACGCGGCCGCGGGTATATCAAAATGCGGGGCCCATGAGTCATTGCCTTTCGGTCGAACCTACGTCCACAATTTTTTGTACGTATATCTCCACTGCTCCCTGAACCCAAAATGCTGCCTCGTTCCCGTAAAACCAAGCGGCCCACCCATATTAAGGCGTCGACTGGAACTCAATCCCTCTCCCGTTTACTACGGCGTGGCCCCGCACGCCGTAGTACTCCTACAAACCCTACCCGCCGCATGCATCATCGGTTTTCTTCAAGAGGACGAGGGAGAAGCGGATTTGTAGTGGAGGCTCCTACCCTAGGGCGCCCTAGGCAGCTGCAGCACGCATCAATGGTTTTCTTTTTTCTTTATGCTCTTGCGCCCTAGAGTGAAATGATGGTTGCTTCGTCCGTCCAGCTTAATGCGGGAAAGGTGGGGCTTTGTGATTTGACCCCTCATCGCTCATTTACTACTACTGCGGCGCTACGACCAGGGTGCCTCCAAGTCCAACCGCTGCTCCGAACTGTAATTTGGTGCATCACACGTGGAACAAGACGGTGGATGAGCCATATGTTAGCCAAAGGGGTCCTGTTAAGTGTGTCACCATTTCGTGTGCGGACTGACCCTGCTGAGTTTCTATGCCAACACGACAGGAGCAGCCTACCACTTGGTTTTGCTCCTTGCTGAATCACGACTATATTGATCTAAAAAGATACTAGTAGTAAAAATGAGGTGATTTTACTGAGCGGTGGACGGGGAGCATGGCCTGTCATGCGGTCCCACGTGTCATGATGTACCAAGGCGATGCGCGTCCCTCTTGAGGCAGAACAATGGCAGAAGCAATACGTGGTTTTCTTGAAGGAGATGATGGCGAAGCGGATTCAACGAAGTGTGAAATAATGGTTGCTTCGTCCGTCTGGGGGAAAGGTGCGGCATTGTGATTTGACGTCTCATTGCTCATTACTACTACTGGGGCGCTACGACTGGGGTGCGTCCCCCTGCTGTTTTGCACTGTTATTTGGTGCATGACACATCGACCCGGTTGCTATATGTCCCACATGTTGGTGAGAGGAAGTATAGAATTCATGAAAGCGAGCGTCTCCACTCTTTTAGTACGACGGAGGAGTACAAGACATGGCTTGGTTTTTGCTGCTTCGCGCGATCCATCGATACAAACCCGGATTAAAAAAGGCAAGGGCGGGTCTTTTCCCACACGGTAGGCAGGGAAGTTTGGCATAGTCTGTTCGAGGCAACGAGGCAGGAAGGGAAACAAGAAAATAAAGGTTGAGCGACTTAGTTTTGGGAAAATCTGATTTTACGGAATACGTACCCACTATGGAGGTAGTACTACTAACTACTCCCTCCTTTCCGGTTTATAGGGCTCATCTAAAAAAATCATTTTTCCGTTTTAAAAGTCTCAATTCTACTAGTACTTACCATCACATGTTTGGATTTTGAGGTGCATTAAATCACCTGATGCAAGTAGTATCAAGAGAAAACTCACCAATGCATGTAGAAGTTCATGGAAATTTAGTGGTCATGCATGCATTCGTTGTAATTAATTCATCGGTAAACATAACTTTTTGAGAAAAATGAGCGTACTAATTAAGTACTTGTGCAAAATACGAAATTAATTCCACCACTCACCGTCTACCTTGGTTCGAGAGATTTTGAAATTGAGCCATAAACCAGAAAGGAGGGAGTAGTAACATAGCCTAGGGTAGCTTGCTGCACCATGGACTCCAAGGAAATTGCTATAGTACTACTCCTATGTACTACAACTGTACTACTCCTACTACTAAAAGACATATATTTCAAACAATATGATAATCTCTCTAACCAAGGTAGGGGAATATATGTCTAACGGAGGGAGTAGTAAAATTTTCTCCTCGTCATGCGAGCCACCGCGCGCGTGGGCGAGGGAGCGGGCGTAGGCGTAGTAAGCAAGCTTCTCCTCGTCCTGCAACTCTGCGAGCCACAGCACCCATGGGCGGGGGAGAGGGCGTAGCAAGCTTCTCCTTGTTCTGTGAGTTGACGGGACACATCAAAAGTAGTACTACAGAGCATCTCCAGTGTATAGAGCCTTGCCTATAAGGTAGGCCCCACATGGTTTGCCTCTTATCAAATGAAAAAACCACAATGTATAGAGACTCTAACCAGCCTCTAAGGTGGGCCCTAGCAAAAATTTAAAAAGTATTGATTAGCACCAACAATGGGTAGGGTATGGGACGGGTAGAGCAATACCATACCCATACCCGTGTAGTCAATGGGTACAAAATTCTACCCATACCCGTACCCATGGGTATGATACTTTACCCATACCCATACCCGACGGGTACCCATACCCATTGGGTACCCAACAGGTAGATTAAACAGTACACAAGTTATTCGCAATTTTCCATTCATCTATAGCACATTTGACAAAAAAATTGATCTCAACTCAATAACAAATAGATGAGTACATGAAAATTATCTCAATTCAAATTGACAATTGGTAACAACTTTAACATAGGTTCGTAAGCTCACAACACAACTTTAACATAGGTACACTTGTGATTGTGAATCACGGGTAAGATTCACATGTCGGTATAAAATGGGTAGGGTACGGGTATATCCATGGGTAAAAGGCTATATCCGTGCCCTACTCGTGGGTATAAAATTGTGCCCATACCCTGCCCATGCGGGTACGGTACCCGGGGGTACTCGTACCCATGGGTAAAATTGCCATCCTTAAGCACCACATTTGTCCAATCAGTACTATTTCTCTTGTACTCCTACTTTCTTATACTTCCTAAGGCTAACAAGTGGAACCAGATGGATTGTTACATTGTTAGAGGCAGCCTCTAAGGTTAGACGCGATGCTAGCCAATTTTTTGTTAGAGGCAGTTCATGCAATGTATAGAGGCCTGCCTCTAAGAGGAGAGAGAGGGCTTAGAGGAAACAAAAAGCATACATTGTGGATGGCCTAAGTGCCTACTTTCCGGTCTATATGACTCAATTTGAAATCCACAATGTATCCATAATAGATGCTGAGTGGTGGAATAAATTTGTTACTTCCATAGTTCGCAAAAGTACTGAGCATGTGAGATGGTGAACAGAGGGCGTTCGATACCATTAGTACTACAATTCTTTTGGAAGGGTTGTAGTAGTCCCTCCCATTCACATGTTCACATTTCAAGCTTCAATAAAAACGTTGCATGCAAGGATTAAGAGAAACCTCAGCAATGCATGTACTCCCTCAATCCATATAGGGTCTAAAATGCGTTTTGGAGGCTAACTTTGACCACATGTTAGAGCAATAATATGACATCCAACTTACACAAATCTTACCATCAAATTCGTATGTGGTCATTATACTGCTAACACATGCATGCGTTGCAATTAGTATGTACTCCCTCCGTTCCTAAATATTTGTCTTTCTAGAGATTTCAGCAAGTGACTACATACGAAGCAAAGTGAGTGAATCTACACTCTAAAATATGGCTACATACATCCGTATGTTTGTAGTCCATTTGAAATGTCTAGAAAGACAAATATTTGGGAATGGAGGGAGTACATGATACAGTAGTAAACACTCACTATCTAGTGGTACTAGTACTCTACACTACTACTACTATGAGGCCATCCAACTGTGTCCTGGCAGAAGACCGCGGACACCGATTATTCGTTCATATTTAAATTTGTTTTCACACAGCAAAATATCCATGAAAACAACACATGGCAAAATTTCATGGCAAACAAGGGATTTGAATGTGCTGGGAGGGGTGGGGCTGGAAGGGGCTGTTTGGATCTTGCCCGGGGTAGCCAAAATATCGGTGACCCTTTTGTCCACCAGTGCCTTTGCCACCGATGAACGAGGAAGAGCTCGGGTGCTCATGCATCCTCCAGCACGCACGTTAGAGATGAGATCGCATGAGCTGTGCTTTTTTTGTCCCACCATGCCGCCCGAGCCGGCCGCAGACCGACCGGCGACCCGCAAATTACGCCATCCAACCGTAGCCGCACACATTCTGACAGCAACTCAACCAACCGGACGAAATTCATGCAAACACGGTGATATTTCATACAAACAATGACGAAATTCATGTAAAATACCAAATTTTCATATAAACATGATGGATTTCATTACAATCAAATCAACTAAGCGATGCTTCTCCTGAACAGCACAGGTATAATAATACCTAGCCTAAATGGTCGCCCGCGGATCCATTTGTCTTCCTCATGTCTGGCAGCATGATCACCGAACTGCCGGGAGTCCCGGAGGTATATGCTTCAGTGCAAAGGACGGCTCGCTTCCCCATCGCTCAACTGACATCGTTGGCTGATGCCCAAGATGGAGTCTGGAGGGGGCTTCTCCACTTCCGTGGAGCCCATGCGGGGTCGACGAAGCTCCTCGCAACAGAAGGATCCGGCAAGACACCTGCTGTGTACGCTGGTGTCGCCTCGGCGGTAGCCTTCATGGGACCCAAGTGGTGGCAGCCTCCCGTGTTCTACTTCTCCTCGATGATGGCGGTGGACGCGGAGGCGCTGGCCACCGACCCATCGCTCTCCACGCACCCGGCTTCTGTCTCTGCTTGCATGGCGCGGCCGCAGGCATGGGAGTCTCGGCCACAGAAACGGGAGACGCGATCGCAGACACGGGAGGCGCGGTACGAGGCGGTGGCATGGACGGCAGCAACGACGCCCGTGCTTTGCGCCGTGCCGGTGTGGAGCAGCTCGCCGCTCCTCGTCGAGCTGGCCTAGAGCGACGAGTTGCTGAACCATGCGCCGGCTTGGGGCGGCAACTGGCTCCGTCGGGCGAGGGGAGGGAGGTGGATCAGCGAGCTGCATAGCTCATATCCAGCAGGCTCGGCGGGCCACCCAGCCGGCTTGGATGCCGGATAACTACTCTTCGTAAGCCATTGTAAGAATGGAGAAAATGGTGAAGGAGGAGATAGGGGAGCGGCGGAGGTGTGCGATTCTTGGCCGGCGTCTGGCCTTGTTTAAATAGGAGATTAAATAGACGGCGGACGGGAGGAGCTCGGCCGGCGTTGTGTTTAATGTCAGCCCGGTCATGAACGGACGTGTGTCCGGAGTGAGTTTCTCGGCTTCCACACGGGTCTCATGGAGGCGTTTGAATGCGGCAAGGAGGCGCGTTCAGCCGGGCGTGCAGCGAGCGGCGCCCTCGACTCTGATGTACGACACCGCACCATTCTTCCACTGATGTATGGGCTCGTTGGGTACCTGGCCTGCATGTCAGTGACCCAACGCAGGCAGCGCATGGCAGAGGAGCTTTTGGTGGGCCAGGGCGGTGAGAAGCGGGCATTTCATAAACCGATGATTGTTCATTGAGTGTGATGTCATCTAATTCATGTAGGTTGATAAGCCTACTATATAATGTAAGAGAATTTTAAAATTTTCATATATACATTGATAGCCCGTTCGATACGTTGTGATTCATAAAGACCGTTGCAAACATTAATGTTCTGCTTCTCACAGATAAGATTGATTAATACCCGTAAGAATCCATGTCCTTAACAAAGGGTGCATGCACGTATAGGTTGAGCGTGTGTCTTGTGTCGTGTGCTGTGTGCATGCAGGCGTGCGAGTGTTGCGTGCGTGCATGTGTACGTTTCAGTGTTGCATGCATGTGTGCGTGCGTGCGTGTGTTCGTGAGTGTGTGTGTACGTGTCAGTGTTGCACGCCTGCATGCGTGCGTGTGTTCATGCGAGTGTTGCGTGCGTGCATGTTTACGTGTGAGTATTGTATGCATGCATGTGAGCGTTGCGGGCGTGTTTGTGCGCATGTGTGATGTGTTTGTATTCACCACAGTGGCTCGTGCGTGCGTGCAATTAAAACGGCCCGCTCAGCATATCATCACAAGGCGTTCCTTGTCCACTGTGGTTAGGGCGCGCGGGCTGCCAACCAGAGGTCTCACGACTTCGAATCCCCACCGACCAATAATTTATTGCCATTTCTGTCTTTCATATACGTGCTGACGGGAGGTGCCCTACGGTAATGTGTGCTGGTGAATGTGGAACGTTTGTCTGGTCAATTGATCATGTCATCAGCAAATTACGGAGCTGTATGGTGAGCCAGTGACCGTATGATCACCATAAAATGTATTTTATTAACACAGTACAGACTCAAGCTACCATTTCTTTCTTTCATATACGCGCTGATAGGTGGGCCCCATGGTTACGCGCGCTGATGGTGCAACACTAGTTGCGCCATGTGGAACATTTGAGTGGTCAATTGATCGTGTCATCAACAAATTACGGAGTTGTACGGGTGAGCCAGTGACCGTATAATCACGACATGTATTTTTTTAACACAGTACAGACGCAAGCGCTCATATATACGCGCAAACACTCACCGCTATAAGCGCACACATGCACACCCTACCCCTATGAGCACCTTCGAGAGAGTGAGCCAGCATATGATCTTGAGATTTTTACGAAGTCACCATAGTTGCCTCCTAGTCGAGGGGAACGTCTCCTCCCACTGAACGCATATCGTCAGAATATACTGAGATTAATCCAGGATAAATGTAAGCACCAGGACTTTAACCCCGGTAGGCTGGGGAAACCACTGTCCTCCTAACCATCCAACCACAGGTTGGTTAGCACCACAAAATGTATATGGTGACCGTGATGAGTTATTCTGAAGTCCAGTGACCATATCGTGCTTTCGCTTCAAATACAATGACCGTAAGTGTCGTCAACAAAATACGGAGCACGCATCAAATACAATGTCCGTCAGTGTCATCAACAAAATACGGAGACGTATCATGAGCTAGATACCGTATGATCATCATGAGAATGTATACGATGACCGTAATGAGCATATTCTGAAGTCCAATGATTGTATAGTGCTTTTGCTTGAAATACAGTGACCGTCACGCGTGAAGGTGTCAGGGCATACTTTTAGAGGGCCGAGAGATATTTTGTGTGCGTACGTGAAAGTGGTGTAGAGAGAGGGGGTGTCTAGTGGAGACAAGGAGAGATATGCCCTTTGTTTCTCTTTCCCGTGACTAATATTTTAGGAGAAAATATAAACATTCACAATGCAGAACAAATATTATTGGATGCACCATGCAATTAACTTTCATGTATAACTTTGTACTATTGTATATGCTTATTTTCTTAGTGGCCGATTGTGTGTGGGGTGTGGTGGGCACATCATTTCTAGTTGTGGTGGGTCAACGTGAGGACTCATGGGTCGGTTCCATCCTGTGCCACATAGGTTGGACCAATACACGTTATACGAAGACCCATGTGGAGGACTCGGCGTACAAGACGAAGCTACCAGAGTCGTGGAGGACTCTATCCCCACTGATGATAAGCCGACTATATATGATTTGTAACCCTAGGCCCCAAGTATGTTATATAAGCCCGGGGGCTAGTTCGTCGATAGTATACACACACACACAATGCCTGGTATTCACGTGTACTTTGTACACACCCCTATCACAAATATACAGTACCAGGAGTAGGCTTTTTCCTCAACTGCAAGGGCCCGGACTTGGGTAAAACTTTGCCTCGTATTACCATCCAGCCTAACAGTCAGGGATATCCTACCGAATGATCTGATGGAATCATATCTGCCAACTACTAAGAGAGAGGTGTGGGGGGGCAATGTGTGCGAGAGAGGCCTAAAGACAATGTGCGTGCTGGAGACACGTAGGCACATATATGTGCCTATAGAGGGCTAGTAGAGACCGTGCGTGTGTATATATGCATGCGAGAGAAATAGTGTTTTCCAACTGAGATTAGTGAAAATAGTGGTACATAGTAGTAAGAAAGAGAGAGCGAGATATATAGAGAGAGTGTGCGTGAGACACCCCGGAAGAGATTGTGAGCATGTGTGAGAGAGAAATGCCGATGTATATAACGTGTGTGGACTTATGCGTCAGATAGAGAGAGATATAGTGCTTAGTGCGTGTGTGAGAACAGGCCGAGGCATAGTGCATCTACGTGTACAAGGCGGTTCTATGCATTAAATTAAAATATAAATGGCATTATTATTTTTGGATGAGATCATGAATTTTGCAATTTGCGTATGAACGAACATCGGTCTATCAGACACCCATACTCTATTGAATTCTAGTATGTGCATGGGTTTATTTGATATTATCGATCCATAGAGTGAGAGTGGTTTGAAATCCAGACAATGCATTGCTTTTGCCATTCATATATAAACATTAATTAGTGCACTCCATGTTGTTAGTGTCAAGCACTTTATACATTTGTCACTTACATGGATACATTCCAAATTGCTAGCTACGAAATAGAATAAATGTTGAATTCAACATAAAGGGGGTTTCGAAGATTCGAATTCATAGGAATTGCATTCATCTATTTGAATCCGATATAATGGCATTTGTAAATCAAATCTAAAAGGGGGCATCAATCTTTGTTGTGCGTTTGAACATGCTATATATTCATACGCATGTCTAACTATTTTTTTTGCAACCAAGGAGATTATATTTGGAACCATGCATGAATTGAGGTAAGTTGCATATTTTTTAATATATACTCGCGTACAATGTATATTCAAATGTACCCCCTCCATTCCAAAATAATCGTAGTTTTAGGATTTTCAAGAGTCAAGATTTGTGAAGTTTGACAAATCCTGAAAGTTCAATTCAAGAGAACAGGAAACGTTAATGCTTCTGCTCCCAAATATTGAACGAAGCGCCAAATAAGCCTCTGGTCACCCGAAACCACGTGAGACTAATGTTTGGTGGTAGGAGATTACTGTCCTGACTCTGACCCGTGTAGCCTATCGGCCCGATGTCCAAAGGTCTAAACCGGGGTAGGTTTGTAACTTCACCAAGACGCCAGTCTCAACCGCCTCCGAGAAGCATTCATACGTCGTGGGCGCCTAAACACCCATGCGCTCGGCCGAAATCTATCCCGCCCACAATTTGGGACACCTGAGATTACCGTCCTACCCCCGACCTGCAATATGTCCGAAATTTTAGATGGGGGCAAAGTTTGTAACTTTTCCCAAATTTCAAACAAGCGTGTCCCAAACCAAAACATTGTTCCCCCTTAGTTCCCCCTCCCTCTGTTTCCCCATTCCTACTCCGTGGGCGCCAAAACGCCCTCTCCACCAGCCGCGAAACCCCAGCCTCCTCCGTCCTCCACCCCATCACGCCCAATCCACCGCCGCCCTCCTCCATCACGCCGGAGCCGGTACCCCGACGTCGTCGTCCAATGCAACCGCAACCGCAACGCCCTCAAGGACTTAGCAGCTGAAGCCGAGGCAGAGCTGCCTCCACGACGCCGACGTGTGCCGTACCAGAACCACTTCAACCATGCCGTCCTGCGCCTCACCGCTGCCGCTCCACTGTCGCAACCGTCCACCGCACCGGAGTTGTTCCCGCTACGCCGTCGTTCGCCACCTTAGATCTGGTTCCCCGCCGCCGACAGACGGCCACCGCAACACACTCAACAACTTGGCCATGGGTTCATCCAAGGCTCCACCGTCCTCCACAACTTCTCATTTCCAGCGAACCACAAGAAGACCATTGGGAAAACAGAAGGAGGACACAGCACTGCTAGCAGAAAGAGGTACTCCTCTTCCCTTATTCTTGCAAATCTTACGTCTCTGCTCACACTGTATTCATCCCACGAGAGAAACTAGTTGAGCGTTCCTTACTGCACCTTCTTCATGATACTAAATGCACAAGGTTTCCTCCCATTTACTATTTCACCTTAGCTAGAGGTCAGTCGCCCGCCTGGATTTCAATTCAGGGTCAGTTGATTTGCAATTAAAAGAAGCAGCACCCGCTTAGGCGCACGGAGATTCTAGTCCGCCTGTTCACCGGGGAAGCGGCGCAGGAGCTACTTGCACCCGATCTGGAGGTCGGCGGGGCTTGAAGGGATGGCCGGGGGCGGTGCCAAGCACGGAGGTGCGGTGAGGTCGAGAGGAGGGCGGAGGCAGGGGACTGGGCCGGTGGTCACTGGCGTTTTGAGGAAGATCGTCAACACTGACTGGCTGGAGGTAGATGAAGGCGATCTGCCCGTTCTTTGTACATCGAACGGTGCAGAAAAAATGGACTGGCCTATTTGTTTTCAGTCGACTGTTATTTTCATAGGACCACACCTTGTGGTGTGCTGGAGGAGCATCTACATTTCCTAGCCATCCCTGTGCTCATATTTCGAAATCCTAGAATCTAGTAATTTCGTGTGCTATGCATGTTGTAGAGCTATCATATGTCTCCCGTCATTTATTTCTCACCCACCTGCTATCTGCTACTTTTACACTGTATTACTTGTGCGCACACTTCACCCATACTCACACTATTGTTTTTTTATGCATGGGTATTTTAGACTCTGACACGGTGTTGATGAATACACAAAAGAAAAGCCAGAAGTCACTCCAGTGTAATTCGAAGATAAGCACTAAGTGTTTCAGTGCTCTAAAGGGTGTAGTGTCAGCAGATGGAGACAGTAAACGTAGCTCTACAGTTGATGATCTCAATTGCCACACACAACCATCCCAGGTGCTTGCTTTAACTTCACGCTGTCAAATGTGGTTGCATGTTGCATATGGTGTCTAGCTTGTATTGTTTCCAATTTGGTTAAATTGCAACTGCTTACTTTACACATTATACCTTTGATAATGACATGCCTTCCTGTTTTTGATACATACTACATATGTGTATTAATCATGTTCTTACATCAAACTAATGCTCTTTTGTATCCCTCATCAATCACTTATGATGAGACAGTCACCTCAGTGGGTTACTGTGAGACGGGCTACTCGTTTAAAGAGTGCAGTGTCATCCTCCCCATATGATTCTCAAGAAATAGCAAGGCTAAATGAAGATAGTCAACGTAGCTCTCTAGTTGATGACCGCAATTCCCCTACACCACCATCGCAGGTGCTTGCTCTTACTTCGCAATGTAATATGTGGTTGCATGTTGCATATGGTTTCTACCTTGTAATGCTTCTAATTAGGGTAAATTGCATTTGCTTAGTTAACACATTATACCTGTGAATATGACATGCCTTCCTGTTTTTGGTACATACTACGTCTTTCTATTAACCATGTTCTTACATCAAACTACTTTTCTTGTGTATCCCTCATCAATCACTTTTGACGAGACACCTTCAAATTGACAGTGTAATATTGGTTGCATCTTGCATATCATTTCAAACATGTATTGCCTCTAATTTGTTGAAATGCCACTTATAATGAGACACTTCTAACTTGGTAGAGTGATTTTGGTTGGATCTTTCATATGGTGTCTAGCTTGCATTGCTTCCAACTTGTTGAAATGCCTTCTGCTTAGCGTTTTTTGTACATGTTCAATCCTCCTACAATGTGGTTGCCTTACATAAAAGTTGTGTTCGTCAGTATCATGCATCAACGAATTTGGAAGAGTGAATTCCATTCCTTTTTCTTGTGTGTTTACTTGACAAGGCAAAATCTAAAAGGACGAAC
Source organism: Thinopyrum elongatum (assembly GCA_011799875.1). Classification (NCBI taxonomy): domain Eukaryota; kingdom Viridiplantae; phylum Streptophyta; class Magnoliopsida; order Poales; family Poaceae; genus Thinopyrum; species Thinopyrum elongatum. Next base: position 585,505,323 of record CM022301.1, on the reverse strand, counting down.
GCACGGAATGATGGTGGTCCTCTGGAGCAACCGAAACAGATGATCTCTGCAGATTCTCCTGCTACTCCTACTGCAGTGCAAGTTCCAAATCTCATCTACCCTACTCCACAACCCCAGATGCTTGCTCTAACATGGCAGTGTGATATCTAGTTGCATGTTGCATATGGTGCCTAGCTTGTATTGCTCCTAATTTTTTAAGTTGCATCTCCTTAGCTTACACATTATACATGTGAATATGACACGCCTTCCTGTTTTTGGTACATACTACATCTGCCTATCACACCATGTTCTTACATTAAACTATTGTTCTTGCGTATCCTGCATCTATCACTTATGATGAGACAGTCACGCCTATGGGTTAGTATGAGATGCGCTACTCTTATAAAGAGTGCAGTTTCATCCTCCCCACATGATTCTCAAGAAACAGCAAGTCTAAATGAAGATATTGAACGTAGCTCTGTACTTGAAGACTGCATTTCCCCTACACTACCATCGCAGGTGCTTGCTCTAACTTCGCAGTGTGATATGTGGTTGCATGTTGCATATGGTGTCTAGTTTGTAATGCTTCTAATTAGGGTAAATTGCATCTCCTTAGTTTACGCATTATACCTGTGAATATGACATGCCTTCCTATTTTTGGTACATACTACATCTATCTGTTAACCATGTTCTTACATGAAACTACCTCTCTTCTGTATCCTGCATCAATCACTTACCATAGCTTACAGTGCTTCTAATTTGTTGAAGTGTCGTCTGCTTAGTTACCACATCATAGGTGTGAATATGTCAAGCCGTCCAGTTTTTCGTACATAGTCCATCCTCGTATCATGACTTTGCCTTTCATCAGAGTAGTATGCATCAGTATCATGCATGAATGAGTTCTAAAGAGCGAATTTTATTCATTTTTCTTGTCGGTTTGACCTCATAATGCAAAATCAATAAAGCGGAAGGAAATTGGTAAGGCATTGGATGATGGTGGTCCTTCCGAGCAACTGAAATGAAGGGTCTCTACAGATTATACTCTTCCATCCTCCCAACAAGATTCGCAAGCCAACGCAAGGCTAGACAGTCAACGTAGCTGTGTAGATGATGAGCACATCTCTCCTACTCCACCATCACAGGTGTTTGCTCAACTTGGCATTATTATATGTGGTTGCATGCTGCGTATGATGTCTAGCTTGTATTGCTTCTAACTTTGTTGAATTGCATCTGCTTACTTTACACATCATGCCTGTGAATATGACACATGTTCCTGTTTCTAGAACATACTATATCTGATCACACCATGTTCTTACATCAGACTATTGTTCTTGCATATCCCGCATCAGTCACTTATGATGAGGCACCTTTAAGTCGCCACTGTGATATTGGTTGTGTTTTGCATATGATTTCTAGCATGTACTGCTTCTAATTTGTTGAAACGCCAGACAGTTTGAACTTGGCAGAGTGATATTGGTTGCATCTTTCATATGGTGTCTAGCTTGCAGTGCTTCTAATTTGTTGAAATGTCTTCTGCTTAGTTACCACATCATAGGTGTGAATATGTCACGCCGTCCTATTTTTCGTACATATTCCATCCTCGTATCATGTGTTTGCCTTTCATCCGAGTAGTGTTCGTCAGTATCATGCATGAATGAGTTCTGAAGAGCGAATTTTATTCTTTTTTCTTATCGGTTTGACTTCACAATGCAAAATCAATACAGCTGAAGGAAATTAGTAAGGCAGTGGATGATGGTGGTCCTTCGGAGCAACTCAAACAGAGGGTCTCTACAGATTCTACTCCGTCATACTCCCAACAAGATTCGCATACAACACAAGGCTGGACAGTCAACGTAGCTGTGTAGATGATGAGCACATCTTCCCTACTCCACCATCACAGGTGCTTGCTCTAACTTGGAACTGTTATATGTGGTTGCGTGTTTCGTATGATGTCTAGTTTGTATTGCTTCTAATTTTGTTGAATTGCATCTGCGTAGCTTACAACTTATACCTGCAACAATCACTTACCCGTAAGACACATTTAACTTGGGAGTGTGATGTAGCTTGCATCTTGCATTGTCTTCTAGCTTGTACTGCTTCTAATTTCTTGAAATGGCACTTACGACGAGACACTTTTTACTTGATAGAGTGATATTGGTTGCATGTTCATATGGTGCCTAGTTTTCATTTCTTCTAATTTTGTTGAAATGCCTTCTGCTTACTGTTTTTCATACATATTCCATCCTCCTATCGTACGTGTGAATATGCAATGCTGTCTTTTTTTGTATATATTCCATCCTCCTATCATGCGCTTGCCTTACATCAAAGTAGTGTTCGCCTGTATCATGCATCAACCAGTTATGCAGAGCTAATTTTATTCATCTTCTTGTGGTTTTGACTTCAGAAGGCAATATCAAAAAAGAGGAAGGAAAAGAGTAAGTTAGGGGATGTTGGTGGTCCTCCGGACCGACACAAACAGAGACTCTCCAGATTTGCCACTGATACTGCTAATGCAGTTGAAGTCCCAAGTCTACATGATGAGTTCATCTCCCGTACTCCACCATCGCAGGTGCTTGCTCTAAGTTGACAGTGTGATAATTGGTTTCATGTTGCATATGTTGTCTAGCCTGTATTTCTTCTATTCTGATTAAATTGCACCTGCTGAGTTTATACGTTATACATGTGCATATGACATGCCTTTCTGTGTCTAGAATACACTACATCTATCTATCATACCATGTTCTTACATCAAAGTACTGCCATTGTGTATCCCATATCAGTCACTCATGATTGGACGCTTTTAACATGGCAGTTTGATAGTGGTTTCATCTTGCATTGATTTCTAGGTTGTACTGCTTCTAATTTTTTGAAATGCCACTTATGACAAGACACTTTTAACTTGGCAGAGTGATATTGGTTGCATCTTTCATATGGTGTCTAGTTTGCATTACTTCTATTTTCTTGAAAATCATTCTGCTTAGTTTACACATCGTAGCTGTGAATATGTCACACCGTCCTATTTTTCTTACATATTCCATCCTCATACGGTTGTCTTACATCAAAGTATTGCTTGTCTGTATCATGCATCAATGAGTTCTGAAGAGCGATTTTATTCTTTTGTGTTCTGGGTATGGCTTGACATGGCAAAGTTAAAAAAGAGCAAGGAAAAGAATATAGTAGGGAATGGTGTTACTCGTCGGGTGCAACGGAAAAGGATATGCCCTCGAGATTCTGCTGGTACTTATAGTGCAGTAGAAGGTCCAAGTCCACCGGCTAAATCTACAAACACAATATCACCTGCTCCACCAGCTGCAGCATCCACTTCAACTGTATCGGCATCTCAACGAGTTACTCATTCGTTTGCTCCGCAACTGGCCAGTTCCCAAGCTGCCTTCACACCTAACACTACTTCCGAAGCACTGCTGACACAACAGGACTTGGCAAGATCAGATGAACCTCATGAGCATCAACACCAAGACGGTACCTGATGATACGTCTCCATCGTATCTACTTTTCCAAACTCTTTTGCCCTTGTTTTGGACTCTAATTTGCATGATTTGAATGGAACTAACCCGGACTGACGCTGTTTTCAGCAAAATTGCCTTGGTGTTATTTTTGTGCAGAAATAAAAGTTCTCGGAATGACCTGAAAATCCACGGAGAATATTTTTGGAATAAATAAAAAATATTGGCAAAAGAATCAACCAAAGGGGACCCACTAGCTGTCCACAAGGGTGGAGGGACCCCCTAGGGCGCGCCCCCTGCCTTGTGGGTCCCACGAAGCTCCACCGACCTCAACTCCAACTCCATATATTCACTTTCGGGGAGAAAAAAATAGAGACAAGGATTCATCACGTTTTACGATGCGGAGCCGCCGCCGCCTCATGTTCTTCATCGGGAGGCCAGATCTGGAGTCCGTTTTGGGCTCTGGGGAGAGGAAATCGTCGCCATCGTCATCATCAACCATCCTCCATCACCAATTTCATGATGCTCACCGCCATGCGTGAGTAATTCCATCGTAAGCTTGCTGGACGGTGATGGGTTGGATGAGATTTATCATGTAATCGAGTTAGTTTCGTTAGGGTTTGATCCCTAGTATCCACCATGTTCTGAGATTGATGTTGCTATGACTTTGCTATGCTTAATGCTTGTCACAAGGGCCCCAGTGCCATGATTTCAGATATGAACCCTTTATGTTTTCGTGAATATATTTGTGTTCTTGATTCGATCTTGCAAGTTGTAGACACCTATTACGAGTTATGATCCTCATACCCCAAGGTGACAATAATTGGGATTCTTTCCAGTGATTACCATAGTTTGAGGAGTTCATGTATTCACTAAGTGCTAATGCTTTGTTCCGGTTCTCTATTAAAAGGAGGCCTTAATATCCCTTAGTTTCCATTAGGACCCCGCTGCCACGGGAGGGTAGGACAAAAGATGTCATGCAAGTTCTTTTCCATAAGCACGTATGACTATATACGGAATACATGCCTACATTATATTGATGAATTGGAGCTAGTTCTATATCACCCTAGGTTATAACTATTGCATGATGAATGCCATCCCACATAATTATCCATCATTGATCCATTGCCTACGAGCTTTTCACATATTGATCTTTGCTAATTTACTTTTTCGTTGCCACTGTTACGATTGCTACAAAACTGCTACTGTTACTTTTGCTATTGTTACCGTTACTTCCATACTACTTTGCTACTAAATACTTTGCTGCAGATATTAAGTCTTTTAGGTGTGGTTGAATTGACACCTCAGCTGCTAATACTTGAGAATATTCTTTGGCTCCCCTTGTGTCGAAACAATAAATTTTGGTTGAATACTCTACCCTCGAAAACTGTTGCGATCCCCTATACTTGTGGGTTATCAAGACCTTTTTCTGGCGCCATTATCGGGGAGCATAGCTCTATTCTCTGAGTCACTTGGGATTTATATCTGCTGATTACTATGAGGAATTTGAAAGATACTAGAACCAAGATTTTTACCTCTACTACTAGGGGAGGTAAGGAACTGCCATCTAGCTCTGCATTTGATTCACCTTCTGTTTTGAGTAAGCTTGTGATACCTACACCTGCTAGTAATTCTGATATGTCACATGTTATTGATGATGCCACTTCTGCTATGAATGATGCTTATGATGCTACTACTCTGCTTGATAAAACTGTGCCACTGGGTGAATTACTTGATGAACATCTTGCTAGAGTAAGAACTATTGATTATGGTGAAGATGATGATATTTCTGAAACTGATGAAATTATTGAAACTGAAAACTTTGAAACACATGTTAGACCTAGCCCTCCTAGATATGAACTTCCTGTTATGCCTGAGGGTTATGTTATGGAAGGAGAGGTAGCTAGGGACTTTCTTGCTTGTAAGGATAGAGATGATCTTAAGAAATTATTATGCAAGTGGAAAGAAAAATCTTTGAATGCTAGAATGCAATATGATCCTAAGTTTGCTACTTCACCTATCTGTGTTCCTGATAAGGATTATGAATTCTCTGTCGATCCTGAGTTAATTACTTTGGTTGAATCTGATCATTTCCATGGTTATGAATCTGAAACTGTTGTGGCACATCTTACTAAATTGAATTATATAGCCACCCTATTTGCTCATGAGGAAAAAATTCGCTATTACTATATTCTTAAGTTGTTTCCTTTCTCATTAAAGGGTGATGCTAAGATATGGTTTAATTCTTCTAGGCTAATTGTTTGAAGTACCAGGTAGGGTATATGTATTTGATCAGATCACATATTGAACTTGTATTTACGTATGTGCCTTACAAGTGTATCTTCTTCTAGGCTAATTGTTTGAAGAACAAGACCAACCGTTCTAAAGTGAAATTCCAATAGACAACAGGATCTCGTAGCTATATTGCACACTGCGAGGCTCTTGTAAATACCTGCTAGTTCCTTCTTTTTTCTGTGTCATATTATCATATCTATATTGACTTGTTCCAAATACAGAAGAAAGCCCGTGCGAACCAAAAAGAACCTTAACCGAATGCAGTGCAAATCTTCAAGGATTGCCACACCAGCAAGATGAAGGGCATGAGCACACCAGTTCAAGCCGCTGTTGTAAGTCCTTACTCCTCCTGCCTTTGAACTGCTTGTTACTGTGACGTGTTCATTTAACTGCTTGGTTTGCAGCCAATGTCAGTTACTCTATTCACTTTTATACACGGTTGTCTTAACGTATCATTTCACCTTACACGGTTTAAAATAGATGAAGGATATTCTTTTGGTCTTGATCTGTAATCTAGTTGTGATGTTCACGTGCCCACACAATGATACAATAGCATGTTTGTTTTATATCTGTTTGCCCATGATATGAATGATGTCATACTATGTTCATCCTACTTTAAACCATGTCTCTTTATCCTTACATGTCAACGAATGTGAGGAAATAGACAATACAGTAGGCATGCTACATGGACATATGTTCTGAAAGTGATTTTATTATGTAGTTGGCACTACAATACATGCTAATGTATTACAGTAGTTCACCAAAATAAGTTATGTATAAACGTGAAACCTACTTTGTTTGTTTTTGTCTCATTAGTAACTTATCTGGTACACTAATCTACAAGTTCAAACTTTCAGCAAGCTATGGAACAAATGATTGAACAGCCACAACCACCTGAAGGTGACGAGGCTACCACAGGCACAATGTCACCTCTTGCTGCAGTGCGTCAGTATCTCTCCACTAACAGTGCAAAAAGCACCTTCCTGCGTAATTCTGGGTTGGTTGTCAAGGTAACCTCGTCCAAATCGCCTACTAAACAAAATATTCTGGCTAGACAGAGTGATATATCTGTGCTCCAGACACAAGTCCAATCCCTAATGGACGTCGTTTCAGAAACAAGAATAGTGGTTGACAAATGTCGAAAAGACATGAATGCTTCGTTGTTCAAGAGCAATGGCGGAAAAAAGGGGAAGATCATGCTGCTCCATCAGATTCTACAGCCTGAAACATTAGCACTCAGGTCAAATGATCTGTGCTTCTATACATCTGATGGTACTTTTATCTGCAAGGACAGTAAACTTTATGCCAACAGGCCTTTTGTTGTATGGCTGGAATTTATTTTGTTGTGATACAGCATTTATCGTGCTGCCAAAGGCTGTAGAAATTACGACGCTATTTTTGTATAGTGTAGGTTTATCTTAGTAATGTATTCGGCCGAAAGCTTCGTAGGAGCCCAACGTGCCAACATTCGTCAGGCCCATTCCAATTGGGCTAAAAACTATTATGGGCCATAATTTGCATGTAGCCCACTAAAAATATCTTGGCCTAAATCAGCATAAGCTTTCATATTTTTGGTAGTCCTATGCCCCTAGTGGGCCTTTAACAGGCCTAAACATAATTTGGGCCCTTGGTAACAATAGGCCATTAACATGTGTAAATATCTTGAGCCCATAAAAAACATGGGCCTTTAATAGGCCGAAAGTGAGATTGGGCCCTGATTGTGCCAAATAACCCACTGGTCATTAGCAGGCCAAAATGTATCTCAGCTCGTGGTGGCCCATTTACAATGCGGATCGTTCACAGGCCGAAATTCAGACGGGCCGTAAATGCACCGACCTACTACACGGGCCTTTAACAGGCCGGAAGTTCGGTCGGGCTTGATTAGTATCAGTTTTATATGGGTCGTTAATAGGCCCGATGTGACGTTGGGCCACATATGGCCCATGGATTTCGTCCCATGTTAACAGGCCAAAAATCACAACAGGCTGGAAGTGGCCCAAATCTACAGTGGGCCTCTAACAGGCCGAATGTCAGACATGGCCGAATATGACCCAAATCCCTCACGGTCGTTTATGGGCCGAAAGTTTCAATGGCCAATAAATGGGCCCAAATGAAGCAGGACCTTTAACAGGCCGGAAACACACCGGGCCGTAATTCGGCCCAAATACTTAGCGGACTGTTAATGGGCTAGAAGTGACCATGGGCCGCGATGATGACAAGTTTAGAATGGGTCGTTGACGGGCCGATTTGACACTAGCCGTACGGGCCTTAACTGTGAATGGGCCGTCTACAAGCAGGCCGTTAATGGGCCAGCCTGCTAATTTTGACTGGGCCAGCCTTTTTTAACCTAAATGGGCCACTGTTGGGCCTTGCCATGTGTTGACGTACCATAGGCGCCTCCTGTCCATTGGGCGGTTGACATCTGTCCTTTTCGGGTGCTGACACGTGGTTGCTATAGCCAATGAGAATTTTACACGTGGAAAATCCTCATTGGTCCCAGCTGTTAACGGGTTATCAGATCCAAACCGGAACCCGATAGCTTAACGGCGACCCGTTACGGTGGATGCCACATGTCGGTTACCCTTGACGAAAGCACTTCTATGACGCGCGATTTATCGTCATGGAAGTGGACACTTCCGTGATGATAATTTTGGTAATGTCATGGAACACTCCTACGACAGCACAGGTATGACTATCTTGATTCTGTCATAAAATCGTCATGGATGTACAAGCATGACAGAAAACGTGACCTACTGTGACAAATACGTATCATCACGGAAGTGTATTTTTTTTGTAGTGCTCGAAGAAAGCATATGGTGGGTGAACAAATTACTGTTGAGCAATTGATAGAAAAGCGAATAATTACGATGATATCCAAGGCAATGATCATGAATATAGGCATCACGTCTGTGACAAGTAGACCGACTCATGCCTTCATCTACTACTATTACTCCACACATCGACCGCTATCCAGCATGCATCTAGAGTATTAAGTTCATAAGAACAGAGGAACGCCTTAAGCAAGATGACATGATGTAGAGGGATAAACTCAAGCAATATGATATAAACCTCATCTTTTTACGCTTGATGGCAACAATACAATACGTGCCTCGCTACCCCTACTATGTCACTAGGTGAGGACACCGCAAGATTGAACCCAAAACTAAGCACCTCTCCTATTGCAAGAAAAATCAATCTAAATAGCCAAACCAAACCGATAATTCAAAGAGAAATACAAAGATATTTAATCATGCATAAAAGAGTTCAGAGAAGAATCAAATAATATTCATAGATAATCTGATCATAAACTCATAATTCATCGGATCTCAACAAACACACCGCAAAAAACATTACATCAAATAGATCTCGAAGAACATCGAGGAGAACATTGTATTGAAGATCAAAGAGAGAGAAGAAGCCATCTAGCTGCTTGCTATGGACCCGTAGGTCTGTGGTAAACTACTCACACATCATCGGGAGGGCAATAGGGTTGATGTAGAAGACCTACATCATCGAATCCCCCTCCGGTAGATCGCCGAAAAAGGCCCCAAGATGGGATCTCATGAGAACAGAAGCTTGCAGCGACGGAAAAGTATTTTGGTGGACGCCTCTCGTGGTTTGGGAATATTTTAGGATTTATAGAGCTGAGATGGAGGTCGGTGGACTCCCGAGAGGCCCACAAGCCAGGGGGCGCCCCCCCCCCCATAGGGCGCGCCCTGAGGGCTTGTGGAGCCCTCGGGACTCTTCTGGCCCTCTCCCCAAGTCTTCTGGGTGTCTTCTGGTCCAAGAAAAATCATCGCGAAAGTTTTATTCCATTTGGACTCCGTTTGATATTCCTTTTCTGTAAAACTCAAAAACAAGGAAAAAACAGAAACTGGCACTAGGCTCTAGGTTAATAGCTTAGTCCCAAAAATAATATAAAATAGCATATAAATGCATATAAAATGATAGATAATATAATAGCATGGAACAATCAAAAATTATAGATACGTTGGAGACGTATCAAGCATCCCCAAGCTTAATTCCTGCTTGTGCTCGAGTAGGTAAATGATAAAAACAGAATTTTTGATGTGAAATGCTATCTAACATATTTTTTTAATGTAATCTTCTTTATTGTGGCATGAATGTTCAGATCCATAAGATTCAAAAAAAAGTTTAATATTGACATAAAAACAGTAATACTTCAAGCATACTAATAAAGCAATCGTGTCTTCTCAAAATAACATGGCAAAAGAAAGTTATCCCTTCAAAATCATATAGTCTGGCTATGCTCCATCTTCACCACACAAAGTATTTAATCATGCACAACCCCGATGACAAGCCAAGCAATTGTTTCATACTTTTGGTGTTCCCAAACTTTTTCAACTTTCACGCAATACATGAGCGTGAGCCATGGATATAGCACTATAGGTGGAATAGAATATGGTAGTTGTGGAGAAGACAAAAAGAAGGAGAAGGTCTCACATCAACTAGGCGTATTAACGGGCTATGGAGATGCCCATCAATAGATATCAATGTGAGTGAGTAGGGATTGCCATGCAACGGATGCACTAGAGCTATAAGTGTATGAAACTTCAAAAAGAAACTAAGTGGGTATGCATCCAACTTGCTTGCTCACGAAGACCTAGGGCAATTTGAGGAAGCCCATCATTGGAATATACAAGCCAAATTCTATAATGAAAAATTCCCACTAGTATATGAAAGTGACAAAATAGGAGACTCTCTATCATGAAGATCATGGTGCTACTTTGAAGCACAAGTGTGGAAAAAGGATAGTAACATTGTCCCTTCTCTCTTTTCTCTCATTTTTTTTGGTGGGCTTCTTTTACCTCTCTTTTTTATTTGGGCTTATTTGGCCTCTTTTATTTTTTTGTAAAGTCCGGAGACTCATCCCAACTTGTGAGGGAATCATAGCTTCCATCATCCTTTCCTCACTTGGGACAATGCTCTAATAATGAAGATCATCACACTTTTATTTACTTACAACTCAAAAATTACAACTCGATACTAGAACTAGATATCACTCTATATGAATGCCTCCGGCGGTGTACCAGGATGTGCTATGATCAAGAGTGACATGTATAAAAAATATGAACGGTGGCCTTGCCACAAATACTATGCCAGCTACATGATCACGCAAAGCAATATGATAATTGTGAAGTGTGTCATAATAAACGGAACAGTGGAAGTTGCATGGAAATATATCTTGGAATGGCTATGGAAATGCCATAATAGGTAGGTATGGTGGCTGTTTTGAGGAAGGTAAATGGTGGGATGAATGCACCGGCGAGAATTGCGCGGTACTAGAGAGGCTAGCAATGGTGGAAGGGTGAGAGTGCGTATAATCCATGGACTCAACATTAGTCATAAAGAACTCAGATACTTATTGCAAAAATTTATTAGCTATTGAAACAAAGTACTACACGCATGCTCCTAGGGGGATAGATTGGTAGGAAAACACCATCGCTCGTCCCCGACCGCCACTCAAAAGGAAGACAGTCAATAAATAAATCATGCTCCGACTTCATCACATAACGGTTCACCATACGTGCGTGCTACGGGAATCACAAAATTTTAACACAAGTATTTCTACCAATCCACAATTACTCACTAGCATGACTCTAATATCACCATCTTTATATCTCAAAACAAATGCAAGGAATCAAACTTCTCATAGTATTCAATGCTCTTTATATGAAAGTTTTTATTATATCCCTGTTGGATGCCCATCATATTAGGACTAAATTCATAACCTAAGAAAATTACCATGCTGTTTAAGACTCTCAAAATAATATAAGTGAAGCATGAGAGTCCAACAATTTCTATAAAATAAAGCCACCGCCGTGCTCTAAAAAGATATAAGTGAAGCACTAGAGCATATTGCCTAGCTCAAAAGATATAAGTGAAGCACATAGAGTATTCTAATAAATTCACAATTAATGTGTGTCCCTCTCAAAAGGTGTGTACAGCAAGGATGATTGTGGCAAACTAAAAAGCAAAGATTCATATCATACAAGACGCTCCAAGCAAAACACATATCATGTGGTGAATAAAAATATAGCCTCAAGTAAATTTACCGATGGATTGAAGATGAAAGAGGGGATGCCATCTGGGGCATCCCCAAGCTTAGATGCTTGGTTGTCCTTGAATATTACCTTGGGGTGCCTTGGGCATCCCCAAGCTTAGGCTCTTGCCACTCCTTATTCCATAGTCCATCCAATCTCTACCCAAAACTTGAAAACTTCACAACAGAAAACTCAACAGAAAACTCATAAGATCCGTTAGTATAATAAAATAGATCACCACTTTAGGTACTGTTGTGAACTCATTCTAAATTTACAATGGTGTTATATCTACTGTATTCCAACTTCTCTATGGTTCATACCCCCCGATACTACCCATAGATTCATCAAAATAAGCAAACAACACATTGAAAACAGAATCTGTCAAAAACAGAACAGTCTGCGAAGATCTGAATTGTTCTCATACTTCTGTAATTCCAAAAACTCTGAAAAATTAGTAAAAGAGAGCCAATTTGTATATAAATCTTGTGTAAACAATTCAGATTTTTTCCACGCTCCAGTTAATTTAAACAATTCTGTTACTGGACGCATAAGTTTCTGTTTTTCAGCAAAATTAAATCAACGATATACCAAAGTATCCCAAAGGCTTTACTTCGCTCAAACACTAATTGAAACACCAAAACACAATTACTACAGAGGTAATAATGTGTATTTTCATAAAAACATAAAATAAAAATATTGGGTTGTCTCCCAACAAGCGCTTTTCTTTAAAGCCTTTTAGCTAGGCATTGGTAATTTTAATGATGCTCAGATGGAAGATAGCAATTGAATACGAAGAGAGCATCATGTGGCATGTGAAAAAAAAGTTTAAGTCTAACATACTTCCTATGCATAGGCATTTTATAAGCAAACAAATTATCAATACAAGCAAAAACTAGCATATGCAAGGAAGAAGAAAGAAACAATAGCAATCTCAACATAACGAGAGGTAATTTAGTAACATGAACATTTCTACAACCATATTTTCCTCTCTCATAATAATTACATGTAGGATCATAATCAAATTCAACAGTATAACTATCACATAAAATATTCTCTTCATGATCCACATGCATGCAAAGTTGACACTCTTCCAAAATAGTGGGATTATCAAATAAAGTCATGACCTCTCCAAGCCCACTTTTATCAAAAATTTCATGAGATTGATCATTCTCCAAAGTAGTGGGATCATTATTACCTAGAGTTGACACTCTTCCAAACCCACTTTCAATATTATCACAACCATATTCATCATGAGGCTTAAATAAATTTTCAAGATCATAAGAAGCATTATCACCCCAAGCATGATCATTACAACAAGTAGTGGACATAGCAAAACTAGCATCCCCAAGCTTGGGGTTTTGCATATTATTAGCACAATTGACATTAATAGAATTTATAATAACATCATTGCAATCATGCTTTTCATTCAAGGAGCTATCATGAATCACTTCATCAATTTCTTCACAATTTTTAGATTCACGAATTTCAAGCAAAACTTCATAAAGATAATCTAGTGCACGCAACTCACTAGCAATTGGTTCATCATAATTGGATCTCTTAAAAAGATTAGCAAGTGGATGAGGATCCATAAACTTTTTGCTTTCTGATTTTCAATAAATACACAATTATTCCAAGCGTACAAGCAAACAAACCAAGTAAGACATAAAAGGCAAATAAAAAGGCAAATATTTTTGTGTTTTTCTGAAAATGTTTTAGAAGTGGGGGAGAGGAAAATGAGAGGCAAAAAGCAAATAATGTAATGCAAGAGATGAGAGTTTATGATGGGTACTTGGTAGGCTTGACGTAGAACCTCCCCGGCAACGGAGTCAGAAATTCTTCCTTCTACTTCTTGAGCTTGCGTTGGTTTTTTCCTTGAAGAGGAAAGGATGATGCAGCAAAGTAGAGATAAGTATTTCCCTCAGTTTGAGAACCAAGGTATCAATCCAGTAGGAGGTACGAACAAGTCTCCAATCTATGCACATGCACAAACAATCAAACACTTGCACACAACGCGATAATGGGGTTGTCAATCCCTTCACGGTCACTTGCAAGGATGAGATCTAATAGAGATGGATATAAAATATTACTAAAACGTAAAACAAAGTAAAAACAAATAAATTGTAGCAAGGTATTTTTGGGTTTTTTGGTTTTCTAGATCTGAAAATATATGATGGAAAATAGACCCGGGGGCCATAGGTTTCACCAGAGGCTTCTCTCTTGAAGAAAGCATACGGTGGGTGAACAAATTACTGTTGAGCAATTGATAGAAAAGCGAATAATTATGATGATATCCAAGGCAATGATCATGAATATAGGCATCACGTCCGTGACAAGTTGACCGACTCCTGTCTGCATCTACTACTATTACTCCACACAACGACCGCTATCCAGCATGCATCTAGAGTATTAAGTTCATAAGAACAGAGTAACGCCTTAAGCAAGATGACATGATGTAGAGGGATAAACTCAAGCAATATGATATAAACCCCATCTTTTTACCCTTGATGGCAATAATACAATACGTGCCTCGCTACCCCTACTATGTCACTGGGTGAGGACGCCGCAAGATTGAACCCAAAACTAAGCACCTCTCCAATTGCAAGAAAAACCAATCTAGTTAGCCAAACCAAACTGATAATTCAAAGAGAAATACAAAGATATTTAATCATGCATAAAGGAGTTTAGAGAAGACTTAAATAGTATTCATAGATAATCTGATCATAAACTCACAATTCATCGGATCTCAACAAACACACCGCAAAAAGTATTACATCGAATAGATCTCCAAGAACATCGAGGAGAACATTGTATTGAAGATCAAAGAGAGAGAAGAAGCCATCTAGCTACTTGCTATGGACCCGTAGGTCTGTGGTAAACTAATCACACATCATCCGTAGGGCAATAGGGTTGATGTAGAAGCCCTCCATGATCGAATCCCCCTCCGGCAGATCGCAGGAAAAGGCCCCAAGATGGGATCTCACGAGAACAGAAGCTTGCGGCGGCGGAAAAGTATTTTGGTGGACGCCTCTGGTGGTTTGGGAATATTTTAGGATTTATAGAGCTGAGATGGAGGTCGGTGGACTCCCGAGGGGCCCACAAGCCAGGGGCGCCCCCCCCCCCCCTAGGGCGCCCTGAGAGCTTGTGGAGCCCTTGGGACTCTTCTGGCCCTCTCCCAAGTCTTCTGGGTGTCTTCTGGTCCAAGAAAAATCATCGCGGAAGTTTTATTCCGTTTGGACTCCGTTTGATATTCCTTTTCTGTAAAACTCAAAAACAAGGAAAAAACAGCAACTGGCACTGGGCTCTAGGTTAATAGGTTAGTCCCAAAAATAATATAAAATGGCATATAAATGCATATAAAACATCCAAGATAGATATTATAATAGCATGGAACAATCAAAAATTATAGATACGTTGGAGACGTATCACCCAACGGTAGGCCCTTCTGCCAGCAAAAGAAAAAGATCCGAACAAATTAAAACGAGCAAGAAGCTGATGATCCGAAGAAAAGGATAGGTGGCAGGCAACCTTACACAAATTCAGCTCAATATATCTCTCATGATGACTACAACACTGTTCCAGGAGAAGATTCATCACAGAGAAGAAAGAGTCTGCAAAGGATTCGACGCCACTGGGTGCGAAAGTTGTTTCACTACAAAATGATTCATCCTCGGTTTGCCAAGAACTTTGCTTTCCATCCTCCATGGGATGACTGTCGTGAAATTGGTCTTGTCCGTGCAAGTGATCCTCAGGAAAGACTGCCACCTCCACCGATGCACATGAGTCGTCTCTTAAGACTCCCGAATCTTATCCTGATGAATTGGCCAAGCGCCTGAAGAATGCCGAAAAGAGAGCCAAGAAGGCTGAGAAAGAACAAGCTAGAGAAGAAGAAAATCATCGTCTCGTCAAATCAGACGTCGAGAAGAAAAAGGCTGATGGAAAAGCAGAACGCCGTTCAAAGAACAAACATGATCCCAGATCTGCTGCTCTAAAGAAAAAGAGTGCACCGAAGAAAAGGCCAGCTAAACAAATTGCTAGAAATGATGAAAGTAATTCCTCTGATCAAGATGGTCCTCCCCTCACAAGGGAAGAAGTTGAAGCAACTCTTTCCGAACAAGTGAACATCACTACATCCACTGTTCCGCCTGATCTGCGAGCAAGTGTTGTCCCAACAGCACCCCCGAAGAAGAACCCATTGAAGAGAAAGACTCCTCCTACCACTGTTACAATGGTTGATAAAGTAAACACAACTCCTCATCCTGAGGCTATTGATATGCAAGACTTGGTTGTTGAAGCTCCAGTTAGCACAGCCAAGCCAGGGGAGAAAGTTCCGAAGCCCAAGATGAAGCAAATCAAAGCTCCTACTAACAAGCAGAATGCTTCAAGAGAAAATGTTGTGATGGAAAAGACTGCTAAATTTGCTCCGAAAATGACTCAACCATTAGCTTCTATGCCTTCGACCGAGCAAAATGCAACACAAATCGCTCCTGTTGCACAGCCTCACGATGATTCTGCTGCACCACATTATTTCAATCAAATGTTCATCATGGAACAGCTTGACAGATTTGTGGAGAACCTGTTTGATGCAGAAGTGGCATCTTTGCCCATTCCCTCTGAAGTAATTACTCAAGCTTCTACTCTGGTCCAGGACATGAGAAATGATTCTGTAGAGATAAACTCACTGCCCAGCTCAAGGACCTTGACAGCCGTATGAAAGACACGAAATCTAAGTTTGTCATCAAGCAACTTGAAGAATCCTATGTGGATGTCAATAAGGCTTTGACTTTCCTTCGGAACAGATGACTAGGATTTCATTCTGACCTAGATCAAATTGTTCGCAAGGTCTGCCTCGATCATCAAGCCCAAGTTACTGGCTACAATGATCTTGTCAAAGGGCACATTGATCCATCGAAGCAAAAGAAGAATAAGAAAATTGCAACAAGGAATGCTCCTCCTCCTCCTGCGAAGGAAAAGTCTCCAGATGCTGTGACACAGAAGGAAAACTCTCTGAAGCCTACTATTCCCCCTCGGGCTCATGAACCAGTTATCGATGCTCATACGTCACCAAGGCTAACTGAACCAGTGAATGTGGCCTCTCCTGTTCATGAAGCAAATCCTTCTCAGCAAAATGTATCAGAAGAAGGTGAAATCCATCAGTCTGAGAACCAAGCCTCTCTAGTTCGTGTTGAGACAAATGAATTTGTTAATCCCAAGGAACCTCAACTGACTACCGAAGAACATCATCCCAAGTCCTTTGTGCCTGATAAAGTAACTGCTCCCTCTCCACTTCGAATTTCACTCGACACCATGAAGAGAACTTCAGATGTCGGTCCCTCTGCAGTAAAGTCAGTTTCTGCTCATCACTCAGATTCAGTAATTTATGGCGATGAAGTGATTTCTGTTGAAGATGAGCTCAAATATCCATATCCTCATGAGCAACTGCCGTTATTCTCTATCAGCGTTGGCGTCAAAGGGCCACTTTTCAATCGAAACACATATCCTCGGTTCTTTCAAGAGAGTCCATACAACAAGCCTCAAACTTCTGAATCGCCTTGGTTCTGGACTCAAGAACACGCTATTTCTTATTCTCGGATCCTTTATGATAGCCGGCAAACTTTTCCTCATGAGTTCCCGGATATCGCTGTGATGAAGAACATTGGCTGCTTTAATCAAGTGTTGCAAGACATCGAAGATTTTGGCCTCACACATGTCCTTGCATATCAGCATCCCTGGAACAGAGAGATAATCCTTCAATTTTATGCCACACTGTATATCTCCGATGATGAATCTGATAGCACAAAGTGGATCATGGAATGGATGACTAAATGGAAAAGAATAAAGTGCTCTGCTATGGACTTTGTGTCTCATTTTCATTTCCCTCATTTCAAACATGGCAAGATAGAAATTCGAGTTCATAACATTGATGCAATTTCCGATGAAGATTTCCGGTGCACAATGGATCAAGATAAAATTTGTGATTACACTGGTCCTCCCTTACCCGAGCATTTGACCTTCTATAATCAAACTCTGTATCATATGCTCACTTATACCATCTGTCCTCTGGCTGGGATGAACACTGACAACGCTATTTCTGATGCTCTTCGGAACACCATCTATGCCTTCTCCCAAGGATTCATCTTCGATGTCGAAGACTTGTTTCTGCGCATCCTGATGGATTCGGCTCAGCATCCGAAAACTCTCAAATTCTTTGGGCCTTGGATTCAAAAGGTGGTTGACTATACAATCAAAACCGAATATTTGGCCAAAGTCAGTCACAAAAGCTTCATTCCTCCTGTATGTGATACTCTGAAAGTAATGGAAGATTTTTCCTCGGGGAAAGCACCAGTGTCAAGCCCTCCAGATTATCATAACACTTTCAATGGGCCACGGCTACCTCAGCGTGATAGACAACCGAATACACAACCCCCTTCACATATTGAAGTGAGCTTGCGCACCCAACAGTTGTTGTTGAAGCATATGGTTGAGGATCGCCAAGAGAAAGAACACCTGGCTGCCGAACTAAATGCAATCAACAACCGTACAAAAGTTGTGCACATGATCATGGCTGAAAACAAGAAGCGCCTATGGAAACTGCTTCGGAAGTTCTTCTCCGAGAAGCAATTAAGCAACTCTAGTCTGAAAGAACTTTATGAGTATATTGATCAAGGGTTTTCAGCTGAAGATTTTCAAGATCGTATTACTCCACCTTTGCCAGCTCGTGTGCCAACAACTGATTTACTTCGGTTTCATATGCGTAAAATGCTCGATGAATCAGAAGCAACATCGCCCACGGAAAAACCTGCTGAAGGAAATGTGTTGTCTCACAAAGATCAACAAGCTGATCCCAATGTGCCTTCATCCTCACAACCACAAGCCAGCCTTGAAGGAGATTCTACTGCTGCTGACGATGAAGATGTACCAACCACCTCCGAATCAGAAACATCTTCGGGCAGTTCTCCGGGCGATGCCTCAAAGTGAATCAAGTTCACCTCATTTTCACTCATGTCATTCGTCACCTTTTTTACACTAGTTGACAAAAAGGGGGAGAATTACATCGAGAGTTTCGATAGATTTGCTCTGTTGGATTTGATCTCTGTGTTTATTTGCTCTGGTTTATGAGACTTTTGAGCCCTTTGCCTCAAAGACAATTTGTACCACTTTACGTGCTCTGATGTAAAACTTCTGATATGTGCTGTAATATTAGTAACCCTGCCTGTTGCATTATTTTTCTCTCTAAGCAATTGTTTTGCAGGTGGAATTATTATCAGAAGTCATGAATGATTGCACTATACACTCGATGGATTACATATCATCAGTGCGAATCATTACCTTGAATGATTGAAAAACCCTCCACTTATTTAAATCAATTGCAAGGAATTTCATTGTACATCATTGACCCTACATACATCTAGGGGGAGTATATTTCAACATCGAGTCAATTAACGCAAGTTCACTCTTGTTCGATTTACATTCCACCTATCTATCTTCACTTTGATGATTATCTGTTTTGTCAACAATCGTCCAAAAAGGGGGAGATTGTTGGTGCAATGATAGGCCCCTTATGTTTTTGAGTTTGTTGACATAAACGGTATGGGACTTATGTGTTTGCTAGTGCTCACAGAGTAGCAGGTCCCCGAAGTATCGAGGAGTTTGATGCCAACGATGAAGATAATCTCTCTGTGTGGCAGTGAAGGTTATCACCGAAGATGAAGCTAACAAGAGTGACCCCTAAAAATTGCTAAAGTTCAAGCAATTGGTTCGGTGTTTGTTCGAAGAAAATGACTGCGTTCGAGGAAGAATGAAGACGAAGTGAAGACGTAGCATTTGTTTCGTTATTCTTCTTCTTTCTTTAAGTCATAGGACCACCGTACTATTAAGAGGGGTGTAGCGTTTGAAGCTTTGATTCTCTGATGCTAAACCCAAATCCTATGAAAGATGTGAGAGAAATCTCTTTGTGCTCCGAGCAAATACTTGCCAGCAAGAGATTGTGATCTTCTTCGCTACGAGAGATTTGTCTCGGACCGAGGAGTTAGCATTACTTGTTCCTCAAGTAATGTTACCGTTGCACCAAAATCCAACCGTTGAAAACGTGTCGGTTGGCCATTGGCTGGACCTCATGTCCAAAATGGTCATTTCCCATCTAGGAAGGCTGCGGCTATAAATAGCCACCCCTCGCCGGCTTTGTCCGCGGGCTGCTCCGTTTGATTCTGAGAAGATTGTTGAGCAACCCACTCTCTGAGCGATTTGAGTTTAAATTCCACCGAGAGAAAAACCCTAGGGCCGAAGAATTAGATAGTGGTTCAGCATCACTGGAATCTAAGTTTAGTACGCTCCGCCTATTACTCTTGAGAGCTGCAAACTCTCTAGGCGGTTAGGTGTCAATTTCTTCAGAGACCAAGAGTGATTGTGGTTCTCGAAGAAGAAGTTTGCAAAGGTTCGGAGATCGCCTTCAAGTATCTACCACGAGTAATCAGCATCGGTTGACGAATCGATTATCGAGGAGAATAGGGTGGAGAGATTTTACCTTCCGTGTTAAGTCACAGCCCCTCCAACCAGACGTAGTCCTTGTGCAGAAGGATGAACTGGTCAAACAAATACCTTGTCACCATCGAGCATCTTCGGTTATCTCTGTCACCCATATTTACCTTCAATGCATTTTCTTTCGTATGATTTGCCTCAATGCATTGCCTAGTTTCCCTTCGGTACTCTGTCTTAGTTCGATGTAGTTTATTTTTCCTTCATTCCGCTGCTGGGTTCTGAGAGATTTAAGTTTTCCGAAGAAAAATTAAAACTCCCATTCACCCCCTCCCCCCCCCAACTCTGGTAGACATACTTCGTTCCTACAGAAGGTATTCGGGCGGGATCATCGGACTCCATTGTTCAAGGATGTTAGTCTCGCGGATGAAGCCGTGGTAGATGGCGGCCAAGGTATATCTCTTGGAGTTAGGCAAAGTTCTCACCGGGATTTGGAAGACAGCAAGAACGGGATTGCTCCCGGGTCTAAGTTCCAAACCTTCTTGGAATTGAAGATGTGGCTCGACAACTACTCGGTTACGCATTATCGTCCACACAAGGTGGTGAACTCGGACGTCAATGTGTGCTACACGGTTGCATGTGAAGAGAAAAAATGTCCATGAATTGTGCGTGCAAGACCATGGAAAGGAGGGCCCACTTGGTACGTAGTGAGTTGTGTACCAAGTCACATGTGCCGAGGCAAGAGGGTGGATGGGAAGGTTGTGTCCCAAAACCACACACAACTCACGTTTGAATTCATTGCTTACAGGCTTTCCAACTCAATATCCACACACTTCCAACAATGAGCATCGAACAAGTCATGGACCTTGTGAAAGCCATCTTTCATTACAAGGTGAAATACGGCAAGGCATGGAAGGCGAAGCAAGCCGCATTTAAGATGTTGTATGGTAATTGGGATGAAGCATACAACCGAATCCCTAGGTTGTTGTTAGCTATGGCCGCCACAAACCTGGGCATGGTTCATGTGGTCGAGCCTCATGGGCAAAAAACAACGGTTCACGACGGAAGGACCGTCCGAGTATTTGGCCGTGCATTTTGGGCGTTCGGGCAATGCATGAGCAATATGATGGCCGCCAACATGGAGGTCGGGCTTTCATGGTCTCCCTAACACAGTGTGATTGCTCTTGCGGGAGGCCATTGTTGCTTCATCTCCCATGCTCACACTTGTATACCGCCGGTCACGTTAGGAATGTGGACGTCAATCACCCGCTCACCATGAGGGAGTCAGAGTTCTCAATCATGATGGTCAAGAATACATGGGCTTCCCGATTTCACCCATACTTTGACCAATCACAATGGCCGGAGTACCATGGAGTTCAACTATGGCCGGATCCGGATTCGAAGGTTGTTAAACGGGGTAGACGTAAGACAAAGAGTCTTAGAGGTGACATGGACGGATGGGGCCATGGTGGCGGCCGCGAATCAGGCAACGGCCAATTCCAAAAGCCTCGTGAGTGCTCCCGTTGTGGGGAATGCAAAGGTCAGGGCCACAACAAAAGAAAGTGTGCCAAACCAAGAAAGAGGTCAAAGAAAAATGATGCAAGCACAAGCCAACAAGGAGGTACACAGGGTCCTAGCCAAGCAAATAGTACTCAACAAGGGCCAAGAAGCAAGTGGTAGCCATCCAAGTGGTAGCCAACAAGTGCCAAACCAACCAGGTAGTAGCCAACAAGGGGCGGGCCAAAGAGAAACTGGGCAACAAAGAGGGAGGCAACTAGGACTTACAAGAAGACGTGGTGGTGATAGAGGCCGTGGTGGTGGTAGAGCTCGTGGTGGTGGACTACGCCTTGGTGGCGGTCTAGGCCGTGGCGGTGCTCTAGGTCGTGGTGGTGGTCTTGGCCTTGGTGGTGATTTTGGCCGTGGTGGTGGTCTTGGCCTTGGTGGTGATCTTGGCCGTGGTGGTGGTCTTGGCCTCGGTGGTGATCTTGGCCGTGGTGGTGGTCTTGGGCAAGGTCATTATAGAGGAATGTTTGGATACCTCGATGGACCATTTCCGTATGTTGCTCACTAACTATAATGTTTCAATTTACATATTTTTTATATGTTCTTGTTGTCCTTATTCACTAATATGTTGCAATGTACATGTTTTTCCATATGTTCTTCTTGTCATTACTAACTATTACGTTTGTCTCATCGTAGGTATGG
Organism: Thinopyrum elongatum; assembly: GCA_011799875.1. NCBI lineage: Eukaryota > Viridiplantae > Streptophyta > Magnoliopsida > Poales > Poaceae > Thinopyrum > Thinopyrum elongatum. The sequence continues at coordinate 585,482,843 of CM022301.1, read as the reverse complement.
CGGCTTATGCTTCCTAATCAAAGCATGCCAACAATCATCACAAAAAGCATGCCTACAATCGGTACAAACTAAAAGGAAAATTGAATAATAATGTAATATCTACAATCAAAGCATGCCAACAATCATCACAAAAAACATATGTATCCAAAACAATATAGGGTTCTATAATGGTTTCATCTAAAAAACATCTCAACATGTAGGGTTCCGCAACGAAAGCATTCTTGTCAATACAAATCTAGGATTTCATCTAACTCGTCTAAAAAAACATCAACACAAACATCTAGACATGTATAAGGTTCATCTCAACAATCTAGGTTTTCAACATAGAAGCATATCTTTTCAATACATATCAACTAAACTAGGGTTACAAAATAATTACAAATCATCTACAAATCTTAAATCCCACAATCAAACAAGGGTTCCACAAATTTTCAAAATAAGTTACATTTTCTGGATAGAAAGAAGGGGATCGGAGGAGAGTACCTTCTAGGATGGATTGGTGAAGGAATCCACGGACCAAATCGTCAGATTTAAAAAATTTGGGAGAGAGGATTGAGGGGGGAGAGGAGGAAGCCACCACTGCTAACTTTCTGTAACTGGGGTGGGGTGGGGGGAGGGCTAGCGCGCGGATGCCTCTAAGTCACAGTGCAGCGCCTACGGGTTAGGCGCTACACACTACACGTGTGACGCCTAGCTCTCAGGCGGCACTGTTGGGTGTGGGCCCCAAGGATGCCACGCTGGCCAGACATGCAACGCCTAAGAGCTAGGCGTTGCACCGTAGGGTGTGGCGCCTGCGTGTCGGGCGCCACACAAAAGGGTTAGCTGAGTGAAATTTTTTTCGAACCAGTTTAGTTTGTGAATTGTTTTCGTCCATAGGTCAAATTTGTCAAAATTACCATCTTTCTCTCGTCTTCCCCTGCTCTGCTCTGCTCCGGCCCCGCACGGCAGGCAACCCTGCTCTGCTCTCTGTACCGTGGGTTGGCGGCAAGAGAGAATGAAAGCCAATCCAACAGCCGCTTAATTCCTTTGCAGTTTTTCGGAAAAGAAAGAGCCAATCTGTTGAACATATTTGTGCATGTATATTGTGTCGTAGGCCCACCTCCTAGTTCTCATGTATAGTTGAGGTTGTGGCCCCGTCTTGTACTTCATATATACGTGCCCAGTGCACCCGATCAATGCATTGTGTGTTGCTCGGCCTAAACCTAGTCTTCCACATGGTATCAGTTTCCCCCCACGATCCTACCCTAGCCTAGCCGCCGCCGTCGCGCCTCCTCCTGCGTCGCCGCCGCTACCTCCTGCCGCTGCCACCCGCCGCCGCCAGCGGCTCCCTCTAGCCGCTGTCGCGCGTCGCCACTGCCACCTCCCCCTTCCCGCTTCCGCCACCCCTCCTCTCAAAACCCTAGCCGCCCGCCCCGACCTGCTGCCACCACCCAAACCTGCCGCCGCCGCCCTTACCTCCCCACCGCCGCCCTTCCCTCCCCGCCTCCGCCACACAACCTAGCCGCCGCAGCTCCTGCTCTCGCCGCCGCCGCTGCCCGTGTCTCTCTCTCTCCACCCAACATCTGCCGCCATGAGCTCCTCCATCTCCACCACCTCCAACCCTTTTATTGGTCCGGATGTCACTCTCGTTCGCGATCTCAACATCCACGAGTGTGTCCCGGTGGTTCTTGATCAATCCACCACCTCCTACTCCGCTTGGAAGCGGTACTTCTCCTTGGTGTTTCGCGAGTACTTGCTCCAAGGCCACGTCGATGGCACCGTGTACTCCAGCCTCATGGTGAACGACGAGGAGTGGATGATCCTCGACGCCACCATCATCCGCTGGTTCTACCTCACCATCTCCAAGGACCTCTTCCACACGGTGGTGGACGATGACGACGATGCCTACGCCGTCTGGACCATGCTCAACGGCCTCTTCACCAACAACAAGCTCCGGCACAAGGTCCTCCTCGACGGCGAGTTCTATGGGTGCCAGCAGCTTGACTCGTCCATCGACGATTTTTGCATGCGCCTCAAAAAGCTCGCCCACGAGCTCCGTGATCTCGGTGAGACGATTGGCGACGAGCTCCTCATCAGCACACTCACCGCCGGCCTCAACGAGGACTTTGGGAACGCCGCCTCCAACCTCACTCTCATCCCGGAGCCCACCTTCACCAAGGTGGTGGCGTACCTCAAGCTGGAGGAGAGGCGGATGAAGATGGCCCGGACCCGGGCGACCCACACCACCCTCACTGCTGGCACTCGCCGCGGGCCCTCGCCACCCGCCCCGGCCCCTCCTCAGCCGTGCCCCGCGCCGGCCCTTCCGTCGCCGCCGGCCGCCTTCCTGTACCAGCAGCTGCCAGCTCCGGCCGCCAATGACCGCCATCACGGTGGTCGGCGCGGCGGGCGCAAGCAGCAGCAGCCGCAACCGAACGGCGCTCAGGGCGGAGCGTCGCGTCAGCCGGCCCCGTGGTACGCCAGTCAAAACCCTTGGACCGGGGTTGTGCACTCTTACTTCATGCTGGTGTCACGGACCCCTGCTCCCGGGATCCTCGGCGCGCGGTCTCCTTCGCATCAGGCGTTTTACGCCGCGCCGCTGCCCTATGCGGTGCCCTACGGGCCGCTCTCCTACGGCCAACCGCCACAGCCAGGAGGGCTGCCGCCGCTGCCCCTGACGGTCCCGCCATTGTCGCCGATGCCCGCGCTTCCCCCGGCGCCATGGGACCCGGCCTTGCTTGCGGCTCTGCACTCTGCTCCCACCCCGGCCAACTACACCGGGGGTGGCGACTGGTATATGGACACCGGAGCTACGGCTCACATGGCTGCCCAGCCTGGTAACCTCCACACCTCCTATCCCATCCATACTTCCACTCGCATCACCGTCGGGGACGGTTCCTCTCTCCCTATTACTCACATAGGGCATGCATCTTTTCCATCCACATCTACACCACTGTCATTATCTAACATTTTAGTCTCACCTGATCTCATTAAAAATCTTGTTTCTATTCGTTCTTTTACACGTGAAAATCCTGTTACCGTTGAGTTTGACGAGTGTGGTTTTTCTATTAAGGACGCTCGTACCCGGATGGTGCTCCACCGATGTGACAGCCCTGACGAGCTCTACCCGGTCCACTCCACCGCCTCCACCACCTCCGCCGCTCCTGTCACCCTCGCCACCGGTGTGGACCTTTGGCATGCTGGCTTGAGTCATCCCAACCCCGCCACCCTTCATCATATACTTCGGAGTTTTTCATTCACGTGTAATAAGATCTACGATCACTCTTGTCATGCTTGTCGCCTCGGCAAACATGCTCGTCTTCCATTTAGGGCTTCTTCTCATGTTGCATCGTACCCGTTTGAGTTAATTCATAGTGATGTTTGGACCTCTCCAGTTGCCAGTAATACGGGCTATCTTTATTACCTTGTCATTCTCGACGATTTTTCTCACTATGTGTGGACCTTCCCGTTGCGGCGTAAGTCCGATGTTATATCTACTCTCGCCGCATTCTACTCCTATGTTTTCACACAGTTTGGGCGTCCCATCCTTGCGTTACAAACAGATAACGGGAAGGAGTTCGACAACTTAGCTGTTCGCACCCTCCTCACCACACATGGCATGACTTTTCGTCTCACTTTCCCGTATACTTCGCAACAGAACGGTCGAGCGGAACGCGTTCTGCGCACTCTTAATGACTGTGTCCGAACGCTTCTTTTTCACGCCAACGTGCCTCCGCGCTTCTGGCATGACGCTCTCTCCACTGCATCACTCCTTATTAACCTTCACCCCTGTCGTACTCACGGGAACTTTGCACCTCACCATCTTATCTTCGGTGCACCACCCTCTTATGATGAGCTTCACATTTTCGGCTGCCTCTGCTACCCTAGCATTGCCGCTACCGCGCCTCATAAGCTTGCACCTCGCTCCGTCACATGCATCTTCCTCGGCTACCCACCTAACACCAAGGGCTACCGCTGCTACGATCCCGTCTCACATGCGTGTTCACCTCACGACATGTTTACTTTGACGAGAAGGTGTTTCCGTTTCAGCAGGTACCTCGGTCGTCACCTCGTCGCCGGCCACCGGCGGCCCTCCAGCGACCCCGTCTGGTGGACGCCCTCGCTCGGCCCTCGGACTGCCCCCGGGCTTTGGTGCTCCTCGCGTCATGGGACGAGCTGCACCTCCTTCCTCAGGCCGCGCCCCTCGACGCCCTCGGAGTCAGGCGCCTCGGCGTCTCCCGCCTCCTCGGCCGCCTCGCCGCCGGCCCCTTCGCCGGCTCCTTCGTCGCCGACCTCCTTGGCCTCGGGCCCGGCCTCATGCACCGCCGACCCCTCGGCCTCGGGCGCCGTCCCGGGCGGGGCCACCTTCCCGGCCTCCACCATGGTCGCCTCGTCATCACCACCTTCTCCTGCTGCGGTTCCGGAGTTCCGTCTCGCCCTCTCACTCGGGCCAGGACCGGCGTCCACCGACCGAGTCTGCGGTACTCCAGCGACGAGTACCTCCTCGCTGCCTCCACTGCCGAGTCGTCACCGATTCCCGCATCTACCCGGGCAGCCCTCCATGATCCTCACTGGCTTTTCGCGATGCAGGAAGAGTTTGATGCTCTCCAGCGGAACCGCACTTGGACACTGGTTCCCCGGCCTCCTCGCGCCAATGTCATCAGCGGCAAGTGGGTCTTTCGTCACAAGACCCACTCGGATGGCACTCTTGAGCGCTATAAGGCTCGATGGGTGGTCTGTGGTTTTCGGCAGCGCGCTGGAGTTGACTTCACCGAGATGTTCGCACCGGTTGTCAAACCGGGCACGATCCGCACTGCACACCAGCTGGCGGTCTCCCGTGGCTGGCCGGTTCATCAGATGGATGTCTCCAACGCCTTCCTTCATGCTCACCTTGCGGAGCAGGTTTACTGTGAGCAACCCACTAGTTTCGTCGACGCCACTCACCTTGGCCATGTGTGCTTGATGTCTCGGTCTCTCTACGGCCTTAGCAAGCACCTCGCGCCTGGTACCAGCGTATCGCCGGTTTCCTTCAGATACTGGGCTTCTGTGCCACTCGCTCGGATGCCTCGCTGTTCGTCTACCACCATGGCGACACGACTGCCTACTTGCTGCTCTATGTCGATGACATCATCCTGATGGCCTCCTCCGCAGCTCTTCTTCAGCAGATCACTCTCCGGCTGCATGACGATTTTGCCATCAAGGATTTGGATGCTCTACATTACTTCCTTGGCATTGAGGTCACTCGGCGACCCGACGGCTTCTTTCTTCATCAGCAGAAGTATGCGCATGAGCTACTTGAGCATGCCGGTATGCTCAACTGTCATCCTGTTGCTACTCCTGTTGACACGAAGGCCAAGGTTTCTGCTCTCGAGGGTTCGCCGACGTCAGACGCTCCATTCTACCGGTCCATTGTGGGTGCTCTCCAGTATCTGACGCTCACCAGACCAGACTTGCGGTATGTTGTTCAGCAGGTGTGTCTCCATATGCACGCCCCTCGTGACTCCCATTGGACGCTCGTCAAACGGATTCTTCGGTATATCCGTGGTACGATGTCCCTCGGACTCACTCTCACGGCGTCTCCCTCTATGGATATGGTGGCCTATTCCGATGTTGATTGGGTTGGCTGCCTCGACACACGTCGCTCCACTTCTGGCTACTGCGTCTACCTCGGTCCCTCACTCGTCTCTTGGTCGTCCAAGCGACAACCTACAATGTCTCTAGCGCGGAGGCTGAGTACCGAGCAGTGGCTAACGCAGTCGCCGAGTGCACCTGGCTTCGACAGCTACTTCAGGAGTTGCATCACGACATCTCACAGGCCACGGTTGTCTACTGTGACAACGTATCCACGGTGTACCTTTCCGCTAACCCCATTCATCATCGCCGGACGAAGCACATCGAGCTCGACATCCACTTTGTGCGCGAACAGGTAGCCCTTGGACACATTCGGGTTCTTCATGTTCCGACTGCACAACAGTTGGCCGATGTGATGACTAAGGGACTGCCTACTTCCACCTTCGAGGAGTTTCGTTCCAGTCTATATGTCACTGGCGACGCTTCGACTGCCGCGGGGGGAGGGGGTGTTGAACATATTTGTGCATGTATATTGTGTCGTAGGCCCACCTCCTAGTTCTCCTGTATAGTTGAGGTTGTGACCCCATCTTGTACTTCATATATACGTGATCAGTGCACCTGATCAATGCATTGTGTGTTGCACGGTCTAAACCTAGTCTTCCACACAATCAATCAAACAATTCGTAGAGGAAGCAGCAGAGCATTATCCTATCCACATGGATCTGTAGGTAGAGTGGGGTGCAAGCGATTCATGCACCCCATCTCTCTCTCGTCTTCCCCTGCTGTGCTCCGCTCCGGCCCCGGCAGGCAACCCTGGGCCGCACCCCAAACACGTCTGGAGTAACAAACAAGGAAGAAAAAACAAGTGCAAGAGCAAGAGGTAGTTGCAGTGACCACGTCGACGCCGATCCCATCCCATCCCCGGCCAACAGGGATATAGATAGATGGATCAAAGTGAAATGTTTTCCTTTTTTTGGCGTGAAAAGTACCGCTCACTGACCAGATCTTACCGCTGCTACCAGTTATGTGAAGGCTAGCTGGGCGGCCGACGTGTCAACATCCCTGCCGACACTACACTACAGTGTCCATGCCCGAATTGGCCAACATGTAGTACTTCTTCTGTAAAGAAATATAAGAGCGTTTAGATCATTATTTTAATTATCTAAACACTTTTATAAAAGTTGAGTACGTGATGAGGTGAAGCTCACAGACAGACGAGTGATGGAATTCAGACAAGAAGTCCACTCCGTCTCTCTGTGGCCTGACTAAGCAGATACGACGAGCAACGGAGCACGAGCCCTCAACTGAAGCCGGCCGTCAACGCCACACCCTCCAAACTTGACTTGCGGTGGTACAGCAGTACAAGACCCGTTAATTCCCAAACGCTGCAGAGTGTCACTGCATTGCATTGCACTGCATTTTCAAAGTGCTACTCCTACAAATCATTGCATTGCACTGCATTTTCTGCACCGGTGACGACGTGACAGTCAGTGAGTAACCACCGCCACCACTTCCTTCCTTCCTTCTTTCCTTCCTTCCTTTGCGCGTGTGCGCAGGAAGCAGGACCACAAGCAACAACCTTTTCAAGTACACTGCACACTTCAATCCATCAACATGCTGCACCCCCAGTTTCAAATAAACAAAAATCAACATGCTACACTCCCAGTTTCAAAAAAAAATAAAAAAATCAACATGCTGCACCCCCAGTTTCAAAATAAAAAATAATAATCAACATGCTGCACCCCCAGTTTCAAAAAAAAAAATCAACATGCTGCACTTGATGATGTCCGCGCTGCGGTTTCTCCTGTCCTTAAAGCCATCAAGGAATTATGCAAAAAAAAATCAAGGAAGTACAGTCGGCCTGGGTATCATTAGTGCTCACTGATAAATACCCTGTTAAATGGAAAACTAACTATTTCATGGTTGATTTTTTTTCCTACGGAGGATTGGGCCTCCTATCCACCCCAAACGCCCCAGCGGATTGGCCGGTCACTGACCGGACGCAAAATTGCCACCCAACCAGATACGGCAAATCCAGCAACGGCCGGGAAGCCCGATATTCAGCCCATATCTGGAACGGATATGGGACGCACGGACACGACCGCCGCATAGGATCCGGCCCACTATGGCCCACACGACCCCACAAATTCAACCCTAGCCGCATTCCACTCCACTCCCCTCCACACCCAAGCTCCCTTGCGACGATCTCTGGCCTTCTCCCGCATGACGGGCAGCGGGTCCGAGGCCTTCTCCTCTCGATCTAGGGACCGGGAGCTCATCCCATGTGGCCCCAAGGAGGAGATGACCGTCTACATTGCGCTCTGCCACTCCCAGGAGGAGTCTGCCCAACAGCTATCGGACTCCATCGACGAAAATCCATTGCGTCCGCCCAAATGGCGCATGGATCCGACGCGAGGGGCATCGCCGAAGGCGGTGCGGTCTGTCTGACGACCGAACGCCATGGCGGATGCACAACCATTTCATTGGCGCGCCAAGTCGAAGATGCACAATCGCTACATACCCGAGGCAAATATGGCATGTCATGCGAGGCAACAGGCGCAGGAGGCCGCTGCAGACGTCGACGAGGCGAAGTCGCACCCTCTGACGCCGCAACGGATGGTCGGCGACTCCTTCCATCGCAACCGCGTCGTGGTGGACGTGGCGGCCTCCGACCTTGACGGATCCATCGTCGATCTCACATCCATCGATGACGTGCAGGCTCCGGGCCCTGACGAGTAAGAGTAGGGCATGGAAGGTGTCAGCGCTCGAGTCCCATGAGCCGGTGCGTGTCTCATGTCCTACTCTATTGTCCGTAGACACGCCACGCACCTTGCGCGTCCGCAGGCGTGCAAGTTGTGGTTGTAGGTGCTCTAAGGCCTTGTACAATGCAAGGTGCTTAAAGAAATAAATCAGGCTTTTCTTAAGCACCAGTGCCTATTTATACATGGTAGACGCTTAACTAGAAATAGGCATTGGTGCTTCAGAAAAATTCGATTTATTTTTTCTAAGCACCAATCATTGTACAAGGCCTAAGCGGGTTAAACCCAAGCCGACATCTACGGTGGTTGTGCCTAAACCATTGTCTCTGAGCGAGACCAAACTCCAATTTCTAGTCAAGCTCATGCTTTTCTTAGCCGTTCCTTGTTCTGCATCTAGTGTCAGTTTTTCTGAATTTTAGTAGAACCTGTCACCTAATTTCAAACATACATAGCAGAGCGTTGAGATTATTCATCAACAACTTAGTCTACACGCTGCAACAAAAACAACGGCTCGAGCACCGCTGAAAAAAGTGACAGCAACTGTAATTTTAGCATCCCAAACTCTCTTCTAGAGCCAGTCGACTCAAGCAGAAAAGTATCATGCCCACTCTCAGCAGTTTGTAAGCCAATTTTCAACTTCCGATGATACCTCCTCATTCAACATGAGTGGCGTTCGTTACAAAACCTCAGCAAAAACACCATCGTCTAAGTAAAACCACTAAAAAGGAGAGAGTTATATACACAAACGACATGCCAACTTTGGGAACAAGAATAAATCAGGCAGCAGGAGCAGCAGATTATGTGTGTGTCTCACCAACCAATCCAACTATAAATGAATGTCTCACTCACTCAAAGTCTCTTCCTCCCTCTTCACCCTCACTCTCCTCCTCTGTCTCTCTAATGTACATGTTGGTTATAAAAATGCTTTTACACCATACAGATCAAAATTGTGCAGCGGCAGCGGCATATGCAGCAAGGATATAGCTAGCTCACCATGACCGCAGGAACCGCGATCATGTCACGGCGACGACCAACGGACACCAAATGTCTTCTTCTTTTCTTCTCCGGGCAGCACAGCACTCGTCGGGATCGATACTCTACACCTGCCAGCCATGCCAGCTCTCTCACAAGTGCTGAGTTGTCACGCACCGGTCTACAGCTACCCCACCAATGGATGAATCACCCATTCCTGCCGCCGAGCTACACAAGCTGTAGCAGAGCAGTGCTAGAAAGTAGAAACTAGTTGCAAACTTGATGTGCTGAGTGCTCAGTTACTTCACACGATCTTTGCTCAGTAGTTCAGGACGCATCGTACCATATCAGAAAGGAATGACATATGGCAGAGCGATGACGTCGGCCGGGTCGATTTTCATAGCCTCAGCCCACACTTGGGGCACTCCGTCGGCCTCCGTCTCCATCTTGGGCTTCTCTGGCTGGGTGCTACATCGATCAAACAGCCAGTCCTGGTCGCCATAATCGCATTCCATGATCTGAGGAGCTTCAGGGATGCTGTATATCTGCCCCAGATACTTGAAATCCGGGTGAGACGACTTCCTAGCAGGTGCGCCATTCCCAGATGATGCCCCAGGATCCCGGGGCCCTGAAACGACTGCAGGTCGCTGCTGAGCCTCCTTGCTGGCATTCACCTTCTCTTCCTTCTTAGGGAGAGGATCTCGAAGCCCTGAAACGACCGCAGGTTGCTGCTGAGCCTCCTTGCTGGCATTCACCTTCTCTTCCTTCTTAGGGAGAGGATCTCGAAGCCCTGAAACGACCGCAGGTCGCTGCTGAGCCTCCTTGCTGGCAATCACCTTCTCTTCCTTCTTAGGGAGAGGATCTCGAAGCCCTGAAACGACCGGAGGTCGCTGCTGAGCTTCCTTGTTGACATTGACCTTCTCTTCCTTCTTAGGGAGAGGATCTCGAAGCCCTGTATCGACCAAAGGTCGCTGCTGAGCTTCCTTGTTGCCATTGACCTTCTCTTCCTTCTTATTAGGGAGAGGATCTCCAAGCCCTGAATCGAGTGAAGGTCGCTGCTGAGCTTCCTTGTTGCCATTGACCTTCTCTTCCTTCTTAGGGAGCCGTTCAGCCTTTTCGATTTTCATGGCATCTGGCTTCATGGAAGAGGGTGGCGCGGCTACATGAGATGCTGTACCATTCTCCACATGATTGCTGGAGGGGGCTGGTCTCGGCAACTTTGTAGGCCGCATTTCATGATGGTCTGTACAGAGCATCAGAAGTCTTATAACATAAAGCACCATAAAAAGGTATAATGGTGTTCTACAAGACTATGCAATACTGGTAAGTGCAAAATAAAAAGCAAAGCTAGGAACTCACTTTGTAGGTAACCATTCATCTCGTGGTTCTTTCGCTTCTTCAGGTTTTCATCGGCTAGCACAACTTTCGCATCATCAGCTAGAGGAGCTAAGGGAGGGGTTAAGGGCTTCGTGTCAAGACTATCTATCAGACTGTCTATCTGATAATCTATACTGTTTTCTCTTAACTTATCATGCTCTTTGTGATTATGTTCCTGTTTCTCCTTCTTTGCCTCCTTTTCCTTTTTCTTCTCTTTGTGTTTCTCTTTCCTCTTCTTTTTCTCATGCCGTTCACGTTTTTTGTCCTCTTTCTTTGTATCATCAGATGCCCCATCTCTGACCTTTTCCACCCTTTCAGCTCTTCCAACTGCAATTTTCTCCACAGCTGGGGGTTTAGAATCAACCTGTTTCTGATCAGTTGAAACACAAGGATGTAGCATTCTTCCACCTGGTTCCTTTTCCTTGCCCACAGCTGGGGGCTTAGCACCAACCAGTTTCTGATCAGCTGAAACAGTATTCTGTAGCATTCTTCCACCTGACCCCTTTTCCTTGCCCATGGCAGGTGAAACACCTCCAGCATTGGGCTTACTAGCAGAAATGGAAAAGTTTTCAGTTGGCCGAACCATCCCATTTGGCCTTCGGATTGTAATGCTTGGGCTTGGGATAGTTGACCTAGGTAGACTTCTATCCATCCCTGTTGATGCGCCAGATGTTGATGGACTCTCAAACCTCTGCATGGATGTTGGTGCGCTATCCACCAGACGACCAACCTTACCATTTCCCTTGTGCAGAGCATTAGCAGGGCTTCTAAGCAACGGAGAGCTGGTGCCAATTTCTTTCCTTGCAGTCTCTTTATTTGGGCTCTCAGTTCTCTTCTGCACCAGTATGCTAATGTTACTGATACGCTGCCCCGTCGCCTCTTTCCTTGGCACAGAATCAGTAGAGTTGGAGAGAGGTCTAGTGACTTTAACTCTTTCCTTCTCCACCATAGGTGTTGTACTAAAGCCATCAGAGCCTCCTTGAGATGAACTGTTGAGGTTCTCGCTGCGTCGAATCGATGTCCCATTTTTCTGTTGATTGATAGTGATGGTCTGTTGCCCCAAGCCCTCACTTCTCCTTGAAGCATCAATAGAGTGAATACGCATTTTGTTAACTGTGGTCCTGTCATTCTCCAGTGCAGGTGCAGCACTAAAACCTTCATGACTTCGTTCATTTGAAATAGTGAAGTTGTTAACAGCTCGATTCTCCACCCCTTTCTGATCTTGTGTCTTTCTAACCAGTTCCTCCCTGAATATAGGATCCTTAATTTCTTCAGATTTCCTGCTGCTCTCTCCAAACTTCTGACCAAGGAGAGCCTCACCATGTTTGTCAGTCCCTTCAGATTCCCTGCTTTTATCTTTGCTCTTGTCCTTTTTCTTGTCTTTGTGCTTCTCTTTTCGATCTTTTTTATCTCTGTGCTTATCTTTACTCCTTTCTTTATCCTTCTTTTCTTTTTTATCTTTGTCCTTCTTGTCCTTCTTATGCTTCTTCTCCTTGTGTTTCTCCTGAAAAAAGATGGTTGATTACAAGTCAATAAATTTCAAAATAAGAGATCGACACTAAGCATAAACAAGTTTAATGAATATATTTCAAACAACAGTCAACAAAAAAACGCTAAGAGAAAAAAACTAAGGTTGTTGATCTACCGGAATGCTCATGTCAATATAAACATCTACGACATATCACTATTATGGGAAGCTACCATTAGTACAAACAAATACAAGCTACAATGACCATTGAATTACACTAACTAAATGGCATACAGTATTCCAGATTTGTGTAGTTTGTATCTGAAATGTTATTTTTAAACTTATGAACTCGCACTACATAACCATTGAGTAACACCCGGGGAAACAATCTGCTTCTCTGATTGCAGCTAACAAGTCTAATGCCTCGAATAATTCTGTTCAGCTACAAACCCAGTAATAGTACTACTTAAGTGTTGTCGAAGCTTTTTCTTTTGACACTAACCACATTGATGAAGTTAACCAACATAGTTTATACATGGGCCATCTGTTGCAAAAATCAAGTTGGCACTGAAGTTTGCACCATATTCAGACAAGGACCAAATAAGTCATAAACTTATAAGGATATGTACTCTATTTAGTAAGGAAACAAACAAGTCTACATCACCCCACATTTAAACATGTGCCATGAAACAGCCATGTTATGGACCATAGAGAGTTAAGGCTGTAACATAAGATTGGATATAAGCCAGTACTTGAACAATCATTTCAACATATCAGGACAGAAATAAGCTAGTTTATTGAGACTATATGCTAAAAATCTAACATTACACCTCAGGTAGTCAATAAAGTAAAGCAGCAGTGCTGCAAGTCACTACAATGAACTTGCCAAAGTTCCCCACGATGCACTCAGGACATGCTTACATGCTTGTAAGCATGACAATTTTTATTGCCATATTCTATGAGGGCAGGGTTACTGCATGAGCATCTGCCATATTTAGTGGAACCTTCTTTGCTTATCATGTTTTAAAAGAACAAACCATGAAACCCCCGAATGTCCTAAATAAAGTTAGCCAGACCAGATCTTGCAAGAAACCATGTACTTGAATGGAGCCTCAGTGGTTTTTCCTCGATGAGCAACATGGAACTACGAAGGGTACATTAAGATAACGCAGATCGCAGGCAAAAACAATAATGCTTACCACATAAGTTCAATAAAGCACACATAATAATCAGATTGATAAACAACGTTGACAGCTAAAACTAATCAAGAACAGCACTTCTACCATTTATTTATGGTCTTTGTAAGTGACAATATTAACATATCCATTCACAGAGTTACAATTATTGTGGAATGTAAGGGCTGCCTAGCATAATTCTTAATTGCACTGGGAATTTAAAGTTTATTTGGATTGTGCGGAAAATATATTTATATCAGAAACATAACATGAGTTCAGTTACCAAAACATATTTAATTTAATCCCATGATGTCAGAAGACACCTAAGGGAGGTCCAGATATGATTCTTATACAAAGATGACAGAAAAATCTGCTGAAAAGTTCAGGTCACAATAATGAATACATCTGGTCAGCTTTCTAACAGTGCATAATATATCTATAGGATACAGCATCCCTAGTGGATAATCTTTGGCTATGCTACCAGTTTTCATGTATAGGGAACAGATATGATAGAACTAGATGAACTTGTCCTCTATATATGATCATCCATATATTAAGAACAATGTGACAGGCATGCTTTACAGCCAGCCCAGGCCAAAAGGCCCACGAAAATGCTATTGCCCTTTAAACTTTCAAGGTATTTATGTTTTCTATATGCATTATGAACAAACTTGAATACATGTTAACCCATAATAATTTTCCCCTGGAACAGAAGAAAACAGGAAATAAGCAGACAGATGAATCATGAAATGTCATTTTAGTTCGATTAGACAGTCTATCAATCACAGGAACACCACCATATATAAATTATTATATCAAGTGTAGGAATAGATATAGAACCAGAGCTGTTAAGCGGGTCATTTGACACAGATAAATTGCAACTGAATGGAACAATCCAGCAAACTATTGGCATAATTGGAGCTTCTACAGCACATAATCAGGTATGAAAGACCAAGCAAATTGTTTCTAAGAAGGCCTTGAAGTAGGGAACAAGCATGGACACATAAAGACAATCATTTAGCAAGATGCACACACATTAAGAAATCATCATACAAGATTACCAGTCCATCCCAATATCCCATTCCCATCTTTCTCATAAGCTTCATTCTCTAAAAATAGAGGCTCTCTTTTGCAGTTATGCTGTATTCCCAAGTTCTGAACCACACCACAATAGATACTAGTGTTTATTGTAGATACTAGATAGTATGATGATTGTTATAGGGGCACACTTGAAAAGGGCTACACTAAAACAACAAGATATCATAAAAAATGTAACAAGAAATCTACGTTAAAGCATAATCAGTTTCCTAACAGAAGGAGTAACAAGCAATAACAGCCTTTAGAAATCTCCCCTGACTAAGTGATTCATACTTGCACGGATGGACAACTTTATGCCAATCTACACCAAAAACTGATGGTAACTCCCACCAGGACCAGGACACATACAAGTTGCATAGGAAAGTAATATTCTTTGTAAACGTGTGGTCAACCAGTTTAGTGCACAGCATGAACTTTAACTGTAGTACGAGGATACTTGCAGAAAGTAGTCATGTGACAGGCCAAAGGAAACTCCCAGCAATAGCTTGCGGCGGTAACGTCTCTAGAACTTTAGCCGCGCTTTTAGCAGCACACCGACAAATTAGAAACATTTGCCTCTTTTCCGCCGACATAAATAACTTTTTCGCCCTAGTAAGCCTCCCGAGCCACGACATACTAAATCTGCTTTTGCCTATAATACACCTGTGTGAAGCTTGCAAGACCTAAGCGACAATAATCAATGAGTAACGACATAAACCCGCATCCATCCTCAAACTAAATCTGCTTTTGCCTATAATACACTTCTGAAAAGCATGCAAAACCTAAGCGACAATAATCAATGAGCAACGACATAAACCCGCATCCGTTCTCTCATTGATTACGCCCAATAGAAACCCCCCACCCTGCGCACGCAACTAACCGCAAGATCTGCCCTACCCTATCAGGTTCAATTTGCCAGAAGCAGCACTCTTTAGGAAACCATTGGTTCAGCCCTGCTTTGTTCTCTAGCTTCTTGACCAATCAGTGGTGGAACAAACCCCAGGCGTAACCCAAGGGACCGAAACGCTGCTAAAATTCATCACGGCACAGCCGTAAGCAACTAGTCCTAACCACAGATACGCGAGCTAAAGGCCTGGCTCCCAAGAAATTTCTGCAACCAACCAAACAGCGGCGGCACACAATGTTCTAGAACCCCCTCCCGTGTGATGCGTGTCTAATGGAGCGATGGAGGGAGCAAGAGGGGATGGGATTGGGGTGGTGTGGTGTGTTTTTCCACCTTGTCGAGCAGGGGCGAGGCTAGCTGGGCGTCGGGGCGCGCGGTCTTGACATATCCTGGGGGCGGAAACGGGAAGCAGCGAGACATGGCACGGCCGCCTGGGGCCCCGCCCGCCGGATCAACCCGCCACCAAGACCAGAGCCCTCCTCCTCCGCCTCAATCCTCCCCCTCCTCCTCCTCCGCCGCCCCCAAACACACCTCCTCCTCTGCAGCAGGCGCGGTCGCGGGCTCACTGGGCCGGCGCCCGGGGGGAGCATGGGGCGGGGGCACTCATCCCGGCCGCCGCCGGCGCCGGAATCGCGCGGGGATCTGGGGCGGGCGCGGGGATCCGCGGAGCCGGCCCCCCACCCGATCGGGAATCGGCGCGGGGCCGCGGCCAATCCCGGGGCGATCTCCCGCCGCCGCCCTCCCTCTCTGTGTTCGTTTTAGTTGTTTTTGTTTCCGGCGCTCGCTCGGGTGTTTCGCCGCTATTGTGCGGGGGGTGCCGGGTCGGATTTGGATGGAGGGCGGGCGAAGTAGGGTTGACGTATCCGGGGTGGGGAAGGGAGGAGCGATGGAGGAAGACGAAGGAGGAAACCGATGAGAGGAGACCCGGTGCCCGTATATATAGCCCCACCACCCCTACCCCCACCCCCTTCGGGACACATCTGGTCTGCTTGGGTCTGCTTGGGTTGGGTTGGGTCCGGGGTCGGCTCCGGGGGTGGGGTGGGGCCCACCTGCCAGACCGAACCTATGGTTTGCTATTTGTACTCCTATACTCCTAGTCCTAGTACAAGTACTACTCTTTTTTTTTGCGAAAATACAAGTACTACACCATTATTACTTTTATTATTTATTATTATATCAAGAAAATATGTGGTGATGCATCCGTTTTCGTTTTGTTTCATTGCTGGTGTGTTTGGATAATTCCAGATTGGTAGGCTCATGCTTTTAAGTGAGTTTTGATTTATTCATTTTTGTCCGCATCATAAGTTTTGTTTTGCTTTGGGTTCCGACAATATCATATTGAGGATTTTTTTTTTGTGTTTTATTACTCGAGACATGGATGCCGAATCCACCGGTGCAATAAAGAATGGTGATCTGAATCATGAGTGCTGTAATCGTAGCGTATAGTTACACCTACTAGAACCCGAAGTATGATCCGCATTAACGACCCATGAAGAATTTTCACGAGTTTGTGTCATTGGCGTGTTGTGGCAGAACATGACAACATGTGAGGGGTTGATTGCTTAGCCCAAAGCACTAGAATGGCTCGAAGAAGCAACTTCTCACCCGTGTGCCAGCATCTACTTGATTTAGTGGGCCAGATACTTCGGTTTTAGTGTGGGGAGACGAGAAGCGGCCTAGGATGGTTCCCGGGACCATCCGCCGACCGTGGCACATGGGTTGACATGGCGATCTTGAAACTCGGCTGGCCCGAGGCTCTCGAACCCTCGATGTCTAGACGGGAAGAGTAAAGCGAGAGGCTGGAAGTAGGGCTAATGTCATAATGCTCATGCCGGTTGCTTTCAGCCTGCGATGCTATTGAATTCGGATAATTTGTTTAGACTCGCAACAAGGATGTCAAAGTTGGTGCCGGAAAGGCCCAAGGTTCTGAATAATTACGGGATAACATCACTCGTTGTGTGTTGTAATAGTAGGGTACAACATGTATCTACCAATGTTCAATTTTTTAGACCGCATTTACACACACACACACATGATCCCATATGATAAAATGTTTACAAGCTATGAGTGTTTGTACCGTGTTTTCAGACACGCTGGCGGGGGGGGGGGGGGCGTATATATAGCGATGAAGGGCAGTTGAGGAGGAGGGAGGAAGAAGGAGAAGGGGGGAAATCAAATAGAGGAGACCATGGATCCGTACATATAGCCCCTTTGCAACCCCACCCCACCTCCCCTTCGGGACACATCTGATTGGGTTGTGTTGGGTTGGGTTCAGGGTCGGTTCCGGCATCGGCGTGGGGCCCACATGAAAGAGGAAACCTATGGTGGACATGGTGTTGGGTTTTGCTACTACTCCTACTAGAAGTACATTGTTTTTTTGTTATTGTTGTTTATTATCAAGAAAACAAGTGGTGATGCATTGTCTCTTTTTTTGTTTCGTTGTTGTTGTGTTGGGATTATTCCAGTTTGTTAGGTTCGTGCTTTAAGGTTTTTTTGTCTACATCATTAGTTTCATTCCATCTCGTCTTCCTTTGGTTCTCTATGCCATTAGTTCGCGGGTTTGTTTTTACTCGTGACGTAGTTATTGAATCCACCAGTGCAAGAAAGGACGGGTATCTGAATTATGAGTGTCGTAACTATAGTGTATAGTTCCACCTACTAGAGTTCGAAGTACGATTTGCATTGACATTCTAGATAGAGGTCCTACGATATGCATTCGGGTGTTTTGCCACTTTTGTGCGCGGGGGGGGGGGGGTGCCGGGTTGGATTTGGATGGAGGAAGTAGGGTTGAGGTGGGGAAGGGAGGGGTGCGGGAGGAAGACGAAGGAGGAAATCGATGAGAGGAGACCCGGTGCCCATATATATAGCCCACCACCCCACCCCACCTCCCCTTCGGGACACATCTGGTCTGGTTGGGTTGGGTTGGGTTCGGGGTCGGCTCCGGGGTGGGGTTGGGTGGGGCCCACCTGCCAGAGCAAGCCTATGGTGGACATGGTCTTGTTCTTTGCTATTACTCCAACTACTACAAGTAGTACTGCATTATTATTACTGTTATTACTTTTAGTATTTATCAAGAAGACAAGTGGTGATGCATTCATTTTTGTTTTGTTTCATTGTTGGTGTGCTGGGATAATCCCAGATTTTTAAGCTCATGCTTTAAGTGAGTTTTAATTTTTTTTTGTTTTTTATCCGCGTCATAAGTTTCATTTTGCTTTGGGTTTCCGACAATATCATCATGAGGATTTTTGCGTTTTAGTATTACTCAAGACATGGATGTAGAATCCTCCAGTGCAATAAAGAATGGTGATCTGAATCATGAGTGTTGTAGTCGTAGCGCATAGTTTCACCTACCAGAGCCCGAAATATGAGCCACATTAACAACCCATGAACAATTTTTACGCGTGTGTACTTGGCACGTTGTGGCAGAACATGATGACACGTGAGGATTTGATTGCTTAGCCCAAAGCACTAGAATGGCTCGAAGAAGCGACTTCTCACCTATGGGTCAGCATCTAATTGATTCAGTGGGCCAGATACTTCGGTTTTAGTGTGGGGAGACAAGAAATGACCCAGGATGGTCCCCGGGACCATCCGCCGGCCGTGACACATGGGTTGACATGTTGACCTTGAAATTCGGTTGTCCCGAGGCTCTCGAACCCTCGATGTCTAGATGGGAAGAGCAAAGTGAGAGACTAAAAGTGGGGATGATGCCGTACTGCTCATGTCGGTTGCTTTGGGTCTGCGGTGCTATTGAATTTGAATAATTTGTTTAGACTCGCTACATGGATGTCAGAGTTGGTGCCAGAAAGGCCCAAGGTTCTGAATAATTATGGGATAATGCTACTTCTTAAGCTTGCGTTGATTTTTTCCTTGAAGAGGAAAGGGCGATGCAGCAAAGTAGAGATAAGTATTTCCCTCAGTTAAGAACCAAGGTATCAATCCAGTAGGAGGCACAAGCAAGTCTCCAATCTATACACCTGCACTCAACGCGAAAAAGGGGTTGTCAATCCTTTCACGGTCTCAAACAAGAGTGAGATCTAATAGAGATAGGTATAAAAGATAAATAAAAAGGTAAACTAAAGTAAATCTAAATAAATTGCAGCAAGGTATTTTTGGGTTTTTTGGTTTATAGATCTGAAAATATATGATGAAAAATAGACCCGGGGGCCATAGGTTTCACTAGAGGCTTCTCTCTTAAAGATAGCATCCGGTGTGTGAACAAATTACTGTTGAGCAATTGATAGAAAAGCGTAAAGTTATGACGATATCTAAGGCAATGATCATGAATATAGGCATCACGTCCGTGATAAGTAGACCGAAACAATTCTGCATCTACTATTATTACTCCACACATCGACTGCTATCCAGCATGCATCTAGAGTATTAAGTTCATAAGAACGGAGTAGCGCCTTAAGCAAGATGACATGATGTAGAGGGATAAACTCAAGCAATATGATACAAACCCCATCTTTTTATCCTTGATGGCAACAATACAATACGTGCCTCGCTACCCCTTCTGTCACTGGGTGAGGACACCGCAAGATTGAACCCAAAACTAAGCACCTCTCTCATTGCAAGAAAAACCAATCTAGTTGGCCAAACCAAACCGATAGTTTGAAGAGAAATACAAAGGTATCTTAATCATGCATAAAAGAGTTCAGAGAAGACTCAAATAATATTCATAGATAATCTGATCATAAATCCACAATTCATCGGATCTCAACAAACACACCGCAAAAAAGTATTACATCGAATAGATCTCCAAGAACATCAAGGAGAACATTGTATTGAAGATCAAAGAGAGAGAAGAAGCCATCTAGCTACTAGCTATGGACCCGTAGGTCTGTGGTAAACTACTCACACATCATCGGAAGGCAGCAAGGTTGATGTAGAGGCCCTCGGTGATCGAATCCCCCTCCGGCAGATCGCCGGAAAAGGCCCCAAGATGGGATCTCACGGGAACAGAGGCTTGCAGCGGCGGAAAAGTATTTTGGTGGTTGTTTCTGGTGGTTTGGGAATATTTGGGAATTCATAGTGCAAAGATTAGGGTTAGGAGACCTCCGAGGGGCCCACAAGCCCTCAGGGTGCCCCCCCTAGGGCGCGCCTAGCAGGCTTGTGGCCTCCTCGGGAACCTTCTGGCCCCCTCTCCAAGTCCTCTGGATGTCTTCTGGTCCAAGAAAAATCATCGCGAAAGTTTTATTCCGTTTGGACTCCATTTGGTATTCCTTTTCTGTAAAACTCAAAAACAAGGAAAAAACAGAAACTGGCACTGGGCTCTAGGTTAATAGGATAGTCCCAAAAATAATATAAAATAGCATATTAATTCATATTAAACATTCAAAACAGATAATATAATAGCATGGAACAATAAAAAATTATAGATACGTTGGAGACGTATCAAGCATCCCCAAGCTTAATTCCTGCTCGTCCTCGAGTAGGTAAATGATAAAAACAGAATTTTTGATGTGGAATGCTACCTAACATATTTATTAATGTAATCTTCTTTATTGTGGCATGAATATTCAGATCCATAAGATTCAAAACAAGAGTTTAATATTAACATAAAAACAATAATACTTCAAGCATACTAATAAAGCAATCATGTCTTCTCAAAATAACATGGCCAAAGAAAGTTATCCCTACAAAATCATATAGTCTGGCTATGCTCCATCTTCATCACACAAAGTATTTCATCATGCACAACCCTGATGACAAGCCAAGCAATCGTTTCATACTTTTTGTGTTCTCAAACTTTTTCAATTTTCACGCAATACATGAGCGTGAGCCATGGATATAACACTATAGGTGGAATAGAATATGGTGGTTGTGGAGAAGACAAAAAGAAGGAGAAAGTCTCACATCAACTAGGCAAATTAATGGGTATGGAGCTGCCCATCAATTGATATCGATGCAAGTGAGTAGGGATTGCCATGCAACGGATGCACTAGAGCTATAAGTGTATGAAAGCTCAAAAAGAAACTAAGTGGGTGTGCATCCAACTTGCTTGCTCACGAAGACCTAGGGCAATTTGAGGAAGCCCATCATTGGAATATACAAGTCAAGTTCTATAATGAAAAATTCCCACTAGTATATGAAAGTGACAAAATAGGAGACTCTCTATCATGAAGATCATGGTGCTACTTTGAAGCACAAGTGTGGAAAAGAATAGTAACATTGTCCCTTCTCTTTTTTCTCTCAATTTTTTCTCTTTTTTTGTTTGGGCTTCTTTGGCCTCTTTTATTTTATTTGGGCTTCTTTGGCCTCTTTTATTTTTTGTAAAGTCCGGAGACTCATCCCAACTTGTGAGGGAATCATAGCTTCCATCATCCTTTCCTCACATGGGACAATGCTGTAATAATGATGATCATCGCACTTTTATTTACTTACAACTCAAAAATTACAACTCGATACTAGAACAAGATATGACTCTATATGAATGCCTCCGATAGTGTACCGGGATGTGCTATG
The DNA here is from genome assembly GCA_011799875.1 of Thinopyrum elongatum. Lineage (NCBI taxonomy): Eukaryota > Viridiplantae > Streptophyta > Magnoliopsida > Poales > Poaceae > Thinopyrum > Thinopyrum elongatum. The sequence continues at coordinate 585,461,096 of CM022301.1, read as the reverse complement.
ATCAATAGTGACATGTATAAAAAATATGAACGGTGGCCTTGCCACAAATACTATGCCAACTACATGATCATGCAAAGCAATATGACAATGATGGTGTGTGTCATAATAAGACGGAACGGTGGAAGTTGCATGGCAATATATCTCAGAATGGCTATGGAAAAGCCATAATAGGTAGGTATGGTGGTTGTTTTGAGGAAAGGTATATGGTGGGTTTAATGCACCAGCGAAAGTTACGCGGTACTAGAGAGGCTAGCAATGGTGGAAGGGTGAGAGTGCGTATAATCCATGGACTCAACATTAGTCATAAAGAACTCACATACTTATTGCAAAAAGTACTACACACATGCTCCTAGGGGGATAGATTGGTAGGAAAAGACCATTGCTCATCCCCGACCACCACTCATAAGGAAGGCAATCAAAAAATAAATCATGCTCCGACTTCATCACATAACGGTTCACCATACGTGCATTCTACGGGAATCACAAACTTTAACACAAGTATTTCTACCAATCCACAATTACTCACTAGCATTACTCTAATATCACCATATTTATATCTCAAAACAAATGCAAGGAATCAAACTTCTCATCTATTCAATGCTCTTTATATGAAAGTTTTTATTATATCCCTCTTGGATGCCCATCATATTAGGACTAAATTCATAACCTAAGCAAATTACCATGATGTTTAAGACTCTCAAAATAATATAAGTGAAGCATGTGAGTTCAACAATTTCTATAAAATAAAGCCACCGTCGTGCTCTAAAAAGATATAAGTGAAGCACTAGAGCAAACTGCTTAGCTCAAAAGATATAAGTGAAGCACATAGAGTATTCTAATAAATTCACGATTAATGCGTGTCCCTCTCAAAAGGTATGTACAGCAAGGATGATTGTGGCAAACTAAAAAGAAAAGACTCATATCATACAAGACGCTCCAAGCAAAACACATATCATGTGGTCAATAAAAATATAGCCTCAAGTAAATTTACCGGTGGATTGAGGACAAAAGAGGGGATGCCATCCGGGGCATCCCCAAGCTTAGATGCTTGGTTGTCCTTGAATATTACCTTGGGGTGCCTTGGGAATCCCCAAGCTTAGGCTCTTGCCACTCCTTATTCTGTTGTCCATCAAATCTTAACCCAAAACTTGAAAACTTCACAACACAAAACTCAACAGAAAACTCATAAGATCCGTTAGTATAATAAAATAAATAACCACTTTAGGTACTGTTGTGAACTCATTCTTAATTTATATTGGTGTTATATCTACTGTATTCCAGCTTTTCCATGGTTCATACCCCCCGATACTACCCATAGATTCATCAAAATAAGCAAACAATACAAAGAAAACAGAATCTGTCAAAAACAGAACAGTCTGTAGTAATCTGGAAATTTCGTATACTTCTGTAACTCCAAAAATTCTGAAAAATTAGGAAAATTTAGGAAATTTGTATATCAATCTTGTGTAAAAAATTCAGATCAAAAGCACGTTTTTGTGATTTTTAAAATTTCTGGCAATGAGCGCAAAAGTTTCTGTTTTTCAGCAAGATCAAATCAACTATCACTGTAGACCATCCCAAAGGTCTTACTTGGCTCAAACACTAATTAAAACACCAAAACATAATTACTACAGAGGTAATAATGTGTATTTATTGAAAAGCAGAACCAAAGACAAAAATATAAAAATAAAATTGGGTTGCCTCCCAACAAGCGCTATTGTTTAACGCCCCTAGCTAGGCATAAAACATAGATCTAGGTATTATCATCATTGGTATTTTTTTTCCATAGGTGTGTTCTCGTCCGGAGGTTTTGCAAAGAATACTTGAAACACATTATCCATAGAAATTTTGGCATTATCAAGTCGCCCATCTAGGTATCCCCTTTGATTTCCAGCCACAATCCAAGAATATTGTTGATTAACATCATTGAAAACTTGTTGGATCACATCTAAAACGGGGATTTTCTTTTTAAGGTTCTCATCAAAAATTTGATTATTTCCAAGAAAATGTCTCAACGTATAGCCACTATTGTAAAGGATCTCATCTATCGTTGGTTTTTCATGGTTCATACCATAAAAATCAAAAATTCCCCTAGCTTCCCATACTATGTGATCGAATTCATTCATAAGAACACGGATAGCTATCTTTTTAGCCTTGGGATCTTTTATAATGGGAAACTCATAAAACATTCTTTGCAAGGTAGGATGAGTGCGGATAAATCTATTTTCAAATTTCAGAACTAGTGCTAAAATAGCATCTGCATAGGTCTTAGTTCTTTCAAGTATAGGAGCATCATCAAAAGGCAAGTTGCCGACACAATTGAAAAATTCTTGGATATGTTCTTTTCCCATAACGTTCCCTTGCCCCAAAACAAAAGTTTTAGCATCCAGATTGCCGGATCGTCCAATTTTAGGAGTTAGGCCATCATCTATTTCTGCCATGCTGAAGTCACTCATGATGATGAGTTCAAGTAAACAAAAAGGATTGAGCGAAAGAAGAGCGAATAAAAAGGCAAATATTTTTGTGTTTTTCTGAAATTGTTTTAGAAGTGGGGGAGAGGAAAATGGGAGGCAAATGGCAAATAATGTAATGCAAGAGATGAGAGTTTATGATGGGTACTTGGTAGGCTTGATGTAGAACCTCCCCGGCAATGGCACCAGAAATTCTTCCTGCTACTTCTTGAGCTTGCGTTGATTTTTCCCTTGAAGAGGAAAGGGCGATGCAGCAAAGTAGAGATAAGTATTTCCCTCAGTTAAGAACCAAGGTATCAATCCAGTAGGAGGCACAAGCAAGTCTCCAATCTATGCACCTACACAAACTAACAAACACGTGCACTCAACACGAAAAAGGGGTTGTCAATCCCTTCACGGTCTCGAACAAGAGTGAGATCTAATAGAGATAGGTATAAAAGATAAATAAAAAGGCAAACTAAAGTAAATCTAAATAAATTGCAGCAAGGTATTTTTAGGTTTTTTGGTTTATAGATCTGAAAATATATGATGGAAAATAGACCCGGGGGCCATAGGTTTCACTAGAGGCTTCTCTCTTGAAGATAGCATACGGTGGGTGAACAAATTACTGTTGAGCAATTGATAGAAAAGCGCAAAGTTATGACGATATCTAAGGCAATGATCATGAATATAGGCATCACGTTCATGACAAGTAGACCGAAACGATTCTGCATATACTACTATTACTCCACACATCGACCGCTATCCAGCATGCATCTAGAGTATTAAGTTCATAAGAACGGAGTAACGCCTTAAGCAAGATGACATGATGTAGAGGGATAAACTCAAGCAATATGATATAAACCCCATCTTTTTATCCTTGATGGCAACAATACAATACGTGCCTCGTTACCCTTTCTGTCACTGGGTGAGGACACCGCAAGATTGAACCCAAAACTTAGCACTTCTCCCATTGTAAGAAAAACCAATCTAGTTGGCCAAACCAAACTGATAGTTCGAAGAGAAATACAAAGGTATCTTAATCATGCATAAAAGAGTTCAGAGAAGACTCAAATAATATTCATAGATAATCTGATCATAAATCCACAATTCATCGGATCTCAACAAACACACCGCAAAAAAGTATTACATCGAATAGATCTCCAAGAACATCGAGGAGAACATTGCATTGAAGATCAAAGAGAGAGAAGAAGCCATCTAGCTACTAGCTATGGACCCGTAGGTCTGTGGTAAACTACTCACACATCATCGGAAGGGCAGCAAGGTTGATGTAGAGGCCTTCCGTGATCGAATCCCCCTCCGGCAGATCGCCGGAAAAGACCCCAAGATGGGATCTCACGGGAACAGGGGCTTGCGGCGGCGGAAAAGTATTTTGGTGGACGCTTCTGGTGGTTTGGGAATATTTGGGAATTTATAGTGCAAAGATTAGGGTTAGGAGACCTCCGAGGGGCCCACAAGCCCTCAGGGCGCCCCCCTAGGGCGCGCCTGGCAGGCTTGTGGCCTCCTCGGGAACCGTTTGCCCCCCTCTCCAAGTCCTCTGGATGTCTTCTGGTCCAAGAAAAATCATCGCGAAAGTTTTATTCCGTTTGGACTCTGTTTGGTATTCCTTTTCTGTAAAACTCAAAAATAAGGAAAAAGCAGAAACTGGCACTGGGCTCTAGGTTAATAGGTTAGTCCGAAAAATAATATAAAATAGCATATTAATGCATATTAAACATCCAAAACAGATAATATAATAGCATGGAACAATCAAAAATTATAGATACGTTTGAGACGTATCAGATAACATCACTCGATGTGTGTTGTAATAGTAGAGTACAACATGTATCTACCAATGTTCAATTTTTTGACCGCATTTACACACACACCCGATCCCATATGATAAAAAGTTTACAAGCTATGAGTGTTTGTAGCATGTTCCCGGACACGTTGGCCGGGGAGCCGTATATATAGCGATGGAAGGCAGTCGGAGTAGGGTTGAGGAGGGGGGAGGAAGAAGGGGAAGGGGAAACCGAATAATTTGTTTAGACTCGCGACATGGATGTCAGAGTTGGTGCTAGAAAGGCCCAAGGTTCTGAATAATTATGGGATAACATCACTTGATGTGTGTTGTAATAGTAGGGTACACCGTGTAGCTACCAATGTTCAATTTTTTAGACTGCATTTACACACACACATTGTAACACCCCTGTGTATTAGTCATTGTGATCAACTGTTAATAATGCCAAGTCATATCATTTGCAGTACTTAGTCATAGTGATTAACCAAAACAATTCAAACTCCATTCTGAAAATCAACTCAAATTCAAAAGTGCAAAATAAATTTGCTCAACCACCTTTGAAAAAATGTTCACTAAATAGCAAATATTCCAGAAGCACTCATAAAAATATAACCAATGGTACTTGAATTAGCTAAATGTCTCAAACAATATGAAACAGCACCAAAATAGAATTATTTAATCCATTGATAATTAAATCAAATTCAAATAAATTTCTACCTTGCCCAAACCAATTTTTGGTGGAAGGAAATATTGTATAGTAATATTTTGGCCAAGTTCCACAATTTACAGAAGAGCTAAAGTGGCCTAACTAATTCAAAACAGAAAAGAAATAAAAGAAAAATCAAAACAGAAACAGAAAAAAGGAAACGAGGCACTGTGCACTTAGGTGCCCCGACCACCGGCCCACCTGGCCCAACCCCTCTCTCTCCCTCGCGTTGTCGTCCCCTCCATGGCCGAGCGCGCGCGTGCCGCTCGCGCGCCGACACGCCGGCGCCCGCCGACACTACAGGGGCGCGGGAGGATAAGGGCAAGCAGTTCCTCCCCCCTGGCCTCCTCCCCGTCACTCTTCCCTCCTCTCTCCCTCGCCCAGCCGAGCTCTTCTCCCTCTCCAGATCCGTCGCCCGAGCGCCACCGTAGCCACTCGCCGTCGTTCCCGTGGCCACCAGCTTCGCCACGCCTCACCATGTTGCCGTAGGAGTTCCTCGTCGACCGCCTCGTCGCCTGGTGCCTGCGGTTGGAGCTGGGAAGCACCCCAAGCAGCGCACGACGCCGCCCCCTTCCGCTTCGGCTCCGGCAAAATCCGTCGTCTCCGGTGAGCCCCTGCTGCTACTAAGCTACCAAGGGCCTACGTGAGTGCCGCACGGTGAGCCACAGCGCCTCCTCATCCTCTTTCTTCGCTCCGACTAGCCAGTAGACGCCGCTCAGCGTGAGCCCGAGCCCATTGCCGTGGAGCTCGTCGCCGGCGAGCCCCGGTGACCCAACGAGCTCGGGGCCGTGTCCAACGCACTCACCGCATCGCGTAGAGCACGCCTAGGCCTCGCGTTCGAGCTGTTGCACACCATATCTCCGTTTCCGTCGAAGGCCCGTACGCGTCGCCGCTTTTGCTCGTCGCCGGCGAAGTTTCCGGCCAAGTCCGGCCATGCAGCTACCACAGTCCGACGCGGCTTGCTCTGCTCGTTCGAACGCACCCTCACACGCGCGAAATGGACGCCTGTAGACGAAATGCGAGGCGCGCCCATGCCTCCGCCGCATCTGGAGGTCGCCGGCGTTGAGCCGCCGGCCACCACCTACGTGGCGCTCGCGTGGCAACGCCTATGCCACTGACTGGTGGGCCCAGAGGCCCCGGTTGACCAGTTGACCTGGTCAACTGCAGTGACGTGGCAGTCACTGTCGCTGACACGTGGGCCCCACCGCTTATTAGGTTAATTAAAATGTTTTAATAAATAAAAATTAATTACATTAATATAATCACTCACTGACAGGCTGGTCCCACCCCACTAATCACTCTGTTAGTTTAATTAATCCGCTGTTAGTCTTAACAGAGACTGACATGTGGGACCCACATGTCAGGTTTGACCAGATCAGCGTCTCTGTTGACTGCTGACATCATCTCTGAGTCATGCTGACATCATATATCATTTTCTGTTAATTAAAATAATTCCAGGAAATCATTTAAACTTTGAAAATTCGTAACTTTTAATCCGTAGCTCAGATCGAAAAACTTAAAACATGAAAGTTGATCAGAACGACGAGACGAATCTGATCGTGTCGTCTGTTTCGATGCCGGAACCCCCTATGTAGGTGAAACTGCAACTTCGAGCCCGTATCCGGTAGATGAATAGTGCATAATCACCGGTAAATAAATCCCACCTTAATCCTATAATAACTAAAATGACCTAGATACATCTTTAGGCAACCCTGCACTGCATCTTAGCATAGCATGCTCTGTATTGCATCGTTGGCTGTGTATTTATATGTTTCTTCCCCCTCTTCTCTCTCGGTAGACCCCGACGTCGACGTAGCTCCCGAGGCCGATGCTGCTCAGGAGCCCAACGACGCAGTTGATGACCTTGCCCTTGCCGTTGAGCAGACAGGCAAGCACCCCCCCTTTTGAGCATTCTGATATCGCCCACTCTCTTCCCTCTTATGCTTGCATTAGAATATACTGCTGCTACTGTTATCCTACTTCGGTTGCATAGCCTGCTTATTGTAGCCTACTATTGATACCTGCCTGCTATCCTAAACTGTTTAGTATAAGATGGATAGAGCCCTATCAGAGACCCACTTGTCCCGACTGCCCTGCTGGACTCTCAGAAGACCCAAGCAACGGGATCGAAGCTCAGACCCTGGCACCGCACGTCACTTCCCCCTTAGATTGCTCGACACTACTGGGTTGCTATCGAGTGCCGAGGGTGATACTTCGTCAGCACTTTTGATGGTAACCTTGTAGGTTAGTTATTCGGTCGTGGTAAGCGAGGGTGATTCCTCCTACACCACCCCCGATACCGACGCTATCGTGCAACACCTCAAGTGTGGACCTCGAGGGTGATTCCTCCTTCGTTCACCTTGACGATAACATCATATGGAATTCCATCGAGGGTGATTCCTCAGGGTTCCATTGGTGTTAGACACACGGTTATTATTGTTACTATGACTTACACTGAACCATGTTACTAAAGACGGGTCGGCCCTGAGGGGTACCCACGCGAGCATGACTGCGAAGTGATGTGGAGTCGGGTTGACCTGAGAGGTGTCCGCGAGATAACTACGAGGCGTGGCCGGGCATTCTTAGCCCTTGCCGCAAGTCCTCGAGACGGGGCAACGGGGTCACATCGATCGTGAGTCTTTGCTCGTTACCGCGCGCTCCTAATCCACTAATGGTTTGGATATTTAATCCGAGGGGCCTCTGGCCTGATAGCACTAACCATCACGTGGGCATAGTATGGGCGTTCTGCGTCGTATACTTCAGCTGAAGCTTAATAGACGCCAGCAACTGAGCGGCACACGCTGGGTTGGACTGGTAACGCAACCGCGCTTGTATTAAGGGGTTGCTAGGTCTGCTCACCGGCGGTGTACGCAACGTGCAGGAGCATCCGGGGCGATGGCCCAAGACCCCTGGGGGCATAGGTTAGTCCGGCGTGCTGACCTCTCTGTTAAGTATTTGGTCGGGTTGCGGCGTGTTGCTTAGCCGAGGCCGGGCATGACCCAGAAAAGTGTGCCCGGCCGAAGTTAAGCGAGCGTGGTGGGTAAGTTGGTGCACCCCTGCAGGGAAGAAAACATCTATCGATAGCCTGTCCTACGGTAACGGACACTCGAAGTTGTATCCCGATCGGTACAACTAGAACTGATGACTTGAGATTAAATGAATAGTATGGCTCTGGGATTGCTTTCTCGCAGGGAGTCGAGGAAGAATCTCTGGGCGAGGTTGATGATATTACTACTACTTTACATTATGCTGATCTGCACTCTTCTAATGTTGCAAGACCAACGAAGATGCTGAAGATGCTAGTCTTTGATAGGACTAGGCTCTCCCCTCTATTCTGGCATTTCTGCAGCCCAGTCCACATATACAGCCCTTCCTTTGAAAATGTTGCATATGTAGTGTAGATCCTTGCTTGCTGAGTACTTCGGATGAGTACTCACGTTTGCTTTATTTTCTTTTTCTCCCCATTTCCATATGTCGCCGCCAGATGACGTAGCCCCTGAGGTAGCTGCCCCTGTCGACGACTACGGCTACTACTACTACTCTCCCGGCGAGTACTACTACGAGGAGCCGACCGACGACCAGGAGTAGGATTCGGAGGGTCCTAGGCAGGAGGCCTACGCCTTTCGATCGTAGTATTTTATTTTGCCCCGCCTCTCTAAAGGCTTATCTCTATTTCTGTAATATATCTGTACCCAGATATCTGATGCTTCCGCTGACGCTTGTATGCCATCGAGCTATGTATTCGAGCCCTCGAGGCCCTAGCTTGTAATATAAAGCTTGTATGACTTTATTTATGTTTTAGAGTTGTGTTGTGATATCTTCAAGTGAGTCCTTAGGCTTAATCATGTGCACTTGCGTGTATGGTTAGTGCACGATTAAGCCGTGGTCGTCACACACATGATCCCATATGATAAAAAGATTACAAGCTACGAGTGTTTATAGCATGTTCCCAGACACGTTGGCCGGGGACCCGTATATATAGCGATGGAGGGCAGACGGAGTAGGGTTGATGAGGAGGGAGAAAGAAGGGGCAGGGGAAACCGAATAGAGGAGACTGGAGACCCATACATATAGCCCCTCTGCAACCCCACCCACCCCTCCTTCGGGAGGCATCTGGTTGGGTTGGGTTGGGTTCAGGGTCGGCTCCCGGCGTGGGCGTGGGGCCCACATGAAAAAGAGCAAACCTATGGTTGACATGGTGTTGGGGTTTGCTATTACTCCTAATAGAAGTACATTATTGTTGTTGTTTATTATCAAAAGAAAACAAGTGGTGATGCATTCATTTTTTTTGTTTCATTGTTGTTGTGTTGGGATTATTCCACTTTGTTAGGTTCGTGCTTTAAGGTTCTCTTTGTCTACATCCTTAGTTTCATTCCATGTCTCTGTGCCATTAGTTCGCGGGTTTGTTTTTACTCGTGACGTAATTATTGAATCCACCGGTGAAAGAAAGGACGGGTATCTGAATCATGAGTGTCGTAATTGTAGTGTATAGTTCCACCTACTATAGTTCGAAGTATGATCTACATTAAAATTCTAAATAGAGGTTTTACGAATATGTGTACTTGGCACATGGTGGCATAACATGACAACATAGGAGGGGCCGATTTGCACAACCCAAATAAAAGTGCATTAGCCCCTAAGTGTGGTTTTGGTAACAGTGATAATCTCTATGAATTAATGTTTTCATTGATATATATATTTGAAGGAATATTCTATAGGCGGGCCTTAAGGGTGTTGGGTGGATTCAAGTATGAATGCAATATATGAAGATATGCTCTAAGCTTTGGTGTTGAATGAAAATTTCATATGGAGCATAAAGTGCATTGAATTTTATATGAAGAAATGTCCATAGTTCCCATAGTGTGCATGAAGTATATTGGGTTGATTTGGGAAGAATTCATTTGAAAGCCTTTGAAGAACTCCTCCTGGTATCCAGACGTCGTGCCCACGAGGTACCGGGAAATCTCTCTGGGGTCGAGTGTTAACCCAACGTGCGCACAGGTCCCATGACCTAGGGGTTGGATCTCAAGGTCTCATGTCCAGTGAGGTTACTAGTTGTCTTTGGATAATTCTACGAAAGCCATCAAGATTAATTTCATTGTCTAAACAAAATATGCTCAAGATAGAGTTTGTTTGAGGATATCAAAGATTGACATATTTGGGCTTATATGGATCAAGGACGCTTGGGAGAATAATTAAGGATAAGAATTCAAGTTATGGTTTTAGGACAACATGATCATGAGCTCATGTATTGGGTTTTGGTTGATCATATCTTGAAGCAAGCAACTAGAGTGAATAATTCATTATGCCTCTCAAGAGATTCTGATGGAGCATTTATAAGAGCAAGTGATGACCAATATGATATTCATGGTGAGACTTGACATGGTGATGAAAGAGTGTTTGGTGATATAGTATTGAAGTAATGAAGTGAGATGAAGATTTCATTGTGGATTTCAACAAACAAATATGGAGCATGAAGTAAAGATGTTGGGTGACTAACTTGAAGCTCAAAGATTGTATCTAGATGGCTAACACACAAACACAAATATTGTACCGCATGGGATCAAGCGATCTAGTGGTATGGTAAGTAATTTTGAATTGTGCTTTTGTGAACTAACCCATGTATTGTGTTTGTTATGTTTATGTGCATTAGGTGTTTCTCACGAGCTTGCATCAAAAATATATTTCAAGAAGCCTATGTGTTGATGAAATCAAGTGGTGATGGTCATTGTGTTCGAAAGATGAGCATTCGAAGGTTGTATGCTTTGAAGCTTGCAGACCACATCGTGATAATATACATGTGAAGACGTGCTTTTGTGATGGCTTCCCTCATTGCAATTTGGGGAAGCAATTCATGGATCTTCACCAAGTGAACGTGGTAAAAAAATATTCTAACTTGAGGCAAGCATTAGCGTCATCTTCAAGCGCAAGAAGAAGCAGGAAACCGAAGAGAGGCGACCGAGTGGTCGTATATATAGCCCCTCACCCCCACCCCCTTGTGGGACACATCTGGTTTGGTTAGGTTGGGTTCAGGGTGGGACTGTTGGGGAACGTAGTAATAATTCAAAAAATTCCTACGTGTCACCAAGATCAATCTAGGAGATGCTAGCAACAAGTGAGAGGGAGTGCATCTTCATACCCTTGAAGATCGCTAAGCGGAAGCGTTACAAGAACGCGGTTGATGGAGTCGTACTCGCGGCGATTCAAATCGCGGAAGATCCGATTCAAGCACCGAACGGACGGCGCCTCCGCGTTCAACACACGTACAGCCCAGGGACGTCTCCTCCTTATTGATCCAAGGGGAGAGGAGAAGTTGAGGGAGAGCTCCGGCAGCACGACGGCGTGGTGGCGGTGGAGCTCGTGGTTCTCCGGCAGAGCTTCGCTAAGCACTACGGAGGAGGAGGAGTAGGGGGGAGGGCTACGCCAGGGGCAAGGGGTGCAGCTCCCATGCACCTCCCCACTATATATAGGGGTGGAGGGGGCTGGTTTCTTGCCCTCCAAGTCCATTGGGGCGTTGACAAAGGTGGGAGGAAAGAAATCCCATCCTTTCCCTTCCCCACCGATTGTTATCCCCCCTTTTTAGGGATCTTGATCTTATCCCTTCAGGATATGATCTTATTCCTTCTAAGGGGGGATCTTGGTGCGCCTTAACCAGGGGTATGGGGCCTTGCCCCCACTACCCACGTTCATGTGGGTCCCCCCATGCAGGTGGGCCCCACTCCGGAACCTTCTAGAACCTTCCCGGTACAATACCGAAAAATCCCGAACATTTTCCGGTGGCCAAAATAGGACTTCCCATATATAAATCTTTACCTCCGGACCATTCTGGAACTCCTCGTGACGTTCGGGATCTCATCTGAGACTCCGAACAACTTTCGGTAACCACATACAATTCCCATTACAACTCTAGCGTCACCGACCTTAAGTGTGTAGACCCTACGGGTTCGGGAACCATGCAGACATGACCGAGACACCTCTCCGGCCAATAATCAATAGCAGGATCTGGATACCCATATTGGCTCCCACATGTTCCACGATGATCTCATCGAATGAACCACGATGTCGGGGATTCAATCAATCCCGTATACAATTCCCTTTGTCCATCGGTATGTTACTTGCCCGAGATTCGATCGTCGGTATCCCTATACCTTGTTCAATCTCGTTACCGGCAAGTCTCTTTACTCGTTCCGTAACGCATGATCCCATGGCTAACTCCTTAGTCACATTGAGCTCATTATGATGATGCATTACCGAGTGGGCCCAGAGATACCTCTCCGTCATACGGAGTGACAAATCCCAGTCTCGATTCGTGCCAACCCAACAGACACTTTCGGAGATACCTGTAGTGCACCTTTATGGTCACCCAGTTACGTTGTGACGTTTGATACACCCAAAGCATTCCTACGGTATCCGGGAGTTGCACAATCTCATGGTCTAAGGAAATGATACTTGACATTAGAAAAGCTCTAGCAAACAAACTATACGATCTTGTGCTATGCTTAGGATTGGGTCTTGTCCATCACATCATTCTCCTAATGATGTGATCCCGTTATCAACGACATCCAATGTCCATGGTCAGGAAACCACAACCATCTATTGATCAACGAGCTAGTCAACTAGAGGCTCACTAGGGACATGTTGTGGTCTATGTATTCACACATGTATTACGGTTTCCGGTTAATACAATTATAGCATGAACAATAGACAATTATCATGAACAAGGAAATATAATAATAACCATTTTATTATTGCCTCTAGGGCATATTTCCAACAGTCTCCCACTTGCACTAGAGTCAATAATCTAGTTACATTGTGATGAATCGAACACCCATAGAGTTCTGGTGCTGATCATGTTTTGCTCGTGGAAGAGGTTTAGTCAATGGATCTGCGACATTCAGATCCGTATGTACTTTACAAATATCTATGTCTCCATCTTGAATATATTCACGAATGGAGTTGAAGCGGCGCTTGATGTGCTTTGTCTTCCTGTGAAACCTGGTCTCCTTGGCAATGGCAATAGCTCCAGTGTTGTCACAGAAGAGAGTCATCGAGCCCGACGCATTGGGAATCACTCCTAGGTCGGTGATAAACTCCTTCATCCAGACTCCTTCCTGAGCTGCTTCCGAAGCAGCTATGTACTCCGCTTCACATGTAGATCCCGCCACGACGCTTTGCTTGCAACTGCACCAACTGACTGCCCCACCATTCAAAATGTACACGTATCCGGTTTGTGACTTGGAGTCATCCAGATCTGTGTCAAAGCTAGCATCGACGTAACCCTTTACGACGAGCTCTTCGGCACCTCCATAAACGAGAAACATATCCTTAGTCCTTTTCAGGTACTTCAGGATATTCTTGACCGCTGTCCAATGTTCCATTCCGGGATCACTTTGGTACCTCCCTACCAAACTTATCGCAAGGTTCACATCAGGTCTGGTACACAGCATGGCATACATAATAGAGCCTATGGCTGAGGCATAGGGGATGACACTCATCTTTTCTCTTTCTTCTGCCGAGGTCGGGCGTTGAGCTGCGCTCAATCTCACACCTTGCAATACAGGCAAGAACCCCTTCTTGGACTGATCCATATTGAACTTCTTCAATATCTTGTCAAGGTATGTGCTTTGTGAAAGACCAATGAGGCGTCTCGATCTATCTCTATAGATCTTGATGCCTAATATGTAAGCAGCTTCTTCAAGTTCCTTCATTGAAAAACACTTATTCAAGTAGGCCTTTATGCTTTCCAAAAGTTCTATATCATTTCCCATCAACAGTATGTCATCCACATATAATATGAGAAATGCTACAGAGCTCCCACTCACTTTCTTGTAAATGCAGGCTTCTCCATAAGTCTGTATAAACCCAAACGCTTTGATCATTTCATCAAAGCGAATGTTCCAACTCCGAGATGCTTGCACCAGCCCATAGATGGAGCGCTAGAGCTTGCATACTTTGTCAGCATTCTTAGGATCGACAAAACCTTCCGGCTGCATCATATACAATTCTTCCTTAAGGAAACCATTAAGGAATGCCGTTTTGACGTCCATTTGCCAGATCTCATAATCATAGAATGCGGCAATTGCTAACATAATTCGGACGGACTTCAGCTTCGCTACGGGTGAGAAGGTCTCATCGTAGTCAACCCCTTGAACTTGTCGATAACCCTTAGCGACAAGCCGAGCCTTATAGACGGTCACATTACCATCCGTGTCAGTCTTCTTCTTAAAGATCCACTTATTCTCTATGGCTTGCCGATCATCGGGCAAGTCCGTCAAAGTCCATTCTTTGTTTTCATACATAGATCCTATCTCGGATTTCATGGCTTCAAGCCATTTGTTGGAATCTGGGCCTGCCATCGCTTCTTCATAGTTCGAAGGTTCACCGTTGTCTAACAACATGATTTCCCGGACAGGGTTGCCGTACCACTCTGGTGCGGAACGTGTCCTTGTGGACCTACGAAGTTCAGTAGCAACTTGACCCGAAGTTTCATGATCATCATCATTAACTTCCTCTCTAGTCGGTGCAGGCACCACAGAAACATCTTCCTGAGCTGCGCTACTCTCCAGTTCAAGAAGGGGTACCTCGTCAAGTTCTACTTTCCTCCCACTTACTTCTTTCGAGAGAAACTCTTTCTCCAGAAAGGATCCATTCTTGGCAACAAAGATCTTGCCTTCGGATCTGAGGTAGAAGGTATACCCAATAGTTTCCTTAGGGTATCCTATGAAGACGCATTTTTCCGATTTGGGTTCGAGCTTTTCAGGTTGAAGTTTCTTATAAGCATCGCATCCCCAAACTTTTAGAAACGACAGCTTAGGTTTCTTCCCAAACCATAATTCATACGGTGTCGTCTCAACGGATTTAGACGGTGCCCTATTTAAAGTGAATGCGGCAGTCTCTAAAGCATAACCCCAAAATGATAGCGGTAGGTCGGTAAGAGACATCATAGATCGCACCATATCCAATAGAGTGCGATTACGACGTTCGGACACACCATTACGCTGAGGTGTTCCAGGCGGCGTGAGTTGTGAAACAATTCCACATTTCCTTAAGTGCGTGCCAAACTCGTGACTCAAGTATTCTCCTCCACGATCTGATCGTAAGAACTTTATTTTCCTGTCACGTTAATTCTCTACCTCGCTCTGAAATTCCTTGAACTTTTCAAAGGTCTCAGACTTGTGTTTCATTAAGTAGACATACCCATATCTACTTAAGTCATCAGTGAGGGTGAGAACATAACGATAGCCACCGCGAGCCTCAACGCTCATTGGACCGCATACATCAGTATGTATTATTTCCAACAAGTTGGTTGCTCGCTCCATTGTTCCGGAGAACGGAGTCTTTGTCATTTTGCCCTTGAGGCATGGTTCGCATGTGTCAAATGATTCATAATCAAGAGACTCCAAAAGTCCATCTGCATGGAGTTTCTTCATGCATTTGACACCAATGTGACCAAGGCGGCAGTGCCACAAGTATGTGGGACTATCATTATCAACTTTACATCTTTTGGCATTCACACTATGAATATGTGTAACATCGCGTTCGAGATTCAATAAAAATAAACCATTGACCAGCGGGGCATGACCATAAAACATATCTCTCATATAAATAGAACAACCATTATTCTCGGATTTAAATGAGTAGCCATCTCGCATCAGATACAATGTTCGTGCTCAAAGCTGGCACTAAATAACAATTATTGAGGTTTAAAACTAACCCCGAAGGTAAATGTAGAGGCAGCGTGCCGACGGCGATCACATCGACCTTGGAACCATTCCCGACGTGCATCGTCACCTCGTCCTTCGCCAGTCTCCGCTTATTCCGCAGCTCCTGTTTTGAGTTACAAATGTGAGCAACCGCACCGGTATCAAATACCCAGGAGCTACTACGAGCGCTGGTAAGGTACACATCAATAACATGTATATCATATATACCTTTGGCTTTGCCGGCCTTCTTATCCGCTAAGTACTTGGGGCAGTTTCGCTTCCAGTGACCATTTCCCTTGCAATAAAAGCACTCAGTCTCAGGCTTGGGTCCATTCTTTGGCTACTTCCCAGCAACTGACTTACCGGGCGCGGCAACTCCCTTGCCGTCCTTCTTGAAGTTCTTCTTACCCTTGCCTTTCTTGAAACTAGTGGTCTTATTCACCATCAACACTTGATGTTCCTTTTTGATCTCCACCTCCGCTGATTTCAGCATTGAATATAACTCAGGAATGGACTTCTCCATCCCTTGCATATTGTAGTTCATCACAAAGCTCTTGTAGCTAGGTGGAAGCGACTGGAGGATCCTGTCAATGACCGAGTCATCTGGAAGATTAACTCCCAGCTGAGACAAGCGGTTGTGCAACCCAGACATTTTGAGTATATACTCGCTGACAGAGCTATTTTCCTCCATCTTACAACTGTAGAACTTGTCGGAGACTTCATATCTCTCGACCCGGGCATGAGCTTGGAAAACCATTTTCAGCTCTTGGAACATCTCATATGCTCCGTGTTGCTCAAAACGCTTTTGGAGCCCCGGTTCTAAGCTGTAAAGCATGTCGCACTGAACCAGGCAGTAATCATCACTACGCGACCGCCAGGTGTTCATAATGTCTTGAGTTGCTGGGAAAATGGGTGCGTCACCTAGCGGTGCTTCAAGGACATATGCTTTCTTGGCAGCTATGAGGATGATCCTCAAGTTACGGACCCAGTCCGTATAGTTGCTACCATCGTCTTTCAGCTTGGTTTTCTCTAGGAACGCGTTGAAGTTGAGGGCAACATTAGCGTGGGCCATTGGATCTACAAGATAGATTGTAAAGACAATTTTAGACTAAGTTCATGATAATTAAGTTCATCTGATCAAATTATTTAATGAACTCCCACTCAGATAGACATCCCTCTAGTCATCTAAGTGATACATGATCCGAATCGACTAGGCCGTGTCCGATCATCACGTGAGACGGACTAGTCATCAACGGTGAACATCTCAATGTTGATCGCATCTACTATACGACTCATGTTCGACCTTTCGGTCTCTCGTGTTCCGAGGCCATGTCTGTACATGCTAGGCTCGTCAAGTCAACCTAAGTGTTTCGCATGTGTAAATCTGGCTTACACTCGTTGTATGCGAATGTTAGAATCTATCACACCCGATCATCACGTGGTGCTTCGAAACAACGAACCTTCGCAACGGTGCACACTTAGGGGGAACACATTTCTTGAAATTTTTAGTGAGGGATCATCTTATTTATGCTACCGTCGTTCTAAGCAAATAAGATGTAAACATGATAAACAAGACATGCAAATCATAAAGTGACATGATATGGCCAATATCATCTTGCGCTTTTGATCTCCATCTTCGAGGCGCGGCATGATCACCATCGTCACCGGCATGACACCATGATCTCCATCATCGTGTCTTCATGAAGTTGTCTCACCAACTATTACTTCTACTACTATGGCTAACGGTTAGCAATAAAGTAAAGTAATTACATGGCGTTTTCATTGACACGCAGGTCATACAATAAATTAAGACAACTCCTATGGCTCCTGCCGGTTGTCATACTCATCGACATGCAAGTCGTGATTCCTATTACAAGAACAAGATCAATCTCATACATCACATATATAATTCATCACATCCTTTTGGCCATATCACATCACATAGCATACCCTGCAAAAACAAGTTAGACGTCCTCTAATTGTTGTTGCATGTTTTACGTGGCTGCTATGGGTTTCTAGCAAGAACGTTTCTTACCTACGCAAAAGCCACAACGGTGATATGCCAATTGCTATTTACCCTTCATAAGGACCCTCTTCATCGAATCCGATCCGACTAAAGTGGGAGAGACAGACACCCGCTAGCCACCTTATGCAACAAGTGCATGTCAGTCGGTGGAACCTGTCTCACGTAAGCGTACGTGTAAGGTCGGTCCGGGCTGCTTCATCCCACAATGCCGCCGAATCAAGATAGGACTAGTAACGATAAGAAAATTGAATAAATCATCGCCCACAACTACTTGTGTTCTACTCGTGCATAGAATCTACGCATAGACCTAGCTCATGATGCCACTGTTGGGAAACGTAGTAATAATTCAAAAATTTCCTACGTGTCACCAAGATCAATCTAGGAGATGCTAGCAACAAGTGAGAGGGAGTGCATCTTCATACCCTTGAAGATCGCTAAGCGGAAGCGTTACAAGAACGCGGTTGATGGAGTCGTACTCGCGGCGATTCAAATCGCGGAAGATCCGATTCAAGCGCCGAACGGACGGCGCCTCCGCGTTCAACACACGTACAGCCCGGGGACGTCTCCTCCTTCTTGATCCAGCAAGGGGAGAGGAGAAGTTGAGGGAGAGCTCCGGCAGCACGACGGCGTGGTGGCGGTGGAGCTCGTGGTTCTCCGGCAGAGCTTCGCTAAGCACTACGGAGGAGGAGGAGTGGGGGGAGGGCTGCGCCAGGGGCAAGGGGTGCAGCTCCCATGCACCTCCCCACTATATATAGCGGTGGAGGGGGCTGGTTTCTTGCCCTCCAAGTCCATTGGGGCGTTGACAAAGGTGGGAGGAAAGAAATCACATCCTTTCCCTTCCCCACCGATTGTTATCCCCCCTTTTTAGGGATCTTGATCTTATCCCTTCGGGATATGATCTTATTCCTTCTAAGTGGTGATCTTGGTGCGCCTTGACCAGGGGTGTGGGGCCTTGCCCCCACTACCCAAGTTCATGTGGGTCCCCTCATGCAGGTGGGCCCCACTCCGGAACCTTCTAGAACCTTCCCGGTACAATACCGAAAAATCCCGAACATTTTCCGGTGGCCAAAATAGGACTTCCCATATATAAATCTTTACCTCCGGACCATTCCGGAACTCCTCGTGATGTCCAGGATCTCATCCGAGACTCCGAACAACTTTCGGTAACCACATACAATTCCCATTACAACTTTAGCGTCACTGAACCTTAAGTGTGTAGACCCTACGGGTTCGGGAACCATGCAGACATGACCGGGACACCTCTCCGGCCAATAACCAATAGCAGGATCTGGATACCCATATTGGCTCCCATATGTTCCACGATGATCTCATCGGATGAACCACGATGTCGGGGATTCAATCAATCACGTATACAATTCCCTTTGTCCATCGGTATGTTACTTGCCCGAGATTCGATCGTCGGTATCCCTATACCTTGTTCAATCTCGTTACCGGCAAGTCTCTTTACTCGTTCCGTAACGCATGATCCCATGGCTAACTCCTTAGTCACATTGAGCTCATTATGATGATGCATTACCGAGTGGGCCCAGAGATACCTCTCCGTCATACGGACTGACAAATCCCAGTCTCGATTCGTGCCAACCCAACAGACACTTTCGGAGATACCTGTAGTGCACCTTTATGGTCACCCAGTTACGTTGTGACGTTTGATACACCCAAAGCATTCCTACGGTATCCGGGAGTTGCACAATCTCATGGTCTAAGGAAATGATACTTGACATTAGAAAAGCTCTAGTAAACGAACTACACGATCTTGTGCTATGCTTAGGATTGGGTCTTGTCCATCACATCATTCTCCTAATGATGTGATCCCGTTATCAACGACATCCAATGTCCATGGTCAGGAAACCACAACCATCTATTGATCAACGAACTAGTCAACTAGAGGCTCACTAGGGACATGATGTGGTCTATGTATTCAAACATGTATTACGGTTTCCGGTTAATACAATTATAGCATGAACAATAGACAATTATCATGAACAAGGAAATATAATAATAACCATTTTATTATTGCCTCTAGGGCATATTTCCAACAGGGACCCACCCCCCAGACAAACCTATGCTGGCATGGTTTTGTGGTTTGCTACTACTCCTACTACAAGGTCATTATTAATATTACTATTTATTATTATTATTATTATTATTAAAAAGGAAACAAGTGGTGATGCATTTAGTTTTGTTTTGTTTGAGTGTCGTTGTGTTGGGATTATTCCAGTTTGTTAGCCTTATGCTTTAAGTGGCCTCTTTTTTTGTTTTTGTCGCCTCATTAATTTGGTCTCGTCTCGTCTTGCTCTGGGTTTTTGACGCACCGTTAGTTTGTGAACTTTGTTTTTATTCATGATGTGGATATCGAATCCTCCGATGCAACAAAGGACGAATGTCCAAATTACGAGTGTCATAATTGTAGCCTATAATTCAACCTACCAGCACATTGACGGTATAGGTAGAGGTTTTATGAGCATGTGCACTTGGTAGACGGTGTCGGAAAATGACAACATAGGAGGGGGCGATCGCCCAAAGCACTAGCATCTGCTTGGGTTGGGTTGCCCAAATACCTAGGTTTTAGTACGGGTCGGGAGAGGGAACACGGTATAGGATGGTCCCCGAGATCATACGTCGGTGGCAGCATGTGGACTGACATGGTGACCCCGAAGCCGATTTTCGTGCTAGGATCCTCGTTGTCTAGATGTGAAGTGTGGAGCGGGGGAATGAAAGTGATCCTAGTGTTGTAAAGCTCATGTCGGTCGCTCTGAGTTGGTGGTTCTATTGAGTCAGAAAAATTATTTTGGCTTGCAACATGTATGTTAGAGTTGGTGCCGGAAAGGCCAAGGTTCGAATTATTGTGGGCGGCATTGCTCGACACGGTGCCGTAATTGCAGTGTGCAAACCTTTATCTACCAATGTTCAAAACTTGAGCCCACATTTACACACGCACGATCTCGTATGGTAAAGAATTTACTGACATGTATGTTTGTACCACGTGTCCGGATATCTTGAACCGAAGCACATAGTTTTTCTAGCCTTCCCATTTGGACACCATATTTACGCTCTTATGTTTCTTTAGGGGGACATTGTTTTTTGTGCTGTATGTATGTAGCACTGAATTTGTCTAGAGAGAGAGAGAGTGAGGCAAAACAAAACAAAATGGTAGTGCATAAATAAACTCGGCCGTTGCCTGGGAAAAAAATGTAGGAGTAGTAGCACATAAATACTCTCCCACAGCGCTCGGCCAGCACAACTCATGCACGCGTCTGTTAATGAGAAACGCGTGAGCAGTACTATTTGGTATGGATGTTTTCCTTTTATTTTTATTTTTATTTTATTTATTTGTTAGAGTATATATGGATGTTTATTTGTTAGAGTATACATACGCGCATACAATCACCCCTATGAACACACACGCATACCTACCCCTATGAACACCTTCGAGAGACTGAGCCGGCATATCATTTTGAGATTTACGAAGTCACTGCCCTCTAACCAGTCCAACCACAGGTTGGTTCGCATATATATGGATGTTTATTGATCATGTACTGCTCTTATTATTTGGAACGGTTTTGGCTGTTGCGTGCACCGGCTCCTCAGACTGAGTAGTAGTAGCTGTTCATAATTTATTGTTGGCTTGTTATCTTGGCTAATCATAATGAAATGACAGCGGTCCAAATCAGGTCAGTAGAAACGGAAGCTTCTGGTGGCGGCAGACGGTGGCCTCGCCTGGTGAGCGAGCGAGCGAGCTTCACTCACACTCGACGCCACTCGCTCGCACGCGTTGGGCGCCCTAGCCCGGTCCTACTTAAATTTAGTTTTTTTTATTTTGTTTGTTTCGTTAGGCATAAAGTGTAGTACTACATTCTCCGATCACTTCCGCTTTGTCTGGTATATTTTTTTGAGCTTTTGTAGATATTTTTATCAACTACCAATAAGAATGTACTGCTTCGGGAATATTGTATGAGTTTTTTTTTTTTAATTCTCGCTTAGTGAAGTGAAGATGGTTTGGTCACGCACGAGATACCAAACGGGCAGCGTCACGAAACGCAATAGATATGCTACATAGCGACGTGAGGGCGGGATATGGGTGTGTAGATTAATTGGCGCGATCGAGTAGTAGCAGTCAGCCGCGTTGAACACATGCCCGCCCAGAGACCAGAGGCAGAGCGGGTAGGGTCCATCATGTATAACCAACAGACACCAAAGAGATGATGGTTGTCGTACCGGCCACTATGACTAGGAGGAGGAGGAGTAGTATCTCGTTTCTTTCCCGCGAGAGTTTGCTTGGCAGTACGGTCAGTACCGGCCCGCCTGTGCCCAACTTCACGTTATATTTCCCTGCTTCTTATTCATGGTAATATGTGTTTTATTTATGCTCGCAGTACATCAAACCAACATGTGGTTAGATGGTTAAGAGGACAGTGGTATCCCTATCTCACCAGGGTTCAAGTCCTGGTGCTTGCGTTTTTCTGGCGCCCTACGGTGACTTAGAGCATCTACGGCCGGACTTGGCAAATCCGGGCCCTCAAACGTCCGCGGACACGACCGTCCGCAGATATTGACCGGTCAGTCCTCAAATCACATCGTCCACACCCGTGTATCTCATATTCGATCCCTTATATCCAATACTAAACCATGCAATATGGATAAAAGTAAGTAGATCATAAAACCGACATAAAACCAAAGGATCTTCAAAAGATCGCCAAAGTTCACATACCGCACATAAACGACGGACGGCCGTGTCCTGCTGCCGCTTGAGCTTCGCCAGCCGAGCTCATCCTCATCGGGCTTCGCCGGCAACCCGCAGCGGCGGCGCAGGGACTGCTCCGCCGCGTTCCTCTCCCTTGCCCGCTGCCTCTCGCGGTGGGCGGTGCGCACCTCTGATTCCGGCGTGCGTGTCCGGGCCGGCGGTGCGGGCACTAGCACCCACCGCTGTCCGCGTGGAGCAGCGGCCGGCGGGGGACGACGCGGACTGCACAACCCTCGTGGAGCTGCGCGCTGGCCGGGAGGGGCCAGCTCCGACATCCTCGTTGCGCCGGCGGGGGAGAGGCGATGCGACAGATCCAGAACTCCCTCCCCCCCCCCCCCCGTGTCCACCTTGGACCTCTCGAGTCGAGGGCAATGTGGAGGGCCAGTTCCTCGCCGACATCGAGGTCCGAATCGGAACGGCTACCGAAGCTGACATGGTCGTCGGAGTCGTCGGAGTGGATCGAAATCGGAGTAGGGGCAGAAGAAGAGATGGAGCGAGAACGGAGTGAACTGAGCTAGGGTTTCCGGATTGGGGAGTTTTGTGGGGGCAGAGTGGGGTCGGGGTGGGCCGGGCTGACGTGGCGGACGCGCCCGGGCCGCCCCATATCCGCCCTATATTTGGGCTGGATATGAAGGGCGTGGACAGCCCGGGCGTTTGAGGCCGGCTTGAGACGCCGGGTGGGTCGCCTTTTTGTGACCGGTCAATGACCAAACGGCCTGCCCGGGCGTTTGAGGTGGGTTTGGGACGCTCGGCTGTAGATGCTCTTAGTAAATCTCAAGATGATATGTCGGCTCATTCTCTTGGAGATGCTTATATGGGTAGGGTATGCGTGTATGCGTTCATAGGGGTAAGTATATGTGTGTATATATGAGCGTGTGCGTCTGTACTATATTAAGAAAACCGTAGTACAAGTCACATAGACATCGACCTGACAGAACTGAAAAGACAGTCGAACGCTAGCAATTACACAAAGTAGCACCAGCCAAGAAAGTAAAACAAAATCAAAACCGAACAATCTAAGTTTGACACCAACGGTCGTCATCTGCCTCCAGCACTACAACAACAACCACCAAAAAAATAAATAACGGATCACCTCCTTGTCGAGCTTGAAGCGGTTTCCTCGCTGATATGCAGCTTTGCGTACTTCCAAGATGGCTCACCAAAAACAAAGCCATTGCTGTTGAACGAATCAGACCGAGACAACACCCCAGACACGTAATCGAACTCCAGATCTGGCACCCTCGCACGACTAAGACGTAGGAGGAGAAAACCATACCTGCCAACCACAGACCACGAACCCAGCACACGATTCACCATCTTTCAGATGCCGCCGATGCAGACCATAATCTGCATCTGATTATGGACTACCTCTCAAGCTCCATCCCGGCGCTGGAGCAAACGCCGTCACAACGACGGAGCCTGAGGACACAAGTCCACCACGAGAATGCCGTCACCGCCATGCCATCCTTGGTTGAACAGACCGGTTTTCAAATTCAAGTCCAACATGGATCGCCTTGTCGGGGAAGGATTTGAAGATTCTTTATTCACAGCCGCCATCGGCGATGCCAAGACGGTGAACAACCCAAAAACCTAAGGGCATTTCTAACCGATCCCTTATCCGGCCGTAAGGGAGTAAATTTGGCTTTCTTTCTCCTCTAAACCGCACCTAGTCGATCCCTTATAACTGTTAGTGAAGTAAAAAAAAATTACTCCATCCTCAATCTTCTCCTTATATTTACTCCGGCTCACGGTAGCCGAGTAAAAAATCCCCAATCTCTCTTCCTCTCCCCCACCTCCTCTTCTCCCCCTCGCCCTGCCGCCGGCGCGATCCCCGCCCCGATCCGCCGCCTTCCCTCCTCCCGATGGCCGGACGCGGTGGCCGTCGGTCCCCTCCACCGACCCGCAGCGCGGATCCGCGCCGCCACGCCCGCTGGTCATCGTTCACGGCCGCTTCCTCGAGCCGCCGCCGCTTGGCTGACTCGCCCGCCGCGGCTCCCCCCACGCGTTTTGCGGACTTTCCCGAGCTCCCTCCACCACGGCCAAAATCGCCGTCTGTTTGGGTCGGCGCGTTGGAGGTGCTCTAAATAAACTCTTATTTTGTTGCCCGGGAAAAACAGAAGAGGAATCGTGGCATTCGCTGCTTTTACCCCCGTGTCATGACATTCACTGCCGAGTTACTCGGTCGCGAGGCGTGAGTCTGCTCAGCTCATTGCAATGGTGGTAGCGACAGCACACAGCAGCTCTAGCTTTACTGGAGGAGCGGCTGGCTTCCGGTGTGGGCCGATGGCCTGGCCAGGTCAGGTCAATTCAGACCGGACAAGGCCAGCTAGGAAACAGCTTTGCTTCCTCTTTCTCTTTTTTCTTTCCTTCTTTTTTGAACAAGCTCTTTTCTTTCTCTGACTATGTTAGTTAGGAAAAGAATTACTCCCAGTATAAGACTTTTTTTGACACTTTAAAAACGTGTTATTAAGTTACAGAGGGAGTACTACTTAAGCAATCTTTACAATATTTCGTAGTAGTATTTAATTTGAAACCGAGGTGAGACCTTTATGCTTGCTTGAGCAGAATGGCAGTGGACCCTGGGGAAAATATCCGGTGCACCGGAGCTTGTGGTGCTACCGGTGCACCGAACTCACATTGTGTTATTTAAATGTTCAAAAAATTCTAAAAAAATTTTAGCACACTCACACAACATCAATGTAGCTTGTCACAAAATTTTAAATCAAAATTCGAAACATAACTTGAAAAACAAAAATAACAAATTCAATACTGAATAGTACATAACATAACTTAGGCTTTAGATTTGGCTCATTATCACATTGATGTCAAATTTGTCATTTTTATATCTCAAAAAATATTTCAAAATTTTCTACGAAATTTTGTGACATCCTACATTGATGTTGTGTTAACATGCTAGAATTTTTTCAGATTTTTTAAAATATTCCATTGCATCCGGTGCACCACAAGCGCGACCCTGAGCTCACATGCCTTAATTTAGTCTCAGTGAGCCGTGATGGGAG
This sequence comes from Thinopyrum elongatum, assembly GCA_011799875.1. Lineage (NCBI taxonomy): Eukaryota > Viridiplantae > Streptophyta > Magnoliopsida > Poales > Poaceae > Thinopyrum > Thinopyrum elongatum. Next base: position 585,435,628 of record CM022301.1, on the reverse strand, counting down.
ACCCCAGGAGCAGTGCAGCGAGGACCAAGAAAGAAAGCAAGGACGAAAACGGCAGCACCGCCACGCAACCTCCGGCCCTGCTCCTTGAGGTTACATTACATCGGTGTCAGAGCCGACCTTTACTCCTCTGCTCTCTCCTTTCTTTCCACCGTCGTCACGTCCGGCCGGCAGGCGCCCACGCCCTGCACGGCTACACCCCCTCGTACAAGCTACGACGTCGTCACTTCACTTCAATGCACTTGCTGCTTCCACTGCATTCCAGCTCAACCAGTGTCAGGTCCCCGTACGCCACCACGACCACGACATCAAGGCCATAAAAACTTGGCCATCAGAAACAAGATCACAAGAGAACATGCAACAATATATCATCATAAATAGAGACACCAAATGCAGTAATCAAAGAAAGAATCACATGTGTGGCAGGCCAGGCCAGGCCATATGACTTGAATCTTCATCACCATCACTCACTCACTCGTCGATATTATAAATATATATCGAGAAAAACCATGGTCGTTCGTACAAAACTGTTTGTATGTACAGAGTAACAGAATCTCACATACGATGATGACCTGCTGTGAAACCTACTAGGAATATGTATGTACATGTTTCTTGTCTGCTGTCGTCGCCTCGCCTCGCCGCCGCGGCTTATTGTCCGAGTCTAGCACTCGTATAAAAAATAACTCCACGCACCCAACCCACGCTGGATGATGATAATGATGATCTGCTGCTCTTGTCAAACCCGGGGGATCATCATTATTCAGTCGTCGGTCAGAAGAAATTGACCTGCCGGATGGGCGCCGGCGCCAGCGACCGCTTCTCCATGAGGTTCGGCTGTAGAGGGAACAGCCCGAACGGAGAAGAGCCCGGGAATCCTCCTCCGGCTGCAGCTGGCAGCGTGGAGGCTTGGCTGAGCAAAGCACCAAACAACAACGGAAGCAATGATGAGTGGAGTGGCCATGGAATCTGGTCTGGTTTTGGGAGAGTTCGTAGTACGCATTTGTGGATTTAGATATGTGAGCTGCTTACCTGTCAGCCATGTACGCCTGTTGCCAGGATGGCATGGCCTGGGCTTCCCCAAAGGGGCGATGCGATGATGACATGAGTGGCCACAGCCCTGTTTTCACAAACAACGACCCACGTTTCAGCAACACCAAACCATGATTGATTGTGTCATATCAATGATTACAAAGCATCTAATTTCCGGAAAGTTTGATTAGTATATATATATGGCTTTGGTGCTTTCTGATACTGGGAAATCAAAGAGATTAGTTATTGAATAAGCTGGTTGTTTCCTACAAAAAATTCCTCTTGATATTGTTTACACTTTTTATTTGTGTGGAGTGGTTCCAAAATCAAGAGGAAAATGTCAAGAGGAAAATGATGTACCTGGCTGTACAGGAGGATTCCCATAACCCGGGTATAGAATATTTTCCTGCGTGTTAGGATAACAAACTTTAGCATAAACACTAGATTTTCACTCGGACATGTAACTCCATATCACAAAGAGACAGTAACCCTCACCTCTTCTCTGCGTTCTGGAACATGCTTACCAAGATCTACAAGAAACAGAACAATATAAAACATAAGTCACAGGAAACATCAACTCCAACACGTTAAACACATATTTTTTGAACTTTGTAAAGAAAAATCTGTCACATGAATGCATTTAACCTGTTTCAACACGAATTTGTTTATATCTCACGGAGTTGTTAACTGAACATATTCACAGCCCTCTAAGAACATGAGTTAGTCTAGCATAATATCTTGTCCCGTTTTGCACTACAGAAACTCTGAATCATCATGTTCTGACTAGTAACATATCACAGATGTTTCCAGCTAATACAGTTTCAACTATTAACACTCAAGAGCAACAGTACAGGAGTGCAGGTTAAGGTACTCCTTCCAAGTTCCATGTGCAGGATAAATGTGATCCATTACTGTTTTCGAACAACGGTACACACAAGATTATAACTCAAGGAATTCAACAGGGGTGAAATATTTTGGCACCTGATACAGAACTCGGCTTTAGGCTGAGAGTTAGATCAAGGTCATCAGATTCTGTACCAAAACCCCAAAGGTCCAGTTCCAACCTTGGTGTTGCTCCTACAAAAGGAAGTGAGAGCCCGATCAGAATGTATTATATTTTCGTAATCAAATTACTAGCAAATGAATTGGGATTAGAGAACTCACTAGGCTCATTCATATTTGAGTAGGAAGCATCATGGAGAGGTCTTGGTACCCACTTGCGCACCTAGACCACTCAAAAGTCTAAGGTACAGAGAAAAGCAAAGCAAAGTACCCGTAGACAACTCAATGCGTAAATAATTACATTAAAGAATGGATGTTGTAGTGCTTGCTCAGCAGTTGGCCTTCTTCGTGGATCCCAGGAGCAAAGTTGCTATTAAAATGACGAGAAAAGAGGAGCAGGTTAATAAGGAAAATTATTACCACATAAATAACATCAAGGACAAATGCGGGATTATTCACAGCATTCAAACTCCAGCGATCACAATCCATGTGACAATGCAATATAGTTTACAGAGAAACATCATGACAGAAGTCTATAAGCCAGGTGTAAGTAGAAGGAACAGACATCAACTTCGCTTCAACACCAAACAAAAAAATAGATGAGTTCATTGCTGTACCTTGATCAAGTCTAAAGCTTCTAGGGAAGCATTAGGAATAAGCTCCCACAGATTTCTTGGCGGAATCTTTGGAACAGATGAAAAATATTAGTGCCACAAAAGCATTTCATCCAATGAATGTAGACAGAACTAGTTTCACCTGAAAAAACTGGAAGCTACTTGAACGAGGCAGGTTCATTCCCTCTGGCCAGAGAGAGTGATCTGGGGTCCCAAGCACAGTGCATATCTTGTATAGCTGATCTGTCTCACTGTGATAAAATAAAAATAAAATATTAGAAGGATAGAAGCAATGGAGATCATCATAATGTGAAGAGAAATACGAGTAATCTGGTCTAGGATTTGTGCTATGAAAAGTAGAGTTCAATACATACGTTTCACCAGGGAAAAGTGGAGACAGTGTAAAAAGCTCAGCCAGAATTGCACCAATGGCCCACATGTCTGTGAAAGAGCACATTTATTTATTATTGACAATATCATTCAGGCATAAAGGCTCATAAGGGGAATATATAATGACACAACAAGATTAAACAAGCAAATGTTTTTATATGCAGAAATATGACAAGGTGTCATTTATTTCTCGTATTGGATGGAATTTACCACGTGTTAGACAATTAGAAAACGAGATAGAATAAACAAAATATAAGGAGTAAGCGCAAATTAAATGAAAATAATTTACAATATAAACGGAACCCTTTTTATGCATAGAAACTTAAACCAATGACAGAATCATCACCTATAGAAGGTGTGTAAGATGAAGCTTGCAGCAGCACCTCTGGAGCCCGGTACCTTGAAAATAACAGGTAAGATTTAGGTACATACCCAATAGAGTAACATGGCCTTTCCATACAGAAACTCACCATCTGGTAGAGACATAATCTGTGTAAGGAGGACTGGAGCATACTTCTCTTGCCAACCCAAAGTCAGCAATTTTTACAATACCGTTTGTCACCAGAAGATTTTCTGAAAGAACGAAATTCCCCTTAGATTAGCCATTTTACTGGTATAGAGGCAGCATCATTCAAACAGAATAGTCAACCAAATTACCAGGTTTCAGGTCACGATGAAAATATCCATTATTATGCATGTACACCAGGCCTTGCAGTATTTGGAGCATAAACTTCCGTATCTCTTCTTCAGAGAAAGGAGCACTCCTTTCTCTTATAACATCGTATAAATTACAGTCCTGGAAGGGAGAAATAAGTTACATTTTAGTAGTGCAGAAGTCAGGAGGAAAGGAAATTCTAAAAGTCAAAAGGCTCCAGCCGACATAAGATGGATTTCTCACAAACAAATTAAGAAATGTGAACCCAAGCAAATACAGTGGCATTAATGATCAAATTCAGACTAGTGTCAGAACTTTTGGGGAATGCGAACGAGCATATACGCTACAGACTAGTGATTATCCCTGAGATACATGTAGCCACAATGGATGGTACAAAAATCTACAAGAACATAGCAGAGCTCAGGTAGGGATTGTTATTAATATTTTTCTTCTGCAAGTTAAACATTAAAACCGGTGCGAAGAATAACTTAATACGCACCATGTGTTCAAAAATGAAGAACAACTCATGATTCTCCATCGTCACCTCCTTCAATTGCACAATGTTAGGGTGGTTTAGTTTCTGGAGGGCCTGCACAAGGATGGTTCTCTGTTAAGACAAAATGCAAAATACACTGATACACTGACTACTGAAGAATATTATTACCTTTACTTCTCGCAGACTAATGCACTCTTCCCAGTGGTAAAACTTTCTCTTCATTTTTTTAACAGCAACCTGAACGTATTAAAAATATATATAATAAAATTGCTAATCTCTGATAGCTAGAAGCAGCATAAGAGATACAGGTTAGATAAACAGCAGAAAAATAAAGCTAATATGATGTGGTGGAAGCATAGAAGATACAAGAGAGTAAGAGAACAGAGTGTCTTGATAAGTTTGCACTTACAATTTCATTTGTTTCTATATTGTAAGCCCTAAAAACGTTTCCACAAGTCCCATCACCAATCTCCCTTATTACTTTATACCTGCGTAAATTTGGAAGCCTCATCAAAAACTAGTTCATGCGCCAGAAAATATATAGGGGCAAAAAAAATTTACAACTGACCTTTCCATGGTCGTTAACTTCACTGACAGAGGCTTCAGCAGGAATCACTGAACAGTAACAAAACCGAGCACTGTAGAACCAGCACCACCTTTGAAACTCATCAGGGTAGTAGGTTCGCTTGTACAGGGTTGCATAAGAAGAAGAAAGGTCCAGACGGGGGTGTCAGAGCATGAATGGTTATGCATCATTATTTGCACAACTGACATGCTTGTTGCGGCTTCAGTAAATCTCAGCAACGCATCATCCAATGCATCGGTGTGGACACGCTGAAGCCATCTTCAGATCCCCCCCGGCACGATTCATCGAAAAATCTGCAAGAGGTAAAAGAGCTTTTGCCTCAATATCTGATTGTCAAGACTGTAACTGTAGACAGCATTGCGGCCATCTATGAACAGATGCAGCCAAGAAAGTAAAGTAAATCTACAACAAAAATGAAGATATGCGTGTACTATTCCGTGGAAATAGGTTGTTTATCCTTTTTGGAGCCAGCAGAGTTTCTGTGTTAGATATCATCAATCACCAACAGACTTGACAGAAGCGACTAACCATTTTCCCAACCGAGGTAGTAACAAACAAACACGTGATGGACGCAACAAATAAAGGATGGAACAGTGGCCACTATCAGACAAAAGTGAAACGGATCCTCGAGAAACAAATCAAACTACGCACTCAATCAAAACAAAATAATGGTGGAGATGACTTCCGCGCGAAAGGTACTACAAATCTACGCGCCATGAACAGTCATTCTGGCGCACAGGACCAGAGATCTACTCTGGAAGATTCGAGGAGAAGGCTAAATTAGGTGCCAACCAACGCATTTAAAACAGGCTGAGCCGCGGAAGGATGATACAGACGGGGAGAGGTATAGATCCCTCCGCAATTTGCGCCGGAATCAGTTGAATCGCAACGAAATCCCCAAACCGAAGGGCGAGGCGGAGGGAACCAAAACAAGCCGAACTCTAACAAACCCATGGATCAGAGCGATTAAACGCCGCGGGATCACAACCGAAAAGCTCTGACGCGGACGCCACATTCTCCCATTCCGCACGCCACCTCGAGGATTGCAACCAGAAGGAAAAACAAAAAAAAATCCCCAGCCCGCCGAAAAACCGATCTGAACTGGAGCAGCGCCAGAAATTAATCAAACCGAAACGCAACCTACACTATTACAGCTCGATAGAGAGGAATCGCACCGGAAACCCCTGAAAAAAATATAGCGAAATCCCCCCAGCACCGCCCGCTAGAAATTCAATTCGCCTCGGACGATTCGGGGCGGAGGAACAACAGCGCGCGGCGGGGCCTCCTAAATCACGGAGGATGACGGCCGGGGAAAGGGAGAGGAGGGGGGAGGGGAGAGGAATTCACCATGATCGGCGGCAGCATTCGCGGGGGAGCCGCGGCGGAGGGAGCCTCCTGTGTGGGGATCGCGGGCGGGCGAGGCTTGGGAGGGAAGGAAGGAAGGAAGGAGGAGCGATAAACTTGGGGAGCGAGGTGGGGAAACGAAACGAGGGGCGAGGCGAGCTGGGGAGGAGGAAAAAAAAGGGCGAGAAGATATCGCGACGCGGCAGTGCGAATCGGGGGCGACGCGCGGGTAATGACTTTTCTGCCCTCCCGTGGCGCGGGGAATTACGGGCGGAGCCGGCGGGGCTGGTGGCGGGGGGCGGGCCGGGCGGATAAGCCCGCGGGGGCAGGGCGGTCATTTCTCCGTGGGGCCGTGCGGCCGCGCTGCCGCTAGGTGCACCAACCAGCCAGCCGTGGACGCCAAAGGAAAAAGTGTAGCGGGTTTGAAAATGTCGTCCCGTGCCATTGCCGTCGCGCTTCGGCGTCGTGCGCTTGACGACCCGTGGTTTACGCGGCCTCTGGTTTATTGCCCGAGTGAATGCACGCGCGATCCGTGGGGGATTTTCATGGAGGCCGGATTTGATTTGGTTTGGTTCGGTTTGATTCGAATTCCACGGAATGGGGTCCCAGTGTTTCTACTGTACCTATCTTGCGCTGATGACTGTAAGTAGTATTCTTGGGATGATAGGTCCAGTTAAAGGTAGATACTACTTCTATATAATAATCCCTCCGTCCGAAAATACTTGTCGGAGAGATTTTTTTTTTTCGAAAAGGAGGTTATCCCCCGGCCTCTGCATCAGAACGATGCATGCGGCCAATTTATTAATAAGCAAATAGTTTAACAAAGTCTCCAACAAGTATATAGAACTAAAATATGTCTAGGTACATCCATTTCTCCGACAAGTATTTCCGGACGGAGGGAGTATCTAGTATGCACACTCGTGCTTATTCAGAAGAAGAAAAAAGAAGATAAATAGAGATTCTAAGGTGTGCACCATGGTTGTCATGTGTGTTTTCCCAAGAACGCAGATGGCCAAGGTAAGGTGTCATATGATCTTCATCGGTGTGCCGCCGTTTGGTCGTTGCATGCGCACAAATTTGTTTTGTTTGTACGGGCGAGAAGGCTGTACAATGCAAATTGCTTAGGAAGAGGGCGTCATAAAATGAATCGATTCTTTCGCAGTAGGATACATAATGAAGCATCCGTCCTTTGTTATAAGCATAAGCAATTGGTGCTTAGACAAAACCACACGCTCTTGTTAGAAGATGCACGGTGATTACCCCGACTTGGCTTGCCCTGCCCAGCAGATTGTGGCACCACTGCAAGAGTGAGGGTTCTTGTATCGGCAGGGGAGTTTCGCTCTTGGTTTCTCGGAACAATCTCACCGGATGCACGCTGTGCTTCCTACTACCGGGCTGTTCCTTTGCATGGAGACCTTGCTCTGTGATTTCACACGAGAACCGTATGCTCTGCGTGAAGAAATTTACTACTCTACTACTGGTGTTTCCTCAACCGTTGGATTATAACAGGCAGACAAGAGGTGCAAGGAGAACCACAATATGCCACGGCATATTCCGTCGCCAAAGGGAGGGACCAAAATTCGCGCTGCGGCATTCTGCAGAAGGACAGCAAATAAGATAAAGGTAATATCTAATTTTTTCGTAGCTTTAGACAGAAACGTCTGGGTGGTGTAGTTGGTTATCACGTTAGTCTCACACACTAAAGGTCCCCAGTTCGAACCTGGGCTCAGACATACAACTATTTTTCTTTTTCTTTTTTGCCTTTTTTTTTCCAAATTTTGTGTTGGTTTGTACATTTTATTACATATATAAATAGATATATTTGTTCTAACTTCCAGCATATTTTGATTCACGTTTCTGACATTTGAACCCAGGCCTGGACATTCCCCCCCTTATTTTCCGTAAATTTCTTTTCATTTTGTTGTGTACGCCTATGCATAATTTCCAATAGTCAATTTTTTTACTTCCATCAACAGATTGCTAAGGCTTTTCCGTTTTATTTGTTCTAACTTCACGCATATGCATATTTACTTCCATCAACATATAGATAGATATATTTGTTCAGATTCTGTGTTGGTTTGTATATTTAACGTATAGATAATTTCTAACATTCAAACCAAGGCTTGGGCATTTATTTCTTGTTTTTAGGCATTTATTTCCTTTTCGTTATTTTCTGTAAATCTCGTACCATTTTGTTTTGTATGTGTACCATCGCGGGCTCCCGCGCTCACACCCAAAGCCAGCATGACCTTGGAATCTGCAGTCAGATTGAACGCGGACGGAAGTCTTCAGCCTCGGTCCAAGGGGACCAGCACGCCGGAGGGAAAGGACGGCCATCACTTCATCACGCCGACGACAACACAACTCTGAAGTCCGTAGCAAGAACAAGAGCCACCTTGCCATGGCGAAATCCACTGGCGGCATCCTCCAGCGTCACATCGCAGCACCCAATAGCAAGAACAAGAGCCACCTTGCCATGGCGGAGTCGGGATCGAGGGACAAAATCTCACCCAGCCGGTCGTCGCCTCCGATGTGAAGACCACGCCTAAAGAAACCAATGCCCACCGAGTCGATGGATCTGGGAGAAGACAACGCCGGAAGCTTGTCGATGCCGCCACAAGGGACCTTGCCAAGATGGGGAACATTAACGCCGAAAGATTTTGACGCTTCCTTGTAATATTTGATGTGAGTGAGATGTTCACATCGAGAAATAAGGATGACGGGCTCTCCCGGGCCTCCTCAGAGCTCAGACGAATCCGGCCGTTCGTTGCGTTTGCTTGATCGATTTCCGGCCGTTCGATTTCGCTCCTGGACGATCTGGGCCGCCGGATCGAATCCCGGAACTGTTTCAATGAATAGTTACCGCAGCGAGACCGCGTCTTCCCACGCGCGTGCACCTCCTCGAACCCTACCCGCCTCCTCCTCCATCCGCCCCGCTCCCCTCCCTCTCCATTGCGCCGCCGGCTCCTCCCCTTCTGCCCTGCTCTCCACCGCGCCGCCTCCTCCTCCCCTTCACCGTTCCCTCCAGCGGCAGGCACAGGGAGACGACGGCGGCGCTCGATTTGATCCGCCCCACTCCCCTCCCTCTCCACTGCGCCTCGTCCTCGGCCGTCCCGTGCTCTGCCGGCGCCCGTCGGCCTCGATCCGGCCTCGACAGGAGGAGCTAGCCCTCGAGCCTCGGCAGGAGGAGCTCGCCCTCGAGACAGGAGGAGGGGAGCAGCAGGATACAGGAGCATGGCCTTCTTCTCGCGCTGCAGCCGCCGGCCTTGTCCTGCTCGAGGAGGAGGAGCAGCAGGAGGGGCGCACCCAGCCACCAAGGTAGCCGCCGTTGAGTGCTTCTTACACCTGAACCTCGACCTCCACGGCGTCGTCGTCCAGCCACTCAAGTTTAAGGTGCCCATCTCCCCTCTCCCCCCCTCTGTTTGGTTCTTTTCGGCAGCCATGGATGTGGTTTCTCCCTCACGCCTCCCTGTTTGCTCTGTTTTGTTGGTGGATGCAGGGAAGGAGAGGAGGATGACGCCCAGCCATGTAGAGGAACAACAGCAGCTCAAGGTCTTTTCTCCTCCACGCCTCCCTATGCCCCTCTCTCGTTTCTGTGTGCTGTTTTGTTCAAGGTTTGCTGTTTTGTTTGCTCCTACGGATGCTAATGTGGCTGCCATATCTGTGCCAAGCAGTGCCTGCTTGTATGACTTGTTGTATTCATCGTTATTATTAACATTGGTCAAGATTAATAAGGCTTAGGAGCATTATATTTGAGTGTCATGAAGGGTACTTGGTGCTTTTACTATGTTACGCACTTGATGCCAACTGAAGATTTAAGACTCGTGAATATGCTGAAGGGTAGAAAACTGTGCTACAAAGAAATGATGTGAGCTTCAAAATGGTTGGTGCGCCATCTAGAAAATGGAAACAGAAACATATTATATACTTTTTGTATGCCAATCTGCCTCTAAACCAGCTAGGCACACCACTATAGAGAATCTGCGCAGAGCACAATTCCTTCTGGTGTATCATCCTATATGACTGTAATAAGACTATATAGAGCGTAATTTACATAAAAGGGCCTAGAGACATCCTTTGCTTGTTGACAAAAAAATGTTCCAACACAGTTTCTCCCACCAAAAAATGAACGAACCTAATTCCATTATAGGGGATTACGTGCTTTGCTGCCCGAGCTGCAGCTGGTTATCCTCCGCACCCTGTGTTGGATAATCTTAGAGAGTAAATCCTGCCATAACTCATGACTCAGGACCAATACAGGTAGATTGGTACAGTTCCGGTGCTTTCTTGCTGTTGTTTATGCTCTACACAATCTGCTGCAACTTCATAATAGCATGCCATTTGGTGTCTTGTTTCTGCAGAAAAATGAAGCAAGACAAGCCGGAGAAGCTCGCACGGACATCCAATTTCTTGTACCACTCAACTGAGCCGAGGTGATGTTTTATTTCCACAAATCTTCTAGAGTAATACATCTTTTGTTTCCCCTTCGCTCCCCACTCCTTTCCAATCTAGGCTGCCCACCTACGTCCGCATCTTTTTTCTCTCAGTTTTTACTGCTTGATTCTCTGGTTCTCTGATAATCTTATTTTGATTCCTCAACTTTTAGTTACTTGTGGAGACTATAAGAAGAATTTTGAGGAAGAGTTTGATCAAGAAGAGCAAGGTGAATTATATCTCTCTTGAACACAGTCACACCTGTTCCTGCATTTTCGGATTTTTCTGTGTAGTAGAGCACATGCCATGATTTTGTACTCCTCTTACCCACTGAGCAAAGCTACATTTGTAAATGAAGGTCTTAGAAGTTTTTGTTTTTACCTTTTGGTCTGATAGATCAGTATATGGTATTGGTCATGTGAATAGAGGTTGTCCGTTCTCCTTCTAATAGATCAGTACATGGAATTATTATGTACAGATGACCCTTCCAGGATGAATATTTGAGTGCTCTTGTTTGAATTTTTTTGTTCACAGGAGCAGGCTGACACCCGTAGTTGTTTGGCATCAAATTCAGAAGATACACATCCTAAGATTGAAGCAATGCTACCTGAACCAAAGGGTTGTACGCCCACCATTATTAATATTCCATACTATTCGTGTTCTTCAGATCCCAATAATTTATTCGGTCTTGCTTTTGACATAAAACACAAGTACAGGCAAAGAGAAGACGAGGTCGAACCCCAACACGAAGGTATCTTGGCACCAAACCATCGTGAGGAGAAGGGGATGTGTTGCTGTACATGAGGTGTTAATAAAGTTTCACATTCTTTGTTCTGGTAGATTTGGTGTGTTGGGTTGCCATGTTTGCTGTATTTATTTTCCTTAGATTGCTCCGGTGTTTTTGGTGCAAATTGATCAGGGAGGGCCTAGGATTTTGTCAAGTTTTTTGTCAGGTTATTCTATGTATAGGACTGCGCTTCTATGTGTCGTTTCCTTCAAACTGTCATTGCAACAAAAGATGAAGGGTGTCTTCGTGATCAGTAGACCAGTGTGTGATACCGCCTGTTGTAGTTCTATTGCTATGCATATACATGGGCAATAAATGCAAGTATTATAGTTTTGATGATGTCTGAGTGTATCTTGTGTATGTGCAGATAAGCAGCCCTGTTCAGAAGTGCTTTATAGAGGTCCTGTAAGCTTTCTAGACATACTTGTTGTTTCCAGTCTCTCTCGGCTTCCCCAATCCTATAGGTAATAATATGATTTCTTTATGTTGTTTGCCCAAATTAAGAAGTGAACTTTTGCTGCATATTTGCTTGATGTGTGTCCTGTAAACTCTAAGCTTTCTAGGCGTACATGTGCACGTGTATTTGTTAGTTACTAATATGAATTCTGAATGTTGTTTGCCGAAATTCAGAATTGAACTTTTGCTGTATATTTGCTCGCTGCGTGTCCTATAAACTCTAAGCTTTCTGGGCGTGCATGTACATGTGTATTTGTTAGGTAATAATATGATTCCTTTATGTTGTTTGCCAAAATTCAGAACTAAACTTTTGCTGTATATTTGCTCGCTGTATGTGCTGTAAACTGTAAGATTATAGGCGTACATGTACACATGTATTTGTTAAACTAACAACCTTATGACTGCACATGCCATTTAAACAAACCGTAACCCCTTGTTCTATGGAGCACCTATTTTTATTGCCAAGCAAGCCCCATTTTTTTTTTTTTTTTGCGGTTGCAGCCACCTGATCACTAACCTGAATGAGTAGACATTATTTATGGACTTGCCTCCTTCACGTTTCCACAGATGCAATTTTTGTTTCAAGCAGCCCTAAGGTAGCTTTTAAGATTGTTCTAAAAAACGGCTACTATTTTAGATTAAAGGCCTCAGGGATAGGCAAAAACTTTAAGAAATCTCACCCTAGACTTACTACATCTTTTGCATATGAGTGTTTCTTCTGATTTCAAGGATTGGGAGGGGAATGCATTTTCCAGTGCCTCAATTTTTGGTTACTTGTGGAGAGTAGAAGAAGAATTTTGAGGAAGAGTGTGATCAAGAAGCCCAAGGTGAATTATCTCTCTCTTGAATACAGTTATGCTTGTTCCTGCATTTTGATGTTTGATTTTTTCTGTGTAATAGAGCACATGACATGATTTTGCACTCTTACCCACTGAGCAAAGCTACACTGTAAATGAAGGTCTCAGAAGTGTTTGTTTTTACCTTTTTGTCTGATAGATCAATACATGGTGTTGGTCATGTGAACAGTGGTTGTTCTTCAGGCCTCTATATGAGCTAGTTGTAATAATAATTTCCACGGGATGTGATGATTCATTTTTATCTTCGATATGGTTGTTTTCACCATAATAAAATATATGGAAATCTGGGCTTGCTGATTAATGTAGCTTCAGATGCTTTGTTTTGGGAAGGTGGTAGAAATCAGTGGTTGTGCTTAAGCTTCTGTTCTTTATTTAACTTTGAGGCATAAATTCAAATGATTAGTATATGCATAGCAGTTTAATGCAAGTGATAGTTGTGGTAAAGTAGAATCCAAGATCGAAGAAGGTGTCGAGGGGAGCACATCAAATTCTATCAAAGTAATTATCAACAATGCTACTCTGAATTATAGTGGCAGCTGGTCAATATCATGAACTTTTGCACTATGATTTGTTTTATTATTATTATATAATGTGTGGAACAACTTCACGGGACAAAGAAGCCTAATACTCCTCATGGACGAGGTTGACAGTATATATGATGGTGGAATGTGACAAATGTGACCGGTAATACTTCGACTGTATCTCAAAGCTTGTGTAGTGGGAGCATTTCAGTGTACATAATGCTTCATGGGATATGTAATTTTTTATTGTCTAAAAAATATGAATGCCCATGATCTCTGCTTGATCTAATTTTAACCATCAATCTGATATTTTATTTGCACAAAGGATGAATTTTCCGGCAGCGTGGAGAGCCTATATATTGATGACCAGCTGCCTCAGATTTACTTGTGAGCAATTCATATATCATGATCTACCATTTTGTTTTCTTCTAGACCAAGATTGATTAATGTTATTCATCATCCGTGTTTCAGTTTCATTAGTCCTCACATGAACATGTTGATTTCTAATTTCTCTGCACATAAATATGTAAGACATATTTGTACCTTTTCCCTGTAGGTAAGCAGAACAGGGCAGGGCTCACATTTACTTCTTTCTAACGTACTGAGTCTGCTATTACCTGCTGATACTTGACATTAGTGATCAGCTTGACGCAAGCTTTTGTGTCGATTACTTTCTGCCTTTTTTTGATAAACATCATTATTTTTTTATTTTTTCTATTGTGTTTTTTTTGCTTCCTTTTTCTGTCAAACTCTCATGTGGTACTGTTTGTCAAGCATTGATATTGTTTTCACATACAATTCATTATTTTTTGCTCATTTAAATTAGATGTTCAAAAATATGATAAATGTGGGGCCTTGGTGCTAGATGAGACACTGACTTGTACTACAGAAAGGAAAAGTAAGCTCCCGTTATCATTCACTTGCACTATATATCCTAAATCTGTATAGATTTAGTACAAAGTTGTACTAATTTTGTACTAAATCAGCGACACTTATTTTGGGACGAAGGGAGTAGTTTTCTTTATAAAGTTGGTGCAAATAAGCTACCGCAAGCTACATTCGTAGCTTTCTTTTGATGTAAGTTGATGCTTTTAGTCTATCGTGCTTCCCATTATCGGGCTTGATACGCCTAAGCCAGTTATGTATAAAGACGCCATCTAAGTATCTCCTTGCACTGGTATGCCTGGACCATAATGTTATCAGGATCGATAAAATATGCCATCTAAGTATAATGATTAGATCTCCATTGGAAAGATGCATCCAGGCCTGGCCACCTCTCCACCACGACGTGCCAGCCAGTTCTCTCTTGCCCTTTCTTCCACACCGTATCACCGTCTCACCCACCAGTAAGGCTCTCTCCACTCCCTGATCTCTATTCTTTCCATCGTCTTAGCTTATAGGGCCTGGTTTGGTTGATGCTAAAATGTGATGAGGTGGGGGTGTGGCGGTCTGCATCCATGCGCTGCTCGGCATCACCAGGTCATCGGCACAGATCGTCGTGCTCATGCCATTCAACACGCCGCAGCTCTTGCCCACAGATCCTCAAGTACCGATTGGCATGCCTTTGGTAGCAGTAGCCCCCATTTGATAGTTTTCTATTTATAGACTGAGAAGCTTTCTTTTACTTGAGAACTGAAGGGATCATGTTACCTAGCGCAAAGGGAACTTTCTTTGTACATATTGATTTATTTACATCATTACATGTATATCAGATACATGATTTATGGCTCGTACCTGATCCATATGGACCGGGAAGCTTTCTTTTCTTCTTAGACATATATCTATCCATTGATATGGCATCTCCTTTTTCTTATTATTTAACATAATGTTTTGCTAGCAGTTAAAATAATCCTAAACAATCTATAAACATATAGCTTTGAATAGACATTATTTTGCTGAAGAGTTCAGTCCATGCATGTTTGGTTCCTGTCAGTTTAGTTAGCGGCCTATATGAATTCGATTTGGACCACGATATTTTTGTACAGTTATTGATTTGCTAGCATAGATTCTAAACTTAATTTTGTTAGCTCTTATCTGGTGTTCTTTCTTATAATATCTTTTTATCTGACACAAGCTTACTCTGTTCACGAGAGTTTCTCCATGTTTATGAAGAAAAGATTTGGGTTCAGAGCACCTTCGGATATATGAATTTGTTTTCTAATTCTTGCTGGTCAGCCACAAAGCATTAATTTTTGTTTGCTTTACAATTTTTCAGGAGTAATGGAATGTTAATTGGCTGGTGGCGGCATGTTCAAGTATGGGAAATGATGAGCTTCTACTTCTTTTTTGCCAACTCTATGCCATAGGTGAGCTGCGACCTTTTTCCCCACAAGTTTGTGATAATCAATTATTCTCCAGAGGGAATTGTGATTGTGATTAGTATCTTTAGACATTGCCATATTCGTTAGTACTCACCGTTTCTTTCATTCCTCCTCGTTTTTTAAATGTATTGGCCTCTGGTATATACACCTGAAATCGATGTGCCAAACAACAAGAAATGTCTATATATTGGAAGATTTTGAATGCCATTTTATTAGAGTAGTTCTGAAATGCTGCCTCATCTTTTTTCCATTTGTGTTGTTTCTCATAGTTTTAAACTAAAAGGAGCTATAAAAATTGTCCTTTATCTTTCATATTTTTTAATGTTGAAGCGGCTACGTAATATCTGTCCAAAGCGATTCCCTTTTAGATATGATATCCGATGTATTCTAGCTTACAGTAGATGATAAAAAGTGTTATCCCTGTCTTATGTGTTTCATGATAGTTCACACGATTCTCTTAATTAACATTTTGAGTATAGTCTCTTAAACAATCTGGTTAGAAGAAAACTGGGATGAAAACATGAGTAGTTAAACCTGAATGCATATATTACTTCGAGGTAAATTTCAATCCATATACCGGTTGTTAAGGAGTATTACATGATTTTTATTTTCTCAATTGTATGGAAGTGTTAGTTCTTTCTAGGTCTTTGGAATAACGGTTTTACATTTACTTATTCATGCTATTTGGACCAAAATTGCAGAACCGTTGGAGTCTCAGCTAGGATATTGACCTGGTTATCTGGTTTTGGCTTTTTATCTATGCACATGCAATGCTCTTAAGGCTTGCAGAGCTGGTGAATTCCCCAAACTTCTCTTTATTTTGAGCACCATTTTTTTTGTGGTGCTCAAAATTTCACTTCAACTTATTAGTTCCATTCTTAGCTATGGTATGTTGTGTGATGCTAAAACCTGCCTTTAATAGATAGATGGCGCATAGATGGATGATGAAATTGTTAATGTGGCCGTCCGTTCCCCAGACGACGAGGTGCACGCTTCCCGTCCAACTCGCCGTTGCCTCGCCGCCGTTCCTCAGGTGCCCTTCCTCTCCCTCTTGTGTGGTACCTGCTTTTTCTTCCGCCTCTTCCTTATCTATTTGGCGTTCATAGTTGGATCGGGAGAGGGGTGTCACTTGTGGTTGGACCGGAGAAGAAAGTGTCTAGAGAGGGAACTGACGATGGGAGAGGTGATTTCTTGCTTCCTTGTATGATCATCTGTACCCGATGTCTTTTACCGCTCTCCTCTCATCTAGGTCTTCTGCCGTCCTGCTGCTCATTTACGCTCATTTTCTTGTAGGGATGTTGTTAGTGTTCGGTGGTGCATACAAAAGTAATTGTCATCTACTGGTGCTCTTGATTCTTGACTGTCGGATTGCTGGTCCCATAGTAGGTGCTACTCCTTTCTCATTCCTTCCTTCACGCCTTTCTACGCGCACGCTCGATCCTTTATCTATTGTTCACATTTTCCTTTGTATGATGATTTTATTCCCGCTGAGGATAATCAATTATGTTGTTAACCCCCAGTCATTAAATTATGACAAGGAACTTGGTTTGATACAACTTTTAGATCACTTATTTTTGTATAGATGATAGTTGATGGTCTGGGATGATGAATGTTTCAGTTTTTTTTTACGTTATACAGTGAAATATTCATCCATATAAATGGGGAATCCCTTCGTGTACGCTTCTCTGCCACAACATGGGTGCAAAATTAGAAGAACAATTGATCTGTCTTTATGGTGCATGCTTAATTGAATTAATGTGTCCTTTTTGGTGCATATATCTAGCTCCGATTGGTTCTTGGTTTCTCTGATTGTTATAAATTAACCAAATTAATGTGACCTTATTTAAAATTTTGGCTGAGTAAACATTCACAGAGACCTAATTAAGATTGATTAAACTTATATTATATGTTTGTTAGTTCCTTTATACTCCAAAAGAAAAAAAAATCTGACTAACAAAACTCTGTCAATGATTAATAATGCAGTGTATAATAATTTATAAGAACAAGTACGATCTCAAGTGAAAGTCTTTTAGTGAGCATATATTCATGGCAAATTGATATGCTACTGACTCTTTGATTGCCTGATCCCCTTCTTCCTTCGCTGTAGGGCTCGGCATAAAGAACACATTCGAGGACCATTTACGACGCCTTCTGGAGCAAATAGTGGAAGTCTTTTAGTAAATATATATTCATGTGAAACTGAAATTGAGACAACCTTAGATGAACATTATTTCCTGTTAGTGGTTGTACTGAGTCTTAAACTATGTACATGCCCATCCTGAAACATGTTATCAATGAATGTATAAGTATATATTCAATGCTTGTGGTTATAGTTGATATCGATTGTCTTCTTAATTGTGCTTTACTGATGCTTTTGATTTTGGTGTACTTCAAATATATATATTAGGTATTATCGGGTGAGCATTAGTGTATATATTCTATACGAGTATTACCGGACTGGATACAATTGGATCAGGTGGGTTGCGGCAAGCGATCCTTTCTACTAACGCATCATAGCATCTAATCTTTACCTGCTTGGCTACGTCGTTGGGACCGGCACCCTCGCGCCGAGGCGCGATCCCGATCTAATTAACCTATGCAGGGCTATTAAATTGTGTCCATAGTTATTCCATTTTTTGATAGAAAACTTTTATTTGGAAAACCTTGAACACTCATAATATTTTTTTGGAAAACTGTAATTCTGAAACCGCAGGGCATTGACTTGTCCATGCTTCTCGGCCTGAACTTGTCCGTGCTTCTCGGTGAGCCTGGACAACCCAAGCTCATGCTCACCGAGGTCCGCACAAGCATAGATGTCGGGAAAGAAAAATGAGGTGACCGATAGACTCCGCCTCTCCACGTAAAACACATCCACTCTCCTGTCGACAACATTCTTCAGAAGTTACATGATACCAGAATGGAGCTTGTCTAAAAAGGACACCTGGTACGTACATACATGAGTACCTGATATGACTATCCCCCCTCTCCCCGCCAAAAAATATTTTAACACAATGTGTTGAAACATAAACCAGCCACGAATCCTTGAAAGTGTGGTTTGTACTGAATGCATCCTTTTTTTGCAAGAGATTGGAAAATGATACTTAACTTTTCTCATGCTTGAATTCGATAGAAATGAAGCAATATTTGCATAAAAACGAGAGATGCCTTTGGATAATCGATAAAAACTGATATAATAATAGTTGAACACTTGCGTAAAAATTGATCGCATGCAGTGTGTGCTTGTAAATATCTCTATAAGTGAAAATGTCATGCGCTAGGGCTTACCCGGTGACGTTGGCACATGGCTCTACAGACTCGGGAAAATATGGAGTAAGAGATCACGTGCCTGGAAGCCGTGGAGTTAGTAGCAGATGACTCGTTTGAATGAAAAAATAACAAAAAACAATTAGTAAGGTTCAATTGTACAATTATATACATTTTCTATGCTTCCTTGTAATATTTGGTGTGCGTGAGATATTCACATTAACCTATGCAGGACTATTAAATTGTGTCCATAGCATTTATTTTTGATAGAAATTTGTTATTTGGAAAACCTTGAATACACATAATATTTTTTAGAAAACTGCAATTCTGAAACCGTAGGGCATTGACTTAAACATCACCTACCACACCTTACACTATCATTAACATAGAGTTATACGTCCTTGCATCGAGCTCCAATGTATAGCAGGCACATCCACACTATCCAGTATAAACACATCTATGGACGGAGCTAGACGAGGACATGGGTGTATAGATGTACACCCATTATTTCTTTTTAAAAAAATGAGTATATAGGTACATCGTTAAACCATATGGTTTAAAAAATATTTTGTTAAATTTATACATTGTGTATCCCTCAGGTATATTATTAAATACATTGTCAAATTTGTACACGGGTGCTCCAAAAACAAGTATATTGCACTCTAGAATTTTCTACAGATATATTTTCCTAACCATATAATAGGACCACTATTACAATATTTGTGAAACCATATGTTTTAGAGATATCTGACATACATATGTATAATAAACTACATAAATTAGACAAGTATCAAAAAATCAAAAAATCGTTAGAAAGTATAAATTAAATTCAGCACAACACTTAAGTATTTTTCAATGACATATAATACAAATATATAATAAATAATTAAATAATATTGTTAAGTATGCCAAATAAGCAATGAAAAAATACACTTCTTCCCATAAAAAAGTATACTCTTTAACGCAATAGTATATTAAGTATAAAATTTCAGTATAAAATATGTATATATCAAGAGGGGCGGGTCAATAGGGGAAACTGAAATTGGTGACTCGAACTATTTTTTCCAGATCTGTACACCCAAACTTGAAATGTTGGTTCCGCCACCGAACATATCCCCTTTTCAATGTGCAGTGTAAAGAGATTATTAGAACGAATATAGCTGGAGCAAATTTTAGAATATGTGCGCTAAGATGGATGTATGGATTTGGTGTCAGGGGTAGGGAGTCAATTGGTTTTGTTGGAACTATAGACATTGGGATATAACCAGAACAAAGAGTTAGTTGCTCGCATGTACGCATATTAGCATGTTTGGGACTCTATGGTGTTAATGTTCGGAGGCACAAAACAAACTATACATATGATAGAGAGTGTTTCCCAAATACTGCATAGCTTAGGAATCCTAGCAGTGTGCATTATACCCCCACGATGTTTTCGACCGCAGCTAGTCCCAGAGGAGGATTGTGACATGTAATTAATCTGCATTGGACCCACAAGTTACGGAACTGAATCGTACCCCTGCACAAATTTGCATGCATGCAAGTATCTACTTCACGTATGGCATACACTAGCTACCTCTTTTTCGATGCCTACTATTCCAATTAATTAATCAACATCCTACCTGCACCACATCTCGATTACACCCATCTTGGTACACGTGGCTCTAACACTTGCTCCATATGGGTAACTCTAGTAATTTTCAATGATACACATCGTATAGTGGATGTATATGTGATAATAGATAGAGTGGATGTGTCTGGTATATATATTGAAGGATTGCCACAAGTACATATCGTTGTAAATGTTGATGATGGTGTAAGATATGGTGGTTGATGTATCAAAAAGTTAAAAGGTTTCTCATATTACGATTTCACATGAAATGGAACTTAAGCATTAAAATTGGGCTCCTTCTCCGTCTTCCCATGCCCTATGCATTTCAGCTGTCGGAATTTTTGATTGGGTCATTCTTGGTGGTCTAGTCTCATGGCACTTCTATTTGGACCGGGTTTGCCAATTTGTGGGCCAGAAATCCTAGAGAGACACTTTTCCAGCAGAAAAATCAGAGCATGTGGGAAAACTGGGTCTCTATCCACCGCAGGCAGCTTGTTTAACTTACATGATCCCTTGTGAGTTGCGTTGAGATTTCCTCGAAGAGGAGAGGATGAAGTAGTACAGTAGAGATAAGTATTTCCCTCAGTTAAGAACCAAGGTTATCAATCCAGTGGGAGAACCATGCAAAACCTCGTCAACAGTACCAACACACACAAAAGCAAATATTTTCACCCAACGCAAACAAGGGGGTTGCCAATCCCCTCGGCGGTTATTTGCATGGATCAAATCTCGTAGTGGTAAATATATATAATAAAAACACAAAATAAAATAACGGTAATAAAATTGCAGCAAGGTATTTTTGGATATGATAAAGATAGACCCGTGGGCCATAGTTTTCACTAGAGGCTTCTCTCTCGAACAAAAAGCATATGGTGGGTAAATAAATTACTGTTGGGCAATTGATAGAAAAGTGCATAGTTATGCCAATATTCAAGGCAATGATCATGTATATAGGCATCACGTCCGAGACAAGTAGATCGACTCCTGCCTGCATCTACTACTATTACTCCACCCATCGACCGCTATCCAGCATGCATGTAGGGTATTAAGTCATAAAAACAGAGTAACGCCTTAAGCAAGATGACATGATGTAGACAAAGTAAATCCAAGCAATATAAATAAACCCCATCGTTTTATCCTTAATGGCAACAATACAAATACGTGTCCTTTCCCCTACTTTGTCACTGGGATGGAGCACCGCAAGATTGAACCCATCACAAAGCACCTCTTCCATTGCAAGATAAATCAATCTAGTTGGCCAAACCAAACAGATAGATCAGAGAGAAATATAAAGCTATAACAATCATGTGTATAAGAATTCAGAAAAGACTCAAACATTTCTCATGAATAATCTGATCATAAACCCACAATTCATCGGATCCCAACAAACACACCGCAAAAAAGAATTACATCAAATAGATCTCCAAGAACATCGAGGAGAACATTGTATTTAAGATTAAAGAGAGAGAAGAAGCCATCTAGCTACTAGCTATGGACCCTTAGGTCTGTGGTAAACTACTCATGTATCATCAGAAGGGCAGCAAGGTTGATGTAGAGGCCCTCCGTGATCGATTCCCCCTCCGGCAGAGTACCAGAGAAGGCCTCCAGATGGGATCTCGAAGGAAGAGAGACTTGTGGCGGCGGAAAAAGTATTTCGGATGGCTCTCTGATGTATTGGGAATATTTGGTAATTTATAGAAGTGAAATTAGGTCATGAGGTGCCACGAGGGGCCCACAAGCCTAGGGGCGTGCTCCCTGAGCTTGTCGCTTCCTCGTGACTCCTCAGGTCTTCTCCCGAAGCTTCTAGGGTCCCTTCCGGTCCAGAAAAAATCAATCCATAGTTTTTTCTTTGTTTGGACTTCGTTTGATATTGAATTTCTGAAAATCCAAAAACAAGCAAAAAAAGCTCCTAGAGCATGGTATAAATGCTTGACCAAGTTTCTTATTGAAAAAGGCTTTGAAATTGGAAAAATTGATTCTACACTTTTTACTAAAAGGGTTAATGGTGAATTATTTGTGTGCCAAATTTATGTGGATGATATCATATTTGGTTCGACTAACCCTCATTTTAGTGAAAAGTTTGGAAGGCTAATGTCGGAGAAGTTTGAGATGTCTATGATGAGTGAACTCAAATTCTTTCTTGGTTTGCAAATCAAGCAAACTAAGGAAGGTACCTTTGTCTCTCAAACAAAGTATACCAAGGACTTATTCAAGAAGTTCAACATGCAAAGAAAGCAAAGGTATGAAAACACCCATGCCTACTAGTGGACATCTAGACTTGACTAAGGATGGCAAACCGGTTGACCAAAAGGTTTACCGCTCTATGATTGGTTCATTGTTATATCTATGTGCCTCCCGTCCCGATATTATGCTAAGTGTGTGCATGTGTGCACGATGTCAAGCGGCCCCTAAAGAATGCCATCTTAAGGCTGTGAAAAGGATAGTGAGATACTTAATTCATACACCAAATTTTGCCATTTGGTATCCTAAGAGGTCTTCTTTTGATCTTGTTGGCTACTCCGATTCGGACTATGCCGATGACAAGGTTGATAGAAAGTCCACTTCGGGTACGTGTCAATTTCTTGGTAGATCTCTTGTGTCTTGGTCTTCCAAGAAACAAAACTCGGTATCCTTATCCACCGCCGAAGCGGAATACATTGCCGCCGGATCATGTTGTGCTCAATTACTTTGGATGACCCAAACCCTTAAGGATTATGGGATACATGTGAAACATGTCCCATTGCTTTGTGACAATGAAAGTGCTATTAAGATTGCTCACAATCCCGTGCAACATTCTCGAACTAAGCATATTGAAGTTCGTCATCATTTCATTCGAGATCATGTTGCTAAAGGTGACATCGATCTTAAGCATGTTCGTACCGATAAGCAATTGGCGGATATATTCACCAAACCGCTTGATGAGAAAGTATTTTGCCGTTTGAGAGGTGAATTGAACATCATTGATGCCTCAAACTTGGAGTAGGAACTCCATTTGGAGACATGCAAGGCATGAGCCTTATATGACTAATCCTTGATATTTCTCTTATGATGATGATCATTTATCTTGGATCTATACTTGTACCCTTGCATGTTATCTAACCCTTGTAGGTACTTGGATGAATTCAAATCTATGGGATTGCAAGTCATTCACATCTTAAGCAATCTCTACATCACCAAGTCCCTACTATGTGGATGTTGATTACAAGGAAGCATGAATCCACTCAACATATCCTTTGACAATCTATATATATCAAATTTCATTTGGAATCAAGATTCATGATTGTCATTTTGGATACACAAGTGCTTTTCCTTGCAAGACTAACCCATGTAGGAAGATGAACTCACACTGCTAGTGGTGCTCCAAATACATGATGGACTACATCAACCTTGAGCACCCAACATAAATTCAAGTACATGATCAAGATCAACACCACCCAAGGTATGTCATTCCATCTTAGAGAAGCTTTGCCCCAAGTCATGAGACAAAGCAACTCAACGAGATGTGAATACATCAAAATGCTTAAACGAAAAATGGTAACCCCATTTTGAGCTTAAACGATGAGTATGACCTATGATCAAGTGATCTCACTTGACTCCTAAGTCAATATACTGTAACATAGGTGACTTTGTCGCCGACCCCTTCTAGATGAAGTTCTCTAATGTGTCTTTGCGTTCTTGTATATTTCTTGCTAGCTTGTTCCCCTTTTTCAAAAAAAAACTTAATCTAGATCTCATTTCTGTTTTTCCTTCTGTATCAAATTCCTTGCAAATCCTTGTGAGATTTAATGTGCCCAATGAGCTGAGTTGACAATTTTTTTCCTCTGCCTTGAACTCGGACGCACCGATCCAAGCCTATCAGCTAGACCGCACTACAAGATATCTTATAGATAGTTCATCGGTACAACCGACGAGGACTGAACCGGTCTGACCGATATGCATCATCCATGACACTGCCAACTCAGTGTCACCAATGAAAACAGATCGGCGTTACCGATTTCACTGCTGAGAAAACTTTTTTGCCATTGCATTCTGCTATTCTATTTCTACTCCAGCTCCACTCAATGATTCTTATCCTCTACCCGCATCTTAAACTACATGTTGCTTTGTAGTATGTCTCGAGGACCGAACCTATTTGACTCATGCTTCAGAAGATTCCTTCTTGGAAATTGATGTCAAAGGGGGAGAGAGAGCACATCAAAGCTTATCACATGGGAGAGAGAGCACATCACATCTAAGCTCTTCCAGATGCTAGTAAAACTAAGAGGAGAGAAGTCACATGTCTTTAAGAGGGGAAAGACATGTCAATATTTGTTTGATCTTGTCTACACCATTTCTTTCTCTGATTTTCTTACCCTACTTTCTCCCATTATCCAATATCAGATTCAGGGGGAGAAAGAGTCCATCTCTAGGGAAGGAAATCTTTGGAATTCATTGCATATCTTTAAATCTTTGGGGACATGTCAGCATCTAAATAGAGTACCTAGTATTCACTCATTACATGTCATCCCAGTCTTGGTACTCTTGTGGTTTCCTGAAATTGCTTTGTCTAGAGTGTTCTTATGTTATCTAACCCTGTTTTCTCAAGATCATCTCTTCCAAAGACAGCTCAAGACCACAAGGTAAGTATATGCATCACACTCATGTGCATGATGATCTCTTGCTGATGTACATACTGTTTGCAAGAAGAATTCATGAACATGGAGGTACACTTTCCTTTATCTGCATCATTTGCTCTGATGCACATAGCCAAGATACATGTAACTCACTGCTTGCTTTGTCATGCTTATGCACTCACTTGCTCTCATATTTTATCTTTACATGATTGCATACATGTAGGGGGAGCCTATGCATGTTACATGTCTTTCCAAAGCTTTACTTGTTACTCTTCATATCTTTTATCTAAAGCTTTGATGTATGTTGTCATCAATTACCAAAAAGGGGGAGATTGAAAGCACAAGTGCTCCCTGGGTGATTTTGGTAATTAATGTCAACATATCTCTTGTTGGACTAATACTTTCACCTAGTGTATTTCAGATAAGTTCAACAATGGCGTGGCAAGGACAAGAGGATGTGGAACCCCTTCAAAATGCTAAGGATAAAGATTGGCAAAAGCTCAAGACTCTTCATTTCTATTTTAGTGATCCAAGATCACATTGAGTCCAAAGGAAAGCCAATACTATTAAAAGGGGATGAGGTGTTGCTTAATGGTCTACTTGCTCAAGTGCTTAGTGATATTGCTCCAAAACCCTCAGCCACTTTCTCATTTCCACATATGTCCAAAACCCAAAGTCAAACTCGGCCCCACCGATTTGATCTATCCGGCGCCACCGAGTTCTTTTGACATAGCCACCGCCAGAAACCCTAGAAAATTCGGTCTCACCGATACGGATCTCGGTCTCACCGAGATGGCCTTGAAAACTCTCTATTGCCTGTTGTAATTATTTTGGTCTCACCGAAATGTGCAATCGGTCTCACCGAGTTTGCTTGAACAACTCTCTGTTTGATCTTTGCTGAAATCGGTCTCATCGAGTTCATGCAATCGGTCTCACCGAGATGAGGTTTTGCCCTAGCCCTAGCACATCGGTCCCACCGAGTTGATCATGTCGGTCCCACCGAGATTCCTAACGTTCACATTTTGAACTAAATCGGTCTCACCGAGTTCTTCTATTCGGCCTGACCGAGTTGGGTCAAATGTGTGTAACGGTTGGATTTTGTGTGGAGGCTATATATACCCCTCCACCCCGTTCTCCATTTGAGAGAGAGCCATCAGAACGTGCCTACACTTCCACTACTCATTTTCTGAGAAAGAACCACCTACTCATGTGTTGAGACCAAGACATTCCAATCCTACCACAAGAATCTTGATCTCTAGCCTTTCCCAAGTTGCTTTCCACTCAAATCATCTTTCCACCATAGCCAAATCTGTGTGAGAGAGTTGAGTGTTGGAGAGACTATCATTTGAAGCACAAGAGCAAGGAGTTCATCATCAACATACCATCTATTACCTTTTGGAGAGTGGTGTCTCCTAGATTGATTAGGTGTCGCTTGGGAGCCTCCGACATGTTGTGGAGTTGAACCAAGAAGTTTGTAAGGGCAAGGAGATCGCCTACTTCGTGAAGATCTACCCGAGTGAGGCAAGTCCTTCGTGGGCGATGGCCATGGTGGGATAGACGAGGTTGCTTCTTCGTGGACCCTTCGTGGGTGGAGCCCTCCGTGGACTCGCGCAACCGTTACCCTTCGTGGGTTGAAGTCTCCATCAACGTGGACGTACGATAGCACCACCTATCGGAACCACGCCAAAAATCTCCGTGTCTACATTGCGTTTGCACACTCCAATCCCATCCCTTTACTTTCTTGCAATTAGCATGCTTTACTCTTTCCACTGCTCATACTCTTGTCATGCTTGCTTGAAATGTATTATGAATGCTTAAACTTGTGCTAAAACTCCACCTCAACTTGAAGGACTTAAAAATTGCCACCTTTGCTTGTTGAGTGTCTAATAACCCCCCCCCTCTAGACACCTCTTCTCGATCCTTTCAAGAATGCTACATATCATATTCATCATGTAATCTCTCTTGTGGTATGAATATTAAGATCCGAGTGATTCAACGCAATAGTTTATAATTTGATATAAAGACATCAATACTCAGGCATACTAACAAACAATCATGCCTTTAAAAAAATGCTAAAGAAAGTTATCCCTACAAAATCATATAGTCATGTCATGCTCCATCTTCTTAACACAAAGTATTTATCATGCACAACCCCGATGACAAGCCGATCAATTGGTTCATACTTTTTACGCGCTTCATCTTTTTTAACCCCCACACAATACATGAGCGTAAGCCTTGGATATAGCACTATGGGTGTAATAGAATACGGTGGTAGAGATTAATACGGAGAAGACAAAAAAGGAAGAAAGTCTCACATCGACGCGGATAATCAACAGGCTATGGAGATACCTATCAATTGATGGCAATGCGAGGAGTAGGGATTGTCATACAACAGATGCACTAAGAGCTATAAGTGTATGAAAAGCTCAAACTGAAAACTAAGTGGGTGTGCATCTAACTTGCTTGCTCATGAAGACCTCAGGCATTTAAGGAAGCACATCATCGAAATATACAAGTCAAGTTATATAATGAAAAAATCCTAGTATATGAAAGTGAAAGCATAAGAGACTCTCTATATGAAAAACTTGGTGGTACTTTGAAGCACAAGTGTGGAAAAAAATAGTAGCATTGCCCCTTCTTTCTTTTTCTCTCATTTTTGCTGGGCTCTTTTTGGCCTTTTTTTTTATTATTTCCTCATTGGGACAATGCTCTAATAATGAAAAATGATAATCATCGCACTTCTATTTACTTACAACTCAAAATTACAACTCGATACTAGAACAAATATAACTCTATAGAATGCCTCTGCTAGTGTACCAGGATGTGCAATGATCTAGCGTAACATGCATAAAAAATGATGAACGGTGGCTGAGCCACAAATACTATGTCAACTATATGATCATGCAAAGCAATATGACAATGATGATGTGTGTCAAATGAAAAACGGAACGGCGGAAGTTGCATGGTAATACACCTCGGAATGGTTATGAAAATGTCATAATAGGTAGGTATGGTGTCTGTTTTGAGGAAGATATAAGGAGACTTATGTGTGATAGAGCGTATCATATCACGGGGTTTGGATGCACCGGCGAAGTTTGCACCAACTCTCGAGGTGAGAAAGGGTAATGCACGGTACCAAAGAGGCTAGCAAATTATGGAAAGCTGAGAGTGCGTATAATCCATGAATGCACATTAGTCATAAAGAACTCATATATTTATTGCGAAAGTCTATTAGCCCTCGAAGCAAAGTACTACTATGCATGCCCCTAGGGGGATAGATTGGTAGGAAAAGACAATCACTCGTCCCCAACTGGCATTCATAAGGAAGACAATTAATAATAAATCATGCTCTAACTTCTTAGCATAACTAGGAGACATACGTGCATGCTTCGGGAATCACAAACAAACCGTCCCATTAGCGACATTCAAGCTTCGCTTCTCTGTTTTGCGTTTTTTTGTTGTGTGTATTGTACTACCTCTGTCCTAGTTTATTTGCCCCCCTCGTATTCTGGGTCATATTTTTACCATGATTTTAACTAATAAACTATATATTATACGTATAAAAAATAATATCATTAGAAACTATATTTAAATATGAATATAACAATATAGTTTTCGATGACATGCATTAACATTTTGCTAGTCAATATGTGGTCAAACTTTGACCCAAAATACGACGAGGACTAGTATAAACCAGGACGGAGGTAGTAGCGACTCAGTAACACTGTACCATGTTGTTGTTTTTCAACACTATTTTGAAGGAAATTTCTAAGAAAAGCACAAACAATTTTTCAAATAGCAATCACCTTTTGAAAATGTGAACTCAAACTTACAAAATGTTCTTTGAATATGGGGAACTTTTTTGTAAACCATGAACAATTTATAAATTTCCAAACATTTTTTAGA
Organism: Thinopyrum elongatum; assembly: GCA_011799875.1. Lineage (NCBI taxonomy): Eukaryota > Viridiplantae > Streptophyta > Magnoliopsida > Poales > Poaceae > Thinopyrum > Thinopyrum elongatum. The sequence continues at coordinate 585,406,747 of CM022301.1, read as the reverse complement.
AACCGGGTATATTTTTGAAACATTTTTTCGAAAAGTGAGAACATTTTTTTTAAACCGAAATATTTTTCTGAAATTGCAAATATTTTTTTAGAAACATGAATATTTTTTGAAAAAATGAGTAACTTTTTGAAATCCCTTTTTTGTAACGCCAAAAATATTTGTAATTTCAAACAAATTTTGAACATATTGAACTTTTTAAATATGAATTTTTGAAAAACAAAAGGAAAAAAATAAAAAATAACAACCCGTTCGTGAACCTTGTAGAAGGTTTCCAAAACCGGAAAAACACCTGGAACAAGAAAATGGGCAGGCCCACGTACTTGCTGGATGCATCGCTCATGTGCGAATCAACAACGGTTGGACACGATAAGAATCATATAGGGAATCAGGGGGCAGGGCTATGCTATTCTCGCCTACCGGGAGCCTGTAGTGGGTTGGATTAGTAGCCATGCGGTTTCGTCACACTAACATCACACACATGCTTTTTTCATATTTTGAAAAATATTAAATATATATATTACAAAAAAGATCATTTTTTTAAATGTTCAATGCATATTTTAAAAAATTTCATGGTGTAAACGAATGTTTGCTCAGCTTTTAGAAAATGTTCCTATCACTAACAAAATAGATCACATTTGAAAAATGGCACGCATTTCAAGAAAATATACGTGGCATTTTTGGAAAATGTTATACAATTGTAAAAAAAATTCATGTAACTAAAAAGTACCATTCTAAAAATATACATTAATTTTTAAAAAATGTTCATGTATTTAATAAATGTTTGTGATATTTAAAGAATGTTTATAAAATGTTAAAAAATCATGTAGTATTTTAGGAAGGAAGGAAGGAAAGGGGAAAAGAAATGGCATCCGTGAGCTAGTGGGAGGGCGGTCCGACTCGAAAAAATTCGAGAGACACACGGGGACGTTTCGGTAGGTGATTCTGTCACACCGGAATTAGTTAGGGAACCTGTAGTGGAGTCGGCGCCGGTTCCACGGAGGTCAGGAAGGTTGCGCAATATGCATGGCTGCAACATGTTGTTCTTGGAGAACAATGAGCCGACTACGTATGCAGAAGCGAGGGTGAGCCCGGATTTCAAGTGATGGCTTGAGGCCATGAGATCCGAATTAAAGTCCATGGATGACAATCAAGTTTGGAACTGGGTTGATTTGCCAGATGGCGTTCAACCATTGAGTGTAAATGGATCTTTAAGAAGAAAACTCATATGGACGGAAATGTTACAGTACATAAGGCTCGAATTGTCGCTAAACGTTGTCGACAAGTTCAGGGAGTTGACTACGATGAGACTTACTCACCGGTAGCGATGCCTAAATCAATTTGCATAATTCTTGCTATAGCTGTATATTTCGACTATGAGATATGGCAGATGAATGTCAAAATGGCTTTCCTTAATGGAAATTTAACCGGGGACGTGTATATGACACAACCCGAGGGTTTTGTCGATCCAAGGAATGCTAGTAAGGTATGCAAGCTTGAGAGATCCATTTATGGATTGAGGCAATCATCTTGGAGTTGGAACATTTGTTCTAATGAAGCGGCTAAAGAGTTTGGCTTCATCGAGAACGATTGTGACCATTGTGTTTACGAGAAGGTTAGTGGGAGATCAGTCGCATTTTTGATCTTATATGTGGTTGACATATTGTTGATTGGAAATGATGTTCAAATGCTTGAATCTGCTAAGGACTCGTTAAAAATAGTTTCTTGATGAAGGACTTGAGAGAAGTAGCTTATATTCCGGGAATCAAGATGTATATAGATAGATCAAGAAGGCTTATTGAATTAAGCCCAAATATGTACTAGACAAGGTGTTGAAGCGGTTCAACATGCAATATGCCAAGAAAGGGTTCTTTCCCATGGCGCATGGCATTAGTCTTAGCAAGACTCAGAGTCCCTCGACTCCTGTGAAGACACATGATGGGATTTCGTATGCTTCGGCTGCCGGGTCCATCATGTATGCTATGGTATGTACTCGTCCAGATGTTTGCTTTACTCTAAATGTGGTGGGGAAGATACCAGGCTGATCCAGGTGAGAGTCACCGGACAACGGTAAGAATATCCTTAAGTACTTGAGAATGACTAAGGATATGTTCCTTATGGAGGTGAGGATGAGCTCATTGTAAAGAGTTACACCGATGCTAGTTTCTAAACCGATAGGGATGATAGTCGATCGCAATCTTTGGTTTGTGTTCATTCTGAATGAAGGAGCAGTGAGCTGGAGGAGTTCCAAGCAAGATATGGTTGTTGATTCTACAACAAAGGTTGATTACATTGCGGCTTGCGAAGCTGCAAAAGAAGGTGTTTGGGTCATGAATTTTATTTCTGATCTTGGTGTGGTTCAGGGCTCGTCCAATCCATTGGACCCCTATTGTGATAATAGTGGTGTTATCGCACAAGTCATGGAGCCATGAAACCACCATAAAACCCAACACATACTCAGGCGTTTCAACCTCATTCGTGACATTGTCGAGAGAGGTGATGTAAACATATGCAAATTACACACAGATGCAAATGTCATTGATCCGTTGACGAAGCCTCTCCCGCAGTTGAAGCATGAGGGCACATGAGTTCCATGGGCATACGATGCCTAAATGATTGACTCTAGTGCAAGTGGGAGACTGTTGGAGATATGCCCTAGAGGCATGGTTGACCAAGATGGGATTTGCCCCTCTTATACGGAGAGGTATTCTCTGGCCCCTCTCGAGTGATCAGATTCGGAAAGGATGGTCATGCGACTTGGATTAAGAGTTAATTCGGTTCAGGAATCTGTATCACGGTTTCGAGAAGAGAGGTCGGGCTACCACATGGATGACAAGTACTCGCCTTGAGCTTGACAACATATATCATGAGGCAAAATGAATGTTGCATATGACACATTGTCGAGGTTCACCAAACGACTTTACGCACACATGGGAGTTGGCACGTTCTGCTAGTAGCCGCTACCAACTATCGACTCGGGTCGTGTCCATGTGTATGTAAACCTATATGGTTGCACACTTAAGGGGTTGCAGCCCATTTGGATTAAATCCGAGTGGAAAATGGGTGTAGACTCCTAGTGGGCTCAGGTGTTGAGCCCACCTCAGAGGTGTATATAAAGGGTAGTGGGTGCACCTCTTAGGGTTAATCTTTTTCCTCCCTTGACAGCCGCCGCTGCCACTCCCACGCCCCCATGTCGCGCGACCGGTCCTAGCAGTTCACCGTCTGACGCTACTCCGTGTACATGTGGATACCTAATGACCCACAAGTATAGGGGATCAATCGTAGTCCTTTCGATAAGTAAGAGTTTCAAACCCAACGAGGAGCAGAAGGAAATGACAAGTGGTTTTCAGCTAGGTAATGTCTGCATGCACTGAAATTGTCGGTAACAAATTGTTTGAAAGCAAGATAGTTTGTAACGAGCAAGTAACGGTAATGGTAAATAAAGTGCAGCAAGGTAGCCCAATCCTTTTGTGGCAAAGGACAGGGCAGAACAATCTCTTATGATAAGCAAAGCGTTCTTGAGGGTACACGGGAATTTCACCATGCTACTTTCATCATGTTGGTTTAATTCGTGTTCGCTACTTTGATAATTTGATATGTGGGTGGATCGGTGCTTAGGTGCTGTTCTTACTTGAACAAACCTCCTACTTATGATTAACCCCCTTGCAAGCATCCGCAACTACGAGAAAAGTATTAAGATAAAATCTAACCATAGCATTAAACTTTTGGATCCAAATCGGTCCCTTACGAAGTAGCGCATAAACTAGGGTTTAAGCTTCTGTCACTCTAGCAACTCATCATCTAATAACTACTCCACAATGCATTCCCTTAGGCCCAAATATGGTGAAGTGTCATGTAGTCGACGTTCACATGACACCACTAAGGGAATCACAACATACATATCATCAAAATATCGAACACATATCAAGTTCACATGATTACTTGCAACATGACTTCTCCCGTGACCTCAAGAACAAAAGTAACTACTCACAGATGATAATCATGCTCAAGATCAGAGGGGTATTAAATAGCATAATGGATCTGAACATATAATCTTCCACCAAATAAACCATATAGTGATTAACTACTTGATGCAATCAACACTACTAGTCATCTACAAGTACCAATCTGAGGTTCCGGTACAAAGATTGAACACAAGAGATGAACTAGGGTTTGAGAGGAGAAGGTGATGTTGAAGATGTTTGAAAGTGCGTTATATCGACTAGAGGGGGGGGGGGGGTGAATAGGCGATTTTTACAAATTCGTCACCGAGGAATTTCAAGGTGAGGAAATTCCTAAGCGACGAACTACTTAGCAGCGGAATAAGTACTCAGATGCAAACATAACATGGCATAAGTACAATCATCATAATGAAATGAAATAGGCACAGAGTACAGGTAGCGTGAAACACAGGATAAGCAGGCTGAAGACTAAGTGACTGAAGAAATAGGATTGAGGAAATTGAGAAAGTCTTCAGTCAAAGTCTTCACACAGTAACGATCAAGTAAATCAACACATGAATGAGGAAATGAAAGGGTTGAGGAAATAGAACCAGTAGCTCGGTGAAGACAATGGTTTGGTAGACCAGTTCCAACTGCTGTGACAGTTGTACGTCTGGTTGGAGCGGCTAGGTATTTAAACCTGAGGACACACAGTCCTCACCGTATTCTCCTTGAGCTAAGGTCACACAGACCTCGCCCAATCACTCGTGGTAAGTCTTCACAGGTGACTTCCAAACCTTCACAGACTCGGTCACTCGGCGATCCACAATTTCCTCTTGGATGCTCTAGACCATGACACCTAACCGTCTGGAGGATGCACAGTCCTCAAAGGTAACAAGCGTCGGTTCCACACAGGAACAATTTCTTCAGTGATGCTCAATCACTTTGGGTTTTAGGTGTTGGGTTTGGGTTTTTCCTCACTTGATGATTTTCGCTCAAAGTCCTCGGAGGATGGGATGCTCTAAATGACAAGTGTCAATCTATTTCTCGGAGCAGCCAACCAGCTAGTGGTTGTAGGGGGCGGCTATTTATAGCCTAGGAGCAGCCCGACATGATAAGACATAAATGCCCTTCAATGATATGACCGTTAGGTGGGTAGGATATTTTGGACAGCTGGCGCATTGCATAGCAACGGTCGGAAATTTGAGCTCTCAAATTCCGCAGGGCTATCATGTTCCTCACTTGTAGGCAATCCGCACTGGCGAATTCCTAACTCCTCAGTCAGAACAAATTCCTCAGAGAATAGAAGAACTTCGTCTCTGTCACTGAAGAACTTGACTGAACTGTGTGAGATTTCCAATGGCTTCACTCGAAAGGATTGGTAGGTGTAGGATTTGAGTTGAGCATCACTTGGAAACTTTTCCTTAGTTTTACCTCAACCCCCTTTAACAGTACGGTGTTTCCTATGACTCAAGAAAGGGAAAACAAAACTATGAAAACAAAAGTCTTCACGCTTCATAATCCTCACATCAATATCAAGTCTTCAAGGTCACACCAATTTCCTCATTTTCAAAGTCTTCAAGAAAACCAAAGTCTTCAACTGAAGACATTCATTTTTAGGGGTCGACTTTCTTCGTAAATATCAAACTCCTCATAGACTTATAGAACCTGTGTACACTCACAAACACATTAGTCCCTTAACCTATAAGTCTTCAATACACCAAAATCACTAAGGGGCACTAGATGCACTTACAAATTGTTCCTATGTGGAAATTTGAGCATCACTGAAGAAATTGTTCAAGTGAGGAAATTTGAGCATCACTGAAGAAATTGTTCAAGTGAGGAACATGATAGCCCTGAGGAATTTGAGAGCTCAAATTTCCCAAAATATCCTACCCACCTAACGGTCATATCATTGAAGGGCATTTATGTCTTATCATGTCGGGCTGCTCCTAGGCTATAAATAGCCGCCCCCTACAACCACTAGCTGGTTGGCTGCTCCGAGAAATAGATTGACACTTGTCATTTAGAGCATCCCATCCTCCGAGGACTTTGAGCGAAAATCATCAAGTGAGGAAAAACCCAAACCCAACACCTAAAACCCAAAGTGATTGAGCATCACTGAAGAAATTGTTCCTGTGTGGAACCGACGCTTGTTACCTTTGAGGACTGTGCATCCTCCAGACGGTTAGGCGTCATGGTCTAGAGCATCCAAGAGGAAATTGTGGATCGCCGAGTGACCGAGTCTGTGAAGGTTTGGAAGTCACTTGTGAAGACTTACCATGAGTGATTGGGCGAGGTCTGTGTGACCTTAGCTCAAGGAGAATACGGTGAGGACTGTGTGTCCGGGACTGTGTGTCCTCATTTTTAAATACCTAGCTGCTCCAACCAGACGTACAACTGTCACAGCAGTTGGAACTGGTCTACCAAATCATTATCTTCACCGAGCTACTGGTTCTATTTCCTCAACCCTTTCATTTCCTCATTCATGTGTTGATTTACTTGATCGTTACTGTGTGAAGACTTTGACTGAAGACTTTCTCAATTTCCTCAATTCTATTTCTTCAGTCACTTAGTCTTCATCCTGCTTATCCTGTTTTTCACGCTACCTGTACTCTGTGCCTATTTCATTTCATTATGATGACTGTACTTATGCCATGTTATGTTTGCATCTGAGTACTTATTCCGCTGCTAAGTAGTTCGTCGCTTAGGAATTTCCTCACCTTGAAATTCCTCGGTGACGAATTTGTAAAAATCGCCTATTCACCCCCCTCTAGTCGATATAACGCACTTTCAATTGGTATCAGAGCAAGGTACTCCCTTGTTCTGTGTGATTTTGGTTTAACCACCTGGAGTTTTAGCTATGTCGACTGCAGGCATGATCAAAGTCTCGGCTGGGTGTCCTACCTTTGATGGGACGGACTACCCCTACTGGAAGAATAAGATGTGCATGCATCTTGAGGCAATTGACAACGATCTCTGGTACGTTGTGGAAAATGGCGTTCCCTCTGTCACTCCTTTCGTGAATGCTGCTGATGTGAAGAGATTCAAGCAACTCGACTCTCAAGCGAAGAATATCATATGTGGCCATCTGAGCAAAGGACAGTACGGCAGAGTGAGTGCTTTGGAGTCTGCAAAGCTTATCTGGGACATGCTGTCCAAGGTCAACGAAGGAATCTCAACTCAACGTGATTCTCGAGTTGCCGTTCTTAGCAATCTCTTCAACCGCTTCAAAAGACTCGACAATGAGAATGTCCAGCAAACCTTTGATCGCCTCACTGACATTTCAAATGAGCTTCAAGCACTGGGTGCCACTGACATCACCGACCATGAGGTGGTGAAGAAATTGCTGAGGTCACTTGATTCTTCATTTGATACACTGGCACTGATGATTCAAGAACGTGGAGACTACAAGTCACTAGATCCTGCTGATATTCTTGAGAGGCTGAACACTCATGAATTCCAACTAGCTGAAAAGAGAGATCTCTACGGGCCAAGCTATGGAAGATCACGCGCACTGAAGGCCAAGGCAGTTTCCTCATCTGAAGGAGAAGATTCTGATAGTAGCCTTGGTGACCCTGAAGAACTAAGCCAGGAGCTAGCAATGCTCGTGAAGAAATTCCAGAAGTTCTCAAGGCGTGGCCGCTTTATAAAATCTTCAAAAGGTGATGACACAAGATCAGATTCCTCATCACGTGATTACAAGAAGAGGACTTGCCACAAATGCAAGAAACCTGGTCACTACATAACTGATTGTCCTCAGTGGGCAAAGGAATCAAAGAAGAAGAAATACAAGGATGAAAGTTCAGATGACTCAAAGAAGAAGAAGAAATCTTCAAAGTCCTCATCATCAAAATCTTCAAAGTCTTCATCTCACAAGAAGAGCAGCTCCAAGAAGGCTCGGGCATTCATTGGCAAGGAAATGGACTCTGAAGCTGAATCTGAGGAACATGAGGAAGAGGAGGCATCTGAGGAGTCAGACTCTGGTGTGGCGAGCCTAGCCCTCGCTACTGCTTACGTCAGCAAGTGCATCTTCAACACTGAGGAAAATGGCTTCCCCAACACTGCTGATGACGGCAATGATGACTATGCTCCCACCTATTGCTTCATGGCAAAAGGTGCCAAGGTATTCAAATATCCCCCCTCTGAATCAAGTGAGGATGAATCTAATGATAACCTCAAACCCAGCTATTCCAAACTTGCTAATATTGCTGTTAAACAACAAAAGGCTTTGGAAAAGGTTCAAAATATGCTAGACAAAAGCGATGATCTGTTAGGTGAGGAAATGGATCGAACTCAAACACTGACTGATAATCTTCAGCAACTACAGTCTAAGTTTGACAACCTTCAAAGTCGTCATGAAACTCTCTTAGCCGATCATGAGAAGCTTTCTTATGAATTTCTTCAAAGAAAGCAAGATCTTGAGAAGCTAAGGGTGAGTCATGAAGATCTTTAGAAGGAAAATGATTCATTACTTGCTCAACAGATCAGTTCCGCTCAGGAAGAATTTATTCCACCATGTTTGAAATGCATTGAACGTGAAACTGCTAATTCTTCACCTGAAAGTTCAAATGCTTCTATTACTGCAAATTCTTCAACTATCTCTCTGGTCACAAATTCCTCATCTGAGGATACCACTAGTATCACTGACGAAAATGCAGGGTTGAAGGAATTGTATGTGACAGGCATGTACAAAAGCCTCAAAGGGCATCAGACTCTTTGTGATGTGCTCAAAAAACAGATCTTGAACAGGAACCCTAGGAAAGAGGGTATTGCATTTGAGAGGAAACTCAATGCTGATGGAACCTACTGGAAACCTGAGCAGTATCCCAAAACCACATGGGTTGCTGCGAAGGGACCTCCCGTGGATCCATCCACTTTATCTGGCTTTACTTGTGAATCCTCATATTCATCTGATGAGTCATTTGACTCCAACTATAAACTATTCAAAAATCAGAATGGTGAAGTATTTGCTAGATATGTTGGAACTAACTGCAGGAATGGTCCCCCTATGAAGAAAATCTGGGTTCCCAAAAGGTGCCTTGAAAGTCTTCAGGTGAATGTCCTCGTGACACCACCTGTGAAGAGTAGGAACCCCAGATCATATTCCTCATATGGACCGAAGTATTCATATGGATCCAAGTCCTCTTATGGATCAAATTCCTCACGTGGATCCATATCCTCATATGATCATCATCATGCTAATGCTTCTGTTTCGCAGGGAAAATCTAAGAGTTCTGATTATGTGCATTATTCTTCAAATCATTATGTTCATAAGTCCTCGAAGAATTTCTCTGTTTACTCATATGCCTATACTAATCCCTCTCCTGTGAAACGAAGCGCTTTGGCATCAATGCCACCTTTCTCTTATGGAGCTCGTAGAATGATGAACTCTTTGCCACCCCTCCAGATGTGGGTGGTGAAGAAAAAGAACTAACCTCTTATGCAGGGTCAGGTCTCCAGATGAACTAAATTGTTTGAAGAATTTTCTGGAGACCTGAAATGCTTGAAAGGACGCAAGCTAATCATGAAGAAATGATTCATTCATTTCACACGTCCTCATACTGCTATATATACATATGTTGCATTAATTGATGAATTTCTGTCTGATGAAATTGATGTCATATTCTTCACTGATGAAGTATATGAGTTCGTAAAATGCACTAATTCATCTGCAGGATGATTTACCCAAAGCTACTGAGTGGGTCCTCGATAGTGGATGTACTAATCACATGACCGGTGACAAGAGCTTACTGATGAACACTCCTTTATCTCCATCACATTTGAAGCATATCACCTACGCAGACAAAGGCAAAAGCAAGGTATTGGGTCTAGGTAGGGTTGCAATCTCAAAGGATCGACACATGGACAAAGTCATGCTTGTCGAGTCCCTCGGATTCAACCTCATGTCTGTCTCAATGCTTTGTGATCTTGATATGGTTGTTGTCTTTGGCAAATATCGCTGCTTAGTGCTCATGGAATCTGACAATTCCAAAGTCTTCGAAGGCTTTAGGAGAGGAGACTTGTATATTGTTGATTTCTTTGCAGGACCACAGCCTGCCACTTGTCTACTTGCGAAAGCTTCAGAAGGCTAGCTATGGCATCAATGACTGGGTCATGCTAGCATGAGGAACTTACACACGCTCGTGAAGAAAAAGCACGTCATTGGCATTGAGGGTGTCAAATTCCTCAAAGATCATCTTTGTGGGCTTGTGAGGCTGGAAAGATGACCAGAGCCAAGCACCCCTCGAAGACTATCATGACTACCTCTCGTCCTTTTGAATTGCTTCATATGGATCTCTTTGGCCCTACTCATTATGCCACACTAACAAATGCAGCATCTCTATATGGCTTTGTTATTGTTGATGATTATTCTCGTTACACATGGGTGCATGCCATTACTTACAAAACTGAAGTGCAGGAAGTCTTCAGACATTTTTCTTCAAGGGCTTCGACGAATTTCGGTGTGAAGATCAAGCATATTCGGAGTGACAATGGGACTGAGTTCAAGAATACTGGTCTTGATGACTATCTTGATGAACTTGGTATTACTCATGAGTTATCAGCCCCATACACTCCTCAGCAGAATGGCGTAGTGGAGCGCAAGAACAGGACTCTTGTTGAGATGGCTCGCACCATGCTTGATGAATATAAGACACCTCGTCACTTCTGGCCTGAGACAATTGATACTGCATGCCACATCATCAACAGGGTATATCTTCACAAATTCTTCAAGAAGACCTCATATGAACTCCTCACTGACAAGAAACCCAATGTGAGTTATTTCAAAGTCTTCGGTGCTAAATGTTGGATTAGAGATCCCCATCACAATTCTAAATTTGCACAAAAACCACATGAAGGTTTTATGCTTGGTTACGGAAAAGACTCGCATACCTACAGAGTCTTCAACACCCATCACCACAAGGTTGTTGAAACTGTAGATGTGCGGTTCGATGAAACTAATGGCTCACAAAGAGAGCACCTACCTCCTGTGCTAGATGGAATGTCTCCTGAGGAATCCATCAAGCTAAAGGCTACTGAGGATGTCATACCTACTGAAGAATCTGCTGAAGAAGTCATTCCTGATCATGAAGAAAATCATGCTGGTGCATCTGAAGAATTTGGCTCTGAAGAAAATGCTGAGCCAAGTCAAAGTCGTCAACCTGCTCATCCTCGCGTTGCAAATGAAGTGCAGATTGAGAGAATCATCAACGACATCAACGCACCAAGTCCTCTCACTCGCTCAAAAGCTTCACATTTGTCTAACTTTTGTGGGCATTTTGCTTTCATCTCTATCACAGAGCCCACCAAAGTTGATGAGGCATTTCTGGAGCCTGAATGGATTCAAGCGATGCAAGAGGAATTACATCAATTCGAGCTGAACAATGTGTGGGAGCTTGTCAAGCGACCAGACCCACGCAAGCACAATATCATCGGTACCAAATGGATCTACCGCAACAAGCAAGATGAAAATGACCTTGTGGTAAGGAATAAGGCTCGTCTTGTAGCTCAAGGCTACACACAGGTTGAAGGAATTGATTTCGATGAAACTTTTGCACCTGTTGCTAGACTTGAGGCTATTCACATATTGCTTGCCTATGCTAACCATCATAATATCATCTTATATCAAATGGATGTGAAAAGTGCATTCCTCAATGGTAAGCTTGAGGAAGAAGTATATGTTGCTCAACCACCAGGTTTTGAAGATCCTAAGCATCCTGATCAAGTCTTCAGACTCAATAAGGCCCTCTATGGCCTCAAGCAGGCCCCTCGGGCATGGTATGATACTCTGAAGGAATTCCTCATGAAGAAAGGCTTCAAACCCGGTTCACTCGACCCAACTCTTTTCACCAAAACATATGATGATGAATTATTCGTGTGCCAAATATATGTTGATGATATTATCTTTGGCTGTACTAACCAACGCTACAGTGACGAATTTGCTTATATGATGAGTGAGGAATATCAAATGTCCATGGTGGGAGAATTGAAATTCTTCTTAGGTCTTCAAATTCGTCAACAACGCAATGGCATCTTCATTTCTCAAGAGAAATACCTCAAGGACGTTCTGAGGAAATTCGGTATGCAAGATTGCAAAGGTGTCAAAATCCCTATGCCCACAAATGGCCATCTATGCACCGATGAAAATGGTATAGACTTCGATCAAAAGGTATACCGCTCCATGATTGGCTCTTTACTGTATCTATGTGCATCTAGGCCAGATATTATTCTTAGTGTTTGCATGTGTGCCCGTTTTCAAGCTACACCGAAGGAATCACACCATAAGGCTGTGAAACATATTCTTCGATATCTAGCTCACACTCCAACACTTGGATTATGGTATCCCAAGGGCTCGGCTTTTGATCTCATTGGATATTCTGACTCTGACTATGCTGGTGATCATGTGGATCGCAAGTCAACATCAGGCACATGCCATTTCCCCGGACGATCTTTAGTATGTTGGTCCTCAAAGAAGCAGAACTGCGTATCACTCTCTACTGCTGAAGCTGAGTACATTGCTGCTGGTTCTTGCTGTGCTCAACTGCTGTGGATGAAGCAAACCCTCAAGGACTACGGCATCAATGTGAAGAATGTGCCACTCTTCTGTGACAACGAGAGAGCCATCAAGATTGCTCATAACCCAGTTCAGCACTCAAAGACAAAGCACATCCAGATTCGTCATCATTTTCTTCGAGATCATGTGTTGAAGGGCGACATCTTTATTGATCACGTGAAGACTGAAGAACAACTAGCGGATATCTTCACCAAGCCCTTGGATGAGAAGAGATTTAGCAAGTTGCGGTGTGAGCTAAATATCTTAGAATCTTCGAATGTTCTTTGAAAAGGACACACATCCTAACACTTATGCAAAGTTGACGACTTAGATGTGCAACACACGAAGAACGTTTTTCTTCAATCAATGAAGACTAACCCTCTAAGTGTGAAGAAATTAACGAAGAATTTGATTCTCAGAGCCCTACGACAATTGTACGTGGCGTCTGAAATCTTCATTCTTATACAGTGGGTCACGCCACCACAAAAAGTTGAAAATCTTCAAAATTGAGTTTTTCTTCATTTTGCAAATTCTTCAAAATTTTAAATTCTTCAACTTTGCAAAGTCTTCACTCTTTCCGACTGTGTTCTTCATTGACTATATATATATTTGAGTTTTTCATGTCCTCTACAGCATTCACTTATTGCTAATTCTTCAAGTTGACCTTTACCTAAGTGAATGTGATCGGACCCTTTCCCCCTCTATGCTAAACTCAACCCAGTCTGTTCACAAATTCTTCATGTGCATTCTATTTGAAACCCGTTCAAAGTCTTCATTGTGTCCTTGACAGCTGAAGAATTTGCGAACGAAAAGTTAAAATTTTCATATCTGAATTTTCGGCTTTTGCCGCTCAAACCGTTCCACATCCCTCGATAAGATTTATCTATTCACCCACGATCTAACACGATCTCCATTTCATAGTACGTGGGTGACACATGTCGTTAGGATGAGCAGGGTCAGGGGCATGTTCGTCCACTTTCTTCGGACGAGCGGTTTTTCACCTCGGCTATAAATACCCCTCGCCCTCCTCAGATCTCATTTACCCCGCTCGATCTTACTCCCCTCGCTCGAGCTCTCAGACCTAGCACCGCCGCTACACTCTATCATCGCCGGTGAGGAAGAGCTTCACTGCCTCGACCTCGTCGTCCTCGTACTCACGCCGGCCGCGGAAATCTTCACTCCGCCGCCGCCGTAGCTGTTTTCCATCGCCAAGTTAGGGCGTGGAAGATCTGAACGGACGAGCTTCTCCACTGCTACTCTCAGTTCGTCGTGTTCTTCGTCAAGGGTAAATAAAAATTATTTTTACTACCCGTGTTGATTCTGATGATTTCCACAAAATCATTTGTGAGCTCAAATTTCTGACCCATCTAGATTGCCCTCCCAAAGATGAGAGGGTCGTTGGTGATGACGATGACGATGATTTCCCCCTCCGGGAGGGAGGTTCCCCCGGCGGAATCGCTCCACCGGAGGGCAAAAGTGCTCCTGCCCAAGTTCCGCCTCGAGATGGCGGCGCTTCGTCCCGAAAGTCCTCTCCTCATTTTTTTCTAGGTCAAAATGACCTATATATCAGAAGATGGGCACCGGAGGTGGGCCTAGGAGGGCACAACCCACCAGGGCGCTTGGGGGCCCTGGCGCGCCCAGGTGGGTTGTGCCCACCTGGTGGGCCCCCTCTGGTAGTTATTTGCTCTAATAATTATTAAATATTCCATAAAAAATCTCCTTGAAGTTTCAGCTTATTTGGAGATGTGCAGAATAGGTAGCTCTGACGCGAAAATCCAATTCGGTGCCCAGGCTCATCTGCACCCGCTCATAAAAAAATCAAAACAAATACTAAAAAAATTCAAAAAAATCCATTTTTTTTTGTGTGATAGAAAATTGTATGCGTGAGGTTCTCTCCAAATTTCAACTTATTTGGACATCTGATCAGCTCTCAGCAAAAAAAAAAAACAGATCGGGTCAGAACAGTGTGTGAACAGTAAACTTTTTTACAGACCCTAAATTTGTCTTTTTTGCTGAGAGTTGACCAGATGTCCAAATGAGTTGAAATTTGGAGCGCACCTCACGCATAAACTTATCTACCACACAATTTTTTTTTGGAATTGTTTAAATATTTGTTTTGATTTTTTTGTCAGGGAGGGTGCAGATGAGCTCGGGAGCAGAAACGCCGCACTCGCTCTGACGTGCTTATTTAGGTCCAGAATTCCAGCTGCCGGTATTCTCCCTCTTTGTGTAAACCTTACATATTATGAGAGAAAAGACATTAGAAATACTCCAAAAAGCATTATTATACATAAAAGCATTATAAATAACAGTAGGAAATCATGATGCAAAATGGATGTATCAACCCCCCCAAGCTTAGACCTCGCTTGTCCTCAAGCGAAGAACCGATATCGAGAAACATGTCCACATGCTTAGAATGTGAGGTGTCAATAAAAAAAATATGGACAGGGAAGCATCATGATTATTATTATAACATCAAATAACTTTAACATAAAACTTTGTCTCACAACTTTCATCATATAACTTCTCATGAACAAGTAACAATTCATCACAACATTGAAGTATAAAGCATAAAATCTATTGAAAACCAACAAACTATGTTCTCAGTCAACTTTGCAACTACAATTCATCATATTTTCAGGAAGGGTCACGTGTCGGAGCCTTTTGGCAAGTCCACCTACTCAACCATCATTTAATCTTCTATGATTGCTAACACTCACATCGTACCCATGAGCAAAAAGTTTCAACCGGACACATAGGAAGATAGGGGCTTATAGTTTCGCCTCCCAACATACTCACCTCGAGGGTGATGTCAACAATAATAATTCATGCTCACTCACATCCAACTGGATATATGTGCTTAGATCTTTCCTCACCACATGATGCTTGCCAAAAGAGAAAATAAAAAGGAATAGGGAAGAATACTTTGACTCTTGCAGAAAAGTAAATACACGAAAAAAATGATAGGCCATTCGCAGAGGGAAGCAGAGGTTGCCATGCGCTTTTTGTTTGTATGCCAAACCCCTTAATGCAAAAGAACGTCACGTTATATTGCCCCTTATGATAGCAACCTTTATTATGCAGTCTGTCGCTTTTATTCTTTGCCATCACAAGTTCGTACAACACTCAATTTTCTCTTGCACTAAATGATCCAACACTTTTAGAAGCAATTTTTATTGCCTTATTGCACCGATGACAACTTACTTGAAGGATCTTACTCAATCCATAGGTAGGTATGAGCTGGGGAACGTGCAATTTCAAAAAATTTCCTACGTTCACGCAAGATCTATCTAGGAGATGCATAGCAACGAGAGGGGAGAGTATGTCCACGTATCCTCGTAGACCGAAAGCGGAAGCGTTAGCTTACCGTGGTTGATGTAGTCGAACGTCTTCGCGATCCAACCGATCAAGCACCGAACGTACGGCACCTCCGAGTTCAGCACACGTTCAGCTCGATGACGTCCCTCGAGCTCTTGATCCAGTTGAGGACGAGGGAGAGTTCCGTCAGCACGACGGCATGGCGACGGTGATGATGAAGTTACCGGCACAGGGCTTCGCCTAAGCACTACGACGATATGACCAAGGTGTGTAACTGTGGAGGGGGGCACCGCACACGGCTAAGACAAATCTTGGTGTGCCCCCTCCCCCGTATATAAAGGAGGGAGGGAGAGAGGCCGGCCCTCCTAGGGGCGTGCCAAGTGTATGGAGTCCTACTAAGACTTCCAAGTCCTAGTAGGAATCCCTTTCCCTTTTCGGAGTAGGAGAGAAGGAAAGAGAGAAAGAGAGAGGGAGTAGGAAAGGGCAAGGGGGGGCGCCGCCCCCTTCCCCTAGTCCAATTCGGACCCATGGGGGGGCACGCGCCACCTCCCCTTTGGCCTACCTCCTCTTTTCCCGTATGGCCCAATAAGGCCCATTGCTTCTCCCGGTGAATTCCCGTAACTCCCCGGTACTCCGAAAAATACCCGAATCACTCGAAACCTTTCCGATGTCCGAATATAGCCTTCGAATATATGAATCTTTACCTCTCGACCATTTCGAGACTCCTCGTCATGTCCGTGATCTCATCCGGGACTTCGAACAAACTTCGGTCATCAAATCACATAACTCATAATACAAATCGTCATCGAACGTTAAGCGTGCGGACCCTACGGGTTCGAGAACTATGTAGACATGACCGAGACACATCTCCGGTCAATAACCAATAGCGGAACCTAGATGCTCATATTGGCTCCTACATATTCTACGAAGATCTTTATCGGTCAAACCGCATAACAACATACGTTATTCCCTTTGTCATCGGTATGTTACTTGCCCGAGATTTGATCGTCGGTATCATCATACCTAGTTCAATCTTGTTACCGACAAGTCTCTTTACTCGTTCCGTAATGCATCATCCCGCAACTAACTCATTAGTCACATTGCTTGCAAGGCTTCATATGATGTGCATTACCGAGAGGGCCCAGAGATACCTCTCCGATACTCGGAGTGACAAATCCTAATCTCGATTTATGCCAACCCAACAAACACCTTCGGAGTCACCTGTAGAGCATCTTTATAATCACCCAGTTACGTTGTGACGTTTGATAGCACACAAAGTGTTCCTCCGGTATTCGGGAGTTGCATAATCTCATAGTCAGAGGAATATGTATAAGTCATGAAGAAAGCAATAGCAATAAAACTTAACGATCATTATGCTAAGCTAATGGATGGGTCTTGTCCATCACATCATTCTCTAATGATGTGATCCTGTTCATCAAATGACAACACATGTCTATGGTCAGGAAACATAACCATCTTTGATAAACAAGCTAGTCAAGTAGAGGCATACTAGGGACACTCTGTTTGTCTATGTATTCACACATGTACTAAGTTTCCAGTTAATACAATTCTAGCATGAATAATAAACATTTATCATGATATAAGGAAATATAAATAACAACTTTATTATTGCCTCTAGGGCATATTTCCTTCAGTCTCCCACTTGCACTAGAGTCAATAATCTAGTTCACATCGCCATGTGATTTAACACCAATAGTTCACATCTTTATGTGATTAACACACATAGTTCTCATCGCCATGTGACCAACACCCAAAGGATTTACTAGAGTCAATAATCTAGTTCACATCGCTATGTGATTAGCACCCAAAGAGTACTAAGGTGTGATCATGTTTTGCTTGTGAGAGAGTTTTAGTCAACGGGTCTGCCATATTCAGACATGTTTGTATTTTGCAAATTTCTATGTCTACAATGCTCTGCACGGAGCTACTTTAGCTAATTGCTCCCACTTTCAATATGTATCCAGATTGAGACTCATAGTCATCCGGATCAGTGTCAAAGCTTGCATCAACGTAACCCTTTACGACGAACTCTTTGTCACCACCATAACCGAGAAACATTTCCTTAGTCCTCTTAGGTAACTAAGGATAATTTTGACCGCTGTCCAGTGATCCATTCCTGGATCACTATCGTAACCCCGTGCCAAACTCATGGCAAGGTACATAATAGGTCTGGTATACAGCATGGCATACTTTATAGAACCTATGGCTGAGGCATAGGGAATGACTTTCATTCTCTCTCTATCTTCTGCCGTGGTCATGCTTTGAGTCTTACTCAACTTTATACCTTGAATACAGGCAAGAACTCTTTCTTTGACTGATCCCTTTTTGAACTCTTTCAAAATTTTGTCAAGGTATGTGCTTTGTGAAAGTCCTATTAAGCGTCTTGATCTATCCCTATAGACCTTGATGCTAATACTTAAGTAGCTTCACCAAGGTCTTTTTATTGAAAAACTTTTATTCAAGTATCCTTTTATGCTATCCAGAAATTCTATATCATTTCCAATCAACAATATGTCATCCACATATAATATCAGAAATGCTACAGAGCTCCCACTCACTTTCTTGTAAATACAGGCTTCTCCAAAAGTCTGTATAAAATCATATGCTTTGATCACTTCATCAAAGCGTATATTCCAACTCCGAGATGCTTGCACCAGTCCATAAATGGATCGCTGGAGCTTGCACACTTTGTTAGCACCTTTAGGATCGACAAAACCTTCTGGTTGCATCATATACAACTCTTCTTTAAGAAATCCATTAAGGAATGCAGTTTTGACATCCATTTGCCAAATTTCATAATCATAAAATGCGGCAATTGCTAACATGATTCGGACAGATTTAAGCATCGCTACGGGTGAGAAGGTCTCATCGTAGTCAACTCCTTGAACTTGTCGAAAACCTTTCGCAACAAGTCAAGCTTTGTAGACAGTAACATTACCGTCAGCGTCAGTCTTCTTCTTGAAGATCCATTTATTCTCTATGGCTTGCCGATCATTGGGCAAGTCAACCAAAGTCCACACTTTGTTCTCATACATGGATCCCATCTCAGATTTCATGGCCTCAAGCCATTTCGCGGAATCTGGGCTCATCATCGCTTCCTCATAGTTCGTAGGTTCGTCATGGTCTAGTAACATGACTTCCAGAACAGAATTGCCATACCACTCTGGTGCGGAACGTACTCTGGTTGACCTACGAGGTTCGGTAGTAACTTGATCCGAAGTTTCATGATCATCATCATTAACTTCCTCACTGATTGGTGTAGGCATCACTGGAACTGATTTCTGTGATGAACTACTTTCCAATACGGGAGAAGGTACAATTACCTCATCAAGTTCTACTTTCCTCCCACTCACTTCTTTCGAGAGAAACTCCTTCTCTAGAAAGGATCCATTCTTAGCAACGAATATCTTGCCTTCGGATCTGTGATAGAAGGTGTACCCAACAGTCTCCTTTGGGTATCCTATGAAGACGCATTTCTCTGATTTGGGTTCGAGCTTATCAGGTTGAAGCTTTTTCACATAGGCATCGCAGCACCAAACTTTAAGAAACGACAGTTTAGGTTTCTTGCCAAACCACAGTTCATATGGTGTCATCTCAACGGATTTAGATGGTGCCCTATTTAACGTGAATGCAGCTGTCTCTAATGCATAACCCCAAAACGATAGTGGTAAATCGGTAAGAGACATCATAGATCGCACCATATCTAATAAAGTACGGTTACGACGTTCGGACACACCATTACGCTGTGGTGTTCCAGGTGGCGTGAGTTGCGAAACTATTCCACATTGTTTCAAATGAAGACCAAACTCATAACTCAAATATTCACCTCCACGATCAGATCGCAGAAACTTTATTTTCTTGTTACGATGATTTTCCACTTCACTCTGAAATTCTTTGAACTTTTCAAATGTTTCAGACTTATGTTTCATTAAGTAGATATACCCATATCTGCTCAAATCATCTGTGAAGGTCAGAAAATAACGATACCCGCCGCGAGCCTCAACACTCATTGGACCGCATACATCAGTATTTATTATTTCCAATAAGTCAGTTGCTCGCTCCATTGTTCCGGAGAACGGAGTTTTAGTCATCTTGCCCATGAGGCATGGTTCGCAAGTATCAAGTGATTCATAATCAAGTGATTCCAAAAGCCCATCAGCATGGAGTTTCTTCATGCGCTTTATACCAATATGACCTAAACGACAGTGCCACAAATAAGTTGCACTATCATTATTAACTTTGCATCTTTTGGCTTCAATATTATGAATATGTGTATCACTACAGTCGAGATTCAACAAAAATAGACCACTTCTCAAGGGTTCATGACCATAAAAGATATTACTCATATAAATAGAACAACCATTATTCTCTGATTTAAATGAATAACCATCTCGCATCAAACAAGATCCAGATATAATGTTCATGCTCAACGCTGGCACCAAATAATAGTTATTCAGGCCTAAAACTAATCCCGAAGGTAGATGTAGAGGTAGCGTGCCGACGGCGATCACATCGACTTTGGAACCATTTCCCACGCGCATTGTCACCTCGTCCTTAGCCAATCTTCGTTTAATCCGTAGCTCCTGTTTTGAGTTGCAAATATGAGCAACAGAACCAGTATCAAATACCCAGGTGCTACTACGAGCATTAGTAAGGTACACATCAATAACATGTATATCAAATATACCTTTCACTTTGCCATCCTTCTTATCCGCCAAATACTTGGGGCAGTTCCGCTTCCAGTGACCAGTCCCTTTGTAGTAGAAGCACTCAGTTTCAGGCTTAGGTCCAGACTTGGGCTTCTTCCCGGGAGTAGCAACTTGCTTGCTATTCTTCTTGAAGTTCCCCTTCTTCCCTTTGCCCTTTTTCTTGAAACTAGTGGTCTTGTTAACCATCAACACTTGATGCTCCTTTTTGATTTCTACCTCCGCAGCCTTTAGCATCGCGAAGAGCTCGGGAATTGTCTTTTCCATCCCTTGCATATTATAGTTCATCACGAAGCCTTTATAGCTTGGTGGCAGTGATTGAAGAACTCTGTCAATGACACTATCATCAGGAAGATTAACTCCCAGCTGAGTCAAGTGGTTATGGTACCCAGACATTCTGAGTATATGTTCACTGACAGAACTATTCTCCTCCATCTTGCAGCTATAGAACTTGTTGGAGACTTCATATCTCTCAACTTGGGCATTTGCTTGAAATATTAACTTCAACTCTTGGAATATCTCATATGCTCCATGACGTTCAAAACGTCTTTGAAGTTCCGATTCTAAGCCGTAAAGCATGGCACACTGAACTATCGAGTAGTCATCAGATCGAGCTTGCCAGACATTCATAACATCAGCATCTGCTCCTGCAGCAGGCCTTTCACCTAGCGGTGCATCAAGGACATAATTCTTCTGTGCAGCAATGAGGATAATCCTCAAGTTACGGACCCAGTCCTTGTAGTTGCTACCATCATCTTTCAACTTAGCTTTCTCTAGGAACGCATTAAAATTCAAGGGAATGGTAGCACGGGCCATTGATCTACAACAACATAGATATGCAAAAACTATCAGGTACTAAGTTCATGATAAATTAAGTTCAATTAATCATATTACTTAAGAACTCCCACTTAGATAGACATCCCTCTAGTCATCTAAATGATCACGTGATCCATATCAACTAAACCATGTCCGATCATCACGTGAGATGGAGTAGTTTTCCATGGTGAACATCTCTATGTTGATCATATCTACTATATGATTCACGTTCGACCTTTCGGTCTCAGTGTTCCGAGGCCATATCTGCATATGCTAGGCTCGTCAAGTTTAACCCGAGTATTCTGCATGTGCAAAATTGGCTTGCACCCATTGTATGTGAACGTAGAGCTTATCACACCCGATCATCACGTGGTTTCTCGGCACGACGAGCTGTCGCAACGGTGCATACTCAGGGAGAACACTTATACCTTGAAATTTAGTGAGGGATCATCTTATAATGCTACCGTCGTACTAAGCAAAATAAGATGCATAAAAGATAAACATCACATGCAATCAAAATATGTGACATGATATGGTCATCATCATCTTGTGCCTTTGATCTCCATCTCCAAAGAACCGTCATGATCTCCATCGTCACCGGCTTGACACCTTGATCTCCATCGTAGCGTCGTTGTCGTCTCGCCAACTATTGCTTCTACGACTATCGCTACCGCATAGTGATAAAGTAAAGCAATTACATGGCGATTGCATTTCATACAATAAAGCGACAACCATAAGGCTCCTGCCAGTTGCCGATAACTTTTACAAAACATGATCATCTCATACAATAACGTATATAACATCATGTCTTGACCATATCACATCACAGCATGCCCTGCAAAAACAAGTTGGACGTCCTCTACTTTGTTGTTGCAAGTTTTACGTGGCTGCTATGGGCTTCTAGCAAGAACCGTTCTTACCTACGCATCAAAACCACAACGATTTTTTGTCAAGTGTGCTGTTTTAACCTTCAACAAGGACCGGCCGTAGTCAAACTCGATTCAACTAAAGTTGGAGAAACAGACACCCGCCAGCCACCTTTGTGCAAAGCACGTCGGTAGAACCAGTCTCATGAACGCGGTCATGTAATGTCGGTCCGGGCCGCTTCATCCAACAATACCGCCGAATCAAAGTAAGACGTTGGTGGTAAGCAGTATGACTATTATCGCCCACAACTCTTTGTGTTCTACTCGTGCATATCATCTACGCATAGACCTGGCTCGGATGCGTGCAATTTCAAAAATTTCCTACGTTCACGCAAGATCTATCTAGGAGATGCATAGCAACGAGAGGGGAGAGTATGTCCACGTACCCTCGTAGACCGAAAGCGGAAGCGTTAGCTTAAGGCGGTTGATGTTGTCGAACGTCTTCGCGATCCAACCGATCAAGCACCGAACGTACGGCACCTCCGAGTTCAGCACAGGTTCAGCTCGATGACGTCCCTCGAGCTCTTGATCCAGTTGAGGATGAGGGAGAGTTCCGTCAGCACGACGGCGTGGCGACGGTGATGATGAAGTTACCGGCGCAGGGCTTCGCCTAAGCACTACGACGATATGACCGAGGTGTGTAACTGTGGAGGGGGGCACCGCACACGGCTAAGACAAATCTTGGTGTGCCTTTGGGGTGCCCCCCTCCCCCGTATATAAAGGAGGGAGGGAGAGAGGCTGGCCCTCCTAGGGGCGTGCCAAGTGTATGGAGTCCTACTAGGACTTCCAAGTCCTAGTAGGAATCCCTTTCCCTTTTCGGAGTAGGAGAGAAGGAAAGAGAGAAAGAGAGAGGGAGTAGGAAAGGGCAAGGGGGGGCGCCGCCCCCTTCCCCTAGTCCAATTCGGACCCATGGGGGGGCGCGCGCCACCTCCCCTTTGGCCTACCTCCTCTTTTCCCGTATGGCCCAATAAGGCCCATTGCTTCTCCCGGTGAATTCCCGTAACTCCCCGGTACTCCGAAAAATACTCGAATCACTTGAAACCTTTCCGATGTCCGAATATAGCCTTCCAATATATGAATCTTTACCTCTCGACCATTTCGAGACTCCTCGTCATGTCCGTGATCTCATCGGGACTTCGAACAAACTTCGGTCATCAAATCACATAACTCATAATACAAATCGTCATCGAACGTTAAGCGTGCGGACCCTATGGGTTCGAGAACTATGTAGACATGACCGAGACACATCTCCAGTCAATAACCAATAGCGGAACCTAGATGCGCATGTTGGCTCCTACATATTCTACGAAGATCTTTATCGGTCAAACCGCATAACAACATACGTTATTCCCTTTGTCATCGGTATGTTACTTGCCCGAGATTCGATCGTCGGTATCATCATACCTAGTTCAATCTCATTACCGACAAGTCTCTTTACTCATTCCGTAATGCATCATCCTGCAACTAACTCATTAGTCACATTGCTTGCAAGGCTTCATATGATGTGCATTACCGAGAGGGCCCAGAGATACCTCTCCGATACTCGGAGTGACAAATTCTAATCTCGATTTATGCCAACCCAACAAACACCTTCGGAGTCACCTGTAGAGCATCTTTATAATCACCCAGTTACGCTGTGATGTTTGATAGCACACAAAGTGTTCCTCCGGTATTCGGGAGTTGCATAATCTCATAGTCAGAGGAATATGTATAAGTCATGAAGAAAGCAATAGCAATAAAACTTAACGATCATTATGCTAAGCTAACGGATGGGTCTTGTCCATCACATCATTCTCTAATGATGTGATCCTGTTCATCAAATGACAACACATGTCTATGGTCAGGAAACATAACCATCTTTGATAAACAAGCTAGTCAAGTAGAGGCATACTAGGGACACTCTGTTTGTCTATGTATTCACACATGTACTAAGTTTCCGGTTAATACAATTCTAGCATGAATAATAAACATTTATCATGATATAAGGAAATATAAATAACAACTTTATTATTGCCTCTAGGGCATATTTCCTTCAGTATGGTGGACTCTCAAGGCATGAATTTGGGTTTAAGGTTTTTGGATGCACAACTAGTACCTCTACTTAGTGCGGAATTTTTGGCAAGCACCACATGTTGAAGGATCTATAACAATATAACTTCTATGTGGATATGAACAAGTATAACTCATTACGTTGTCTTCCTTGTCCAACGTCAACTATTTTGGCATATAATATTTAATGAGGGCTCACAATCATAAAAGATGTCCAAGATAGTATATTTGCATGTGAATCTTCTCTTCCCTTATTAATTCTTTCATGAGTTGCATTATTGACCAATGCTATGTTTGTCAATCCCCAACAAATTTTACCACTTATACTTTTCCTTATGTGATGTCATTACTTACCATAAGATTAGCATATGATCTTTTTCATTTATTTATTTCTTTTATTTGATTTGCAACATAAGAGTAAAGAAGTAAAGACTCACATCAAAACTTTATTATATAACTTGCACACGATTACATAGATAGGTAGATTACTAAGCAAGCACTCAAAAGAAAGGATCGAACTAAACTTTTATTGAACTAAATCATAGGAAAACTAAAGATCGAACTAAGATAGATAAAAGCAAAGATAGTGGTGATGATACGATACCGGGGCACCTCCCTAAGCTTGGCACAAACCAAGGGGAGTGCCCATACCATGAACTCAAGTCTCCTTTGGTGATGAAGAAGGAGGTGGTAGTGATGAGGTAGTAGCGAGCTTATCCTCCGGTTTCCATCGCAGTGGTTCACCATCATAAGAGGAAGAACGAGTCTCGCGAGTCCTGCAACTGGCAGCCAAACTCATACCTTTAAACCTTGCCTCATATTCAAAGACTTGGTTTTGGAGATCATAGATTTGGCTTTGCAGAAACTTGATTTGCTTGTTGAAGCTGAAGACGACGTCCTTCATGGACCGGCCATCCACCTTGAGATGACGGGTAAAATCCATAATCATGAGGTGATTGGCATTGAGTCCGCGCTCCACCATCCCCCTGCACTTGAAGATCTCTTGTTCCATAGCTTCGAGCCTAGCCTCCACGGTTCCCGTCCTCTTGGGCCCCTGGACGTCCCGAATGTGGAGCATCCCATCACGCATCTCAATGGCTTAAGGGTGCTGCATCACCTCCCACAAATACGGGTTGATGACGTTCTCGAATAACTTGTCCTTGGAGGAGCTCGAAGCGGCCATGGCGATCTAGATCTGTCAGAAAACAGTAAGAAAGAAGAACGGAAGATTCCTCCGCGATACGGTGGTCAATACGTTCGGGGGCATATAAATATTTTTTTATCTTGGGAAACAACCAAACGGGAAGAAAACGGAGTCGGGAAGGTTCCCGAGGTGGGCACAACCCACCTGGGCGCGCCAGGGGGCCCTGGCGCGCCCTGGTGTCTTGTGCCCCCCTCGGGTGCCTTCCTGGTTGTTTCTTATTTTCCTAATTTTTGTAATATTCCAAAACTGACAGAAAATATTTTTGCGAATTTTTCGGAGTCCGTTTACTTACCGTATCACATACCTCCTCTTTTTTAGTATTCTGGAGTGTTCCGAAAGGTTTCTTTTATGTGTTCCTCCGGTGTCATGGTTTGAATAATATTGCTTTCAACATTAATATGCGTACCTGAGATATAGTGTTTAATTCTTTTTCCATTGACTACCTTCAGGTTAGTACCTTCGGCATTATTGATCTTGATTGCTCCATAGTGATAAACCTCTTCAATAACATACGGTCCTTCCCATTTGGAGAGAAGTTTTCCTGCAAAGAATCTGAAATGAGAGTTGTACAAGAGAACATATTCCCCTACTTTGAATTCCCGCTTTTCGATTCTTTTATCATGCCATCTTTTAACGTTTTCTTTAAACAGTTTGGCATTTTCATAAGCTTGGGTTCTCCATTCATCTAATGAGCTAATATCAAATAACCTCTTTTCACCGGCAAGTTTGAAATCATAGTTAAGTTCTTTTATTGCCCAATATGCTTTATGTTCTAACTCAAGAGGTAAATGACAAGCTTTTCCATAAACCATTTTATAAGGAGACATACCCATAGGATTTTTATAAGCTGTTCTATAGGCGCAAAGTGCATCATCTAATTTCTTAGACCAATTCTTTCGAGACCTATTAATGGTTTTTTGTAATATTAGTTTTATTTCTCTATTGCCAAGTTCAACTTGACCACTAGATTGAGGATGATAGGGTGATGCAATTCTATGGTTAACATCATATTTAGCAAGCATTTTACGGAAAGCACCATGAATAAAGTGTGAACCACCACCAGTCATTAAATATCTAGGGACTCCAAACCTTGGGAAAATAACTTCTTTAAGCATTTTAATGGAAGTGTTGTGATCAGCACTACTAGTTGGAATAGCTTCTACCCACTTAGTAACATAATCAACAGCAACCAAAATACGAGTATACCCATTAGAGGAGGGAAAATGTCCCATATAATCAAAACCCCAAACATCAAATGGTTCAACAGCAAAGTGAATAATTCATAGGCATTTCTTGACGCTTACCAATATTACCAATTCTTTGACATTCATCACAAGATAAACCAAACTTACGGGCATCTTTGAAGAGAGTAGGCCAATAAAAACCAAATTGTAATATCTTGTGAGCAGTTCTATCTCCCGCATGATGCCCTCCATAAGCTTCGGAGTGACATTTCCGTAGGATTTGTTCCTGTTCATGCTCAGGTACACAACGTCTAATAATACCATCTACTCCTTCTTTATAAAGATGTGGGTCATCCCAAAAGTAATGTCTTCAATCATAGAAGAATTTTTTTCTTTTGTTGGAATGTGAAACTTGGTGGTATGTATTTAGCAACAATATAATTAGTATAATCAGCATACCAAGGAGTATTATGAGAAACATTTATTGCAGCTAGTTGTTCATCAGGAAAGCTTTCATCAATAGGTAGTGGGTCATCAAGAATATTCTCTAACCTAGACAAGTTATCAGCTACAGGGTTCTCAGCTCCTTTCCTATCAGTGATATGTAAATCAAATTCTTGCAACAAGAGAACCCACCTAATAAGTCTAGGTTTAGCATCTTTCTTTTCCATAAGATATTTTATAGCAGCATGATCAGTGTGAACAATTACTTTGGAATCAACAATATAAGATCTGAATTTATCACAAGCAAACACAACTGCTAAAAATTCTTTTTCAGTAGTAGCATAATTTCTTTGAGCATTGTCTAGAGTTTTGCTAGCATAAAGAATAACATTCAATTTCTTATCAACTCTTTGTCCTAGGACAGCACCAACAGCATAATCACTAGCATCACAAATAATTTCAAAAGGCAAGTTCCAGTCAGGTGGTTGAACAATAGGTGCATAAGTTAAGGCTTTCTTAAGTGTTTCAAAGGCTTCTACACAGTCATCATAAAAAACAAATGGAACATCCTTTTGTAAAAGATTAGTAAGCGGCCTAGAAATTTTAGAGAAGTCTTTAATAAACCTCTTATAGAAACCAGCATGACCAAGGAAACTATGAATACCTTTGATATCTCTGGGACATGGCATTTTCTTAATTGCATCAACCTTCACTAGTAGAAAACGGCCCATTTATCCCGGTTCCAGAGGCCCTTTAGCCCCGGTTCTGGAACCGGGACTAAAGGGTCGGAACTAAAGCCCAAAACCTTTAGTCCCAGTTCGCTTACGAACCGGGACAGAAGGGGCTCCACGTGGCCGCTGCGGGGCGGCCAGGCAGGAGGACCTTTAGTCCCGGTTGGTAACACCAACCGGGACCAAAAGGCATCCACGCGTCAGCAGCTGACAGGAACTGGGGTTTTTGTTTTTTTTGAAGGGGGGGGGGGTTAGGGGTTTTGGAGGGTTAATTTAGGGGTTTCATATTGTGTTAGCTAGCTAATAGAGAGAAGTGACCTCTCTTTATCTCCGTGCTTGGTCGACGCTAGCTACTATACGTATAGAGAGAACTCGACACGCTAGCTAGTAAGCAAATGAAGGAACCATTAAGTACACAAGATCGTCATGAACATATACAGAGAGAAGTGACCTCTCTTTCTCCGAGAGATTGGTCGAACAACAAGTTTTCGTATATCTATCCGACGCTACTAGCTACATATATACAATATAAGATCTCTTACAATCCCTAACATCTAAAGTCTATATCCACATGGTATTCTCCGGCTTTATGTATGACGTGGTCAAGAAAGAATCCTGCCAATTCCTCTTGAATTTCTCATATGCGATCATGTGGTAGGAGTTCATCCCGCATCTGCCACATCTAATTTAAAGAAGGGGATCAATACATATATATGAATGAAACTCAACACAAATGATGGTAATAAAATAAAATTGTGAATATTATTGTTTACGTACTTCATATTGTTTTTCAGAGTAGCCCCACTGAGAGGCCGTCGCGTTGTAGATGAACTCGCAAACGTAGTATCCACAAAAATCATTCCCGGCTTCTTGCCACAAACACTTTACGAGAAATAGAGTTCAATCAAACTGATAATCAAGCATGATAAATGGTATTGATGAAACTAGCTAGAATCAATGGGAGATGCGTGGAACTAGCTAGTAGTACTTACTTTCGGATGTGTAAATCGCAGCTCCCTTGGCAGTCCCGAAGCAATTGCGGTGAATTCTTTCCAAACCCTGCCAGACAAAGAAAATAATTACTTGATATCAGGAAATGAACAAAGTTGCCGATATTGTGCGATAATGATCGATTGAACTTACTTTTGGAGCATTTCAATCATGTCTGCATAGTCATGGGGATCTTTTCGTCTCGAGTCTAAGACAGTTACTACTCCCCGGTCAAGCTTAATCTCTAGCAGAATAAAGTGGAAGCTGCGCACGCATGCATAACTCATCAATTACATTACTATAACCTCGAGTAAGGGAAACCGAATATGCACAAGACAGTAACACTCACTTGAAGTTGTAAGGAAATAGTATTTTCTCTTTGTTTTGATTTTTAAGCAACGATTGTAGCAAGTTGTCCTTGGTATCTGTGACTTTGTTTTTAACCGTCCATTCATGTATGATATTTGGGTTAATGAACCCAATGTCATAGATTTGTGCTTTTCTGCATTCGACGATCTTCAATCTGCATAATATAGTGAGGATAATTATATATACATGCAATGAAAGAGCTCAGCTATATATAGAGACTTAATTACAGAAGTAGTACTTACAGACAGTAGCAAGTCACGAGTTGTTTGTCGAGGGCCATTTGATTGTATAACTGGAATAACTCGTCAAATTCAACAGGCAACAGCTCAGTTCCAACGAGGTCGTGCTCCTCTTTAATTCTCAGCATCAAACTATCCTTCCCAGACTCGCTGCAGGTTTTCATGTACCATTCATGCAATCTTCGCATCATCGTTGTTAGAGGAGGATGATCAGGTTTGACGAGAGGCTGCCCGTACTGGTATCTGAATTCGTCCACCTCCATTGTTTCAAACTCTACATCATTGCTCAGGTAATCAGCAGGATTGGTACTGGGCACCATCCCCAGATGATTAGCGACGATATCGCTAGACACCTTGAGCGGGGGGCACGATTGGTTCGCCTGTTCGCCGAGCTGGGGAATTTTTTCCCACTTCTTCGTTCTGCTAACCTTGCATGACTGCAAGTACTTCCCGACCGCTCCGCTTCCTTATATGTCCTTTCAATAATGCGCTCATAGTTGGATTGCGGCGGAGGCGGTGGTGGTCGCTTCAGGGCATCGATAGTGCGCTTCACTTTCATCGGATCTATCGTCTCCTTCGGAGGTGGAGGTTTCTTTGCAAAAAAATCCCTCACTTCGGCAGCACAGATTTCCTCGTTTTCCTTGTTGGTCCTCTCATATGGTAACTTTTCCAGAGGCTTGAGAGATGGACCGTATCTAAATTGCCTCCCGCCTCTGCTTGTACTGCTAGCCGCCGAAGCAGCGGTGTCTCTCTTCCGCCGTTGCTGATGAGGCGGAGAAGGAGGCGGAGTGCTCCGGCGCGCCGGAGGAGCCAGAGCGGCGGCGTCTGTCTTCCGTCGTTGCTGACGAGGCGGAGGAGGAGGCGGATTGCTCCAATGCGCCGGAGGAGGCGGAGTGCCCTCACGCGCCGGAGGAGGCGGAGAAGGAGGCGGAGTGCCCTGATCACACACCGGAGGAGGAGGAGGAGGAGGCGGAGTGCCCTGACTCGCCGGAGGAGGAGGAGGAGGAGGCGTCCAGTTTGGAAGCTTGATGTACTCCTTCCTCCATAGACATGTACTCCTCAAAGCATAAAGCAGCTGATTCTCCCCTTCACCTGTAGGGTGGTCAAGCTCCAGCTCCTCAAATCCCTCCATTATTTCATCCACCGTCACAACAGCATAGCCATGTGGAATCGGATGGCAGTGAAAAGTTCCGTCGGGTTGAGGAGGTGCAACAGAGCCGACAGCCGCCTTCAAAGTCAGGTTCTGCCATTTCGTCATAAGCTGGCAATGTTGAGCCTCTGTGATAGTATCCACGGGGTAGCGAGGAGCCGTGAAATCAGGCTGAACGAGCTCCGTGGAAGCCACGCTGCTTCTCCGCTGAGATGGTGGGGTAGCTTTTGGGGTAGCTTCGTGCCGCTGAGATGGTTGGCCGGCAGCTGCAAGTTCCTCTAGCTTTACTAGTCTTGCATTGAGCTTCTGCATTTCGCTCAGCTCCGCTTTCCTCTTTCTCTCCCGGCTTCTGTAACAGCCTGCGCCGGGAAACCCAACCACCCACGGAACGGACCCTGGTGTGCCTCGTGTTCGTCCAGGGTGCTCAGGATTCCCGAGGGCCTCAGTCAGCTCGTCCTTCTCTCTGTCGGGAATGAACGTCCCTTCCTGCACTGCGGTGATATAATCCTGAAGCTTCTTGACGGGTATTGCAAGTTGCTTGTCCGTCCAATGACACTCCCCTGTTTCTGGGTCCAAAGTTCCCCCAACCCCGAAGAACCAAGTCCTTGAACGTTCTGGCCAGTTCAATGTCGCTGGTTGGACCCCTTTAGCAAGAAGGTCTTGCTCAGCTTTGTCCCACAACGGCCGGGCTTTGTGGTAGCCACCTGACCCCGTGTGATGGTGATACTTCTTCTTTGCAGCATTTTTCTTGTTTGTCTCTGACATTTTCTTACCCTTCTCCGATGTCTTGTTGGCCACAAATGCGGGCCAATGATCTCTTATCTTCTCATATCGGTCGGTGAATTCTAGAGTCTTCCCTTTGTCGACAAACTTTGTGTTCAACTCTTTCTTCCACCTCCTGAATAGATCTGCCATCTTCTTAAGAGCACACGCCTTGACCTTTGGCTCTATAACTGGCTTATTCGGATCCTCCTCTGGCAGTAGGGTGAAATTTGCCTTCAGCGAGGTCCAAAGATCATCTTTCTGTCTATCCTTGACATAAGAAACTTCAGGGTCGTCCTTAGGCTTATTCCATTGCTAGATGCTGATCGGGATGTTGTCCCTAACAATAGCTCCGCACTGAACAACAAATGTGTCCTTGGTCCGCTTGGGTTCAATCGGTTGGCCATCGTCCGTGATTTCTGTGATCGTGAACCTTTCATCCTGGCGCAACCTTTTCTTCCGGCCTCGTCTCGTTACGGAAGTTTGGCTCGATCCGGAGGGCTATAAAAGAAGAAAGAAGTGTTAATATATGTACATACCAAAACAATTAATGCATCAATTAGTCAGCACAGACTTAATTAATATATATACCTCGCCGGACTTTGCAACAGCTCCCTCCTCCGTTCGGTCACCAGAGCCGTCATCATGGTCTCCTTCTTCCTCCGCCATTCAGTCATCGGAGCCGTCATGATCATGTCCTTCCTCCTCCATTGTTCAATCACCGGAGCCGTCATCCTCTCCTTCCTGACCATCGGTGTCATTGAGAAACGACAAGACATCACCTCTGTCGCGGATTATATCCCCCAACAACTCTTCTTGTTCTAAGTCTCTTTGATCCATAGTTTCTGCAAATATTACAACATGGCAAAATACAAACATGAGAGATGGATATATTAGTGGCAAACATAGACCTAGCTAATATCACAACAAGGAATCATATGCATATATGAGCAATGGATTAGTTGCAGACCGCCTCTCTCATGCATGTCCGACGTCCCCCCTCATGTCGAAGTTATCGGGCCAGGGTTATACTTTCAGGGTTTGGGTGGCCTCAATATATCTAGACTTGTTCCGGTTTGGGGTGGTCTCGACAATGCTTTTTCAGTCCCGGTTTGGGTGGACTCGAGAGTTGGTCGGGCGAGAGGGGGTTGATCGACGTCCCCCCTCATGTCAAAGTTACCGGAGTTTTCTTCTGGGGGTTTGGGTGGCCTCGAGAGTTTGTCGGGTAGGGGCGGGAGGGGGTAGTGTAACAACCCAAGCCTCACACCACAGTGATCACCCTCTGATCATGCCAACTCACCATGATTAACTATGTTTGATCATCATTGCATCATATCTCATTTCAAATTCCAATGCAAAATTGCAATTCAAATTTAAAGTAAAAAAATAAAAGTTGTTCAAATCAGAAACTAAAATGTTCATTAATTAGAAAATAATCCATAACTATTTATGTTGAGAAAAACCACATCACCTAAAACCCCTAGATGAGTCTAACCTCCTAAAACAGTGCTAATACAGCATTTTTAATTGCCAAATGATTTAATTAAAAACCAAATGAATTCAAAAATTACCCCAACCAATTTCTAGCAATACTAGATATTGCCTAGTATTTGATTTGACTAATCACCTATTTTACAAAAGCCAAAATTGTAGCCAAACATTTTACCAAACAGAAATAAAACCACAAAACAGAAAATTAAAATGAGAAAAGGCTTACGCTACTGTGGCGCTGGGCTCTAGTGCACAGTAGCGCACGGCCCAGCCCACCTCACCTTTTCACTCACCTCCCGTCGCCGTGTCGCCGTTCCGGTGGCCGAGCACGCCTCCTCTGGTCGCTGCTCGTCACCGTGACGAGGTAGGTGGCTGGAGGAATAAGGCCGAGCCCTATCCCTCCCCCCTGGATGCCGCCCTCACTTCTCCCCCTCTCCCTTGGCCGCTCTCCCTTTCTCTCCCTCTGCCGAGCGCCACCGCCACCGCGTCTCCGTCGTAGCCACGGCCACCGGCGTCCCTGCGGGTCACCCCTGTGCCTGGGAGGAGCACCGTGCTCGACCACGTCGCCTGGCGCCCTCCGGTGGAGATGGGGAGCATCACAGGCTGCGGATCGAGCCATCCCCTTCTGCCTCGGCCGCCGGCGAGCTTCTCCGACTCCGGCCTCCTCTGCTGCTCCTAAACCGTCGCCGGGCCACCGTGTGCCTCCCCAGTGAGCTCCTCTTCCTTCTCCATCTCTCTGACCTCTCTCGCGCCCCTCCTAGCTATCCCCTCCACCGTGGCCGAACGCGACGATGGCCCTAGTTGACCACGTTGACCGTGGTCAACTGTGCTGACTGGGCACCCAGTGCCACTGACACGCGGGCCCCACCGCTTAATTCACTAATTAAAATGTTTTACTAACTAAAATTTAATTAGATATGCTAATTAGTCAATGACATGTGGGGCCTACTAGCTAAAAAAAACTCAGCTTAGATAAAATTAATCCTCTGTTAAGCTAACAGAGGCTGACATGTGGGTCCCACTGGACCCACAGGTCAGGTTTGACCCTGGTCAGCCGACCTGTTGACTGCTGACGTCATCCACACACAATGCTGACGTCATAAATCATTTCTGTTAATAAAAATAAATACATAAAATGCTTTAATCTTCAAAAGTTCATAATAATTAAACCGTAGCTCGGATCGAAAAACTTTCTACATGAAAGTTGATCAGAACGACGAGACGAATCTGATCGTGTCGTCTGTTTCCACGTCGGAACCCTCTACGTAGGTGAACCCATAACTTTCCGCCCATTTCCGGTAGATGAATAGTGCATACATACCGGTTATTAAATCCAACTTAAATCCTAAAATAACTAAAGTGACTTAGACATATCTTTAGGCAACGCCGCACTGCACCATAGCATAGCATGCTCTGTGTTGCATATGTTTGCCGTGTATTTATTTGTTTCCTCCCCCTCTTCTCTCTCGATAGACCCCAACACCGATGTCGTCCTCGAGGCAGACGCAGCTTCGGAGACCGACTACACCGTTGACGACCTTGCCCTTGCCGCAAAGCAACCAGGCAAGCACCCCCCTTTTTGAACATTTTGATATCGCCTATTCTCTTCTCTCTTATGCTTGCATTAGAAGTTGCTGCTGTTACTGTTATCCTATCTCTACTGCATAGCCTGATTATTGTTGCCTGCTATTTGTTACCTACCTGCTTATCCTAAACTGTTTAGTATAGGCTGGGTAGAGAACCTTCAGAGACCCCCACCTTGACCCGTCTGCCCCGCTGGATTATCAGTAGACCCGATCAACGGGATTGAAGACCAGGCCCCGGCACCTCACATCACCCCCTTAGTTGTATGACACTACCGGGTTATTATCGAGTGCCGAGGGTGATACCTCGTTAGCACTTCTGATGTTAACCTTGTATGTTGATTCATCGGTTGTGGTCATCAAGGGTGATTCCTCTTTTTCCACTCCCGGTAACGACGTTGTCATGCAACTCCTCAAGAGTGGACCTCGAGGGTGATTCCTCCTTAGTTCACCTTGACGATTACATCAGGTGGAATTCCATCGAGGGTGATTCCTCAGGGTCCCCCTTGGTGTTCTGGACACACGGATACTATGACTTTACCACATAACCATGATACTAAAGACGGGTCGGCCCTGAGGGGTACCCGCGCGAGCATGTGATGCGATTGATGTGTAGTCGGGTGACCAGAGAGAGTACCCGCGAGATAATTACGAGGCGCGGCTGGGCATTCTTAGCCCTTGCAGCAAGTCCTCGAGACGGGGCGACGGGGTCACATCGATCGTGAGTGTCTGCTCGTTACCGCGCGCTCCTAATCCACTAACGGTTTGGATATTTGATCCGAGAGGGCCTCTGGCCTGATAGCACTAACCATCACGTGGGCATAGTATGGGCGTTCTGCGTCGTATACATCAGCCGAAGCTTAACAGACGTCAGCAAGGAGCGGCGCGCGCTGGATTGGACTGGTTAAGCCCGCGCTTGTATTAAGGGGGCTAGGTCTGCTTCCGGCCGCCCTCGCAACGCACAGGAGTCCCCGGGGCGATGGCCCAAGACCCCTCGGCGCATAGGATTAGTCCGGCGTGTTGACCTCTCTGTTAAGTTTTCGGTTGGGTTGCGGCGTATCGTTTGGCCGAGGCCGGGCATGACCCAGTAAAGTGTGTCCAGCCGGAATTAAGCGAGCGTGGTGGGTAAGTTGGTGCACCCCTGTAGGGAAGAAAACATCTATCGATAGCCTGTCCTACGGTAACGGACACTCAGAGTTGTATCCCGATCAGTACAACTAGAACCTGACACTTGAGATGATAACTAGATAGTATGGCTTTGGGATTGCTTTCTCGCAGGGAGTCGAGGAAGGATCTCTGGGCGAGGTTGATGACACTACTACTACTTTACTTTATGCTAATCTGCATTCTTCTAATGCTGCAAGACCGCTGAAGATGCTAGTCTTCGATAGGACTAGGCTTTCCCCTCTATTCTGGCATTTCTGCAGCCCAGTCCACATACACAGCCTTCCTTTGATAATGTTGCCTATGTAGTGTAGATCCTTGCTTGCTGAGTACTTCGGATGAGTACTCACGTTTGCTTTGCTTTCTTTTTCTCCCCATATCCTTTTGGTGCAACCAGATGACGGAGCCCCTGAGACCACTACCCCCGTCGACGGATACTACTACGAGGAGCCGTCCAACGACCAGGAGTAGGATTGGAGGGTCCCAGGCAGGAGGCCTGCACCTTTCGATTGTAGCTTTTGTTTTGCCTCGCCT
Source organism: Thinopyrum elongatum (assembly GCA_011799875.1). Taxonomy (NCBI): domain Eukaryota; kingdom Viridiplantae; phylum Streptophyta; class Magnoliopsida; order Poales; family Poaceae; genus Thinopyrum; species Thinopyrum elongatum. The sequence continues at coordinate 585,370,574 of CM022301.1, read as the reverse complement.
TCTTAAAGGCTTATCTCTGTTTCTGTGTTATATCTGTAATCAGATATCTGATGCTTTCGCCGACGCTTGTATGCGAGCTTATGTATTTGAGCCCTCGAGGCCCCTGGCTTGTAATATAAAGCTTGTATGACTTTATTTATGTTTTTAGAGTTGTGTTGTGATATCTTCAAGTGAGTCCTAGGCTTGATCATGTGCATTTGCGTGTATCGTTAGTGCACGATTTAGCTGGGGTCGTCACATGTTGGTATCAGAGCCGACTGCCTGTAGGATTCTCCTTCCCAACTCCTTGGCCGAAGTTGAGTCTAGACTTTAAAAAAAACTGTTTTACTAACATGGCTGTGTGACTTATGGGCCCACGTCACCAATTGGGTGGTATTAGGATCTTTTATTCCTCGTCTTCACTCTGGGACTCTGATCTCTCTTCTATTCGGGTTAAAGATTTTGCTAGCTCTATCACTAGGTTCTCGTAACCGCTTCCTCCCGGAGAGCCCCGCATGCCAGATGATCGCTTGGTTCATCAGAAGACTCCGAAGATACTCCTCGAAGTTCTCGAGACCCTTGTGCCCACTATCTTTGCAATTTCTGACCACCGATAAACCCCCGTGGATAACTGAACATCCTTGCCGTTTGTACTTCATCCCCAGTTGTTCATATGCTTTCCAAAATTCTTCGAAGTGCTATTCGATCTCCCAAAGATCTCCTGCAGCCTACTGCCTATGAGATTCTTCTTACCTGCTTTCATTATGGTTAATTCCATATGTCTATTAATCTTATCGGCATCCTTTGTCGCCATCAATTTTGAGTCCCTTGATTCATTATGTAGGTGACTGCTTACTATTATCAATTAATCCTTAGGAATTTTCTTTCCGGCTCAGACATCATGCCGGATATGAGCTGGTTCTTGCCCAATCAAGATTCGATCGGTGTGCCTCTAAGTCTGTTCAACCTATTCATCTTCGATCGGAACATCTGATTCTGATACACCGATCTAGTAATCAAATTTCTTTGAATTTAAGCATCAAATTATTCGGATGTTTCCATAAACCGATGCCCTTGCATTTCTTCTTCTTCTGGTTGAGTACCGCTACTCATGTCAGATCCTTTGTCGTCTACCAGATCTTTTGTTGGATTAATATCCGACAATATCCTTCATATTCAAACATCTTATGAGCTCTTCCCTTGGTATTTAGTACCTCCGGTAAATTGTATCATCTGCTTTGACTTCGATACTCTGATTTCGACCTCGCATCCCTTGCTTTGGTTGATGGATGTATGGATCAGTAAAATTGTCCCGATGGGTTGTATCTATGCTTCTGCCATCTGCGAGAACCCAGAAACTTCTACGAGTCATACTCTACTGGTGTTACGCCAGATAAATTTTCAACATTTCAACTTCACTAAAACCGAGAAGTGAATGAGTGGTTATGCATTGAAGAAGTGGGAGTCGACCTTGAACTTTGTGTTCATGCCCATGGACCCGATGTAGAACTTATCATGAAAGCTGCTCGTAAAAAAATATATATTTCCTTGATACAAGTTCATCTTGTATCTATGAATTGATCCTTTGCAATCGTGGTTCCGACCATATTTCCTTCTTGATTCCATTTCCTGGATAAGTTAAAATACCTATCCTCTGCAGATCATTTCACCCGTCCAACCTCTACTCCGATTTACCTTCCGGTATTACCCCTAGTACTTGTTACCGGGAACTTTAATACCCCATCACATCATTCCTAGCCTGATCGGCTATATCATTATCATATCGATTTTTAATTATGCTACCTGGTCCTTATGCCCGGAGCAACTATCGATGATGAGCGAAGCTTACGTCGATCTTCCTCATCTTGTCATTTCACCTCGAACAACAAGCTTGATTTCGAGCTTGTGTCATATCCGTGGTTCCAATAACCTTTCGCTTCGGCATTCCTTTTGCTTGATGTCATCGCTGACCGATTACATCCTCTTGAAACCTCTCGACAAAATGTGTCGTGATCATCGTTAACATTTTACTTCTTCCAAGTTGTGGATTGAATTCATGATGAGAAATACCATCCTTGCCCCTCGATTCTTTGTGCTATCATCGACAACATTCTTACCTTCCTTCCAACATAGACTTGGTCACGTTCTGGTTATACCTTGCATTTCTTGCTATTCTTGGAATTGCTCCTTGTGTACCTATTGTGATCTTCCTAACTAATCTTTACTTTAACACCATATCAATGCTATCCCGAAGCATGACTGTGGTACTCAAACCTCAACAAGAACATTGGAAGCATAATGCTAATTGTTTCTTGATCAATTATCCAAACACCGTTGCTTGGGTAACATCATGAGTTTCATCGCCCCTTTCCCTAGATGGTTATCTACTTGCAGTCCTGTCATGATTATTCAGCTCTGCTTGCTCTTGGGAAGGAGATACACCTAATACTCGTGTATACACATTTTCCTTTCCATTGTTCTGTTTAAATCTTATAATCACTCTTTCCTTTTCATTGTTTTGTTTAACCTTTCTTGTGATCTATATGATATAAGCAGAAATAATTCCCTGCTTATAAAACACCCTGATGTACAACCTTGTCAGTAAGACCCTGTTACTATTGTTGATGACATTCCGGTAACCCCCGATGGACGAGAACTTTGCCTATTGGTCCGCCTCGTTTTAACGAGCAGGAAAATGGTTCTCTTCGTCCCTCGCCCTTGGTACCGATGTTGACACCGACATAACTGACAGGCTATCCTCTGACATACTTTGTTGACGTGACCGGTAATATGACACCGTTCTCGCTACTCTCGATCGACCTTCATCACAGTTCCACAGGATCGGAACCTGACTCTCCTATACATCCTTGATTCCGAAATATTCTTTGCACTTGACTTTGTGTTTTATCACGAGCCCTCCTTCGAGAGATGATCTATTCCCGATGCTCTAAACCCCGTTCTCACACTCTGTTCAGGTATCGAACGTTTGTCCATTCGCTTGAAACTTCCTATTGTACCTTCATACTATGCTCTCGATGTTTTCTTAAGTTTCAACTTGAGAGATTCTTTTTGCCACCATCCCCGAGTTATCCGCCAGATAACCGACCTTGCAAAGGTCCGTTCTTCCGAAGTTACTTTTACTTCCCCACTTAAATCTCGGTACGAGATTTCTTGTAGTGGAGGAGATTTGTAACAACCCTAGCCTCACACCACAGTGATCACCCTCTGATCATGCCAAGTCACCATGATTAACTATGTTTGATCATCATTGCATCATATCTCATTTCAAATTCCAATGCAAAATTGCAATTCAAATTTAAAGTAAAAAAATAAAAGTTGTTCAAATCAGAAACTAAAATGTTCATTAATTAGAAAATAATCCATAACTATTTATGTTGAGAAAAACCACATCACCTAAAACCCCTAGATGAGTCTAACCTCCTAAAACAGTACTAATACAACATTTTTAATTGCCAAATGATTTAATTAAAAACCAAATGAATTCAAAAATTACCCCAACCAATTTCTGGCAGTACTAGATATTGCCTAGTATTTGATTTGAATAATCACCTATTTTATGAAAGCCAAAATTGTAGCCAAACATTTTACCAAAAAGAAATAAACCACAAAACAGAAAATTTAAATGACAAAAGGCTTACGCTACTGTGGCGCTGGGCTCTAGTGCACAGTAGCGCACGGCCCAGCCCACCTCACCTTTTCTCTCACCTCCCGTCGCCGTGTCGCCGTTCCGGTGGCCGAGCGCGCCTCCTCCGGTCGCTGCTCGCCACCGCGACGAGGTAGGTGGCTGGAGGGATAAGGCCGAGCCCTATCCCTCCCCCCTGGACGCCGCCCTCATTTCTCCCCCTCTCCCTCGGCCGCTCGCCCTTTCTCTCCCTCTGCCGGATGCCACCGCCGCCGCATCTCCGTCGTAGCCACGGCCACCGGCGTCCCTGCGTGTCACCCCTGTGCCTGGGAGGAGCGCCGTGCTCGACCACGTCGCCTGGCGCCCTCCGGTGGAGACGGGGAGCACCGCAGGCTGCGGATCGAGCCATCCCCTTCCGCCTCGGCCACCGGCGAGCTTCTCCGACTCCGGCCTCCTCTGCTGCTCCTAAACCGTCGCCGGGCCATCGTGTGCCTCCCCAGTGAGCTCCTCTTCCTTCTCCATCTCTCTGACCTCTCTCGCGTGCCTCCTAGCTATCCCCTCCACCGTGGCCGAACGCGACGCCGCGCGAGCTCGTCGCCGGCGTGCCTCCGGTGACCAAAAGGTCACGGATCCGTGACCACCATCTTCGCACACGTGCGTAGAGCACGCCTGCCATTTTAGTTCAGGTCGTAGCATGCCGCTTTGCCGTTTCCACCGTCGCCCGAAGCCGCGCCGCCGCAGACTTCGTCACCGGCGCCGAATCCGGCCAAGTCCGGCCGCTCCTTCACCACCATTCGACGCAACATCGTCTGCTCGTTCGAACGCACCCAACCCCGAGCCAAATGGCCAACGGACGGTGAAATCCGATGAGGGCCGAGGCCCTCCGCCGCGTTTTGGCGTCGCCGCCGGCCACCGCCGACGTGGCACACCTGGGGCCACCCCTGGGTCACTGCCAGTGGGACCCCTGGCCCTAGTTGACCACATTGACCGTGGTCAACTGTGCTGACTGGGCACCCAGTGCCACTGACACGCGGGCCCCACCGCTTAATTCACTAATTAAAATGTTTTACTAACTAAAATTTAATTAGATATGCTCATTAGTCAATGACATGTGGGGCCTACTAGCTAAAAAAAACTCAGCTTAGATAAAATTAATCCTCTGTTAAGCTAACAGAGGCTGACATGTGGGTCCCACTGGACCCACAGGTCAGGTTTGACCCTGGTCAGCCGACCTGTTGACTGCTGACGTCATCCACACACAATGCTGATGTCATAAATCATTTCTGTTAATAAAAATAAATACACAAAATATTTTAATCTTCAAAAATTCATAATAATTAAACCGTAGCTCGGATCGAAAAACTTTCTACATGAAAGTTGATCAGAACGACGAGACAAATCTGATTGTGTCGTCTGTTTCCACGTCGGAACCCTCTACGTAGGTGAACCCGTAACTTTCCGCCCGTTTCCGGTAGATGAATAGTGCATACATACCGGTTATTAAATCCAACTTAAATCCTAAAATAACTAAAGTGACTTAGACATATCTTTAGGCAACCCTGCACTGCACCATAGCATAGCATGCTCTGTGTTGCATATGTTTGCCGTGTATTTATTTGTTTCCTCCCCCTCTTCTCTCTCGATAGACCCCGACACCGACGTCATCCCCGAGGCCGACGCAGCTCCGGAGACCGACTACACCGTTGATGACCTTGCCCTTGCCGCAGAGCAACCAGGCAAGCACCCCCCTTTTTGAACATTCCGATATCGCCTATTCTCTTCTCTCTTATGCTTGCATTAGAAGTTGCTGCTGTTACTGTTATCCTATCTCTGCTGCATAGCCTGATTATTGTAGCCTGCTATTTGTTACCTACCTGCTTATCCTAAACTGTTTAGTATAGGCTGGGTAGAGACCCATCAGAGACCCCCACCTTGACCCGACTGCCCCACTGGATTATCAGAAGACCCGATCAACGGGATTGAAGACCAGGCCCCGGCACCGCACATCACCCCCCTTAGTTGTATGACACTACCGGGTTACTATCGAGTGCCGAGGGTGATACCTCGTTAGCACTTCTGATGTTAACCTTGTAGGTTGATTCATCGGTTGTGGTCATCGAGGGTGATTCCTCTTTTTCCACTCCCGGTAAAGACGGTGTCATGCAACTCCTCAAGAGTGGACCTCGAGGGTGATTCCTCCTTAGTTCACCTTGACGATTACATCAGGTGGAATTCCATCGAGGGTGATTCCTCAGGGTTCCCCTTGGTGTTCTGGACACACGGATACTATGACTTTACCACATAACCATGATACTAAAGACGGGTCGGCCCTGAGGGGTACCCCCGCGAGCATGTGATGCGATTGATGTGTAGTCGGGTGACCAGAGAGAGTACCCGCGAGATAATTACGAGGCGCGGCCGGGCATTCTTAGCCCTTGCAGCAAGTCCTCGAGACGGGGCGACGGGGTCACATCGATCATGAGTCTCTGCTCGTTACCGCGCGCTCCTAATCCACTAACGATTTGGATATTTGATCCGAGAGGGCCTCTGGCCTGATAGCACTAACCATCACGTGGGCATAGTATGGGCGTTCTGCGTCGTATACATCAGCCGAAGCTTAACAGATGTCAGCAAGGAGCGGCGCGCGCTGGATTGGACTGGTTAAGCCCGCGCTTGTATTAAGGGGGCTAGGTCTGCTTCCGGCCGCCCTCGCAATGCACAGGAGTCCCCGGGGCGATGGCCCAAGACCCCTCGGCGCATAGGATTAGTCCGGCGTGCTGACCTCTCTGTTAAGTTTTCGGTCGGGTTGCGGTGTATCGTTTGGCCGAGGCCGGGCATGACCCAGTAAAGTGTGTCCGGCCGGAGTTAAGCGAGCGTGGTGGGTAAGTTGGTGCACCCCTGCAGGGAAGAAAACATCTATCGATAGCCTGTCCTACGGTAACGGACACTCGGAGTTGTATCCCGATCGGTACAACTAGAACCTGACACTTGAGATGATAACTGGATAGTATGGCTCTGGGATTGCTTTCTCGCAGGGAGTCGAGGAAGGATCTCTGGGCGAGGTTGATGACACTACTACTACTTTACTTTATGCTAATCTGCATTCTTCTAATGCTGCAAGACCGCTGAAGATGCTGAAGATGCTAGTCTTCGATAGGACTAGGCTTTCCCCTCTATTCTGGCATTTCTGCAGCCCAGTCCACATGCACAGCCTTCCTTTGATAATGTTGCATATGTAGTGTAGATACTTGCTTGCTGAGTACTTCAGATGAGTACTCAGGTTTGCTTTGCTTTCTTTTTCTCCCCATATCCTTTTGGTGCAACCAGATGACGGAGCCCCTGAGACCGCTACCCCCGTCGACGGATACTACTACTACCCTCCCGGCGAGTACTACTACGAGGAGCCGTCCGACGACCAGGAGTAGGATTGGAGGGTCCCAGGCAGGAGGCCTGCGCCTTTCGATCGTAGCTTTTGTTTTGCCTCGCCTTCTTAAGGGCTTATCTCTGTTTCTGTGTTATATCTGTAATCAGATATCTGATGCTTTCGCTGACGCTTGTATGCGAGCTTATGTATTCGAGCCCTCGAGGCCCCTGGCTTGTAATATAAAGCTTGTATGACTTTATTTATGTTTTTAGAGTTGTGTTGTGATATCTTCAAGTGAGTCTTAGGCTTGATCGTGTGCATTTGCATGTATGGTTAGTGCACGATTAAGCCGGGGTCGTCACAGGTAGAAGATCGACAACGCTTTTTTTCTACGGTTTGGGGTGGCCTCGAAGCACTACAAAACATGGTCATAGGATGCACAAAACACTAACTATGCACTTTGCAAAATTGAACTTACTGCTAATAGGCTGACAGATATATTTTTAAGCAATTTGAGAGTATGAAAAGAACAAGCTACAGTAGGCCAAAATTGCAAACAAGGACATGGATGGATAGAGCATAACATGGTCTTCAAAACATGATTACTGAACATCTCCAAAATATGCATAGATTTGATGGTAGCATCAAGTAAACATGGCATCATAACATAACAGATTCAGACTTGGCAGAATTTACTGTCTCTGAAAACAACAAACAGTGAGTAGACCACTTTGCAAGCTTGTGCTAGTCACCACAGGGCGTATTATAAGAAATGGATCACATCATTGCAAAGATGACATGATTATGCTCCTAAAATATGTAGGCATGTTGCTCAAAAGAAAATCACACAAAATGCTATGAAAAAGACAAAAAATGACATGTTACATCAGTTTTCTGCACTTAATATCACTTAGCACTTTTGCAACGATGATAATGGCATCAAGATGAATCCTAACACGAATGCAAATGCAACCATCATGTAGAGCATGAAGAGCAGAACATTTTGACATATTACACACTCCAAGTTTTCATATATATATCATCATATCATCATCATCATCATCATTATCATTTTGCATATCATCATCATCCGGTTTGGGGTGGCCTCGAGAGTTTGTCGGGTAGAGACGGGAGGGGGTAGGAGATCGACAACGTTTTTTTTCTAGGGTTTGGGTGGCCTCGAGAGATCATCATGATGAAGTAACCACATTGATCATTTTAACATTTTAACATTTTAACCACATTTTAAAATTTCTCTAAAACAATGTCTTTGGTCAACTTTGATAATAACCAATGATCATCTATGAACAACAAAAAATTTCATCATATAATATGAACAAAAAAATTATGAAAAAATACATCATATGATCATATAGCTAGACATACATATCATCATATACACATGTACATACATATCATCTATATATGAACAAAAAAAACATGCATATATATAAAAAAACAGGGGCACGGGAGGGAGGAGGACCAAGGTGAGGAGGGGCAGGGGCGCGGGGTCGGCGGCGAGGAATGCCACGGTCAGCCGGCTGCGGGGTGCTCCTCCTTGCAGTAAAGTAAAAGCTTCGGTGTCCCCCAACCGACTTACCACTGGAAGTCACGCCATGGCGATGCATAATGAGACAATAGCCAAAATGCCACTATGAGGGCATGTACAATGGTGCTATCTTAGGAATGCCACGTAGGATAAATGATGAGGTGGAGGAGAGAGAACTCGTAAGAAAAGGCTTGTCTTCTTTTATTTAAGAGAAGACAAGAGATGATCTCTTAGCACAATATGTCTCACCATATTTTTAGGAATGACTAGTTATTAAAGATAAGACTAAGAGATGACCCATTGTAGACATTTTTTTTGTCATCTCTAAATGCCCTGAGAAACCGGACTTGCCAAAATACCACTATGAAGAACTAACTTGCCAATATAGCACTGCCTTCTCATTTTTTGTTGTCAAAATAGCACTTCGGTTAGTTGTCAAACATTTTCCGTTAGTCAAACCGTTAGCACCCTGTCAGTTTTTTAGTTATTCCAAAATTACACCCATAAGACCTAACCCTACCCACCCACGCTCTCTTCCAATCCTCTTCCTCTCCAGCCCACCTGCACGCAACACCCACCCATGGCGGCGCGAGGAAGCAGCCCCCGCCGGCGCCTCACTTCAGCTTCCCTCTCCGTCTAAACCTCTCCTGCATCCATCCCCCAGCCCCC